>OV702279.1:523696532-524919960 GCA_916181665.1 Avena sativa
AGCAACGGGCAGAGGACGTGCGCGAGGACTTGCAAGCCTGCGAGGAAGACGACCCTACGATGAAATATTCACGGAATATGCCATTTTGCGGTATAGACAGGATCTATTCTACCGGGACAAATTTTTTACCGCAAAACAGGTTTATGATTTTACCGCAAACGACTTTTGCGGTTTCAAATTTTGCGGTATCTGCTAGAGATGCTCTTAGAGCCTATGGTTTCACAGGCGGCCCAGTCGACGATACAGACCGAGGCTCTCCAGCTACGAGAAGGCCCATAAGGTTTAACGACTCGGGCTCGATGGTAGAAGATTTGGAGTATAAGATATAGTAGTTACCGACTATGTTGTAATATGTATCGTAGTTCGCTAGGATTCCTCCCTGTAAGCTCTATGCCAAATGGCTATATAAGCCGGCATACGGGTAGCCCGCTTAACGCAATATCAATATCAACCCACATAGGTGAACCATAGTCAAACCCTCTGTAACCTTTGGCTCTGCCGATTATAGTGGATTGATTGTAGAAGTAGCATCCGACCACGACAATCGGATCTGAACCTGTGTAAACTTGTGTTCTGCCCATCCCCGACATCCTCACGTATCACAACCCCTCTTTTTCCGCACCTCGAGGACAGTTGGCGCCCACCGTGTGGGGCAGACGACCTTAGGAGTTCTGATAAGGGTGGGATCCGACTTCGCAGGAATCAGAAAAAATAATGCAATCGGTCGCGTTCTGTATACCCGTGGTCTTCCTATCGTTCCCGATGATGAGACCTAGATTCCGTCTAACATCTATGTCACTGGCTGCACCACCGCGTCGTTCGGAGGCATCCACGCCTTCATCAGCTCAATCGATCCTTTGGGATTCGGACCAACAACAGAGCCCACCAAACCCACCCCAACGGTGATGCCAACGGCAGAGGAAATATCCAAATCTACCTAGAATACCTGTTAGACAGCAAATTATCCAAATATGAAGTGTTGAGTTGGAAGATCATCTGACGAGCAAAGGCCTACACTGTTATCATTGACGAGCTCTATAAGTAGAGCGAATATGGTGTCTTTCATGGTTGTATTTCTCTGGAAAGAGTGAAAATCCTCAGAGAAATCCACCTTGACGAATGTGGTCATCATGCCGCAGCTAGATCTTTAGTGGCAAAAATCTTTCCAAGATGATTTCTTTTAGCTTACATATAAGGCAGATGCCAAAAAGCTGGTCAATACGTGCATAGGTTGCCCAATGTTCGTCAATCAAGCCCATGTTCCGGCCAAACAGCTTAGAACAATTCCGATTACATGGCCGCTCACAGTCTTGGGGCTTGATATGGTAGGGTTGTTTGCGTTCTTGGGGCTTGATATGGTAGGGCCGTTCATACGACACCATATGGTTTTACTCACCTTCTAGTTATGATGGATACTCAATAAGTGGGTGAAGGCCAAACCCGTCACAAAGTGTGATGGAGCGACAACCACCAAATTCGTAGAATCAGTCGTCATCCTATTCGGTCTCCCACACAGTATAATCGGTGCGATGGTGGTGCTATCGACGTGCAGGAGGTGTGTGGGCTAGTGGAGTTCCAGCCGGCAGCGTTGCGGTCTCCCTTGTCTTGTTCGGCGGCGTGGGGGTCAGGAGGCTGGTCCACTCCAGGCGGAAGTCTGATGGCATGGCATCCGTGGATGTTGTGGTCCTTCCTTGGGAGGGTGTCGAGGAGGTCTCAGACTTTGCATCTCCCTCGGGTTCATGTCTTCGGGTGAATACTTAGATCCTGCCTTACGGGATCGAGCGATGACGTCGGTCCTTCGTCGCTTCCCCTCTCATGGGGATCGCCTTCAAGCACTGCGGTGGGCTGGACATGTCCAACATTGTATCGGTTGGGCGGTGTACAATGACCTACAAGAGGTGGTCCAGTGGAGAAGATCTTCTTCGGCGCCGGCCTTGCACATCTCCTCTTTGGAGCTCGTCTTGAGAATCAGGGCTGCCGGCTTCTTCTCGAGGAGCCATCTATTTGGCATAGGCCAGCTTAAGCTCTGTGTTTGTGTAGCTTCTGTGGGTAACCAGGGCGGCTGAATGTGCCCCCCATGATGGTCATGTTCCATGACGGTCGTCAAGGGTGCTTGTGTTGGTTTTCGACCAGTTTCTCACAAATAAACTGGCCATCTCCGTACTTGTGCTTTATTAATGAAAATGTTAAATCGTTTGCCTTCTTTAAAAAAAATTACGTCCTGAATTACGGTGGCGCATCAAGCCACGCTAGTCCACTCGGAGAATATATCTATTGGCAGTTGATCGGTCTTTTTTTTTCAGACAGTATGCCAAAAGCTTTTTTTTTTTTTTTGAGGATAAAGCTCTTTTTGCTATAAGAGAGGAAATTCAGTTGGAAGAATCCATAGAATCGCTATGGCGCTTGATCGATCTTGCTACGCGCGCGCATCCAGGAGCCATAGCTAGTTAGCGTCACCTTCATGCATGCGGTCAGTGCTTAGGTAGCTGAGCACCACCCTGAATCCCTGATCCAAATTGTCAATGGACAGGACGCAGGGGCGTACTGTCTCTTCTGGTGTTACATGGACGGCGGTGTGGCATTTGATTTGACTCTACGTAAGTTGTGAACTCCCACAAAATAGATGGATGGAAAACAATCTAGTCAATACACACCTACTTTCGGACGTACGGTTTGTTGAGACGTTGAGTTCAGGCCGGCAGCGGCAGCGCAAGGTGTACACAAATTAATGAGAGGTTTTGCACCACAAGCAATTTATCCACGATGACGACGAAATGTATACTTCTTTCATGCTAAAACATAAGGCATATAAGATTAGTTACAAGTCAACATCTTTTAAGTTTGGCCAAAATTTTGAATGGACAATTGAGAAAAAATATATTTTGTGGTGAAATAAAAATAGAATAAATTACAACATGACTACTGAGCATCTCCACTTGCCCCCCCACGGACACCCCTCATTCCCAGTTTTGGCTCCGTCCGGCGAAAATTTCCCCAGCCACGCCCCCAGGAGCCCGAAATTCGCCAGATTGGGCTAAATATCCATCCGGCGAACTCAGGCTGAACTCAGCACCCTAGGGTTCGCATGGGGGCAACAGATGGAGTGAAAAGGCGAGCGGGCCCGGGTTATCGGAGAGGGAAGCAGATTTCCACGCCAAACAGTCGCCCAATTCCCTCCCCATCCACCTCGCTGTTCTCTCCACCGGAACCCCCCCCCCCCCTCTGCTCCGCCGCCCACACGCTTCCACGAAACCAACCGAACTCTGCCGAGACTCCCTGCCTCCCTGCCGAGCTACTCACCGGAGTTCAGCTCCCTTCGGTTGTTCTGCGGACCACTGCATGCCAACCACGCCCAGTAGGTGTTCGGGGATTTTCCTGCATCGACTCCGACCATGACGAGCAGATGGTCGCCATGCTGGTGGAGGAAGAGACGGCCACCACCGCCGATGATGGAGAGCACATGATAACCCTCGCTTGTCTGGTCAGCCTGTACGCCCAGAATGCGAAGCCGAGGTGCGGCAGTTCGGTGCCAGGACGCCGGAAGGGCAAGCCGAGGCAGCGGATGGAGGCCTATTGCATGCTATACGCCGACTACTTTGCTGATGATCCATTGCATGGTGAGCCAGTGTTTCGGCGCCGATTCAGGATGGACCGGGACCTTTTCCTCAAGATTGTGTATGCGCTTCAGGACTTCGACAGCTATTTCAGATGCAAGAAGGACTACACCAGCATGGTAGGGTTTACCTTGCTACAGAAGTGCATAGTTGCCATGAGAAAGCTGGCATACGGAGCTCCCGGTGACACGCAAGATGATTATCTCCGCATGGCCGAGTCCACCTCCATCGATTGTTTGCACAGGTTCTGTAGGGCAGTCTTTGGGCCAAAATATCTGAGATCGCCGAATGCCAAACACACTACTCGAATCATTGCAATCAATGAAGCTAGATGATTCCCTGGGATGCTTGAAAGTATCGACTGTATGCATTGGAAATAGAAGAACTATCCATTTGCTTGGCAGGGAATGTACAAAGGCCACAAAGGAGGTTGTAGTGTGGTACTTGAGACGGTAGCTACACATGTTCTCTAGATTTGGCACTCCTTCTTTTGCATGGCAGGATCCAACAACGACATCAATATCATGTAGTGCTCGCCTGTCTTCTCCAAGATTGTTGAGGGCCACGCCCCTCGGTGGACTATGTGATCAATGGCCACAACTACAACAAGGGATACTACATGGCAGATGGTATCTATCCAAGATGGTCAATATTTGTGAAGACTCTCTCAAGCCCTCTGATCGACAAGCAAGCCAACTTTGCCAAGGAACAAGAAACTTGCAGGAAGGATGTCGAGCGAGCATTTGGTGTGCTCCAAGCTCGATTTGTAGTTGTCCGGTTCCCTGCTCTGACCTGGTCGCAAGAGCAAATGTGGGAGGTGATGAATGCATGTGTGATCTTGCACAACATGATCATTGAGAAAGAGAGAGAGGAGCCAGTGCTTGATGATCATAGTGAACCATATTTCAGATAGGGTTCTCTTGCAAAGCCAGATCACTAGGTGCCAGCATCGTGGGCTGACTTTGTTGCTATGCGTCAAGTGATCCGAGATCCGCATGTGCATCAACAACTGCAGGATGATCAAGTGGAGCACATGTGGATGATCAAAGGCAACACCTAGTTTGAGGTGTTACTGTGTTTGAAAAATTGTTAAATTATTTGCTATGTGTGTGCCGGATTTGTTTTGTGTGCCGAACTATGTGATAAATTGGCCAAACTATTATTGTGTTGAAAATTTGGCCGAATTGTCAAAAATTCTGTCGAATTTGGCCGAAATCGCGATCCTAGGGGTGTCAAGCCGGGATTGCGGCTGGGAGTTGGCGCCCCCCACCCCCGCCCCCAGCCAAACGCTTGCCCAATCCGGCGAATAAAAATGCTAGATTTCGTCCTAGGGCCTCGAGGTAGTGGAGATGCTCTCACACGATTTGGCACCCTTAGATGCAAGGATATGGAGATATACATGATTGTAGTAGTATCCCAAATCTTATATATAGGCGCTATTTGACACCTAAGGTGTAGAATAGTTATTCTTCACTCACCCTCTATGTTTTAAACTGTACATGATTTTTATGTTACGTAAATTTTTTCTTACCTCAGAAGTCAAGAGAACATAAGAAAATTTAGACATGTCGTAAAAAAATTGTTTACATACCGTATAAAAATACGACATAAAATGCATATTTTCTATGTATTTTACACTATAATGACTCAAAAATTGTATTTTTATGTCGGTTTTTTTGCATTTCTAATAAATATGAACATAATATTAACATACAAAACATAAATTTCTAAATGTGAGAAGATAAAAATATGTGGGGTGCAAAATAACTATTCTACACCCTAGGTGCTGAATAGGGTTTATATATATATATATATCGAATTAAGTGTTTGATGGTATAGGCTACACTGCATGTATAGCCAGCTGTCCCGCTAGCATAGCTCAATGTTCATTCTGATGGAGACGGTCTCTGCCGATGAGCATAAGATAATAGAATCGGTTGGTCGAGATTGATCTCGGTAGTTGAAGAAGCAAGCAAAATAAATAATACATGAGATCAATAAAAACAGCTACACATGCCGGATGACCCACCGAAGGAGGCTCGTTTTCCTATAAATCGATGCCCAAGTCTGGATGAACAACACACAACACTTGGAACGGCATAGCCAAAAAGACAAGAGACTTGGAACAACACAAGATTCTGGATGAACAACACAAGAGACTTGGAACGGCATAGCCAAAAAGCTTCCATTGCATTGCACTCGAGTAGTACAGGTAGGTAGCCGATCGATCGAGGAGAATGGCACCCGCAGATCTCCAAGAAGCCTGTTCATGGATCCAGCTCGTGAACCCGCAGAGCGACGCCGACGTCCGCGCCTCCATCATCTCCTACGGCGAGCTCGCGCAGGCCGCTTATGATGGGTTCAACTCCGACGCGGGCTCGCCGCACGCCGGCTCGTGCATCTACAGCACCGCCAATCTGCTGGCCGCCTCAGGCGTGTCCCACCCGGGCCACTACAGCGTCACCAAGTTCGTGTACGCAACCGCGGCGGCGTTGATGAGGTCAGCGGCGTCGTCGATGCCACAGGTGACCGATGCCCTCTTCCTGTTGCCGGCAGAGGAGGAGAAGTCGACGGTGCTGGAGTCCAACTGGATGGGTTACGTGGCGGTGGCGACGGACCAGGGAGCAGCCGCACTGGGGAGGCGCGACATAGTGGTGGTGTGGCGCGGCACCGTGAAGGGCGTGGAGTGGGAGAGCGACTTCGACTTTAGAATGGCGTCCGCCGCACCAGTGCTGGGCCCAGCAGCGGCCGCCTACAAGGACGCTAAGGTGCACCACGGCTTCCTCTCCGTGTACATGTCCAAAGACGAAAACTCCAACCGCAACAAGACCAGCGCCAGAGACCAGGTGGATGTTATTCACTACTCCCTCCGTTTCATAATATAAGATGTTATAGCTTTGTAAAGATAATATATCTAGACATATTTTGGAGGGAGTAATTTATTTATTTCATTGACATGTAGTATCTGACTTGCAGGTCCTCGAGGAGGTGCAGAGGCTAATGGAGATGTTCAAGGATGAAGTGACGAGCATCACCGTCACCGGCCACAGCCTCGGCGCCTCGCTCGCCACCCTCAACGCCGTCGACATGGCGGCCAACAACGTCAACATGCCCTCCTCCAACCGGAAGCCGTGCCCCGTGACCGCCATCCTCTTCGCCAGCCCGCAAGTCGGCAACGGGGAGTTCGTGTCCGCCTTCGCCTCGTTCCGCCATCACCTGCATGCACTCCACGTGATCAACGCCGCCGACATCGTGCCGCTTCTCCCGTCGCCGTTATTGGGGTACGCTGACGTGGCTACGGCTACGCTGCCTATCGACACAACACGGTCGCCGTACCTACGCCCGGGGAACATGGGGACGTACCACAACCTCGAGTGCTACCTGCACGGGGTCGCCGGAGATCATGGTGCCCTCAGGGACTTCCAACTGGTGGTGGACCGCGATGTGGCGCTAGTGAACAAGGATACCAATGCGCTGAAAGACGAGTATCCGGTGCCCGAGAAATGGTGGGTCACTAATAACAAGTGCATGGCCAAGGGTGTCGTTGGCCGCTGGAAGCTCGAGAATTTGAACAAGACTTAAGCGATTATTATTAAGTCACACTGCATGCGTGCACCCTCAGCTAGCCTCTGGCGAGGCTAATATACACAATAATAATGCAAGTGCTGCATGTTAGACCTTGTATTGTACCTAGCTTATCGATACCTAGCCGTATCCGGTTAGGAGCGGTATTTGTACGTCTTGTATATTGAAAAAAGGAAAACTGGCTCGATAAGTCCATGTATATAATACGGGTTCAAACTGGCTACTATCTTATCTTATCTTTTGATGAAAGATTAGTTCTCACTAGTTTCGTACTGTGCAATATGGTACTATATATATGATTTTTTTCCTTAGTTACAAAAAAGTGTCCCCCATAGATTTTGACTAGTCCCATCAAGATTCTTCCGCTAAGAGCATCTCTATCAGTGCCCGTAAATAGCCCAAAACCGTAAAATAACCGCCGTTTATCGGTGCCCCGGAAAAATCGTGCACCGATCAGTGCCCGTAAACACCCCCGACCCGAAAAAAGTTTTGCGGGACGTGCGAAATATCGCTCACGGAACCTGTGATGCGCGGGGCGAGAGGGCGAACCGAGTGGCAGAGTGTTGGCGCGCTGAAGTTTCAGCCGGCCCTATCTTCTTCCTCCCCAACTCTCTCCCCAAATCCATTTCTCCTGCGCCGCTGCTTCCGCCGACAGCCGCCACGCGCCCACCACGCCCGAGTGCCCCGCACCTCGCCGCATCCATGGAAGCTTGGATCTCGTGCGGGGACCAGATTCGGCGAGCTAGGCGATTGGATTTGGCGAGCTAGGCGACCGGATTCGGTGAGCTAGGCAACGGGATGTCGACCTCGCTGACCATGCAGTTCTTGGTGGACGACTCGTCGTCGTCCTCCTCTGACTCGGACCTCGATGAGCTTCTCAATGACGACGACACGGAGATGAAGGTCATGATCCTCGCCGCCAAGCAGATCCAAGACAACTTCGGCTTCATGCACCGGCGCTGCGGTTCGCAGTTCGGCCGCACTTGCATCCCGCGGAACTGAGCTCTCGGCCACGCCATGCTCATGCAAGATTACTTCGTTGAGGTACCCATATACCCGCCGCATCTCTTTCGTAGAAGATTCCGGATGCGCCGTCCATTGTTCGTGGGCATAGTACAAGCTTGCGAGGCCAATTGCCCCTATTTTACTCGCCGAAGAAATGCTGTCGGCACCATGGGCTTTAGTGCTTACCAAAAAATATCGGCAGCCATACGTGTCATTGCGTATGGCATCCCGGCCGATTATACGGATGAGTATATTTGCATTGGAGAAGATACCACTATTGCTAGTGTCCGGATGTTTGCCAAAATGGTCATCCGGGTTTTTGGGCCCAAATATCTTCGATCCCCAAACGAAGAAGATGTGCAAAGATTGCTAGCGATCAATGATAAAAGAGGTTGACCGGGGATGCTGGGAAGTGTAGATTTTATGCATTGGCGGTGGATGAATTGCCCGAAGGCATGGCATGGACAATATTGTGGTAAAAGTCATGATCCAACCATTGTGCTTGAGGCGGTGGCATCGCAGGACTTGTGGATTTGGCATTGCTTCTTCGGATTGGCGGAATCACTCAATGATATAAACGTATTGCATACATCCCGTTGTTTGGAAAATTAGCTAATGGAGAAGCCCCGGCTTGCAACTTCAAGGTCAATGGACATGATTATACCATGGGCTACTACCTTGCCGACGGCATCTATCCGGCTTGGTCAACATTTGTTAAAACTATCCAAACTCCGAGGAACAAGAAGGAGACCAATTTTGCACAAGCTTAAGAAGCATGCCAAAAGGACATTGAAAAAGCTTTCGGTGTTTTACAAGCAAGGTTTGCCATTGTTCAAGGCCCTTCTCGTTTTTGGAACAAAAAAAACCCTGCGCAACATCATGACATGTTGTGTGATTCTTCACAACATGATCATCGAAGATGAAAGAGATTTAAATTTAGAGTTCTTTTACGATAATGTTGGGACCCGTGTGCAACCACAAAGAAACCCAGACCGCATCCAAGCTTTTCTTGAGATCCATAGGAAAATCGAAGATGCAAGCCCTCATCTCCAACTCAACAATGATCTTATCGAGCACCATTGGATGCTAGCCGGCAAGAGGTGATACCCCAAAAAATTTATTGTACTTGTAAAACGTGTGTAATTTGAACCATTCATTTATTTGTTACATTATTTGATTTGAACATTTGTTATAATTTGATTCATTGAATATTGTAATTTGGATGATTATTGTGTTATATTATTTGATTTGAACAATTGTCGCATTTGCTGTCCAAACTGTCGAAACAATGTTTACGGTTTTGTTTGCAGTTCACCCGCCAAGCAGTACCCTTAAACCGGAACCGCAAAACAGAATATGCGAATATTCTGTTTTGCGGTTCCGGTTTAAGGGGACTGCTCGGCGCCGCCACCCGCGAAGCGAGGAATCGCGGATTCAGAGCCCCGAACTCCGACGTTTACGGTTTGATATTTACGGGCACTGCTAGAGATGCTCTAAGGGGATCATGAAAAAAAATCGACTGGCTAGATGGATGTGACTTTGCGGCATAGAGATCAAGTGGGGATGAGTACTCATGACCTTTCCAGTTAAAAATACGGCTTTTCTTAGTAAATGGGTTTTCAAGCATCTCACCGGAGATGCAGTGTGGGAAACTCTTCTAAAAAATGTACATAGCCTCAAATGCATTATCACGGGTTCATTGGATACATGGTGACTCATTTTTGGGATGATCTAATGGTTATGAAAAGCGTTCTTCTGCTTTGGATCATTTATATCGCGGATGGCTTGGGGATTGGATTCTAGAAGGATAAGTAGTTCGGGGATACCACACTCCGAGAACAACTTTTGGTTGTGTCTATCATAAGAGCAATACAGTTGCTACGGTTTTTTAGTCATCTCCGTGAAATGTGATGTTTAGACTAGATTTAATTGGTCCTAGACTTGTGGCATGAAATGCCCTACTACGGCAGTTGGCGATGGTCCAGCTGTTGCAAATGACCAATTTTTTGGGTGGAATCTACATGAAAACGTGAAGTTGTGAGTGAACTCCGTATAGTATATAGCACTAATTAAACCGGCCAGATTTGCCAGTTGATAATAACAACAAAATATAAAAATGGTATGTGCACAAAGGAGTAATCTTACCAAGAATAACCTTGTAAAATGCAGCTAGCATGGGAGTACAAAGTATGCGTCTTGTCATCTCTTGTCATCATGATGAGTTAATAAAATACTTATTCTTCAATTGCAAGTTTTACTTGTATATCGGTCGTCCAAGTAGATTATAGCTTTTATCCGTCATATGGCGTTGCAACCATATTTGGCAACTGGTTACTTGGTAGGAATTACAGGTTTGGAATTCTTATTAGGCTGGAGTGTTTGCCATAATACAATTGCAAGTATTTTTTCTCATATGTGGGTCATCTATCAGTTATCGGTGTGCTCACTTATTTTGTTCATGGTCAATTTTTATTCTACATGGATGGCAGTGTGATGTACTAACTGACCCTCCAGTACCATAGGCAGTCCACAATCTTTTCATGATTCATGTACTTTACCTTTTTATTTACCTTTTCGTTTGATGGACTGTGGCAGCTGTATCTTAGTTATGTAGAGACCAGGTGTAAACCCCTTTTAATAGTTATAAAGTGTCCTTTATTGAAAAAATGCCATTATAAATACATGAGACACGCCATGCCTAGAGCAATGAGAATTCCCCAAAACCCTACTATTCTACATGGTATCAGATTAGGTCGGCCAAGCATGTTGTCGCTTCGACCTCCATGGCCGACGCCACGATCCCGCCTTCTTTGTCCATGCTTCTCACTTGCGGCACCGGATGGAAATAAACTATGTGTGTGCCAACTTGTTGGAACTCCAAGCACAGAGTGCTATAGAAAGTGTTCTTCCCCACATGATGACTCGGGGTTTAATTTCGAAGTCTCAGGGAATAGTAAAACTCTTTCCACATCCTTTTGTACCAACCTATAAAACCAGATGCTTTTGTCCTAAGTCCGAAACTTCACCATAGTGATTGTCAAGCACATGGTGTATGTAGTTGAATTGAAAACAAAGTCTAATTAAATAAAAGTAAATGTGAACTTTAACTAAACTAGTAAGGTGGCCCTCGCAAATGCGAGGGTATCATCTTTGTTATGTCGAAGGGGTCCGGGAATGATATTACGATTTCATGAATGTCACATTATGTGATAATAAATAATATGACTATGTAACTACCACAAACATGGGATAAATAGAATATGATATACGTGGATAGCATATTTAATCAAATTTTATTCAAGGGCAAATGTTATTGTGACATTTCTGTAAACACTCATGTGTGTTGTTTTGCATGAAAGATATTATATTAGTAAATATAACTATATTTTTATGAGATGTTAGATAATTATGGTTAATATTATTATTATACTATAGTTATAGAAGTTTTCATGATGTTGCTGAAATAAAAATGAGGGTACACATGAGCTGCTTAGGTGATCTTCGAATGATATAGCAGTAGAACCTTTTTGATGTACTAAAATAAAAACAGTTTTCCCTTGTTAAAAGGTGGGTCAGGCATCGTTTAAACACAAAAGACAACATGTTTAACAAAAAATGGTGCACTGATGGAGGTTGTGACCAATGCCCAGCACTTGAGAGCTTTGTACACATTGCCTTGCATTGCCGGTAGGCAACCTGGGTGTGGGACAAGCTCAAGATGACACATTATACAGCTAATTCGAATGATCTACAAGAGTTCATGAAGCTTGGTTTGAAAGGCAGAGACAATAAGACATGGCCGGTACTAATTGCGGCATGCTTTCTCGAGTTGTGGAATGCCAGAAACAACATGATATTCAACAACAGAAGCATCACAAAACAAGTGCTATTCAGTAACATTGCCAAGACAATGGATCTTTGGGCCACGAGATCTACAAAGCTAGCGCCTACTTTGAGTGAGTGGAAACAAAAGTTTCTAACGAGCTAGTTTTTTCTTTTCTCCCTCCTCCTGGAGCTACGTCGGGTTGTACATTCTACCCCCCCCCCCCCCCCTCTCTTTCCTTCTCTTTTTTTTGTAAAACTCTGTTGTAACCATAAGGTTTGGCTCCCTACCTTCATATATGAAAATATATAAACTAAAAAAAGAATTATAAATCTTTATGCCATGAAGTCTATCCGTCCTTGGAAACATCTATCTCACATAAGCACACACCTTAAGCTTATCCTTTTGCTACATAGTGGATTGGGCTTTCTCTCAAAAGAGAGCACTTAGTTTCTTACATACTAGTTTCTTGCATATCTAATCTCTTGCATATTTAGTTTCAGTTCTAAAATAACTCCAAAGCAGCCATCCTAATTTATCAGTTTTTTTAGTACATAGATAATTAGAATATTGATAGTCTAATTCGAAAGAATAAATACTTATACCTTCTGCTCCTCGTGGAGCGATACTAGTACTCCCTCTGTTTCAAAATATAACACGTTTTAGTTTTGTGAAAAAAATGTATCTAGACCACTTTTATGCGTAGGTTCACTCCAAAGCTAAATGAACCTACACACTAAAAGGAATTTAGATACACTTTTTTCACAAAGCTAAAACATCTTATATCTTGAAACGGATGGAGTACTAAACATCGAAAATTTCAAGGACCCCTACACGTGTGGGTATCAGCGTGACACTAATAGGCTTGCATATATACCCTTTTCTTCCTATGAGTGCAGTGACGGATGTACAAAGAGGACGAGCTGGAGCAGAGTGGATAGCGAAAGCAAACCTCGACAAGAAATACAGGGATAACATCAAGGACTACAGAATTGCGCCCGCGCACGCTTAGTGTAGGCCTAGCAGCTAACGTAGCAAACAACACCGAGCGCTAGTTGTTTAGGCGAGATAAGAAAAGAGAGGGTGTCGCCTTCTTCTCCCTGCTGCGAACGGAGTCTTCACTACTGGCATACACGACAGGGCTCGTCTGGCCTTGCATGCGTACGTATAGGCGACACACATTGGAGTCTTCGCCATTCCTGCTTGTGCTAGGAGTCCTATGGTTGGCACCGGTGCAGCCATAGATACTCATGCCGAGACGAGCAACGACGAATACCTGAACAAGTCGTAAACGAATGTAAGTAAAGAGCTGATCATAAAATGAAGCCGAACACAAGTGAGGCAACACCCTAGTAGGATAAACAGCATATATAGTCAGGTACTCTGAAAACGCCAAGGAGCGAAGATGAAGAAGCGATGGCGCACGTGCCAATGAACTCACATGAAGAGGCCTTCCCACTCTTTCCAAAGGCAACTAATAGACACACAAAGATATGAACTCGTCGTCGCAGGCGAAGCCATTGACGTACCATGATTCCTCTGTATTGTTGGCAGCTGCGCTCTCTCCGAAGCCTCATGCGTCGGCATCGTCGCAGAAAGGATTGCCGAATCACGAGGACACACAATTTTCCAGGTCTTTCCGGGCAGACTTAAACCCAGCCCTGTGGCCAGCCTTCTTCAATTTCTTCTTGGCGCGAAGCCATCCACATGTTCCTCGCTGAGAGACTCGAAGGACTCCTCACCACACGATGCACTACAACTTCTTCACGTCGCGCTGACACAATGGGCACCTCCGCCACCATATGCTCCTGCACATCCTGCTCCTAAATTATCGTCTGAACTAACACCCACCAACTCCTCTGATGTCGACAAATGAGTGTCGAAAGTCGTTGGAGTGTGCTCATCCTCCTAATCCGACACCGCGAGTTCGGTGACAATGACCCCAGATCTGATGGGTGAGTAATGCTCATCACCCGCATTAGACGGTGCGAGGTCGACGTAACCTAGAGTGGATTCGCATGGAGGCATGGTGTCGATGTGAGAGGCAGCCATCGGGAAGATTATGTGATGTATTATACATGCGAGGATGTAAACAGCATGAACATTACAAGAGTTTACACTACGGTCAATATCATATAAAGGCGGGAGATAACGCCAGCAAAATGCGGAAAACATTACACATAACCAAAGTAACAAAAACCGTCTGAGATAGAGCTCTCAGGAAAAGCAACGCTTGAAATGAGTAAATCGTAGCTCAAATTCTCTTTTTTTTTTTTTGAGAAAGAGAAGCTATATTCATCTGACAGTGTTACAGTAGTTCAGTTCTTGCGAAACAACCTCTCTTACAGGTGGGGGAATCTCCTCATACATGACATTTTCTCCTAGGGATAAAGCAAGCTTCGCCAGGGCATCAGCTACCCTGTTTGAGTCCCTCCTTGTGTGTGTAATGATGCAATCCTTGTTTTTTATGAGGTCCTTCGCCTCTTCGTACACTGTCCAAAAGGTCGATCTGTTTTGTATTGGAGATTGGAGGGCAGTCACAGCATTGGAACAGTCCAGCTCGAGGATGATCTTTTTAGTGTTGTGACTTATGGCCAGCTTCAGTCCCCAGAGTGCAGCTTTAGCTTCTGCTTCTTCAGCATATCGGCAGTTTGGTAGAGGGGTGCAGGCAGCAAATAGGACAGAACCCGAGCTATTTCTTGCGACCACACCAGCACCGCCGATATTGCAGCTTTGTCAGTGTTTATCTTCACCCACCCAGGTGGAGGGCTTGACCAGCTAACTGGAGTAGCAGAAAGATGTATAATTTCAGGTTGAGTGGCCACAAGTGGACGTTTTCCTTTGTTGGTATCCTCCTTGGTTGTGCCTTTGCTGTCACGTTGGTAGGCCAGGAGGAAAGCAACGGAATTTTCGATAGTTTCCAAACCCTTTTCATGGATTATGTCATTTCTTAGGTGCCAAGATCGCCATAGTAGCAGCATAATTCTCGATCTCATCTGTTCGTGAGCACGATTTAGCAAGTGTTGCAGCCAATCATCACCCGAGAAGCAGAAGCTTTTTCCAGTAGACAGGTCCCAGCACCGACGCATAGCTTGACGCAGAGCCTTCGCTTTTGTGCAGGAAATGACGGCATGATAGGCATCTTCAGGGCCGTTACCGCAGATATTGCAAATGTTGTTGTACTCGAGAGATCTCCGATATTTGTTATTTTTGGTTGCGAGAGTGTCAGTCGCCACCCTCCAGCCGAATACTCTGACCTTCGGTGCCACAGCAGCTTTCCAGATCGTGTTCTAGATTGAACGGGTCACCGTTGAGTTTGCTGCTGGAGCTCACATCTCCTCTTTTCCTTTGCTTCAGGTTCAGGGCGAGGCGGTAAGCGCTTCTCACCGAGAAGATGTCGTTTTCCTCATAGTGCCACGCGACGCAGTCCTCCACAGGGTTGCTCGGGATGTTGATTTGCAAGATAGTTTCAGTATCAAAGTCAGAGAACAAGCTCTGCAGTTGGCCGTTCCAGACTTTCGTGCCCGGTAGGAATAGTTGATTTACCCACCTCAGGCGGGAGTTCTTTTTCAGACCTGCAATCTTTAGGCCAAAGTCTCTAGGTAGCCAATTTTCCCTCGAGAACCGGATGTTTTTGCCATTCCCCACTCTTTTGATAATGCCATTCTTAAGAAGCTCAAGTCCAAACTCAATCCCCTTCCACACCGGAGAGGGGTCCGAGGCAAAGACCGTGTCGAGGATATTACCATTACACCCTAGCGAAGAGGTTATCGGGTTTTTGGATGAGACGCTAGGTTTGGCGGGCAAGGAGGGCCTGATTGAAGAGACCGATGTCACGAAAGCCAATGCCACCCTTGCATTTGGGTTTTAACATGTTTTCCCAGGCCATCCAGTGAACTTTCCTATGGTCTTTGTCATCGCCCCACCAAAAATCGTGGATTAACCTCTCGAACTGCTCACAGAAACCCGCGGTCATTTTGAAGATACTCATGACGTGGCTAGGAAGGGATTGGGCCACGGATTTGATCAGGGTTTCCTTGGTAGCATGTGACATAAACTTCTCGGCCCAATTGTTCAGTCTCTTTGTAAATCTATCCATGATGGGTTGTAGTTGTTTTCCTTTTAGCCGTCCCTCCAGAGTAGGAAGCCCTAGATATTTTTCCTCGAAAGTGACACTCGAGACTGCCAGGGTGGTTTTGATCTCTTCGTGTGTCGCGGGTGGGCAAGCATGACTGAAGAGAACCGAGCATTTGTTCAAACTGAGGAGCTGGCCTGTGCATCGCTCAAAAAGGTTAAGGGCATTTGTGACTGCTTGCGCCTCCTCCTTTGTAGCTTTGAAGAAAAGGAGGCAATCGTCTGTAAAGAGCAGGTTTGAGATCCCTGGGGCTCTTCTTGCCACTTTTAGAGGGGTAATATTCCCCTTGGTAACCTCTGTTTTCATGATGCGGGTTAGGGCTTCACCCACAAGAAGGAACAAGTATGGGCTCAGCGGGTCTCCCTGCCTGAGACCCCTCGATGGAGTGAACTGATCCAGATTGGTCCATTTAGTCGGACAACAAAGCGAATAGTGTGAACACATTTCATAATCCAACTGGTCCAAGTGGAGCAGAAACCCATTTTTAGCACCGCCTTCTCCAAAAAGGACCAATTGACACGATCGTAGGCCTTGGAAAGGCCTAGCTTGTATGCACAATGATTGTTGTTTGGGTTCTTTGACTGCTGGATTTTGTGAAAACCTTCGAAAGCGATTGTTGCGTTGTCCGAGATCAACCTGCCAGGGACGAAGGCGCTCTGAGTTTTCGAGATGATACTATCCAAGATCGGACGAAGGCGGTTGGAGAGGCACTTGGCTATGATTTTATAGACCACGTTACAAAGGCTTATGGGTCTGAAGTCAGCGAGGGACTCAGGGTTTGGGCATTTTGGAATCAGCACGATGACAATGTCATTGACTCCTTCCGCCATCCAACCTGTTCTGAAAAAATCCCTGACTGCCGTCGTAACCTCTTGTTTCATCAAGTCCCAACTTTGCTAAAAGAAGCGGCATGGCAACCCATCTAGCCCGGGAGCTTTAACAGGTCCAATCTGGAAGAGGGCGTCGCCTATCTCTTCGTCAGAGAAATCTTTGCACAGGTCAGCGTTCATTTCATCCGTGATTGGAGTATGAAGCATATTGATCAGGTCTTCAGCAACTACACTCTTGTCGTTGGAGTAGAGGTCTTTGAAGAAGTTGGTGGCCATCCTCTCGATTTCTCCAGGATCATCTGTCCAATTGCCGTTTGTGCCTCTGATCTTTTTTATTCTGTTTTTTGATTGCCTCCAATTGGCTTTCCTGTGGAAGAATTTTGTATTTCTGTCTCCTTCCAAGAGCCAGCTGACTCTAGACCTTTGGCGCCACATCATTTCCTCCCTTATTAATATCTCATCGAGTTCCAACGAAACTTGACGGATTTCAACTTCACGCCAAGCAGAGCGAGGTTTTTTCCATAGGGATTTGATCTTGTTTCTCAGTCTGTTTGCGTTCTTATTTATACTGCCAAAATTCTCTCTACTCCAGGACTGCAATTGGCTTCTGGTTTGGTTTAGCTTCTTAACCAGATCGCCTAAATTGCTGCAGGGGGCGCAACCTCCCCATGCCGATTCAATGGTATCCGTGAGGGTCGGGTCACGCTCCCACATAGTTTTGTACTTCATATCTTTGGGCTTTGAGTTTTGCTGAACTTTCTCATACTCAACAAGTATAGGGAGGTGGTCTGATCTAGTTGAGCAAATGTGTGTCACCTTGGCATCAGGAAACATCAGGCTCCAGTCATCCGATGCAACAGCCCTGTCAAGACGAGCCTTCACATTCCTACGGTCTCTTTGTTTGTTGTCAAAAGTCCAGGGAGGACCATCATAGCCAAGATCAATAAGGTTGCAAAAGGATAGTGTATTTCTGAACGCTTCCATCCTCCTTTCTGATCTTTTGGTTTCTGAGAAGTGCTCGTTTTGCCACATAGTTTCGTTGAAATCGCCAAACATTAGCCACGGTTCAGCTGAGTTTGGTTTGATTCTGCGAATCGTCGTCCACATGTTATGCCTCTCAGAAGCTTTGGGTTCCCCATACACAAATGTACCCCGCCATCTCCGGCCATTGGGGTCATCCATCACTAACACATCAATATATCTTAAGCCTTTTGATAGTACCTTTATTTTCACATGTTCATCCCAGAACAATGCTATGCCAGCACCTTTGCCTATGCCGTCGTGCGAGCTACAATTTTTGAGGCCAAGCCTCCATCTAAGCTTCTTGATTTTTTCCTCACGCTGTCTGGTCTCGCAGATGAACACAATATTGGGCCTGTATGTGCGAACGAGACGCACCAATTCCTGAACCGATCCGGGGTGGCAGTGGCGGAGCCAGGATTTTTATATTGGGTATTCAAAGTAAAAAAAAAAAAGCATATCGACATAATATTTATGGGTTCACAATATCAAGAAGCGAACTACATACTTGCAAATCAAAATATAAGTAGTTACGCATCACCCTATGATTACAATTGGGAGAATAAGAACAAATCAAGATTAAAGCAATCTGTCTGCACTCGCTGTTAGAACTCTGAACTGATTAATCCGATTCAGGAATTTTGAAACCCGAGGCTGTGGGATTGTGGCGCAGGGATGCACATCTAGTACTACGGTGCTGCAGACCCGCCGTTCTTGCCGAAGTATGGATGCGCCATTGCATTCTTCCCTGGATGTGAGGACAGAGGAGGATCAGGAGGCAGAGATCGGGAGAACAGCGGACTGGATGAAAAACATCAGTACTCACGTGATGGGGCGGAGGCGCAGTGACGGCAACAGGACTGCACGAGCACAACACGTCAGCGGCGATCGCGATCGGTGGAGGGCTGGAGCTCGAGGCGCGCGTCGTTGGAGGAAAGCGTCGTGCTCGATGGCTGTGCCGGTTTCTTCGTGTCTCCCAGAGACGTGATCGCGCGTGGCAGTATGGGCCAAACTAACCAAGCCCAAAATCGTTTTAAGGCCTAGGCTGAGAAGTCTGGATGCAAGGATAGCTCTGTTGGCCGCGTTTTCCCGATTTTTCCAGGTTTAACATGTTGAATAGAACGCTGTCATGCATATATAGATAGATAGGATTGTATATACTAGAAACAATTTGCAAAAATTATTAGGTATGCATTGCATACCCATGAATTAGCCTAGCTCCGTCCCTGCGGGGTGGCCTAAGCCCCGGGGGTTCCAGCCGAGGATACTCATGTCTCCTGGCAGGCGCTAACAACCGCGCCTGTCAGTTGACCAGCAGCCTCAGGGCTGGTTGCTTCCTGAGTATCTTCCTTCTCCTCGTGCCCTTCTACAGGTGCAGCTCTGCTCTTCTTGTAGCTCGCGTCGTCATTTTTCCTGCCCTTGTTGTCCTTCTGCAACTCCTCTACCCGTGCTTCGGGAGCGTGTTTGCCTAGAACTGACCCCTCCGCTACAGGGGCCAGTTTACCTGCCTCTTCCTTGTCCTTCCCTTTCTTGCCTGCCTGGCCTTCCCTCGCCATTAGAGGAGTGGCTGGGTTCTTGCTCTGCGCCTCGTCTCCTCCCCTGATAAGCCTCTTCCAGCTCTTCAAAGCTCCATCTTGTGCATCAGTCTTGTTGGTGACATCCTTGGTGCTTGGTGTGTCGATGTAGATCTTGTGGTTGTTGTCGCTTGCGTTGATGCCCATGGTTTGCGAGAAGGCGGGGGTCGCGTTGGACCCGTGGCCCAGTTGGCTCAGGTTCTTGGTATTGCTTTCCTCCTGGTCCTTGTCTTTCACGGTCAGCTTCTCGACTTCCTTCGCCACCTGGGCGATGGCAGCGGGTTGGGGCGCCTGGGGGCGCGTGTGCCCCGCTCCCAGCAGGGGAACATTGCGCCAGGGTAGAGGAAGCCTGAGAGCTTTCCCATTCTGGCTTGAGGTGGCCGCTAGGTACCATTTTCTGGTGTCGTCGACATGGTATGGCTGGACTCCGAGGCTGGGTGTGTACCTTCTCTCCAGAGGGGTGTAGGCAGGTCACACCCCTCGTCTTTGTGCCCGATGATGTCGCAGCACAAGCAGAAGGTCGGGAGTCGCTCGTAGGAGACCGTGACGACGACGTCCTCATCGGAGACTTCGTCCTCCAAGATGATCCACCGCTGCAGCGCATGGGCAACCGGGAGCTTGATCCTTGCACGGAGGATTTTGTCGCAGATCTTCCCCCGTGCATTTTTGTCGATGGAGATCAGCTCGCCCAGCTTGTTGCCTAGGGCCCTTGCTAGCTCCTTTGAGAGGAGGTAGAAGGGGACACTGGCGAACTGTACCCAGATGGGCACAGTCTCGAACGTCACCGTCTCCGGGTCCTCTCCATCCTTCAGGGGCCTGACCAGCTCTGCATCATTCAGGTATCTCCACGGGCCGCCGCGGGTGACGTGCTCGTAGTCTCCCAGCTCCGAGAACTCAAGCACGAAGCGCCTGTATGCAAGCTTGTTAGTCTCGACGAGGCCCCTGTTTCTCCAAACCTTTTTCATGTAATTGATGAGTTGCTTGGACAGCAGCAGCATGACAGAGAGGAAGACTCCGACGGCCAGTAGGCGGGCACGGATATCCCCCGTGCCCTGGACATGTCACTACAGGAATAACAAGAAACGCCGACGGCCTTATTTTACGCCGACGGCTAAAGGTCGGGCCCGTCGGCGTAACCGAGCGGGCTCGTCAGCTGGGCCAGGTGGCCGTCGGCGTAGAAAACCCGTCGGCGTAGGGCGAAACCCCCGACGGCCGCCGTCGGCGTATATAAAACCGTCGGCCTCCAGTTACCTGCTTCTGACGGCGACCGTCGGCGTACAGGCACCGTCGGCGTATGATGCCACGTGTCCCTACCACCCGTCCCACCTGACGGGCGTGGGCAACGGCGTTAGGCGCGTCGATACGCCGACGGCCAGGCCGTCGGCCTATCTGGCCAACACGTGTACGCCGACGGCAATGCCGTCGGCCTAGGTAGGTACTTTTACTACTTTACTCCAAATTATAATATTCAAATAGTTGCATAATTTATTTCCCACTGTAATTTTAATGTAGATGTAATTTATAAATAACTTGGCGATTGTAAGATATCTCATTTTTTATGGACCACGGGGAACTGAACCCTATCTATTGGGAAACCCTAGAAACCCCTCTCTTTTGGGGACCCTCGGGCATCGAACCCACTATTTGGAGAAACCCTCCACCGAGTGAAGGTTATCGCATATGTATGCTTGTAAAGGCCAAAAAAGTATATTGGTATGACATAAACAAACCTAAACTACATGCTACGGGGGTAGACCCGCGGGTCCCTCGGATTAGGGTTTCGTCGGAAAAGGACCGCCCGAGTGCCGGGATGCCACGGGAACATGCGTGTGGCCCTAGCATACATGCACAAGGGTGGTGGATTGCCCCTAGACGGAAAACCTATCTCCCGGGTGTGACCGTCCACGTTGCATGCGATAACACCTATAGAAGCGTGCTGGACATGTAGGAGTAGGCTCCTGTCGCGGGTCAAACGAGGGTAGACCGGTGGAACCCTGGGCCTATCCTTGGTTTTCCATGTAGATATGACCCAAACAAACCTAAACCACCGAGAGAGTGCGTTGTTCAACCCTCGTACGGAGAATGCTACGGGGGTAGACCCGCGGGTCCCTCGGATTAGGGTTTCGTCGGAAAAGGACCGCCCGAGTGCCGGGATGCCACGGGAACATGCGTGTGGCCCTAGCATACATGCACAAGGGTGGTGGATTGCCCCTAGACGGAAAACCTATCTCCCGGGTGTGACCGTCCATGTTGCATGCGATAACACCTATAGAAGCGTGCTGGACATGTAGGAGTAGGCTCCCGTCGCGGGTCAAACGAGGGTAGACCGGTGGAACCCTGGGCCTATCCTTGGTTTTCCATGTAGATATGACCCAAACAAACCTAAACCACCGAGAGAGTGCGTTGTTCAACCCTCGTACGGAGAATGCTACGGGGGTAGACCCGCGGGTCCCTCGGATTAGGGTTTCGTCGGAAAAGGACCGCCCGAGTGCCGGGATGCCATGGGAACATGCGTGTGGCCCTAGCATACATGCACAAGGGTGGTGGATTGCCCCTAGACGGAAAACCTATCTCCCGGGTGTGACCGTCCACGTTGCATGCGATAACACCTATAGAAGCGTGCTGGACATGTAGGAGTAGGCTCCCGTCGCGGGTCAAACGAGGGTAGACCGGTGGAACCCTGGGCCTATCCTTGGTTTTCCATGTATATATGACCCAAACAAACCTAAACCACCGAGAGAGTGCGTTGTTCAACCCTCGTACGGAGAATGCTACGGGGGTAGACCCGCGGGTCCCTCGGATTAGGGTTTCGTCGGAAAAGGACCGCCCGAGTGCCGGGATGCCACGGTAACATGCGTGTGGCCCTATCATACATGCACAAGGGTGGTGGATTGCCCCTAGACGGAAAACCTATCTCCCGGGTGTGACCGTCCACGTTGCATGCGATAACACCTATAGAAGCGTGCTGGACATGTAGGAGTAGGCTCCCGTCGCGGGTCAAACGAGGGTAGACCGGTGGAACCCTGGGCCTATCCTTGGTTTTCCATGTAGATATGACCCAAACAAACCTAAACCACCGAGAGAGTGCGTTGTTCAACCCTCGTACGGAGAATGCTATGGGGGTAGACCCGCGGGTCCCTCGGATTAGGGTTTCGTCGGAAAAGGACCGCTCGAGTGCCGGGATGCCACGGGAACATGCGTGTGGCCCTAG
The DNA here is from genome assembly GCA_916181665.1 of Avena sativa. Classification (NCBI taxonomy): domain Eukaryota; kingdom Viridiplantae; phylum Streptophyta; class Magnoliopsida; order Poales; family Poaceae; genus Avena; species Avena sativa. Next base: position 523,719,330 of record OV702279.1, read on the forward strand.
CATACATGCACAAGGGTGGTGGATTGCCCCTAGACGGAAAACCTATTGTTGGAATTATGCCCTAGAGGCAATAATAAAGATGTTATTATTATAATTCTTGTTCATGATAAAGTTTATATTCCATGCTAGAATTGTATTAAGCGGAAACTTTAATACTTGTGTGGTTTGTGAACAACACCGTGTCCCTAGTACGCCTCTATGGACTAGCTCATTGATCAATGATGGTTAAGGTTTCCTAACCATAGACATGAGTTGTCAATTGATAATAAGATCATATCATTGGGAGAATGATATGGTGGACAGACCCAAACTAAGCAAAGCTATTAGATCGTTTCATCGTGTTCGTCTTTGCGAAGCTTTTATCATGTCAAATATTGTATTCCTTAGACCATGAGATAATACAACTCCCTGGTATCGGAAGAAAGCTTTGAGGTCATCAAACGTCATCCTATGAGAGGGTGATCATAAAGGTGTCTCTCAGGTGATCGGAAAGTATCTGTTGGGTTGTATGTATCGAGATGGGATTTGTCCCTCCCAAGTCGGAGAGATATGCTTCGGGCCCACTCGGTAATCGATATCAACACCGCTTGCAAGCATGTGGTTAAGGAGTTAATCACAAAGTGATATCGGATTATGGAACGACTAAAGTACTTGCTGTGAACGAGATTGAACTAGGTATGATGATACCGACGATCGAATCTCGGGCAAGTAAAATATCGCGAGACGAAGGGAATATATATATGGGATTGATTGAATCCTGGCATCGTGGTTCATCCGATATGATCATCGATGAATGTGTGGGAGTCAATATGGGTGCCCAGACCCCGCTGTTGATTATTGATAGAAGATCATGTCTACATATTCTCGAACCCGCAGGGTCACACACTTAACGTGTCTCGACGCTAGGATAGATTGGATAATTGGTTTATGAATTTTTGTTCAGAGTCTCGGATGGGATCCGGGATATCACGAGAGGTTCCGGAATGGTCCGGAGAATAAGATTCATATAAGGCAGTGCAGTTTTTGGAGTTCGGAATAGTTCCGGGTTAATCGGTATTGTACCGGAAGCTTCTAGAACCTTCCAGAAGGGGACCAACGTGGCCCCACCTTCCGGGAGGGGGCATGGGCCTATGAGGGAGTGTCCTGGCCGCATTGGGCCAGGGGCACAAGGCCCCATAGGGCCCAGCCGATCCTAGATAAGTTTAAATCGTTTAAACTAGAGATAAGATAGGGTTTCTAGAAGGGAGAGTTTAAATCGTTTAAACTAGAGATAGGCTTGGTGGATGGGCAAGGGCTGGTCGCACCCCCCCCTATATATAGAGGGCTGGTGCGCCCCCTTCCCCCTACACACCTCCCTCCAAGCCCTAGTAGCCCTGCTGCCTTCCTCTCTCCCTCCCGACTGTTTGTGGGCGAAGCCCTGCTGCAGAAATTCTCCACCATATACACCACGCCGTCGTGTTGTAGATCCAATATATCTCTCCACCATACTTGCTGGTCCGAGGAAGGAGGAGACGTCGAGGTGCCGCACGTGTGCATCTCACGGAGGCACCGCCACTTGTGGTGCTAGATCGGATCGGATCGCGAGGAGGAGAAGCGAGTACGACTACATCACCCACGTTCCGACGAACGTTCCGCTGTGGGAATCTTCAAGGGTATGAAGATCTAATCCAATCTCTCTCGTTGTTTGCATCTCCTAGATTAGATCTTGGCTTTCCCTCTGTTCGCTTCCGTAGAAAAATTTGATTTACTATGCTGCGAAACCCATCAGTGGTATCAGAGCTAGATCTATGCGTAGATGTGATTCACGAGTAGAACGCAACATGGTTGTTGCGGGCGTTGATGTTTTCTGTTGCAAGCCTCTTGTTTGTGTTCTTCTTATGACGCGGGATAGTGAGATTGAAGCGGTCCAGGCCAACCTTACGCGACGTCGTTCGCGAGACCGGCTCCGCACTTGACGTGTGGCTTGTACCACACATGCGGCAGGTGGATGTCAGTTTCTCTCACTATAGTTGTCATGGGATTAACACCAGAGTTTGGCAACCATAATATCACCGTTGTGGCTTTCCGTAGGTAAGAATCGTTCTTAGCATCTACTCCCATAAGCCACGTAAAACATGCAACAACAAAGTAGAGGCGTCTAACTTGTTTTTGCAGGGAGTGTTTTCTGTGATATGGTATGGCCCAAGATGTGATGTGTATATTGTATGTGATGATCATGTTTTGTAATGTTTCACGACTTGCATGTCGATGAGTACACAACTGGCAGGAGCCATATGGTTGTCTTTATAATTGTGTATGACCTGCGAGTCAACTTCTTATACGCCATGTAATAGCTTTACTTTATCGCTAAGTAGTTAGCAATAGTTGTAGTTGCTATTCGTGGTGGAGGCAATCATGGTGGAGTGATGGAGATCATGCCGGAACGCACAAGATGGAGATCATTGCGCGAAGATTGGCTATACCATGTCACATAAAGTTATATGCATGTGATGTTTATCCTTTTATGTATCTTATTATGCTTAGATCGCGACGGTAGCATTATAAGATGATTCCTCACTTAAAGATCAAGATAAAAACTGTGTTCTCCCCAAGTATGCACCGTTGCGAAAGTTCGTCGTGTCCAAGCATCTCGTGATGATCGGGTGCTATAGACTCTACGCTCACATACAACGGGTGCAAGCCAGTTTTGCACACGCGGAAATACTTGGGTCTAACTTGACGATCCTAGCATGTACAGACATGGCCTCGGAACACAAGAACCGAAAGGTTAAGCATGAGTCATATGAATGATATGATCGACACTTTGTTGTCCACCATTGAAACCACATCTCTTCTCGTGATGATCGGATTAGGTGTGGTGAATTTGGATCGTGTTCACTAAACAACTTGAGGGATGTTGAATTTAGTGGGAGTTCATCTAGTAATTTGATTAAGTTGAACTATTTATCATGAACATAGTCTAAATTGTACTTGCAAATACTGTAGATCACATGGCCAAGTCCAACTTCAACTTCAACGTTTTTGCTGAGAAAGAAAAGCTTAGAAACAATGGGTCTAACTTCACCAACTGGTTCCGCAATCTAAGAATCATTCTGTCTGGCAGACAAAAGGACTATGTCCTTGGGAAAGCGTTAGATGACCCCCCTGCTGCAACTGCGCCGGCTGATGAGAAAGCTGTCTATCAGTCGCGCAAAGATGATTATGGTGTGATTAAGAGCACCATGTTGTTTGCTATGGAACCGGAAGTTCAAAATCGTTTTGAAAACTATCCCGGGCCCTTTGAGATTCTCGAGGAGCTGAAAACCATGTTTCAGACTCAGGCCCGTTCTGAGAGATATGAGATCTCCGAGAAGTTCTTTAACTGCAAGATGGAGGAAGGGAGTTCCGTTAGTGAGCACGCCATTAAGATGTCGGGCTACACTCAACGCCTTGAGCAACTGGACTGCAAGATTCCAGAGGAGCTCAAGATTGACAGGGTTCTGCAATCACTCCCTCCCAGCTACAAAAGTCTTGTAGTGACTCATAATCAGATTGGTTCCACTGATACGATCACTGAGCTCTTCGCAAAGCTGAAGGCTGCGGAGGTGGACATCAAGAAGGATAATCATGTGTTGATGGTCAACAAGCCCTCCTTTAAGAAAGGTAAAGGTGCAAAGAAGCCCTTCAAGAAAAGCGGCGGCAAGCGCGTTGCCCCTGCTGAGAAGAAGCTCAAGTCTGGACCTAAGCCGGACACTGAGTGCTTCTATTGCAAGGACAAGGGTCACTGGAAGCGCAACTGTCCAAAGTACTTAGCGGACAAGAAGGCTGGCACCATCAAAGGTGTATTTGATATACATGTTATTGATGTTTTCCTTACTAGCCCTCGTTGTAGTGCCTGGGTATTTGATACTGGTTCAGTTGCTAATATTTGTAACTCGAAACAGGAGCTACGGAATAGACGACGGCTTGCGAGGGATGAGGTGACGATGCGCGTTGGCAACGGATCAAGAGTTGATGTGATGGCCGTCGGCACGCTCTCCTTAGTTTTACCTTCGGGATTAGTTTTAAACCTTAATAAATGTTATTATGTGCCTGCGTTGAGCATGAACATTATTTCTGGATCGTGTTTATTGCAAGACGGTTATTCATTTAAATCGGAGAATAATGGTTGTTCTATTTATATGAGTAACATCTTTTATAGTCATGCACCCCTTGTAAATGGTTTATTTGTTCTAAATCTCGAAAGGGATGAAACACACATCCATAACATTGAGGCTAAGAGATGCAAAGTAGATAGTGATAATACTACTTATTTGTGGAACTGTCGTCTAGGTCATATTGGTGTAAAGCGCATGAAGAAACTCCATTCTGATGGACTTTTGGAGTCTCTTGATTTTGAATCATTTGACACATGCGAACCATGCCTCATGGGCAAGATGATCAAAACCCCGTTCTCCGGTATGATGGAGCGAGCAACGGACTTGTTGGAAATCATACATACCGATGTATGCGGACCGATGAGTGTTTCGACGCGCGGTGGATATCGCTATTTTCTCACTTTTACCGATGACTTAAGTAGATATGGGTATATCTATTTAATGAAACATAAATCTGAAACGTTTGAAAAGTTCAAAGAATTTCAGAATGAAGTGGAGAACCATCATAACAGAAAGATTAAGTTTCTACGATCCGATCGTGGGGGCAAATATTTGAGTTATGATTTTCTCACGCATCTCAAGGCAAGTGGAATCGTTTCACAACTCACGCCACCCAGAACACCACAGCGCAATGGTGTGTCTGAACGCCGGAATCGAACCCTATTAGATATGGTCTGATCGATGATGTCTCTTACTGATTTGCCGTTATCGTTTTGGGGTTATGCATTAGAAACCGCTGCATTCACTTTAAATAGGGCTCCATCTAAATCCGTTGAGACGACACCGTATGAACTGTGGTTTGGTGCTAAACCTAAGTTGTCGTTTCTTAAAGTTTGGGGATGCGAAGCTTACGTCAAGAAGTTGATGCTGGACAAGCTCGCACCCAAAGCGGAGAAATGCGTCTTCATAGGATACCCTAAGGAAACTATTGGGTATACCTTCTATCACAGAACCGAAGGCAAAGTGTTTGTCGCAAAGAACGGTTCCTTTCTTGAGAAGGAGTTTCTCTCGAAAGAAGTGAGTGGGAGGAAAGCAGAGCTAGACGAGGTTGTTGAACCTTCTCTTGAATTGGAGAGTAGCGCAGCACCTGAAATTGTTCCAGTGCCGCCTGCGCCAACAATAGAGGAAGCTAATGACAAGGATCATGAAGCTTTGGACGATGCTGCTACTGAACGTCGCAGGTCGACAAGGTCGCGTGCCCCTCCTGAGTGGTACGACAACCCTGTCTTGACAGTCTTGTTAGTAGAAGACAGTGAACCTACGAACTATGAGGAAGCGATGATGAGCCCAGACTCTGAGAAATGGCTAGAAGCCATGAAATCCGAATTGGGATCCATGAGCGAAAACCAAGTACGGACTTTGGTGGACCCTCCTAGCGACCGAAAGGCCGTTGAGTGCAAATGGATCTTCAAGAAGAAAACGGACGCGGATGGTAATGTTACCGTCTATAAAGCACGGCTTGTTGCGAAAGGTTTTCGACAAGTTCAAGGTGTTGACTACGATGAGACTTTCTCTCCCATAGCGATGTTTAAGTCTATTCGGATTTTATTAGCAATTGCTGCATTTCATGATTATGAAATATGGCAGATGGATGTCAAGACTGCGTTCCTCAATGGCAACATTGATGAAGAGTTGTATATGATGCAACCTGAAGGTTTTGTCGATCCTAAGGATGCTGATAAAGTATGCAAACTTCAGTGTTCCATTTATGGACTGAAGCAAGCATCTCGGAGTTGGAACCTTCGTTTTGATCAAGTGATCAAGAGCTTTGGATTTGTTCCAAATTGCTACGAAGCTTGCATCTACAAGAAAGTGAGTGGGAGCTCGGTGACGTTTCTGGTACTATATGTGGATGACATATTGATTATTGGAAATGACATCAACATGCTTAACGATGTGAAGAGTTATTTGAACAAGTGTTTTTCAATGAAAGACCTAGGTGAAGCTGCTTATATATTGGGCATCAAGATCTATAGAGATAGACAAAGACGCCTGATAGCTTTAAGCCAGAGTACATACCTAGACAAAGTTCTGAAAAGGTTCAGAATGGATAAGGCATTGAAAGGTTCAGTGCCTATGTTGTCAGGGAAGATATTGAGCAAGGCTCAGTGTCCAGCTACGGTAAATGATAGGGAATCTATGAGCAAAGTGCCTTATGCCTCGGCCATAGGTTCCATCACGTATGCCATGTTGTGTACTAGACCGGATGTGTCCAATGCTCTTAGTTTGACGAGCAGATATCAAAGTGATCCAGGAGTGGAACACTGGACAGCCGTGAAGAACATCCTAAGGTACCTAAATAGGACTAAAGAAATGTTCTTAGTCTATGGGGGTGATGAACAGCTCGTCGTAAAAGGTTACGTCGATGCTAGTTTCGACATCGACAAGGATGATTGTAAATCTCAGACAGGATACGTGTATATTTTGAATGGAGGAGCTGTGAGCTGGAGAAGCTGCAAGCAAAGCGTGATCGCGGGATCTACAGTAGAAGCGGAATACATGGCTGCTGCAGAAGCGTCAAGTGAAGGAGTTTGGATCAGGAACTTCATCACTGAGCTTGGCGTGGTTCCAAGTGCATTGGACCCACTAGAGATATTGTGTGACAACACTGGCGCCATAGCACTCGCTAAGGAACCAAGATATCATCCAAAGACCAAGCATATCAACCGCAAGTTTCATATAATCCGAGATTATATAGCAGATGGAGATCTGAAGATCAGCAAAGTACATACAGATCTGAATGTCGCAGATCCATTGACTAAACCTCTTCCACGTGTAAAACATGATCAGCACCTCAGTGCCATGGGTGTGAGATTGTTGCCAAACGTAAACTAGATTATTGACTCTAGTGCAAGTGGGAGACTGTTGGAATTATGCCCTAGAGGCAATAATAAAGATGTTATTATTATAATTCTTATTCATGATAAAGTTTATATTCCATGCTAGAATTGTATTAAGCGGAAACTTTAATACTTGTGTGGTTTGTGAACAACACCGTGTCCCTAGTACGCCTCTATGGACTAGCTCATTGATCAATGATGGTTAAGGTTTCATAACCATAGACATGAGTTGTCAATTGATAATGAGATCATATCATTGGGAGAATGATATGGTGGACAGACCCAAACTAAGCAAAGCTATTAGATCGTTTCATCGTGTTCGTCTTTGCGAAGCTTTTCTCATGTCAAATATTGTATTCCTTAGACCATGAGATAATACAACTCCCTGGTATCGGAAGAAAGCTTTGAGGACATCAAACGTCATCCTATGAGAGGGTGATCATAAAGGTGTCTCTCAGGTGATCGGAAAGTATCTGTTGGGTTGTATGTATCGAGATGGGATTTGTCCCTCCCAAGTCGGAGAGATATGCTTCGGGCCCACTCGGTAATCGATATCAACACCGCTTGCAAGCATGTGGTTAAGGAGTTAATCACAAAGTGATATCGGATTACGGAACGAGTAAAGTACTTGCTGTGAACGAGATTGAACTAGGTATGACGATACCGACGATCGAATCTCGGGCAAGTAAAATATCGCGAGATGAAGGGAATATATATATGGGATTGATTGAAACCTGGCATCGTGGTTCATCCGATATGATCATCGATGAATGTGTGGGAGTCAATATGGGTGCTCAGACCCCGCTGTTGATTATTGATAGAAGATCATGTCTACATATTCTCGAACCCGCAGGGTCACACACTTAACGTGTCTCGACGCTAGGATAGATTGGATAATTGGTTTATGAATTTTTGTTCGGAGTCTCGGATGGGATCCGGGATATCACGAGAGGTTCCGGAATGGTCCGGAGAATAAGATTCATATAAGGCAGTGCAGTTTTTGGAGTTCGGAATAGTTCCGGGTTAATCGGTATTGTACCGGAAGCTTCTAGAACCTTCCAGAAGGGGACCAACGTGGCCCCACCTTCCGGGAGGGGGCATGGGCCTATGAGGGAGTGTCCTGGCTGCATTGGGCCAGGGGCACAAGGCCCCATAGGGCCCAGCCGATCCTAGATAAGTTTAAATCGTTTAAACTAGAGATAAGATAGGGTTTCTAGAAGGGAGAGTTTAAATCGTTTAAACTAGAGATAGGCTTGGAGGATGCGCAAGGGCTGGCCGCACCCCCCCCCCCTCTATATATAGAGGGCTGGTGCGCCCCCTTCCCCCTACACACCTCCCTCCAAGCCCTAGTAGCCCTGCTGCCTTCCTCTCTCCCTCCCGGCTGTTTGTGGGCGAAGCCCTGCTGCAGAAATTCTCCACCATATACACCACGCCGTCATGTTGTAGATCCAATCTATCTCTCCACCATACTTGCTGGTCCGAGGAAGGAGGAGACGTCGAGGTGCCGCACGTGTGCATCTCACGGAGGCACCGCCACTTGTGGTGCTAGATCGGATCGGATCGCGAGGAGGAGAAGCGAGTACGACTACATCACCCATGTTCCGACGAACGTTCCGCTGTGCGAATCTTCAAGGGTATGAAGATCTAATCCAATCTCTCTCGTTGTTTGCATCTCCTAGATTAGATCTTGGCTTTCCCTCTGTTCGCTTCCGTAGAAAAATTTGATTTACTATGCTGCGAAACCCATCACCTATCTCCCGGGTGTGACCGTCCACGTTGCATGCGATAACACCTATAGAAGCGTGCTGGACATGTAGGAGTAGGCTCCCGTCGCGGGTCAAACGAGGGTAGACCGGTGGAGCCCTGGGCCTATCCTTGGTTTTCCATGTTGATCTGACCCAAACAAACCTAAACCACCGAGAGAGTGCGTTGTTCAACCCTCGTACGGAGAATGCTACGGGGGTAGACCCGCGGGTCCCTCGGATTAGGGTTTCGTCGGAAAAGGACCGCCCGAGTGCTGGGATGCCACGGGAACATGCGTGTGGCCCTAGCATACATGCACAAGGGTGGTGGATTGCCCCTAGACGGAAAACCTATCTCCCGGGTGTGACCGTCCACGTTGCATGCGATAACACCTATAGAAGCGTGCTGGACATGTAGGAGTAGGCTCCCGTCGCGGGTCAAACGAGGGTAGACCGGTGGAACCCTGGGCCTATCCTTGGTTTTCCATGTTGATATGACCCAAAAAAACCTAAACCACCGAGAGAGTGCGTTGTTCAACCCTCGTACGAAGAATGCTACGGGGGTAGACCCGCGGGTCCCTCGGATTAGGGTTTCGTCGGAAAAGGACCGCCCGAGTGCCGGGATGCCACGGGAACATGCGTGTGGCCCTAGCATACATGCACAAGGGTGGTGGATTGCCCCTAGACGGAAAACCTATCTCCCGGGTGTGACCGTCCACGTTGCATGCGATAACACCTATAGAAGCGTGCTGGACATGTAGGAGTAGGCTCCCGTCGCGGGTCAAACGAGGGTAGACCGGTGGAACCCTGGGCCTATCCTTGGTTTTCCATGTAGATATGACCCAAACAAACCTAAACCACCGAGAGAGTGCGTTGTTCAACCCTCGTACGGAGAATGCTACGGGGGTAGACCCGCGGGTCCCTCGGATTAGGGTTTCGTCGGAAAAGGACCGCCCGAGTGTCGGGATGCCATGGGAACATGCGTGTGGCCCTAGCATACATGCACAAGGGTGGTGGATTGCCCCTAGACGGAAAACCTATCTCCCGGGTGTGACCGTCCACGTTGCATGCGATAACACCTATAGAAGCATGCTGGACATGTAGGAGTAGGCTCCCGTCGCGGGTCAAACGAGGGTAGACCGGTGGAACCCTGGGCCTATCCTTGGTTTTCCATGTAGATATGACCCAAACAAACCTAAACCACCGAGAGAGTGCGTTGTTCAACCCTCGTACGGAGAATGCTACGGGGGTAGACCCGCGGGTCCCTCGGATTAGGGTTTCGTCGGAAAAGGACCGCCCGAGTGCCGGGATGCCACGGGAACATGCGTGTGGCCCTAGCATACATGCACAAGGGTGGTGGATTGCCCCTAGACGGAAAACCTATCTCCCGGGTGTGACCGTCCACGTTGCATGCGATAACACCTATAGAAGCGTGCTGGACATGTAGGAGTAGGCTCCCGTCGCGGGTCAAACGAGGGTAGACCGGTGGAACCCTGGGCCTATCCTTGGTTTTCCATGTTGATATGACCCAAAAAAACCTAAACCACCGAGAGAGTGCGTTGTTCAACCCTCGTACGAAGAATGCTACGGGGGTAGACCCGCGGGTCCCTCGGATTAGGGTTTCGTCGGAAAAGGACCGCCCGAGTGCCGGGATGCCACGGGAACATGCGTGTGGCCCTAGCATACATGCACAAGGGTGGTGGATTGCCCCTAGACGGAAAACCTATCTCCCGGGTGTGACCGTCCACGTTGCATGCGATAACACCTATAGAAGCGTGCTGGACATGTAGGAGTAGGCTCCCGTCGCGGGTCAAACGAGGGTAGACCGGTGGAACCCTGGGCCTATCCTTGGTTTTCCATGTAGATATGACCCAAACAAACCTAAACCACCGAGAGAGTGCGTTGTTCAACCCTCGTACGGAGAATGCTACGGGGGTAGACCCGCGGGTCCCTCGGATTAGGGTTTCGTCGGAAAAGGACCGCCCGAGTGCCGGGATGCCACGGGAACATGCGTGTGGCCCTAGCATACATGCACAAGGGTGGTGGATTGCCCCTAGACGGAAAACCTATCTCCCGGGTGTGACCGTCCACGTTGCATGCGATAACACCTATAGAAGCGTGCTGGACATGTAGGAGTAGGCTCCCGTCGCGGGTCAAACGAGGGTAGACCGGTGGAACCCTGGGCATATCCTTGGTTTTCCATGTAGATATGACCCAAACAAACCTAAACCACCGAGAGAGTGCGTTGTTCAACCCTCGTACGGAGAAAATCAAGTGCCCAGTTTCCTTAGGTAAAATGGTGAACAAATTCATTTGCAACTAGTAACTCGGTTTCGATCTAATACGTATTTTCTCCTTTTAGCCAATTCACGGATGAAATGTGGTCGGGAACGACGGATCCCGATGACGCGGAGTTGGAAACCCTTCTGAAAGTGGGTGCCCCTGGAAATAAAAATTTCACGTCTTGGTTCTATGAAAAGGTAATTTATAACCTGTCCCTCTTACCTGGCAATCCGTGACTTGTCCCTCTTATTACACGTAACTAATGCACAATTTGTACGCAACTTGTAGGGAGCCAATCCCAACGTTGAGATGTCGGATGAGTTGAGATGTGTCTCCCAGGGTTGTAACCGTAAAGTCGAGATGTATGAGAAGTATGATGTGAATGGTTATCGATTCCATACAGAGTCTTACCCGAACCGTCGGCCAAATGCAAAAACTGTAAATACCGGGGTGTTCACCAGAGGAGCCGATGACTTTGATTACTATGGAAGGTTACAAAACGTATACGGGCTGACGTTCAATAATACGCCCCTAGAACTCAAGCTTGTTGTGTTCAAATGCCACTGGTTCGACCCACGCGGTGGATATAGAAGTACCCCTTCCATTGGGTTAGTTGAAGTTAGGCCTTCAACCACCTATAGTGGAGCCGATGTCTTTATTGTGGCCCACCAAGCCAAACAAGTTTATTATTTACCCTACCCATGTCAGAAAGAGGAACTCAAGGGCTGGGAAGTCGTGTTCCAGGTATCGCCACGTGGTAAGCTACCCATGCCCTCCGACGATGATTACAACAACATTGACCCTAAAACATACGAGGGAGTTTTCTATCAAGAACAAGAGAACTTTGGGGACTTTGACTTACAAGATCTTGAGAACCTCGAGAACAATGCACATACTCGTGGTGAGGTAGTCACGAATATAAAGGACATTGATATGCTCACCAAGTTATATTCGGACAATGGCAACGATGAGCCTCCACCCTGCGATGAACCTCCAACTTACTTCTCACGTGATAGTGATGTTGATAGTGCTGATGAGAACCCAAGACATACACATGAGAGTGATGATGATGAGTCGTGAGGCTCTTTTATGTCTTTTATGCCTCGACTATGTTTAGTATCTTTATTATGCTTAGTATTTATGTTTAATATCTTTATTATGCTTAGTATCTTTATTATGCTTAGTATTTATGTTTAATATCTTTATTATGCTTAGTATTTTTATTATGCTTGACTAAATTGTTTACCTCTTCTCAATGTAGGTGATTGACCAATATGAGCCAACGCAAGGAATCACCGTCCTCTATCCTTAAGTGGAAGCAGAAGAAGGTTACCAAAAGTGGAAGAGCACCCATTCCCAACTCGCGTTACAATGACGACAATGCGGGAGGAGGAGGACGAGGTGAGGGAGGAGGAGGTGGACTTCCTCCGAGGCCAGGACGAGGTGCAGGACGAGGTGAGGGAGGAGGCGGACTTCCCCCGAGGGCAGGACGAGGTGCAGGACGAGGTGAGGGAGGAGGCGGACTTCCCCCGAGGGCAGGACGAGGCGGAGGACGAGGCGCAGGACGAGGTGGAGGACGAGGACGAGTTGGAGTATGAGGTTTACGCCTTCTGAGTGACCTACCCTCCGCTTCTGGCGATGTGGCATCCGATTCTTCTTACTCGGAGTCTCCTGACGAGGAGGAGTCTCGAGACTTGGAGGAGGAGTCTCTAGACTTGGAGTGGGAGTCTCGATACCAGGAGGGGGGGTCTCGAGACCAGGACTTTGATTCTCGAGACCAGGAGGGGGAGTCTCGAGACACGGAGGGGGAGCCCCGAGACCAGGAGTCGGGGCCGTCAACGCAGCCGAAGAAGCCAAAGATTCGTGGGGAATCGGGTGTCCCAGTGGACGAACCTGCTTCTGAGGAGGAGAAACCCATCATTACGCCTAACGGCATTGAGTAAGTGGCTATACTAATTTTGAACATGTAATTTCATTTTGGTCATAAGAATTTGGCATGTACTAATGTTTTACTATTGTGCAGCAACTGGACATTTCCTCCAGGTACCCGTGCGCCTAACACCTTGGTTGGAGCTCTAATTAGGAAATTTTGGCCAGGCTTTTACACTCCCGTCCCCAACGGCGAGAGGAAGCTAGCCACCAGTTGGGCGCACTATGAGGCCGCCGAAAACTCGGGCTATGCTGGGAAAGCTTCTGAAGCCGTGATCACCAAGTTTTGGGTAAGGCAAAGTTTTCGAGTTTCGTTCATAGTTGATGACCCCACCATGCTAACTTATGACCCTCACAATATTTTGTATGTATGATTACAGAGATTCTATAGGGTGCTTCCGGAGGACCAGGAGAAGGCGGACAAGACTTTGCGGGGGGCTTGTCAGAGGTTGACACGGTAGCAGTTTTACAATCAGAAGCATACCACCACCAGTCTATACAGCTCCGAGAGGTTGAGAAAGAGGGCGCTGAAGCATTTGAATGTGAAGGCCCAACCAAAGATGACCGAGGAAGATTATGCCGGGGTAAGTAAATTGTCAATCAGATTCTATGTTGTTGCTAATTGCATTATCCATTCTTCAAATGAGTATTGTTTTTTCAGTTTATGCCCACGTGGGCCGATGGTAAGGAGGACGCATGGCTGGCGTTGTCGGCGAGGTGGCGTGGGGAAGACGCCGAGTTCAACGCCTTGAGCGAGCGGAACAAGGCAAACCGTGGCTCCAGAGGGACACACTGTGCGGGAAACCGCAACCATGGTCGCTTCAAGGCCCATATGGTATACATGTATACATGGAACAATCTGTATTTATTTCCCTTCGTGATCCTACTTGATATGCATAACATTTTTTTGTCCATGCAGGAGACACATCTAGAGAGGCCTTGTTCTGACTATGAAGTATGGGAAATGATGAAGCAGAAGAAGCCTGATATGTCCCAGCCTCAACCCTCGCTTCCAGAGTTCTATGGCACTACCAAGGAGGATGGTGCTAACTACCTCGAGGCGTTCACTGGTTTTCATCCGGAGGTGGAAGATCCTAGAGCAGCGGAGACCGACGAGAGAGCGGTGGTCGTGGCGGGGCGCGGCCGGGAGCACGGCCGTTTCAAGATTCTCGATAGGGTGATCCCGCGAACTCCTGCTTTGAGCCTCACGCGGATCAAGGCTACCCTCACCGCCGACGACCCCGCTATCCCGCCTCGACGGCCTTCCCGAGCGAACGACGATGTAAGTTTTTCTCATTTCCATCATATTTCCGAAAATCATTCGTGAGTGGCTAAGTTGATGAGATTCATTGTTTTTGAAATTGTAGCCTGTTTTGCGGAACACTTGGTGACGCTCGAGACGTGGTCCCAGACCCGAGCGGCCTACGAGCAGTGGGCAGAGTTACGCGATGATGTAAGTTTCCACCTTTATTTTTGCAAAATATGACAAGTCTCGCATTCCCTAGTTTGAATCTTTATTTCTGCAACGCCTCATATCTAAACTATCTTGCAGCTTTTGGAGAGGTTTTATGGCACTGGAGAGCGAGCCACTCTACCGCCATGGCCACCTAGGCCAGGGCCGCAGCCAATCTTCCCATCAAAGGACGAATATGCTTTGACCTTCTACTTAGGGACCCCGGTAAGTTTTTTGCCAAACCGGTTGTTACAACAAACCTGTGTCTTGGTGGTTGCTAACTCTGCCTCAAACATGTAGGGATCGGGATGCTCTGGCAATACACACTTTGGTCGTCCTGATGCCTCGCCGACTATCTCGCGCGCGATGACACCGGTTCATACCGGCCGTGCTTCTCCTGGTGCTTCTGGTGGTGGTGGTGGTGCTGGTGGTGGTGGTGGTGGCGGTGGTGGTGATTCTCCTTCTTTCCATCGTGCTGAGGGTGGCAGTGCTTCTCCTTCTACCGGTGGTGGTGGTCATGGCGGTACTTCTCCTTCTACAGGTGGTGGTGGTCATGGCTGTACTTCTCCTTCTTTCGGTGCTGGTTCAACGGCGGCTACTCGACGTCAAGCTTCACCTTTCTTCACGCGGGGAGACATGGGTCTCTCGAGTAGCTCTCCGGAGGTGTAGGCATGTGCATGTGTTAGGATGCACCTATGTGTGGATGATGATGTACCTATCTATGTGTGGATGATGATGTACCTATCTATGTGTGGATGATGATGTACCTATATATGTATGGATGATCTTATATGTTTGTGTCCATGTGCATGTGTTGTTTGTGGGAATTTAAAATATGCAGGGAAGAAACAAAAAAAAAACTGGACAGAGCTAACGCCGACGGCATTGCCGTCGGCGTAGATAATGACCATATGGCACGGCTTGGTCTTGGCCGACGGGGTTGCCGTCGGCGTATAGCTAGCTAGGCCGACGGGGTGGCCGTCGGCGTATACACCTACGCGGGCCAGCAGAAGGCAACACGTGGCACTCTAGGCCGACGGCCTTGCCGTCGGCGTACATCGCCTACAGCTAGCTACGCGGGCCAGCAGAAGGCAACACGTGGCACTCTAGACCGACGGCCTTGCCGTCGGCGTACATCGCCTGCCGTTAACGGCTTTAGCTGGTGCAAGTGGGACCCATAGAGGCTATGCCGACGGTGTGTAGACCGACGGTACCGTATAGCCGTCGGCCTACAACGTACGCCGACGGGGTCAGATACGCCGACGGGATTTCCGTATACGCCTACGGTGACATAGGCCGACGCCGTTACGCCGATGGTAGCCGTCGGCGTAGCCTACGCCGACGGCTTTCGGTGGCTACGCCGACGGGGTACAGCCGTCGGCCTATTCCCTGTTTCCTGTAGTGTGTTGATGATGATGGGCGTTCGCTCCTCCGTAGTGTCGTTCTCCATCACCACCTGCTTGCCCTTGCGTCGCTTGGTCAGGCCCGCGACCTCCCTGAGGGCCGGGAGCGGGGGGGTTGCGTTGGGAGCAGTGGTCGAGTTCGACCTCGCCGTCGCGGGGTTGGCCTGGTTGCCGTCTTTCCGGTGTTCTCCATGGTGCACACTGGTGCTTCGTGGATTGTTGGTATGGTGAATGCAGAGTGTTGGTGTGGATCATGGACCTCTTCCCTGCCTTGCTT
Source organism: Avena sativa (assembly GCA_916181665.1). Lineage (NCBI taxonomy): Eukaryota > Viridiplantae > Streptophyta > Magnoliopsida > Poales > Poaceae > Avena > Avena sativa. The sequence continues at coordinate 523,735,393 of OV702279.1, forward strand.
TATAGCTCCTCTGCCAGGGTCTAGATCGTGGAGAATCAGGGAGGCATAAACACCCGCGGACTCAACTCCTGGGATGGCACCCCTAGCCGTTGGCCTGGCCGGCTTGGCGTCATCAAAGTTCTTTTCGGTGAAGCCAGCCATTAGCACGGTCGGCTGGCAGCAATAATTTCCTCCGATTTCGCTCTTCGGGGAGGTATTCCCATTCACGCCATCATCAAGAGGGGTTAAATTGCAGGGAGCAGTCGGGGGCGGGGCGGAGGGAGCGTGGGTCGGGGATCCACTGCGATTGGTGTGTGTGGGGCGGGGATGGAGGGATGGACTGGGGCAGAGGCGATCTGGTCAGCGATTTGAGGTGGGGTGCTAATGTCATGTGGATGCAGGGGTGGATTCTGATCGAAAAGGCGGGTGCGGAGGGTACGGATGCTTCTATGTGGATTTGGGGATCGGCGAATGATCTCGATGAACCTGGCTCTGAACTCATACGGGAGGTGACGAGGGTTTAACTCATCAATGCCCATTGTTATGGACTTGAGTTTTGGAGAAGGAGGGAGCGCTGGAGACATCTATCGGCTAGCAAACAAGCACACAGGGGACTCGAAGATTTACCCAGGTTCAGGCCTCGTAGAGGTCCCTACTCCTGCTTGTCTGCTCGTGGAATTATCAAAGGAATCGAAGATTACAATGGTACGCAGATGCAATCTGGCGAGGGTTGTGGAAACTAGGGTTGCGTGTGTACTCCTCGCCGCCCCCTCCTAGCCTTTATATAGATAGGCTAGGTCTCGGGTAGCAGGTCGAGTCGGTTACAGGTTAGGGTTTTCCCCTTTGAACTTTCTATCTCTAGCTTCTTCTTGTCCTTCAAGCAATCGAGAGTCCATAGGTTACTCGATTTCTTCATTTGGGCCTTGGCGACACCGTGGGCCTTTATGTATTCAGGTCGTATATACCAAGCTCGAGTACCTGTAGGGTATACTCATGTCAGTAGCCCTCGAGTGTGCAGTGGAATCGTAGATTCGACTCGAGACTTTATGAAGCCTTTCGAGTACATGACTGAGTACATTTTTCGACTGCTCTGTTTATGTCATAGGGATTGTTGATGTGCGTGCCTGATTTTAACCGATGTATCGGTATCAGTTAACTACCTTAGGGTAAAACAACGCCACCTACTCGAACTCGAGTCCCTGGACTCGAATCCGGAAAAGTGCTGGTGTAATTCGACTCAAGCCGCGGAGGTCTTACAGGAGTCGAATTCCAGTATATGGGTGTGAGCACTCGACGCGTCCATCAAGGCATGTTCATCGTACCTGCAGGCACGGATATATTTCTAGTAGTGCGCAGCTTAATGCGTTGCCAGGCCTTATTCAGGTCTTATCTTCACGCTGTAAGCGTGGCATCCGAATTTTATCATCGCGGAGATGATTCGGGTGACCCAGGACACGCGGTCTCTTTGTAGGGAAAAGTTATGAGGTGGTGTCGCCATAAATTTCGAGTGTGGATGTTATCAACACATAGTACTTTGTACAAATAATCATAGGATGCGCGACCAGCGCTCCCTATGGGAGTAGCCCCCGAGTGCCTGGTTGAGTCAAAGACTCAGGCAGGGACTAAAGAACTTTTGCGACTGCTGTCGTCTTTTTATTTTCTTGTTTCAGTCGAATTTGCTTCCGGCGCTCCCTATGGGAGTAACCCATGTCCATAATCGAACCGTACTTCGAGTGATTGGGTTTTGCTTTGATTGTTCATGTTCCTGTAAAAGAAGAAGAAAAACCGTAGGGTGTGCGACCAGCGCTCCCTATGGGAGTAGCCCCCGAGTGCTTGGTGGAGTCGAAGACTCGAACAAGGACTAAACTAATCGAAATCTTATGTTGCATAGTTTTTGATGATGTCAGTGCTGACGATTTCATGACCTCAGTTGCCCGCGTGAGCGAGTTTGACGGGACGTGACGAGCGGTGGGTCCCACTCCCTGACTCTGATTTAACTGGGCGTGCGTAATCTTTATTTTAACCGCGCCTCCTCGATTTCCGCGCGTAATGGGAGTAGTGGGGGGACGGTTCGCGTTTCAGCTCCTCCACGTGTCGAGCACGATGAACGCCACGTGTCCAGTAGGGTTTTTCTGAGCCGTTGGATTACATCTTCCAGGGGTTAAGTAGTGACGCTGCGACGGTAAATTTCACATCTGCTTTCATTCATCCTTTGCCTTCATCGCCATTGTCGCTGCTCCTCTGCTTTCTCTGTGATCTTTTCCCTCCGCGGCGCTGGACCAGCTCCGCACATTTCCCAGCTACTTCCTCCGGTCGCATCGCCGCCACGTAATGGGGAAGAAGAAAGGAGGTGTTGCGGCTGATTCCACTGCTGCTGCTGCGTCATCATTCGCGGCCTCTCTTTGCCTCTGCATCCTTTCTTCAGGGGCCTTCTTTGTTTTTACGGGATCCAGCTCCATCAGTTGTCCCCCAATTCCATCCTCCACGTAGCTTGCTACATCACTCTTTGCGAATGCTGGCTCGGAATCGAGCCGCATTTCGGCCTCTTTAAGCGTCTCTTCAAGTTGAAGCGTCAATCGGCGTCTGGCTCCATAGTCTATGATGTAGGCGGCTGCGGAATCCATGTCGATCCATCCGCCACATACTTCGACATCAAGCTGGCGATGTCCGTCCAAGGGTGGAGGGACAAGTGGTTCTACGTCCGCGATGAGAAAGCTAACGGAGAACACTTTGGACTTGCACCCTTTGACCCCGCAACGTCGTGCCAGAGGAGGCGCTCCTGGAAGGATGTGGTTATGCCTGGCGAATCCGCGGAGACAGATGTGCTGTATGAGCACGTCTGCGACCTCGAGAGTCGCATAGGCAAAGAGGAGGGAGGATGCGCCCTTATTCGCATGTGGCTGCGCCGTAGCGTCCAACCCCTGCAGGCCAGAGTTCACCCCATGTTTCAGTGGGCTGGCGCTGACGATGTCACTCGCGTGTCTGTCGATGGCATGTCCGCGAGTGAGGTAGACAAAAGGGTTCGACTGGTCACCAAGTACACCGTCAAGGATGTGCTCCCTAGTGAACCAGTCGTTCCTCCGTTCGATGCTGCTAACCCTCCTCCTGAGGTATAGTTGTGCTACGTAGTAGCTTAGTTTGTTGATTTCCTCTTTGTTGTTTCTTTGCTTTGTGCTAAATTATGGTCTGTATGCAGGATTGGGCGGTGTCACCCTGTATGCCCCCTCTTCCTGAGGGGGTTATCCCTCGCGAAGCCTTGGAAGAGGACGAGTCGGAGTCGACCGTCCCATCTGATGTGGAGGAGGAAGCCCCCTAGTCGAGTAGTCCGGATACTCGCAAGCGTTCGCACAGCAAGGATTCCGATGCATCGTCTCCTTCGACTCCGGAAGGTGCGGGCGTTGGTGCGGAGTCGCTGATCCCTGCCATTCCTGTGAGTGCCGTGGCGCCATCTTCTCGCAAGAAGATGCGACTGCCAAAGGAGTCCTCATCAGAGTCGGGGGAGCCAACTTTTGACTTTGATAAGTTTGATTGGTAAGTTTTCTAGTTGCCCTTTTTGGTTCTTCTCTAGATTTGCCTTTTCTTGATGTTGATTTTGTCTTGCAGCCAGCAGGCGTCGTCATCTTCTAGCGACGTCCATTTTTTGAAAGAATCGGGAGTCGCAACTTCAAGGGCCAAGAAAGAGGTCGAGCGTGCTCCTTCTCCTCCATTGGCGGCCCACTCCGGGCACAACTCTTCCAAGTCTCCACATGATGGGGAGCATCGTATGGTTGCCCGGATGACTACACACCAATTGACTTCGGAGTCATTGGAGGATCATGTAAGTGTAGGATTTCTTCTTTTGATGTTGCATTCGATGTTATCTATGGCTTCTGTTGATCCTTTGTTGTGTTTCCTTTTGCGATAGCTCCTTGTGAAGGAAGCCGCTCACTTGGCGGAGCAGGTACTTGCGATGGGCCGCCAGCATGCAATGCTGGAGACGCGCCATCGCGTGGTAGAAAGTAAGTTCTCTTCACTTCTCCTTCTGCATAGTTTTTATGTAGTCGACTGATAGTCAGTCCCTTTTGTTTTGTAGCTGAACATAATGCTCTTCTGCGCAACGCCGCCACCATGGAGAAGACACTCGTCGCGGCTGTGAAGGGCCGCGATGAGGCAATTGTGGCGCGTGACGAGGCACAAAGGCGCGAAGAGGATCTGTGTGCCTCCATCGCAGCCAGGGAGAAGTTGTTCAAAGATTCGAACAACTTTTCTTGATTGCCAAGGCCCTCTCGGGTACCTTGCTTGGATATCATTATCGTTCTCTGTTCGATTTTTTGCCTTTGGCGCTGATTTTCGTGTACATGTGTGGGTTTATGTATAGATGCTGGCGATTTGAGTTTTGACCCTCAGGCCCTCCGCCGTGATGATGCCTTGGCAGGTGCGCTTTCAGCAGTCGAGGACCGCAGTGCTGCCGTTAAGATATGCTCTCCAAGGCCAAGGGCGTGCTCAGTCGCCTCCGGGAGGAGTTGATGCCCAAGGCTGAGCTAATCGAGAACATGAACGAGCCAGTGGAGTCTCTCACCGGGGGTGTTCCTGAAAGCTTCAAGAACTCGCACCGTGCGGCTAGCGCATCAATGTCACTCGCCATGGTGCAGGCCCACGGAGTCAAAGTTGATCATGCAGCGGTTTTGAGGGCGATGCCCGTTAGCGCGGACGGCCAGCAGGTAGTCTTTGCTCTCTTCGTGACTGCCTGTGGCAAATATGGGCCGCAGCTGATTAACACAGTTGCGAAGTACTCTGAGGATCTACAGCGAGCCAAGAAGGCAGCAAAGGCTGCGGCATCAGGGGCTGGCGGAAAGTCAGTGGCATCTGATACCGCCACGGACTCGATGAGGCCCCCGAAGCCGTCTAAGTCGAAGAACCCAATCGCTCCTCAGTAGCTTTGTAATAGTTGATTAGTTTATGTCTTTTGTCAAGAACATGCCTTTGGCGAGTGTATCTGTTGATACTTTTGCCAATCTTGAATGCACTCGAATCTTTTGTCTATGTGTCGATTTGATCTTCTTATTGCTTCTTGCTTGGCTTGTGGTAGGGTACATCAAGTGATCCTTTGAGGGAACCTCAGGATTCGCCGCCGCTTGATGATACTTTGGCACCACCGCACTCCAGGGTGGATGAGCTGTCGCTGCTTTCCCGACTGCGTGATCGCGTGAAGCAGTTGGAGCGTGAATTGCCCGTGCTCCGCGGTAACGTGGATGTATGGAAGTCAAAGGCAGAGAAGGCCACCGCCCGAGAACAGTATCTGCTGGGGGAGATGACGCAGCTGGGTGACCAATTTAAGTGTTAGTTTGCTTACTCTTATCTTTTCCTTGTAGTCACTCGCAATGGTGTGCTGTCCTTATGCTTCCGTTGTTGCTTTGTATAGTTGTCAGCGTGCGCCATCCGTAGGTTGAGAAGGATAGGATTCCTATTCGCATGCATGATCTAACCCAAGAGAAACTTCAGGAGAGTGGATACTTCTGGGTGGATCATGATCGTGCGATTGCGCTGGCGACCCTGCAGGATCGTGCGTCGCGAGTGCTGCACTTTCTGAAGAAGTCGCAGTCATGCTTGAAGAACATTTATCGGACGATGTTTCCGTTGGATGTTGCTCCATTGAGCCTGCTGGCCCTCCTTGCCAAGTTCCAAGACCTGGCTGCGGTTCGCGAGTGTGTAAGGCAACAGTTGGTGGCTGGTGCCAAGGCCGCTCTGTCGCTGGTACGACTGCATAGGCCTGATGTAGACGTTGTGGCAATTGCGGCTGGGCCACCTGCGCCACCAGCGGGTTCTGCTTGGAATATGGTGCCGCATTATCAGGCGGTGGATCGCCCAGCAGAGGAGATTGTCGACTTCTTCGAGGAACAAACCAACGTTCTCTTGTTGCAGTAGTGGTTTAGTTTGTGTCCTGCACATAAATGTATCGGTGTTGTAAAGTTCGTATGTAATGATGTGCATAACTGATTGTCGATGATGTATAAAAGAGCTTGTTTTTAGCATGTATGTTTTGCGAGCGCGCTGCACTATGTGATTCCTTTTCGTTAGCCTGGCCATGCGCTTATCTCAGTCCCTTGTCAACCTATCAGATGCGTTGCAACTGGGTTGTTGTGTGTCAAGGGTTTCGATTGATGTGCCAGCTACTCAGGAATATCGCGCTTTAGTTCGTAGAACTGATGTGTATAGGGTGGCGCAGCCCCCGAGTGGATAAGTTACGAAAGAATAAAGGAGAACACAGAGTTTTAGGGCACTTAGCTTTATTTATTTGCGAGACGGTACGAAGTACAATGTGTGGCTAAGTAGCCTTGGTTGAATGCCTTATTTGCAATGCAAAAGTAAAAACGACTAAGGGTAGAAGCGTCCCAGCTACGCGACGTTCCAGGGGTTGGAGTATGCGACTCTTGTCTCTAAATCTTGAAGGCGATAGGCGCCACCTGGGATTACTTCTGTAATCGCGTATGGCCCCTCCCAGGGGGACTCGAGCTTGAGATGTCCTTGCTGCTTCAGTCACAGGACCAGGTCGCCTTCGACGAAGGATCTAGGGCGTAGCCTCCTACTGTGGTAGTTGCGCAGGTTCTGCTGGTAGATCGTTGATCTTTCAGCGGCAATTTCCCTTGCCTCGTCAAGGAGGTCGACGGAGTCTTCCAGTGCAAGGGATGACTCCTGCTCGCTGTAAGCGACCACGCGTGGCGCCTTGTACCGTACCTCGGCGGGTAGGACCGCTTCGGCCACAGGGTGTAGCCCGTAGCACTGTTTGGAGTTTTGCATAGGCTCCAGAGTACTGATTGCAGTTCGTCTGGCCAGCAACCCGCGGCTTGTTCGAGTGGCCGGAGGAGTCGTTTCTTGATGCCGCTGCAGACGAGCCCGTTCGCCTTTTCAACCTGACTGTTGGTCTGTGGATGTGCTACCGAGGCGTAGCTGATGTTGATTCCCAGATTCTCACAGAATTCTTGGAACTCCTTGGATGTGAAGTTCGTTCCATTGTCTTTGATGATGCTGTGTGGCACTCCGAAGCGGAAGACGATGGACTCGAAGAACTTGACTGCGTTGTGCCCTGATTGATTGGTCACTGGCATGGCCTCTATCCACTTGGTGAACTTGTCGACTGCCACCAGGAGGTAGACATAACCTCCTCGTGAGGACTTGGGAAGCTTGCCGACCATGTCGACTCCCCATTGTGCGAAGGGCCAAGCCAATGGGATTGGCCAGAGCTCTGCGCCAGGTGCGTGCGGTTTGTTCGTGAATCGTTGACATGCGTTGCATTTCTGGACAATGTCCTTGGCATCGCGCATGGCCGTAGGCTAGTACAACCCAGCCCGCAGAGCTTTGGCCACGAGGGCGTGACTGCCAGCGTGGTGTCCGCAGGTTCCCTCATGGATATCGAGGAGAACAGCTCTTCCATCAGCCGTGGAGACGCAACGCTGGAGTACTCGTGTGATGCTGCGCTTGTATAGTTCGCCGTTGATAACAGCGAATGCCTTGGATCACTGCGTGATGTGCCGTCCATCAGTCGGATCGTCCGGTAGCCTTTTGCTGAGGAGGTACGTGATGTACGGCTGAGTCCAGGCTGATTCGATCGTCATGATGCTCATTGGTCCTTCGAGTCCTGTATCCAGCTCCAGGTCGTCGAGTGCCATTGGCTCATTGGGTGGCGTAGCCCCCGAGTCCGTTGATGCGCTTGTTTTCTTCTCTACTGCCTTTGGCTTGATGGAGCGTTCGCAGATGCGCTCGAGAAATACCCCAGGTGGTATGGGGGCGCAGGTAGAGCCTATGTTGGCGAGTGCGTCTACCTCTTCATTGCTTTCGCGGCCTACGTGCTGCAGCTCGCAGCCGTCGAAGTCCCCTTCGAGTGTGGCGTAGAGGTCGCGGTAGGCGATCATGTTGTCGTTCAGTGCGTCACACTCATGCATTGTTTGGTTGACGACCAACTTGGAGTCGCCGTATATAATGAGCCTTTTGGCGCCACAGGCTTTTGTTATCCTTATCCCGTGTAGCAGGGCCTCGTATTCAGCTTCGTTGTTGGAGGCGGTGAACTGCACTCGCAGGATGTACTTCAGCTTGTCCCCTTGAGGTGATGTCAGTATGACACCTGCACCTGCTCCGTCCTTCCGCTTGGATCCATCGAAGTGCATTGTCTAGAGGTAGGACATATCTGGTTTGTCAGGGAGCTGGTTCTCCATCCAGTGTACGAGGAAGTCAGGAAGAACTTGCGACTTGATTGCGTCGTGCTTTTCGTATGTAATGTCTCGTGGAGACAATTCTATTCCCCAAAGCGCTACTCGTCCCGTGGCGTCGGGGTTATTGAGGATATGCCCCAACGGGGCGTCGTTGACCACCACGATTGGGTGTTCCTGGAAGTAATGGCATAGTCGTCGGGCGGTCATGAAGACGCCGTACGCCAGCTTCTGGTAGTGCGGGTACCGCTGTTTTGTTGGCGTGAGGACCTCGCTGAGGTAGTATACTGGACGTTGTACCCCGTGGACCTTGTTTTCCTCGGCTTGCTCGACGACGACCACTGTGCCGACCACCTGGTTGGTGGCGGAGATATATAGAAATAGCGGTTCCCTTTCTCGTGGGGTCACTAGTACTGGTGAGGTGGATAGCAGGCGCTTGAGGTCTTCGAATGCTTCCTGCGCTTCGTTGGTCCATTCGAACTTTTCGGCTTTGCGGAGGAGTTGGTAGAAGGGAAGTGCCTTTTCACCCATCCGACTGATGAATCGGCTGAGGGTCGCGATTCGCCTAGCCAGCTGCTGGACGCCCCTTATGTTTTTCGGCTTCTCTATGGCCAGTATGGCTTTTATTTTCTTCGGGTTTGCCTCGATTCCTCTCGCGGAGATGAGATACCCGAGTAGTTGCCCAGATGGGACGCCAAAGGCGCATTTGTCCGGATTGAGCTTGATCCGGTAGCGGTCGAGGTTGGCGAAGGTTTCGCGCAAATCGTCGATTAGAGAGGCTTCCTCCTTGGTCTTCATTACTATGTCGTCGACATAGACTTGAATGTTGCGACCAAGTTGGTCCTTGAGGCAAGCCTGCATGCACCGCTGGTAGGTGGCTCCTGTGTTTTTTAGCCCGAAGGGCATTGTGTTGTAGTAGAACACACCGAAGGGCGTTGTAAACGTTGTTTTTTCTTGATCTTCCTCCTTCATTCGAATCTGATTATAGCCTGAGTAGGCGTCCAGGAAGCAGAGGCGCTCGCATCCCGCGGTGGAGTCGATGATCTGGTCGATTCGCGGTAGAGGGGAGTGATCCTTTGGACAGTGCTTATTCAGAGAGGTGAAGTCCATGCACATCCGCAGGATATCCATGTCCTTTTTTGGTACTAGCACCGTGTTGGCGAGCCAAGTGCTTTCCTTGATCTCGCGTATGAATTTGGCGTCGAGGAGTCTGTTGATCTCCATTCCAACTGCCTTTGCCCGTGGCTCAGATAATCGCCGGATTGTTTGCTTGACTGGCCTTGTGTCTGGGTTGACGTTGAGTGCGTGCTCGGCGAATTCCCTGGAAACTCTTGGCATGTCCGCTGGACACCAGGCGAAGATTTCCCAGTGCTCACGGAGGAATTCGACGAGTGCGAGTTCCTATGTGGGACTCAAGTTGTTGGCGATGAGGGCCGTTTTGGCAGGATCTGATGGGTGGACCTGCACTTTCTTTGTGTGCACTAATGAGTCGAAAAATAGATCAGGCGAGCTTGGTCGGCTTAGGGGAGGCAGACTATTGTCTGTCGACTCCTTTAGTTTCACGAGTTCTTCCTACATGCCAAAAGACTGGGAAATTCTGTTGAATTCCCTGTCGCAACTGTCGGACCTCTCGAAGCTCCCGTTGACTGTGATGACATCATTGGGACCTGGCATTTTCATCTGCAGATAGGCGTAGTGTGGTACTACCATGAACCTAGCGAACATGACACGTCCGAGGATGCAGTGGTACTATGAGGGCCAGTCGACGACCTCAAAGTCGATGCGCTCGCACCGAAAGTTTTTCGGCGTGCCAAAGATGACGTCGAGGTTGATTTTTCCCAGGGGATATACGCCTTTTCCTGGGACGATGCCGTGGAATGTTGTGTCCGAGGCCTCTAGGCAAGTCAGATGAATCCTCATTGCTCGCAAGGTACTCGCGAATATAAGGTTGATGCCGCTTTCGTCGTCCATGAAGACGCGGCTCATGTCGAAGCCTCCGATTTGCGCCTTGAGTATAAGGGGGCAATGGCCTGGACGAGGTACTCGAGGCGGATGATCGCGTTTGTCGAAGGTGATGCAGGACTCGCTTCCGCTGAGGTACTTAGTGGTAGATGGTGGCGAGTTTGTGGCCAAGTTGACTTGGCGAGTGATGGCCTTCTACACCCTGTTGGAGGGGCGTCCTTTTTGGATCATCATGGTACCCATGGCCCGTGGGTAGGGTTCGCCTCCCTGGTGCTAGTCCGGCGAAGCTGCGTTTGGGGGAATTCCAGGTGGCGGTGGCGGAGCGCCATGTGCTATGGCGCCTGGAGCCGCTCCGTAGCCTCTTTCGACTGCGTTGCGATTCATCCGAACCAATCCCCCATGCAGTTTGAGGAACTCGCAGCAATCCTTGAGGAGGTCGTTGGACTTCTCCTTTCCATCATGCTTGTCGATGTAGAAGTGCACCATGCATGGCCCGGACAATTTGTCTTCGATGGATGTTGCGGGTGCCTCAGCACGATTGCGGTGGTGCCACACTTGCGTAGTTTTCCCGGAGTCGTGGTATCCACCGCTGCGGTAGCCGCTGTAGCGGTTGTCATCGCGTCTGTCGGCGTAGCCAGCTGCGACCATGTTGACGTCGTCGCGATCATCATAGATACGCATGCGACGTTTGCCTCGGCGGTCGCGTCTGCGCTCGAGTTCTGCCTCCTCATCGGAGTGAGCGTGATTTTTCACTGAATCTTCTCCATCGGCCCACCAATTCGCGATTTCCATCATGTGGTCGATGGTCTTGGGCTTTGAGCGGCCCAGCTCCTCCCTGAGCTCTATGCGGCGGACGCCGCCGTTGAATGCGTCAATCGCACGATCCTCCGAGATGTTCTCTGCGGAGTTCTTGATGATGGACCACCTTTGGATGTAGGAGCGTAGCGATTCGCCCGATCTTTGCTGGCAGCATCTCAGCTCTTCGATTGATGCAGGCCGCTTGTACGTGCCTTTGAAGTTGCGCACGAAGCTGTAAACCAGCTCATCCCAACTGCGAATGGATCCGCGTGGGAGGTTGTTGAGCCATGCTCGGGCGGCGCCTTGCAGTTGTAGCTGTAAGCATTGCATGGCTGTGCTTCGACTACCGCCGTGGAGCCTGACGGAGGAGATGTGGTCCTCCAGCCAGATCTTCGGGTCCTGTAGGCCGTGAAACTTCGGGTTCTCCGACGGGAGTTTAAACCCTTTGAGCATTCGCTTTTGCCTGATGGACCTGTTGAAGCATCTGGTGCCACAGAGCTCCACATCTTCCTCTTCCGAGTCGGTCGACCGGGCACGTCACGCCCTTGATTTGTCGATCTTGCGCTGCATGAGGTCATCGCGCGCATCATAGTCGTGGTCATGTCGCCGTGAGCGGCGGCGTCGGGACAGGTCGTGACTGTCGTCACTCGATGAGGGCAAGGAGTAGCGCTTTGCTAGCATTTTACCTTTTTCGGCTCTGGTGTTGGCTCCTTATCGAGAGCAGCCTCGATTAGTCCCAAGCCCGCGATCGTAGATCGGTGCATGGCGGCTCGGGGATCTCCAGCTGGTGGCTGGTTGTTGAGGAGGTACATGGTGGCTGTTGTCACCGCGGCCTGCGGCGTCTTAGGGACCACGTTGCCACGTGTACGACTGTCATAGAGTTGAAGTCGAGGATCTTTGCAGCTTCTATGCGTTCTTGCTCAGTGAGATGGGCCATCCGAGACCGCCTCTTGTTTGCGAGGTACTCGTTGCCCTTTGAGGAGGATCCTCCATGAGAGGAGAGCCCAGCACGTCGAAGGCTCGACTCATCTGTCGCCTTTTTACGCGCCTCGAGTTGCGCGATAGTTTGCACTTGGCGCTTAAATTCTTCTTTCAGGAGCCAGTGGTAGCCCATTAGCAGTACTTGTGGAGATCCGAAGGGTAGAGGGTTGCCTCGTAAGGCCTCGCGGCAGCGAGCCCACTCCTGCTCGTTGAGCCTGATCGCGACGCGTTCGCCGGTTTGCTCGTTTGTTATGGTTGGAGGCTCGATTGCTCCTCCATTGTTGACGGGGGTGCGGCTGCCACCGTTACCGCCATTGCCGCCGTTGCCACTGAGAGGCGGGTCGGTTTCGTTACCGCGATTGCCCGTGTTGTCGCGGTTGGCAGAGGTGTCGCCTGCGTTGATGACGGCACACATGAAGTGATTGGGGAAGCTGTTGCTCCCGCAGCTCTCAGATCCGGAGCCATAGGCTCCATCTTCAGTTGCCAGATCGCTCAGATCGGAGTCGCGGCTGCTGTCGCTGACTGTGTTCTCGACTATTGTCGGGGCGTTGAGCTCACTGAGGGTGCCGATCGATGGAGGGAACCATGATGCTGGGGCAATCGACGGCACCGTCGGATGGTCAGGCATGCGGAGCGTGCCCATCTGACCAACTTGGAAGCGGAAGCTCCCGATTGCCAGGCTGATTCCGTCGCCCACGGACTCGAAAGCCGGGCGAGTGGCCGGCGTGTGGACTTTGAAGTCGAACGCGCCGAAGAGCTGGCGAATCTCCGCTGTTGCGGAGTTGTAGGTCGCGGTTGATGGGGCCGAAGAAGTCGCAACATCAGCACTCCCAAATCCCACAGACGGCGCCAATTGACGAGGGTTTAACTCATCAATGCCTATTGTTATGGACTTGGGTTTTGGAGAAGGAGGGAGCGCTGGAGACATCTATCGGCTAGCAAACAAGCACACAGGAGACTCGAAGATTTACCCAGGTTCAGGCCTCGTAGAGGTCTCTACTCCTGCTTGTCTGCTCGTGGAATTATCAAAGGAATCGAAGATTATAATGGTGCGCAGATACAATCTGGCGATGGTTGTGGAAACTAGGGTTGCGTGTGTCCTCCTCGCCGCCCCTCCTAGCCTTTATATAGATAGGCTAGGTCTCGGGTAGCAGGTCGAGTCGGTTATAGGTTAGGTTTTTCCCCTTTGAACTTTCTATCTCTAGTTTCTTCTTCTTCTTCAAGCAATCGAGAGTCCGTAGGTTACTCGAGTTCTTCATTTGGGCCTTGGCGACACCGTGGACGTTTATGTATTCAGGCCATATATACCAAGCTCGATACTCATGTCAGGAGGAAATTGGGAGGAAAGGGATGGGGTGATTTTGGGTCTGGTGGAGTGATTGGTAGGCTCGGCCGTGTGATCTTCCTTTCAGTAAAATCCTTCTCACAATCTCTCGTGGGTGTTGCTAGATCGAGGGAAAAATCTGGTAGCTTCGATTCGCCTCTTGTATCGCCTCCCGTCGTGCGGCTCGAATTCTCTGTACTAATTTAGAGTCGAAAAACTACATAATTTAGGGACCGAGTTAGTATAAACGGGTTTAAAAATATCCATGTTCTATGACAGTTTAGACAATTTATGGGTTCACGCTTGGCCGATCTCGTGATGCGCGACGTTGCTCTCTCGTCGCGGCGTGGCCAACATCCCCGAGCTCTCTCACTGCTTAATTAGCTGGCTGACAAACCCGGGCAGTATGGGCAGAACAAACAGCCGTGTTACACACTTTTGATATAGACGAATTGACGGCATAACTCGCGAGGACACGATCACTCTCACTTGAGAAGGAAAGCAAAAAGACGCGTAACGCGCAACGATTTAATCGGGAGCATACACACACTACGTCTACGTCACATCAGCGGTTCAATCCCGAGTGAGATCGTTGTCGCGCGGAGAGGCCAGTGCGGTCTGCACGAATTAATTTTTTTCCAGATTACGTCCTGGGAGACGTACCAAACAGATAGAGGAGAGGCCGACGGCTGATACAACGCCACAAAGGCAACCACACCACACACCTAACACGGTACAACTCACACGATACAACGCCAAGCGGCTTACAAAACACCCTCCGCAACGACCCGATGGTACCGACCTCGCCTCGCCAAGTCCCCTACCAAAGATAAGGAGACGAGGCACAAAGCAACCGAACTGCGTCACGATCAAAGAGAGACACCACCATAGCACGACTAAGACCCTGAGGCCGCATGGATCAACGCACCTCCCCCTCATACGCCTAGAAGAGATCGGCGAGAAGTCGGCAGGATCCAGCCAGCCTTGAGGAAGACATCGACCAAGAGCGCCCACCATGATGTACATTGCATCCCTGATGCTCGCGCCCTGAGCAGCTCCCAACAACGGCCGCACCCAACCACCCCCACTCCACAAAATTGGCCCTTCTCGCGAAGCCTCGACGACGTCTTCAAGAAGATCACGACACCGTGGTGCCGCCACCGTCTGGTCCAGAGACCCGGACCAAGGGTTTCCCCCGGCACACGAGAACAGGGAGACACGATACATGCCATGGCTGCGCCCCCAAGGAGGTAACGACACCCACAGGCGTCGCCGCGGCCAGCATCAGCTCCAGCCGAGCAGGGTTATCACCTGGCCATAGCTCGTGTCACCAAGACCCGCCCAAAGGGCGGCGTGGAGTGGGCGGGCGGGGACGCAAGGCGCCGGCTTGAGAAGGTACAACAGGAAGGAGAGAAGCACTGCCAGCCTCACCGTTGAGGAAGAGAGGCGCCTCGGCTACCACTGGCTCCACAGCCAGCCCGCATGGGGTCGGAGGAGGGCTCCCATGCTGGCTCGGCACCACCACTGATGCGCCGACATCGCCCTAGAGACGGAGCCACGCGCATCCCCGCTCATCACCACGCCCCGAGGCCACGGCCCGCCCCGGCCCGCAGGTGCCTAGATCGGGCGCAGCCGCCATGGGCGCCCACCGACCGCGGAGGCGCAACCCCGCGCATCAGTCCTCGCGCCTACCACTCTGATGCCGCGCGTCCACCACATCGGCGCCGCACACCGACCAAGCGCCGCCGCGCCGCCCAGATCTGCAGGGTGAGCTCGGGCCCCTGCCGCCGCCGGCTGTAGCAGCCACGAGCCCACCACCTGCCGCCACCTCCAGTAGCGCGAGGCCGCCCCGGCGCAGCACGCCGGCCGACGCCACGCCGAGCAACGCCGCCCCCGCCTATGCACACTGCGCGCCGAAGCCCTGTCCCGCTCGGGTCCCCTCGCCGCCGGGGAATGGAAGGCCGCCGCTGCCGGGGGATGGCGGCGGAGGGGGCGGGGGTGGTGGGGAGGGAGGGAGTTAGGGTTTTCCGCCGCCACTTCCGTCGCCCGCGAGAGGACGACGCGAAGCGGTATTAAACGTCATGTCCCTATGTTTGCACGAATTAATTCACCCACACGACATATGCAGAAGCACGTACTAAAACTTTTGCTTGTTCAAAAAGCCTATGCGGTTGCCATATCACTTAGAGTCATCATAATAGCTATCACATATAATAGGTAGATATAAGATAAAAAAAAATTTATTAATAAGTGATCCACTTTACATAATCACAAGGTGTCTAGGAGCACGTGTTGCAGCTGGCTGATAGTTAAGAGCAAGAACAATAGTATAGTTGGATGCCGGCTATATACGGTGTCCAGATAGTAAAAAATAAACAGCGCATGCGCCTGCTCTACCGCTCACCTCAGGCTGTAAGTAGGTTGCAGTCCATTATTTTTTGTGCTATCGCCGGGCGATAGATGAAGCGTCCGTTCACCCCTCTCTCCTCCGTTCTCTTTTCTCCAGCTCAGATTTCGGTGACGTGGACTGGCTTATAGCCTGCTGATTAGGCTCTATTGTACTTGCTCTAAGAGCGCGTTTTTTTTTCTCCTTCATCTTCTCATCCATCCAATTAAGCCAAAGAATAGCATTTTAATCCTAATAGCTAGCCGACTAGGCCTTGTACTTACCTGCCTGGTCCGCGTCCACCTTAGCTCCTCCTTGTCCACCAGTGGTGCCAAATCAGAACTTACAGTTGGGATCTACCGTTCAAATGTGTCATGAGAGTATGTCAAACGAATATTAGTGCTATTTTTAACGAGTTGGCCTAGTGTTGGTATATTAGTTCTATGTAATTTACTCGTCTCACACACACGCGCACCTCTGGTTATGTTGGTTGGAGTAGTACAAAACCTGTCTATATACAGTCGATCGGTGACATACATAGCACAACCAACACCAAGCTGGTTTGGCCCTCATTTTCCATCCTATAAATAGATGCCAAAGCCTAGAGAAACAAGCCAACACTTGGAAAACATAGTCACCGCGGTAAGTAGAGTTATTACGCGCCTAGCCGATCGATCGAGGAGAATAGCATCCAACGCGCAAGCTCCCATGGCGTCGCCAAAGCTTGGAGCTGGAAGCATCGCCAGCCGGTGGCGTGAGCTACAGGGCTCGGGATCGTGGGCCGGGCTCCGATCCTGGGCAGTATGTGCGAGCTGTCTCGTACGTCGTGTTACACACTTAGACGGGCAACATAGCACGCACGTGTGGCGCACTAACATAACAAACATCCGTGTTACACACTTCCGATATAGACACGATTTGGTGCCATAATTCGCGAGGACAGGATCACTTTCACTTGAGAAGGAAAGCCGATGTGTAACGCGCAACGATTTAGTCGGGAGCAGACACACATACTAGGTCACATCAACGGTACGTACAATCCCGATTGAGATGTCGCGCGGCACGAATTAATTTGCGAGCATATGAAATTATTCTGACCAAGGTTTTAGAAGAAACTACCAACATCTGAAATAGTAGTAAATATATAAAATATAAAAATGTATTCACGATAATTCTAATGATACTGATTTAGTATTGCAAATGTTAACTATATTTTCTATAAACTTGGTCAAAGATATCCACATTTACCCGCAAAAAAAAACACATTTTACTACTCAAAAAACCAATACGTACACCCCATAAGAATGAATATATCAAATGGACATAAAAAAGGTGGTGGTGATTATCAAAATTTGAAGGAGAAAAATATATTGGGTGCTATAAGCTAGTCTCGAAAGCATTGTTCATACGGATGGATAGTCTTTTTTTTTCTGTTGAGCCTAAGATGATAGGATGGTCGACTTCAGGCTCGTGAGGCAATTGAGGAGGCGACTGAAAAAAACAATCTAGGGTTCCGTTCCCCTTGCTAGTGATGTCGTCGGTCTGCTCCGCCTCTTGGGGTCTTCGAGGTGTGGCGGACCATGACCCCTCGCCGGCGGGGCTTTTCTTTTTCAGTGTTTTCTTCAGGATTGTGATCTTGAAGTTAAGTCCCCTCTTCGTCATATTCTCGCTCCGGTGGTGCATCTAGACTCAAAGGAGGACGGGTGGATTCATGTGTCTGGTCCTCGAATATATTCATTTTTCATGTTCGTTAGTGTGATTTCAGGTCAGTCTCTTTTGATCTAGGGATGTCATAGTTGTTGCTCTAGTATGTTGGTCATTTGGGGAGTTAGCACGACGACTTCTCGTTTGTCTACTACAATAAACTCTAGTACGTACGACAAGTTTATCCAGTCCGGCGAAGGAGAGGCGAGGATGACGGTACGCCTTCGGCTCGTGCTAGTGTCCATAGTCATCGTTAGGTGGTTCATTGATCCATTTATAATATATATTACATTTAGACATCTTTATACTCATGATGATGATTATTGATAGATCGGTGGAATTTTCGAAAAAAAAAGATGGTAGATGGTCCAACGGTCTCTCACTTACACACCTTTGATTGTGTTGATTGAATTAGTTAGTCTGCCCCGACAAGGATCCACAGTACTTGTACAAGACCTGTCCTCACAGTCGATCGGTTCTGTACGTAGCAGAACCAACACCAAGCTGGTTTGGGCCTCCTTTTCCTATAAATAGATGCCAAGGCCTACAGAAACAAGCCAACACTTGCAACACATAGCCATAGCAGCAATCAGAGTTACATCGAGAGTTAGAGAATCGTACCCAGCGCGCAAAGCTCCCATGGCGTCGCCAAAGCTTGGAGCTGTAAGCATTGCCAGCCGGTGGCGGGAGCTCCAGGGCTCGGGGTCGTGGGCCGGGCTCCTGGACCCGCTCGACGCCGACCTCCGTGCCTCCATCATCGCCTACGGCGAGCACGCACAGGCCGCCTACGACGGGCTCAACTCCGAGAAGCGCTCGCCCAACGCCGGCCGTTGCCTGTACAGCCAAGAGAACCTGCTCACCGCCGCCGAGGTGTCTCATCCGGAACACTACACCGTCACCAAGTTCCTGTATGCGACCGAGGATCTTGACAACGTGCGGGTCTTCAACAAGTCAGTGGCCAATGCGTTCTTCGTGCATCCTGTGGTCCGTCCTGCAAAGGCGCCGCCGGGGAGGCCGTCCACCTGGATCGGGTACGTGGCGGTGGCGACGGACAAGGGAGCGGTGGCGCTGGGGAGGCGCGACATCGTCGTTGCGTGGCGCGGCACCGTGGAAAGACCGGAGGTGGCCAAGGACTTGGCCTTTGGCTGCGTCTCCGCGGCTAAGGTGCTGCAGGGCACCTCGGCGGACAACAAATTCCGGTGCGCCCGTGTGCACGGTGGTTTCCTGTCCGTGTACACGGCCTCGGACCCGGACAACAACGACATGGCCAGCGCCAGAGACCAGGTGAACGTCCTTAGGCGTTGCATGGTATCCGATCCTAACAATAATCGCTCGACGCAAAATATGTCCTGGCTAGGGTTGTGAAGCGACACCCGATCCACCCCACTTCGTAGGCAAAAAATTAGTCTAGTTTAAAAAATTTCATCAAAATTTCTCTAGTTTAAACTAAATTTTACTTACGGCAACCCTAGTCCTGACAAACCATGCATGCATGCACGTACGCAGGCCCTCGAGGAGGTGCGGAGGCTAATGGAGGTGCACAAGGACGAGGTGACCAGCATCACCGTCACCGGCCACAGCCTCGGCGCCGCACTCGCCACCCTCAACGCTGTCGACATGGTGGCCAGCGGCGTCAACATGCCACCCGCCCTCTCACAGCAGCCACCGTGCCCTGTGACGGCGATCCTGTTCGCGTGCCCCAAGGTCGGGAACAGTTGGTTCAAGGCCGCCTTCGCATCCTTCCCTACCCTCCGCGCCCTCCACGTGAAGAACTTCTGGGACATGGTGCCCAGGATGCCGCCGCTGTATACGGACGCGGCGACGGTCACGCTGCACATCGACACAACCAGGTCACCCGACCTGCGCCGGTGCAACTTCGAGTTGATGAACCCTTTTGGCGACGTCCTTATGTTCCACAACCTTGAGTGCTACCTGCACGGCGTCGCGGGGGATCATGGTGCCCACAGGGACTTCGAACTGGTAGTGGACCGTGACGTGGCGCTGGTGAACAAGAGTTCCAATGCGCTCATAGATAAGTACCCGGTGCCAGCAAGTTGGTGGGTCGCTAAGAACAAGTTCATGGTCAAGCAGGCCGATGGTCACTGGGAGCTCATGGACGGCTAGAAAGACGAGACAACAGCCTAATTGAGTTGTTGCATGTCATGAAGCTTATATTTTGTATATCTACAATAATGCGGGTGCTATTGTGCCTAGCCCTCTGTTTTCATATCTATAATTCATCCTACCTAGAGTTGATCATGGCGATTGTTTGCTGTCGTCGGTCTGTCCGGGGGAATTGATTATAACCCCCTCCGTTCGTGTGACTTGGATCTTAAGCCCCTATCTACGTCTGCCTCTCTACTAAGCCCCCCCCCCCCTTCCTCTAGTTGTTGATGGTTTCCCCCTTTGTCATGTTTAACGTATTTGTCAATATATAACAACCAAATCGTCACGTGAATAGACAAAACTGCCCTTTAGATTCTACTCGGCAGCAGTAATGGACAAACCCAGAGACCACGGGATCCATCTGGCTCTGCCCTCGACTGCTCCGGCCTCCACTCGAGCGACCCCCGCCGTCCTGCTGTTCATCTGCAGGTTGAGCTCCAGATAGCCCCCGCCAGTCTACCCGAACGGGATCCCCATCTGAACGCTAGCTGCAGATTGAGAAGGTCCTCAAGGTTGGACTGCTCCAGATCGCCGCAGGCTTCTGCTCCGCCGGTCGCCCGCGGCTCCGGGTCGGCCGCGCGTCTCCCGGTCGTCCGCTACTGCCGAGCAAACCAGGGTGAGCACACGCGCCCCAACTCCACTACCTCCCCTTCTCCTCCGTTTTCCTTGGTATCCAGTCTAGTGCAACGCCGAACATGGCCGAGTGAGCTTTCTCTGTCTCGCGACGGACGGGACAAGCACAAAGAAGAGCAACTTTCTTTGTCTCGCGACTTGAGGAAATATAATTAGACTAATTATATCGGATTATTTGCTTAATAAAGAGATAACACCGCCAAAGGGGGAAATTAGCAACAATTAGGCGAACTGAGGGGGTTAGAAGGAAGGTAGACGAAGAAAGGGGCTTAATATCCAAGACGCGTGAACAAGGGGGTTATAATCAATTCCCCCGGTCTGTCCTGGCTATCTCTCCATGAGTTAAAACTCGCGTTGTAAAACTCGAGGTTTGAATTCAGGGTGGTCTCCATGGGGTCTAATTATGTTGTGGCATGGTATGAAGCTTATATTTGTATATCAAAAATAATGGGCTTGCTACTTTTCTTTTCCAAGCGACCCTCCAGGGGATCGAATTTCAATACTCAGAGAATAAGGTAATACTACGAGCAGGTTCCAGGTAGGATCCAATTGCAAGAAACATAAAGATCAGAAAAAATGTCCACTGGTACAAGAAAGAAAGAAGCCGCCTAATGTAGCGAAAGAACTAAAGAAATCCAACACAACATCACCAGGAATCAGACGAACGAACGGCACCAAGGGGCATTCCTTGACAGAAAGAAGCAAAACATCCCATACTTAGAGTCGGTTTTCTACCATAGGCATCAGCCGGTTTTCCATTCTAGCTCAAGCGCATAGTCTCTGAAAACGCACCACCATGAGCCAATTTTCTATTCCGATTCTAAGAACTGCACCCTTAGACGAACAGAAATTATACCTGTCTCCAATAGTTCACATCTTGAGACAGCTTTTATTCATCGTCATCTGTAATATTTTGACAACCTCAGACGGCTTCTATTCTGGACTATCTCCAACACATTGATATCCTGAGATGGCTATTAGTGTTGGTCGCTTCCAATAATATGTAACTTCAGACGGATTTTTAAAGTGGCCGTCTCCAATACTTAAATAAAATTTAAATATTATACAGCAGGGTAATTAAAACTCAATCATAACATCAAGGTAATTCAAACTCAATCATATCAGACATGATACATACACATAAATTTATACACAGATTAGCTGAAGTACTTAGCCAGGCATTAGAACAACATTAACATTATGTTAACAACTTACCCATATAGTTGGGATAATCCCATATTTACTTTATAGCAGTCCATACATACAAACTAGCACTAGCATACTTAGTTGTCTAACACTTAGCATTGCATTATTGGCCTGGAAGGGCCTCAATCAGAAGATGTAGCTCTCCATCATCTCTTTTATGGAAGCATAAAACAACAATGTCATCCTGATCTAACTTGAACCTCCTCACAACATTGACCTGATCATAGTTCCAAAGAGTCTGTTCTTTGACCCATCTTTCATATTTATCCTAACTATTCTTGGCTTCTTGCTCGTCATGCACGACACATAGACATCAATAGGTTTATCAAGGCGATTCTTTAGGTACCTATTTGTGAAATCAGCTCCAACTGTCTGTGGAAGTAAAAATAATTGAAGAATTAGCCTACTTGTAATTTTTAATCAATTCAATATCACAAACGTGTTCGTGTTTAAGAAAATATCATCTCACCAGTTTGTACCTCTTTCTCATGACAGATGAATGGGTCATCCTGCAGACATAATACTTGATTTGTGGTGGAAATTTGAGATCACACAAGTCTAAGGAAGCTCACATGATCTTCTTTCGGATACATGTCGTTTTCAAACAAACATTGCTTATCAAAGACTATGGCCCCTTCTGTTGATGTCCTGATGCAACACACAGAATTTTCAAAGCTAAGACATAAAATTTTACTACCATTATACATTATTAGTATACTACATATAAATAGTTTAAATTTCGATACCTCTAAGCTCAAACTTCTCGGTGGGTTCTTCATCTAATGACATGGAATCATAATGGCCATAGCAGCTATAGTTTGGGGTTTAAATATTTTGTATTTATTACAATAAATGCGGGTGATACTTCTTAGCTGTGTGTTTTGATATCTATGATCCATGCTATTTGGGGTTGATCATGGGGATTGTTGATTGTGTATCTGAAGGTCTACCGCGTGTGGAAAATCTCACACCACAACTATTTTCGGCCAGTTAGTGAGAGGTGTTGCAGTGGGCTATGGTGGCATAAAGGGGTAGTATGTTGGAGCGAAATCCCATAGAGGGTTTCCTAGTATGAGCACGACTCCATGGCAAGCACCTCTTAGGCTGTGTACGGACAACGCAAGATGCTCAGAGTCGGAGGGGAGCTTACGAAAATAAATGGGATTTTTGTCAAGCATTCGTTCTTATTTCAACAGTAGGTACGCGCTATCATCGCAGTCAGCGTCACCACTTCATGCGGTCACTACCAGCAGAGGACGATGATAGTACCAGGTCACCACTTTGAACTTTCATGCAGCCGTGTTGCATGCCTTTGATTTTGACGTAACAATTCGCATGACAGATCCACAACGATCGAACATATATGTTCTTGCGCAGTCACGTCCATAGATAGATACTACTTCCTCCGTTTTAAAATACAAGATGTTTTAGCTTTTGTGAAGTGTATCTAGAACTTTTTGTGTATAGGTTCACTCCAAACCTAAATAAACCTACGCACTAAAAAAGTTTAAATAAGCTCCTTTAAGCTAAAACATCTTATATTTTGAAACGAAGGGAGTACAAGTAATTACGCACGAACTCCCATGATGTAACTCGATCGATTCGGAAAGAAGCAAGCACGACGTCCCAGTTGCAATGAGCTTTTTTTTTTTTTGAGTCAATGTTGCACTGAGCAGTGAACGCACCAAATGCACGACTGCATCTGGGGCTACAGTACTACCGGCCCATTTGGCAGATCAAGGGCTTGCGGCTCAAGAATGGCACGTGGCTCGTAACACTGCTAAAGTCCAGGCCGTCTGGGTGACCAGCCCACTGGACATCACACTGGTTTTGTTTTGTTTTTTCTGAACTCGGAAGATGCATAGCTACAAGATGACATGTACCAGGACCAGGATGATACTACTACTCCCTCTGTTTTTAAAAATATAAGATATTTTAGCTTTGTAAAAAGAGTGTATCTAGACCTCTTTTAATATGTAGGTTTAATATTTTAAAACTGAAGGAATAGTAGTATATGTTTGCTTGAAAAGTAGACGAAAAATTTAGGCAACGGGGGAATTGGCTATGGATGCACAGACTGATGGTACATCCGAAACTAGCCATGAGCCACACATGCTTATCTTTTCAACCTGACTGAAGGTTCATCAGAGTCCAACCCCATTTGCCAAACCTATTTGACAGGTATCAACTACCCAAGCTCGAGTAGATTAGAAATGTTACTCGCTCCCCTTGTAAAATAATAGACCCTAGAAGGTTGTAGTAGTCTCGTTGTTGGTATTGATATAAGCCGAACTTGTAGTACAAGTTGAATTCTCTGTAATCCCAGTAATTGTGCATCTTGTGATCCGGTCGATTGATCAATATATTAACACGTATGTATACAGAGCCCAAAGTCACCTTTAACACTCTTTTTTAGATCCCTTTCACCACAAATAGAATAAAAAATTACATTGGACAATCACATT
Source organism: Avena sativa (assembly GCA_916181665.1). NCBI lineage: Eukaryota > Viridiplantae > Streptophyta > Magnoliopsida > Poales > Poaceae > Avena > Avena sativa. Next base: position 523,759,180 of record OV702279.1, read on the forward strand.
TCGACGGCTCAAGACCGGCATGCTCGCACGCCACACCCTGATATCATCTTCCAATAATGCTACAGCTACGGACAAATTTTCACGGAAACACATCTACGTGCTGACGTGGGGAGCGGGGGCGAGATTACGGTGTAGAAATAACAGGAAGGCAATTTTTTTGAACAAATTGGGCTCTTCCATGTCATCCTGCAAACAGTTTTTTTTCTGTAACATCCAATCTATCCCTACAAAAAAGGAGTAAAGGGCTGTTCGAGGAGCGCCACCTGTCACGCTTAGGAGATAGTTTGTTCTCGTATATAATCTTGGATCGAAATACAGAAACCCCCGAGTACAAGTACACGAAAGTGCACGCGTACTAGCAACCAAACTGTACGAAGGTACAAGTTTACTCACAGTCGAAGTACGAAAGTACAACAGTACTGAGAGCCAAAATACAGAAAAGTATAAGCTTAATGACAACGAAAGTACAAGTTTACTCACAATCGAAGTACGAAAGTATAACTGTACTGAGAGCCAAAGTATAGAAAAGTACACAAAAATACAAGTTTACTCACAGCAGGAGTACACGAAAATTATAAGTTACTCATAGCCGAAATATGAAAGTACAACTATACTGAGAGCCAAAATACAGAAAAGTACAAGTGTATTCACTGTCAAAGTACGTGAAAGTACAAGTGTGTAGCAATCCAAGTACACAGTATACTAAGAACCCGAAGTACAAAAGTACAGAAAGTTGTTCAAAACCTATCAACATGGAATTAATTTTAAAGCTCCCGCACGAGAAACTCAAAAGTGAAAATGGTTTGTAATTTGGACAAACGGTTCTCAAAATATTTCGTTTTGAATTATTATATTTGAAAAATAAAAGGAAAATTTTGTACCCTCTCTCATCCTAATCTCACTTTCATTCTGATTGCGATATTTGGGAAGCATGCAAAGCCTCATTAGGAGGTTCGCGTGAAGTAGAAGATGTCACTTGGCGCGATGACGACGTGCATGATGGACCTTTGTGAAGGTCGGTATTTTTTAGGATTTCCGGTAAGTCGCATTTTCGATCATCTTCTGCCACGACCTGCTCTGCGCAAATGGAGCCACCGGCGGATCGGGCCCTACTCAGCCTAAACACAGCAGGCCGGCCTGCTTCACTGACAGCCTGCTTGCCACGTATTAAAAATTAGAGATGGCACATAGCTCATGAATAGGAGCTCTAGATGGAATTGGCTACGGATGCGGAGTAGTTAAAGCTAGAGTCAAACAGCTAGGGAACAAGGCAGAGTAGCAATGGTGCAAGTTATCCATGATGATCACCAGACAGAATATACTGTTAGAGTGGTTACTGAAAAAGGCTTCATTTGGAAATTAACAAGCTGTAGATTACCAGGACCAAGGCTAAGCTCCGGTCCAGCGGCTAATGAAATCTCCAGTCAAAGGTATTGCACATAAACAACAAAATCAAGTACGTACAGACAACGTGGAGATGCTTGATTAGTGATGGCTATAATCATAGCGCTGGTGGTCCCGTACTTGTTTGTGGTCGGATGTTTACATGGATAAGTTGTCCCAATGAGAGTTTGAAAGTTACAGTTCAGTAATTTGGACTGGAATAGATGGGCATATTTAATTAGTATTGTGTCTGTTGGACTGAATAGATGGACATATTTAATTAGTATTGTGTCTGTAATGATTGACGTTAAGCCTGCTAAAGTTATGACAAGCCGACAAGATATCCTAATACTCAAATTTTCTTTTCCCACAATTGAAAAAAAATTCTCAAAGACCGATTTTACATAAGACACACTAAATTATTTCTTGGAATATATATAACCAAAACACCTCTAAGGATAGTATGTCATGTTTGCACTTCATTGTGAATTACTAGCATTTGCTTGCAAAAATAATACCGATTGAAATAGCTTGAAACAACATTAAAAAAATGCTACATATGCATAACTAAATATCTTGCTAGACTGTAATCTATACAACTAGAGCATATGCCATCTGACACGTCTCCACGGATCTCCATTAACTTAGTGTATAGAAAAATATCTGAAAAAATAGTGTATAACTCAGTTATTATTAAACTTAGCTACAAATCTGAGAGTACAATTTAGTAGCAACTTTTTCCACACAACAATCGGTCAAATGGGACTATGGTAATTATTGTATGGGTTATTAAAATAAGTTTAACCAATCGGTCCAACATAGAATCCCTATAGACATGGAAAACGAGGTTGGACATGGGTGTTGACAGTAATCTCGGCATATTAGTTAAGTCACCACAGAGATTAAAACTAATATATAAACTAAATGATATTTATACTAAACTTTTATAATTACTTATAATTCATTGTTTTCAAACAATAATATTAATTGGCGTGATTTCTATACTCTGTTGGCATAATTGGTCACACATTAGTGTTACAAATTAATTATGATGTTCCGCGTCAACAATTACGCATTTATTGTTGAGTATTACACTAACTCTGCAATAAAAATAAAAATTATTTATTCCACCACTTCTGTATGTTGTTAACTTTTTGGCCCACAAGATACATCTTTGAATCCAATGCCCATTAATGTGAACAGGAAAAAAGGGACAAAAATACATGCATCTATGGATTAGTTTTGAAATATTTGAATAAATTGTAGAATTTGATAAATATATTGGCAGATGCAAACTAAAGCTTATGGTCCAATAAATACCATGATTGTGCTTCCTAGTGTGCGCTTTGGTACAAGTAAATGGAAAATTCTAGTACATACATGGTGTTTATGAGGAGCTTCTCATTGAATCACTAGAATTAGGGGTGCGCCTTGGCGCACCGTCCCGGTATAGTCGAGTAGCGTATGCGGTTCAAATTCTCAATAGCAAATAACAACATATTTATCTCTTGTGATATAGATATCTGAATGGACACCCCAAAAGGCGAGTCATCTGAACCTATAGACTGGTTAAAACAATTGTTTTGTTTTAAAAGATACCATAGAGAATCCTTTGCAAGTTCTTTCTGACATGGTAGGGAGATAAACGAACATAATCTTGATTGTCTGAGGTTTCAGGAGATTATAAATTTCATCACCAATTTGAACATAATGTGCCACTGTTGCATGCCGAAGGGAGTCGTCCCTGAAATAATAGATCGATCAAGTCTGGAGATCAAATTTAGCTGATAGCAAGCAATTAGCTCACAACATAACATTATGAAAAAATGGATATGCTTAGATAGCTTAAACCTAGAGTACCATGTGATGTGCTGACTCGGAGAAATCCAGTTTGTATCATATCAAGAACCAACAAATAGAAAGATAGTATGGAGTACATAGTTTTGAAGAGGAAAAACTGGGACCTAATACGAAATATTTAGTTGAGGTAAAAAGGCTAATCATTGTGCATGGGATCTTGATCAGGTTGAACACATATGGCCAACAAATAACCAGCATACAGATAGGCACTTCATATGAAGACAAGTATATTTCAGAAAGATGAACTGTAAACTGTTCTGTACATTTTCTTTTGCATCTTTACATGAACATCTTAGAGTAGCATAAATTTATCCATCCAGTCCAGTTGAGCCTAGTTAAAGCCATGCGATCTTATTTTATCTAAACATATAGATAGTTGATTCAATATTACACAACTCTCTACAGAACATTTTCTCTTATAGGTTGAACAACAAATTCAAACCAGGTAGTGTATATCCTCTTTCTGCATACATACACTCTGCTTTGTAAACCTGCGAGACCAAAGTAAAAATAGCTATTGGCATATAAAAAGGTATCACCACAAAGGATGCAACGCATGGATTCGTGAAAAATTCTAACTACTATTCTAAGGTTTGAAGAAACCAAAAGCCTAAAAAAGAATGAAGTGCAGAACTGAAAAGTAACATCCAAATGAAACTACTTATGGACACTATATTCAGGGGAATGGTATGATAATTCAGAGGGCAAGACTAATATTCTTTGTCTCGGAGTAGCCAGGTAAGTTAGTGCCCTTTAAGGGTGGGAATGCGGAATAAATGGTTGTAACAAAACTTGAATATTTCACATTTGTCAATGATCATATTCAGAAACTCAGAAAAAGGAAGTTCTGGCCATTATAAGCATTGCAGTACAGTAAAGCATGGTTAAAAAAAGAGACCGCATCTAATATCGAAATCATGTTTACAACTGGCATTAGCATAGAGTTAACAATGAAGTTAAGCAATATTACCTCATATTTATAAAGCTTATACTCTTGTTATTTATGGATGAAGTCAGTTCAGAAAGCTTCGGAGGTGTTAACTTAATCTCATCAACAGTGAATATTCGTCCTGCAGATATGCAGTAACATCACACATGATTTGATTGACAATCAACTTTGTATCAGCGTCATGATCAAGTACATAATCAAATAAATGAGGAACTTGAGAGGAACATGCCACTGATAAGATCGTTATATTTGTGAGAACTGAGGCACTCATTTTAGAATTTGAGGGCCAAGCCGTAGAAATTTTCCTTTGACGAAGCATTGCATCTACTGCCTGTTCAGAACATTTTAAACCCGCAGCCCTATAAACCCGCACATGTAATTGACGATCAGAAGAATTTCGCAAACTTGCTGGAATATAACTTTTATAGTCCACATTTGGTGATCGTTGAGTAGAAGGATTTCGCAAACTGGTAAACCATAACCTGAAACTCGTACCAGTAAAATGTTGTCGAGAGCTCCATCCACCACCATCGCTACCCTCCCTTGCCAGCAAAAGAGCAGGATCCTAAATCCAGCAATATATTTCTCAGAAAATTAAGCTACTTGAAGAGGTAAAGAATATATAATGAAAAAAGAAAAGCACCCTTGAGGCACTAAATCGGCAACCTCCATACATCACTTTTGAGCCAGAATGTTAGACAATATTTACATACAGAAAAGGAAGCCTGATTAGGCCTCGGGAAGTGAAAGGCACCTGACATTGAAGAACCACGGTAGCATATCCACGACGAACTCACAAAGATGAATGCAGAGGAACACTATGAACAATAACTCACAGTAAGGCGGAAGCAGCCTGACGCCTCTCCCGTCGCCGCCGCTCTGGGAAGGGGGCTCAGGCAGGTGCTAGCATTTCAGCACCGATTCTCTCTCCCCGCATAGGCAGTGTCTTGCATGTACACATGCAGTAGTATGCTTCCGCTCTGAAGACAAAAGAACCCAGTTGATACCCATCCTAATTTCAAAGCCAGAATTCCTTGGACACCCAAACATGTGAATCCAGCCAAGCTAATTCCAGAAGGATGATTCCGAGGTAGTTTCTGACATCCTAACACAACATTAAGGAAAAGCTGTAATAAAACAGGTCTATAACCACCCACCACTCTCTTCTAAAATTAATTTTATTGCTGAATTGATAATAAAAAACAAAAGGGGTGTCTAAAATATTATTTTAAGGTAGGGATGTTAGCACCCAAAATTGATAACATAATAAAAAATCATAATCTGCAGGATTAGCACAAGTAAATTTTAGACACTGATATAGACCTCAACATAAAGTTAGATGCTGATAAACTCCAGTAAATTGTATTTAATCTACCCATGGATTTTCTTTTGTCATTTTATCTGTGTAAGAGGAATGCGAAATGCAGTGATAGAGCAGAGGGTAAGATCTTTCAGAGTATAATTTATAATTGCCCGAAGGCAAAGAGAGTTTAACTGATTTTACCTGTAATAGACTTACCATACATTATATACATGATACAACTGCTTTCTCTCTGGTTGCTTATGATTTCAGTATGTGAAAGCACATCCTGTGAGTACAAATCCTGCTGTTTCCTCTTATTATATTGATACTCCGATGTAGAGAAGTAATTACAAAGGAAACAAATAAAATGTATTGCATAAACATGGTGGTGCTCGTGCCTGATGCGGCTCAGTAACCCACTATAAATTGTTGCTTTTTGCTCTTGAATAGAACAACAATGGAATTCTTAATGTAACCGGATGAAAGAAAATGAATAAACACATACACAGAGAATTCTATGACAATTAAGTAGGGAATTTAAATTGGGTAAAGAGCTTTCAAATGACATACCCGTCAGTAGAAAAATGGTAGGCAGGGCACAAAATCAAGGTCAATATTGGCATAATCCTGAAACAACAGATTGCTAAAATCGATTCTCACAAACAAATCACAACATATTTAATAGGAGATCAGAGGGACGTATAGATGGAGAAATAGGGACATAGTTAGATCGAGGCAAAACCTGATTTCTGAATTCTGCGTACCAATGAGGTCTCGGCCGCCCGCTGGTCCGTGACCTCCCCCAGGTCGCCTCCTAGTGCTGCTCGCCTCTGCTGAAGCAGTACAATCAAGAAACTTGCTGGAAACTGTAAGGCGGTATGAAGAAAGCTAAAGAAGTAAACTATTTAGACCAACGTGTGCTCCATCTTTGTGCACCCTCTCTAGCACCAGCCCCAGCTCATCGTTCATAGCCTGCAAAATAAACCCCAATTGCTGCAATTACATCTCACACACACATATCATCAAACACGTTGCCTGGATCGATTTCTTCACATTAGAGAACACACAAATACAGAGAGAGACATGGAACCTGGAAGAAGAGGTATAGGAGGGCAGTGTGGTATGGACGTGGCACCGGGCTCAAGCCGTCCCGGCAGTCGTCCATGAAGAAGATGGGCTAGGGACGGGTGGAGCAGACAGCCGGCGTCGTCGCCTTGCCTCCTCTCGCGAGGTGCAGCGTTGGCGGTCCATGGTCCTCCTTCCGGCATGGACGAGCAGCGTTAGATGGTGGAATAGGATGGGATCGATGCGGGCAGGCGTGGAGGAGAATCGCGGGAGGGGAGAAGAAGGGCGAGGGATGGCGATGTCTCGCCTCGGCTTGAAGTGATGGCATACACGTGCGCCTCACGAGCCTGCTGTTGGACTGGAGCTCCAACGGCCGATCCCCCGTGAGCTCGTCCAGGCCGCCGGTTTTCCCCGGCCGCCTGACCGCCTCTGCTGCACGCCCTCCTCTTGCCCCGTGCACTCGATGGAGGATCTCGGGCCCGCGTTGCGGTTACTCCTTTCGCTTCCTGCACGTGATGAAGAGGGGCGGTGCTCGTCGGCCGGCATATAGGAGGAGAAGAGGTGGGCGCGAACCACACCGGACGCAAGGGAGAGGAGGAGAGGCGGCTAGGGTTTACTGGAGGAGGGGGAGGAGAAGGAGGCGGAGGCGGAGCAGCGGCGACTTGGGAGGAGACGGGATTGGGTAGAGACAGGATTGAGTAAGTTTTTTTCCTCTGCTGCCCCTCACGAGACATAATGCACTCTGTAAATACCTGGCACAATCAATACAACAGAGGCAGCCTGGTGGGACCGAAAGGATCTATGGGGCAAAACAAGGGAGCCACGCCTAAGAGACACAAGTGTGCCGGGATAATCGCTGGGTGCGTTGTGCAAAACAGCAAAACACTGCTGACGAGGGTAAAAGAGTATTACCGTAAAGCAACGGTCCGGATTCGCTCTTAGAGATCGATCCGACGGCTAGAAATGTCTAGCGCCTGTGGTAACCCCACGGGGGGCACCAATTACACCTTTGGATTCGCATGGTTATTTTCTTATCTGGTGATCCTCCCTTTCGGCTATGATTTCCTCCATCGAGGCTCAATGAGGATACCTTTAAGATCACAGTGGTCTACGGCCCTACAAATTATGCCCTGAAATATTAATTATTTTTTCAAAGAGCATGTTAATCTCAAGTCATCCATCGGAACAAAATGGATTACTCTTGGATATATCAACCAAATCCACCGTGCCCAAGATAAGAACAACCACAACATTATAGAAGCCCTCTCACTCGGTTTAATAACACCTTGCATGCTTCTGAGCTAAAGGACCTTCATCTCCAAAACCGAAGATTCACTTGGTCCAATAGAACATTGAAGAATCACATTTCGGCAGCTCAAGACCGGCATGCTCGCATGCCACACTCTGATCAATGATCACCTTCTGCTACGACGCGCTCTGCGCAAATGGGAGCCTGTTACATGATCGGACCTTGCTACTCAGCCTAAACGTAGCAGGCCGACGGGCCACGGCCTGCTTCACAGACTACATCGCCCTCGTGCTCTACACACTGATGGCCTGCTTTCCACCCATTAAAAAAAGAAAGAGAGGCACACTGCTCAGGAAATCAGGAATACGAAACTCTAGATGGAACTGGCTACGGATACGCAGTAGTTAAGAAAGGTAGATTCAGACAGCTAGGGAACAATGCAGACTGCAAAGGACTGTAATCAGTAGTATCCGCCAGAAAGGATATACTGTTAGAGTGGTTACTGAAAAAGACAATGAGAGATTGAGAGTGACTACCTAGCATTTCCGCTCGGAATAGTGGATATCATAGAGGAGTATCTCATAGCAGAGCTAAGCACGTCCAGCCAACCTCATTTGGGGAACCAACAAGCTAGCTATATCATCAGGACCTAGGCCAGCTCACATTCAGCAGCTAGCTAATGAAATCTCCAGTCAAACGAGTCCAGCACATGGGCGCCCCGATCATGGCGGGAAAAGATAAACAACAAAATCAAGCACATACCGACAACGTGGAGACGCTTAATTAGTGATGACAGTTGTTGAGAGTTACAATTAAATAATTTGGACTGGAATAGATGGGCCGATTTAATTAATAACGTGTCTGGAATGATTGAGGTCAAACAAGCCTGCTAAAGTTATGACAAGCGGACAACCTCTCCAAAATACAAAATCTCCTTTTTCCACAATAGAAAATTGCTCAAGCTCCTCCTTGGAAAATGATTTCGCCTCACATTATAAATAAAACAAACACACGTTACAAAACTTCGAACCAACGCAAATGCTAGGGTAGTAGAAAAACATGCCCAAAAGAAAAGAAAAGAAGGCAACCACGAATAGACGAAACAAGGATGATCCGTAACCCTTGCATCTTCCGGTTATGTCCTGAAGCATCCAGTAACAAGCAACACCATCAAGTAGGAAAGCGTCGCCGACACGGCGTTACTGTCCGGACCAGCGCACTGGACCTAGGATTTCCCCATCAATCAGAGTAAAGTGGACTGAGGATACCCGCAACGCTCTCTAGAAGGAAGGGCGTCACCCGAAGACGGCACCGCGTCGGTGTCAGATAGGCCGACAAGGATTTCTTCCGATCCCAACCCGCACAAAAAAACAGGTAGAACGAGCACCGCCACCAAGTGCGTCCTGTATCGGACGAGCCGACAAGCATTTCTCCTGTTCTCGAAAATTCCAATGGAGAGAGCCTTCTTTAGATGAATATTGGAGAAAGCCTGGAAGTAGGAGGTTCTGTCTTGACAATATATTTTCTTTCTTTTTGTTGAGTTCACGTCGTGTCTCAAGAAATCCTATGCTCCGGATCGAGCAATCCCCAACTTAAGAAAAGCTTTGTTTGCTTTGCGCCTATAACTAGCTAGCTAGGTATCAAAACGTGCAAGCAAGGCGGGCGGGAAAGCTGCGTCGCTCCGTGCAAAGCAGCAACGCGGGGCACCACAAAAGCCGCCAACGAGACACGACCTCGACATCACTCCCAACGTCACACTTTACAGGCTCTATCTTTACGCGCTCAAGTCCGAGTCGCACCGAAAAGATGCTGGCAAAATCTTGACCAATCCTCATCCACTCCTCAGATATCTGCGCAGTGTGTAAGACGCTAAAAAATCTAAAAGCAACATAAGGCTCTTTTTAGGCACCGGCTGATGCACATAGGCTTATAAATAGGATTTGTTATAAGTTCCAAGATCAGTCGGAGATTGCTACCGTGCCACTACGAATCGGGCAATTGGAGGTACCAGCCGATGTGGTTTCCTTACGTCCGTGTTCCTAGTTCTATTTGACGCCGGCAGTTGTTTCTCATGTCTAACTTATCGTCTGGTTGACTCGGTTTCTTACTTGTGGGTTCCATCATGCACAGACATTGTTTCTAGCAAATATATTAACGAACAGACCCCGCCACCTGACTATTGACCGCGTGCATTCCAGGTTCGAGGATCCGAATCCGTATTATTATGCAATTTCCCATATTTCTCCGCTCTGCTCCACTGTTCTCGTTCCTTCCCCCGCGGCATTGTTCCATCGTGTACCGCTTTGAACCTCCACCGCCCTCCACATGGCCTATGTTCGTTGCCTCACCATTGTCCCCTACCCTCCCTCTCTCCTTCCCTGCTTTCAGTTGAACAATAATACTTGATCGCCTATTTTAAATTCATTTCTCTTTATTTTTCTATAATGCCAAATCTTCACTTTTTCTTCAAATAACCTAGAATTTTCATAAGCTTCATTCCTCCATTCATCTAACAAGTTTAGGTCTAGAATTCTTTTTTCTTCAGCAGTTATGAAATAAAAGTTGAGTTGTTTACCAACCCATCTAGCTTTACGTTCTAATTCTACTGGGAGGTGACTGCTTTACCATAGACCATTTGATAAGGAGACATAGTCATAGGATTTTTAAAGCAGATCTATTCACTGTCTTTTTCTAAAATGAGTTTGATTTCCCTAGTACTTAGTTCAACTTGACCACTAGTTTGAGGGTCATATGGGGATGCTACCCTATGATTAACACCATACTTAGCTAAAGTTTTTCTAAAGACTCCATATATAAAGTGAGAACCAGCATCAGTAATTAAAAATCTAGGCCACTCCAAACCTGAGAAAGATGATGTCCTTAAGCATCTTCATTGTTGTAGCATGATCTGCACTTTTTGTTGGAATTGCTTCCACCCACTTTGTAACATAGTCCACTGCAACCAAAACGTGAGTGTGTTTTGTTTTTGATGGCGGGAATGGTCCCATAAAGTCAAATCTCCATACATCAAATGGCTCAAGTGGCAGTGAATAATTCATAGGAATTTTATTTCTCTTACCAATGTTTCCAATGCGTTGACATTTGTCACAAGCTTTAACATAGTCAGCAAAATCTTTAAATAAAGTAGGCCAACCAGACTGTAATACATATATAATTGTGTTGTCTCCTGCGTGATGTCCTCCATAAGGGTTGTCATTACAGTCTCTTATGATATCCTGCTGCTCAAATTCAGGCATACAACGTCTAATAATACCATCCACACTTTTCTTATAAAGTAATGTCTAAGATCATAAAAGAATTTCTTTCTTTGTTAGGAAGTGAAGTGTGGTGGCATAACTTTCCCAGCAATGAAGTTAGCATAATCAGCAAACCATGGGGAGGCTACTCTAGCACTAGATAAATTAATATTTGCTAGTTATTCATTAGCAAAGCTATCATTAATAGGAATAGGATCTACTGGAATGTTTTCCATTCTAGATAGTGATCAGCTACCGGATTGTCCTCACCTTTCCTATCAACAATGTGTAAGTCGAATTCTTATAGCAAGAGAACCCAAGTCTAGGATTAACATCTTTCTTGCACATAAGATATTTAATAGCAGAGTGATTAGAGTGTACTATGACTTTAGAGTCTACAATATAGGGTCTAACTTATCACATGCAAAGATCACAGCTAGGAATTCTTTTTCAGTGGTAGCATAGTTTCTTCGGGCTCCATCAAGAGTTTTGCTAGCATAGTATATGATATTCAATTCCTTATCAACTCTTTGGCCTAAAACAACACCTACAACATAGTCACTAGTATCACACATGATTTCAAATGGTAAATTCCAATTAGGAGGTTGAATTAGAGGAGCACTTATCAAAGCATTCTTTAAGACATTAAAAGACTCTACACAATCATCATTAAAAGAGAATGGATTTTTTTGCAAAAGATTAGTTAGAGGCTTTGCTATTTTGGAAAAATCTTTGATAAATCTTCTATAAAAACCTGCATGTCCAAGAAAACTTCTTATACCTTTGATATCCTTAGGATATGGTAGCTTCTCTATTGGCTTCTATCTTAGCGCGGTCCACTTTCAATGCCTCTTCCTGAAACTTGGTGTCCAAGAACTAGACCTTCTGTCACCATGAAATGGCACTTTTCCTAGTTTAGGACTAAGTGTTGGTCCTCACAATGCTGCAAAACTTTGTTAAGATTGAAAGCAATTATAGAAAGAGGTACCATACACAAAAAGTCATCCATGAATACTTCCATAATTTTCTCAATATAATCAGCAAATATAGCATTCATGCATTTTACAAAAAGTAGCAACAACATTGCACAAACCGAATGGCATTCTTCTATAGGCAAAAGTACAGAAGGGACATGTGAAGGTCGTCTTTTCCTGATCATCTTTGTGCACCGGAGTCAGGGAGAAACCTGAATAACCATCTAGATAACAAAAGTGTGAGTGTTTAGATAATATTTCTAGTATTTGGTTAATGAATGGCAAAGGATAATGATCTTTACGAGTAGTTTTGTTTAGCTTCCTTAAATCAAAGCATGTTATATAACTAGTAACAGTACATTGGGCTACAAGTTCATTTTCATCATTTGGAACCACATCGATTGCACCCTTTTTAGGCACACAATGAATAGGACTTACCCATTTACTATCAGCTATGGGATAGATAATTCATGCCTCAATGGGTTTGATTACCTCTTTCCTTTACCACGTCTTTCATTTTGGATGAAGATGGTGCTGATAGTCAACAACAGGCTTTGCATATTCTTCCAAGTTAATTTTATGCATGCATAAAGCAGGGCTTATACCTTTCAAGTCATCAAGTGAATATCCAATAGCTGGCCTATGAGCTCATGGTACTTTAAGCAACTTTGTTTCTTCTTCACCTAAAAGGTTAGCACTAATAATAACATGATATATTTTATTATCATTAAGAAATGCATATTTCATATCTTCAGGCATAGGTTTTAGTTCAAATCTAGGATCCTCTTTTGGTGGGGGTAGTTCTCCTAGATCGTCAGGTGGAATATGTATTGTAGTTGTGGTGGTTGATGAGATAGTCTTTGTTCGAGTGCTTCTTTATATTCATCACTAAATGGCTCCTCTTGATTAAGCACATATCGTTCCATCGCGTCCGATGAAGCGACTGCCACAGAAGCAAGAGTTTCCACTATATCTTTTGAATTATTTTAGTTTTCTAAATGATTATCAGTAAATTTTGAAAAGTTAAATTCTAGTCTTTCACCATCACATTTAATGAATACCTTCTCTTTTGGTAAACTAATTTTAGCACCCATAGTATGTAAGAATGGTCTACCAAATATGACAGGACATAATGAATCTTGGGAGGCAACCAAGCACAATAAAATATGCGGGGTATTTGATCTTTCCTACTAAAACTTCAACATCTCTAACCATACCTAAAGGACAAATATACTCTTTATTAGCAAGTTGGATAGTTATACCCGTCTCTTCCATGTGTATGGGATCAATGTCAGGCTTGATTTCAAGATATAGAGAATATGTTATCACACTTATACTTGCTCCAATATCACATAGACCATGATAGCATGAAGTTCCATAGCACATGATATAATAGGTTTATCAACTTTGGTGGTGTTACCTTCAATTACCTTGGTGGAATCTTCACATAAATAGACATCACACAGAATTTCTTCATTCAGTTCTTTGATGACCGAAATTTGATGTTGAACTTCAATTTGTTCATATGGTTCACTACGTCTTCTAGCACTCTTGTTCGCAACAATAGTGAGTAAATTTTCTTTCACTCTTCTTGGATATGGAGAAGTTTCAACATATTCTTCAATTTTGGCAGATGATACTTGATTAACCCGTTTCACAACTGTAGAGTATTTAAAGGTCTCAATACAAAAATCAAATCCTTTTTAGGGACATTCAGGTGGTTAGCAAAAGATTTAGTAACTTATACTAAAACATGAGGATCAAGGCCAAACTTGTTACTTAATTCTTTAAACAATATAGTAGTAGAGAAATTCTCTACACATGAATATTCATATTCAAAATAGAGTTCGTTGCCTTTATCAAGATCCCAAGCATTAGTATTTTTAGAAATAGTATTCAATAAGTCCCATGCTTCTTTTTGAGTTCTATTAGTGAAACTTCCTTCAGAGGAATTATCCACAAAGTTCCTAAGTTGTTGAGGTAATCTCACATGGAAGTTGATTAATATAATGCATTCAGGAATACCATGACAAGGATTCTTATGAACGAGTTCATTCAATCTCCCCTAAGCTTGAGCAATACTTTCTCCAACATGAGGCCAAAAGTTATAAATATGACAACGATCATCATAAGCTTCTTTAGGAGTGTAATACTTGAGACAGAAAGCCTTCCTCAAATACTCCCAATCAATACGGTATTTATCATCCAGAGATATAAACCATATGCGAGTATTAACAGAAATAGATAAATACGATAACTTCCTTTTCACTTCATCATGAGGAATACCAAAAATTTTAAATACAGAACGTAGATCTTCAATGACGTGTAAATGCCCCATATCATCTTGGCTTCCATCCCCTCCAAAAGTTACTTTCATAGCCTTTTTGGCAATACCAATAGGGATTTGATATGCCAGTTTTGGTTCAGGAGGTTTTTCAACCTTGTTCTTAACATCATGAACATGTTCATATAGAGTTACTTTCATATCTTCACGGCCTAAGAAAGCCATGATAAAACAAATAGTAAATAGTAAAAACAGCTTTCAAGTTTCCTTACCAAACAACTTACCAATAGCGCGATGCTCCCTGACAACGACGTCAGAAAAGTGTCTTGATGGCTCCCAAGTGCAGGAGATCAATTGTAGTACTTTTCAATAATAAAGGTTGTCGAACCCATGAGGAGCTGAAGGTATTGCTTAGTAAGTTTGGCAAGTAAAACAATAAAAGGGTGTAGTTTTTTGGTGTTTTGGGTTTGTAGTTTGCAGTAAAATAAAATACTAAAACTAATATCACCAAGTAAATGCTCTCAATGAGAGAAATCCCAATCCTCTATGCAGCAAGAGAACAAGCTCAAGTGTGTGTGAACTTATATGTGACAAGCGTTCTCGAGGGCGTCATGGATTTAGTTAGCATTTAGAGTTTTACACAACATGGTGAATATCTTGTCAAGTTTCATTCCTTCAGGGTGGAGCCTAAATTAGGTGCAGCCATACATATGAGAAAACACACCCCTTATGATGGGCCCTAGATCCGTTTTCATGAGAAAGTATAGAAATCATTAAGCCATAATTGTCCCACCATAGCAGTTAGTTCATTGGTCCTTGACAGAAATCCCTCTAATGCAACTCAAAGTATTGAAAATTGGTTTTTTGTCATTCCGTCCCTTCCAACCCTCATCATTGCATTGAAGTGTAGTCATATGAGACCATATAGGTGAAGTAATATGCAGTCGGCGTTCACATAAAACCATCACAGAACCACATAAAAGAGAAAAACTTGACCAAATACTCATTAAATATTATATGGAAATCATAGGCAATTCATCATATGCCCTTAGAAACATGGGGATCTACTCATAAGTGACAAACATGATATGGTTCAGTGGTATATGGATTACAACACAATCTGAAAAATATAATATCTCCACCAAATAAAGACAAATTGCCAATCACAACCATGCAAATATCACTTAAACAGTATCCATGGTTTAATCAATCACAAACTATGAGGGGAACGATGTGGATATTAGAGATGGAGATGGTGATGATGATGCTGATGGAGATGTTGATGGAGAGGCCTCCCCATACGCCAAGGAGGAGTGGTGATGACGATGGTGTCGATTTCCCCCTCACCGGGGGCTCTGGTGCTGCAGGATCTGCCCTCTGCTGGAATAGGAAAGGACTTTCGCCTCCACTGTTGTCTCTGTAAATCGTGGATAAAATATGGCGTAGGTTTTCTGGGAAGATAGAGGCACCTGTAAAAAGGAGGAGCCAAGGCGATGCTCGTGGGCCAAACGGGCATGGGTGGCGCGCCCAGCAAGGGAGGGCGCGCCACCTGGTCTCTTTTGAGCCCAACAGCTCCTCTTGCTTTATTATTTCGCTGACGGTCCTTCTCCAAGGTAAAAAAACTGATCAGGTATTTTTTTCCTTTGATTTTTAGGCGTCCAGAAGGTCCCTGAAACAACAAAATACAAAAAAGGAGGTTTTCTGCCTCCCACAAATTAAATACCAATGAAAGGGACTTTGTAGGAAGTTGATACCTTCGATCCGGATTCACGGATGTAGTATAATAGTCTTTTTTCCTAGTAGACCTAGGTTTAATTGAACCTTGGGAAATAATGCTAAAATGAATTAAAAAGGACACGTCTACAAGACTTTGTTTTTTGTTTTACCTTCGTTTACCGGACCAATCTAGTTTACTTTTATCGAGGGTTGATTCAATGGATAGAGATAGGCCAGGGCTGAAGATCCACCTGCAGCTGCATATCATATGGGATAAAAGATAATAATAAGCATAGTCATGTGTAATGTTTTAATAGAGATAATCTCGTGTGGGCAACACATCCTAATATACTAGAGCCCATGCGAGCAGCTTGTATAGCAATAGTCTTTTGATCCAACCGAGTGCACCACGAAGCACCGGGCAACAAACGATTGTTAAGTGTAAAACACAGATCAAAACTTTAAGTTGTGATGTTACTGTGATCCCGAATGAGTCACTAAGCGAAGACCGTACAACCATTTCTATCACTGGGTTTCCTATGAGATCGTCGCTAGCCAAGTATCTCACCTCAAACCTTTATCGATCTCGGGGATCTTGGGTACCTACAAGTCTAAAGATCGAGGCAAGAGATAAAGAAACAAAAGATACCAATCTCTCTTTCAAACAATACACAATGCTCCCATGGATTAGATGCACATAATTGCTGCGAGGTTTCTCCCCAACCCGTAGTCTATGAGGACTACTCACTCATAATAATAAGATCTAGGATAGAAAATATTGTGCAAAATACTTAGATTGAAATCAAATATTCTTATAATGGTCGCCGAATCATAAGGAGATATCAAGTGCAAAGTAATGGCTATGGCTAATGGAGGGGGTGGAAGATGGAAGGGATGAACTATGGTGTGGATCTCCTTTGGTGGTGTTGTGATACAATCTGACAATGGCGGTCTTCTGTGCGGCGGTTGAGGTCTTAAAATATATAGGAGGCTTCACGAAAGTTGTATGGTTTGACGAGACAAAGCCACCTCCACATGGTACGGGCTAACGATATGGGTGGGCTCTACCCGTACCAGTGGTCGTTACAGCTGCATACGCCTGACATTTGCTCCAGAATGACTTGGTCGTGTGGACTTCCTCAAAACCTTCATTATGACTCCTGATTTTGCATTAAAAATCATGATTTCCTGCACAATACAAATCAAAGCAATGGTTTGCGAATCTGAATTATTAGTCATTGGTGGCAAGGCTAGAGAGTTTCTTGTCAATTGCTTGACTAAAAACAATGTTTAAACGCGGGAAAAATTGGCTTTTTTTGGAGCCATCAGAAGTCCCATAAATCAACTAAAAAGGCATAAATAATGATTAAACACAGCAAATATCATTCAAAATAGATCATATAAGTCACTATATTGATGATGTAAAATACACTTATCAACAAGTGACAGAATTTGACAAACATTATTGAGAGGCCCAAGAACACTAATCCTGCTTAAACTTTGGATAATCTTTTAAAATTTAGCATAAATATTAGAGATCTCTTTAAAGTTTTTTCAATAGTTGGTGGGAAATTTCCCCTTACCCAAGGAAAGCCTAGCTACTTTAAACAAGGGTTCCTTCGTGTCTTGTTGCCCTAGGGACACTGAAATCTGGACCAGGTCAAAGAGCTGGAGCTAGGGCGCCACTGCCGTGTTGTCGACCAGGTCGACTCCTTGACACCGCTGCCAAGGAATTCCCTTGATCGCGTCGACATAGAGGTCGGGTGTCGCAGTAGTGGCATCATGCACGGGGCCTCCCCACCTAGGCAGAGTAGGAGTGCGCCTGCAGAGCTCAATCACCTCGCCCACCACGAAATTGGCCAGGTGAGAGGTGTCATTGTGGCCCCACCACCTAGGCCCCACTATGTATTGGAAGCTGTGGTGCCGCTGAGCCTAGAGGGTAGTGAGGATGATTGCTTCATTGACCTCCTCTTCGACGGCGAGGGCCTAAGGCACTAGAACCATGACCACGACGCTACCTTGCAGTATGAGAGAGATGGCTCCAGGGAGATCGTCAATGAGGTGTCCAGTGTGTGATTTTGCACACCATAAACCCCTTGGACTAAAAACCCTATCTAATTGTGCTTGTGTGCCGTATTGGTTCTTCTTCTAACTACCATATATTTCCTCTCGTTAATTGCAGGAAACGTTAGACGCGGACACGTGGAGATGGACAAGCAGCCGACTGAGGGAGAAGGAGCGTTGGACTGCTGCTAGGCTACTCCGCTCAATGCTAGTACCACTCTGTTAATTGCGTGTTTCTTCTGTTATGATGATCTTCGGTTTTGAATTGAATTTTGTGTTACTGATAATCGGTCGGTGTTTAGTTTTAGCTAGGTCTAGTTTCCTTTCAGTTATCAGCATTATGTATTTCCTTCAAAGATGATGATGCACCTGCATCCTATATCAGCACTTATGTTAGCTTTTACCACCATCATGTATGTTGTTGTAAGACTGTATAACACTGAATATGATAATTGTCCTACCATTACCGGTTTATAGTTTTCAGAATCTCGACCACCCCTCGTGTTGTCTCCTCCAAGCGACCGAGGGGTGAACCCTAGCCTTCCCGCCTCCTCCACCCTCGCGCCCCCTCCTCGTTGCCCCTAGAGAGCAGCCAACCAAAGGTGAGCGGCGCTGGTGAAGGGGGTGGCAGAGATCTAACCTCCTGGATCTCGCACGGCGGAAGGGAGGGGGTTGTTGCGTGGGTTGGGGCCTGCTCACCGTTGTCGATGTTTCTTCGGTTCGCCTCCTCCTTTGCACCCCTCCCCGGGCCGTTGAACCTAGCAGCCACTCTTCCCTAGTGGCAGGTACTGATCTGGATCTCGGGCCCTGGCTGGAGCGGCCTCTAGTTGGGAGGTGATGTCAGCGGTGCCCTTGCTGGGGGCTCTGGAAGCCGGTGCAGCAGGCCCGAAACAGTGGATGTCGCGGCGCTAGGGCTGGGTTCGTGGCTCAAGTGCTGGCCGGAGTTCATGGCCGTTCGGGTGGCATGTCGTCCGACGAGCAGCGTGTTGTGGATGTGTGCCGACAGCTATCTTAGCGGCTTACCGTTGATGTTGGAGGTGGAGTCCCTTGTGAGGGTGAAAACCCGCCAAGCTTTGTCTTGGCCAACGGTGGCGATACTCATGGGCATCGTTCCCTTCTTGAAGGCACCATCATGGATCTTCTGTAGTCCCTTCATGATGCTCTGGGTGAAAACCCTTAATCTTTTGATCGGGTCATGGCTGAACTCTAGTGTCGTTCCCTTCTTGAAGGTATCGCCTTGGAGTCCATGGATTGTCTCTCTTCCGATGGTAGTGTGCTGGCAGTTGAAGTGGCATTTTTTGTAGCGAAGTCATTTTGGTGTTGGCGCATTTCGGCAAGGTGCAACATGATATCGTGTGTGGCTAGAGCTCTAGGTTGAGCCCTTGCCCGCTGGTACCTCCTTTCTTGTCGACTAGGGATAGGGATACCTCCGGTGACATTGCCTGAAGTTAAGGCGGCGCTAGCCTCTCGGTCCGAATGGTTTCAACCTCGATAGCGGTTTGGTCTTCGCAAGGGTTGTTTGTTGTTATTGCGTGTTGTTGCGTCCCGGCTTGCTTCTTTCTCGTTCTGTCTTTGCACAAGCCATTGCATTGTTTTGTGTGTGTCGTGTGCGTTCTCTGTAAGTTGGTTTAGCACTCTGTATCTTCAGTCATTTGCATCATAAATTTAACGCAGGTTTCCGGTCTTTCGTATGTAAGTGTGCTAGCTGGCCATAGTTTCCCTTATCTTTTTTTGTATTTGAATTGTCTCTCCTGCGTTGCTTGGCCTTCTTTTCACTTGCTTGGGTATAAGTACATGGCGCTGACGGGCTGGCTTTGGCACAACCGACCTAGGCCCGATGTAGCATGGGTTGGGCATGCTCACTCGCTTAGGCCTTGAGTGCTCTCCTCGACGGAGCTACTTCCAACAATGAGATACAGGAAGTGAATATATGCAGTGAATGCGGAAAGAAATTGAGTGTATCTACATTCTTTTAGTAAACCTATACACTAAACAGTCTATATATACTTCTTTCATAAAGCTAAAATATCCTATATTTTCAAACGGAGGAAGTATATTCGAGAAATCAATATCGATCCCAGTTAGCTCAACGCGACAAAAAAAAAAAAGAGCCGCCAACGATACACGATCTCGACGTCGCTCCCAACATCACCCACTCACTGGTCACGTTCTTTGCTTTTTACATTACGCGCGTGGTCCAGTCCTAGTCCGACCGGAAAGGGCTTGGGCAAAGTCTTTGACCAACACCCATCCCATCGTCCGACCTGCGCAGGTAACAGCCTGTACGTCTCGCTTCACTCAGATCTGGGCAGAGCAGCACAAATTCTCACACCCCATGGACGGCACGGACAGGA
Organism: Avena sativa; assembly: GCA_916181665.1. NCBI lineage: Eukaryota > Viridiplantae > Streptophyta > Magnoliopsida > Poales > Poaceae > Avena > Avena sativa. The sequence goes on from OV702279.1 coordinate 523,779,638, forward strand.
TCCGGACCCGGAACTCGATCAATCATCGACGCATCGCCGTTGCCAACGGCGGGTGGGAGTCCCAAGCCAGCCAGCCGTGCACTCCACTCCAGTGCACCTGAAAGGCTGGGCCGAGCTCCAGCTGCCGTTCAAAGATGCTGCTGCTCCGGCCAGCGGGCGGGAGTGGACCAGCGGCAGCACATGCGCGAGAAGGTTTAGAGTCCTTAACGGTGTACTGACGGGAGTATGTGACATGCGATCCCGTATTTTATACCGTCATAATTATACATCCTTCTTAAAAAAAAATTAAGAATGTGCAGCATAACTGTAGGAAAGATAGACATTATGCTTATACAAAATATCGTGGTATCTAATTTTTCTACCATTATGCCACTGATATACTGTCCATTTTTTAAAATCTATCATTTACTATGAAGGTGTTTTTTCGTGACACCACTTTAATCCACGTCATATAAATAACCTACACAGTAGGATGACAATATATGCTTACGATTTAATTAGGGAATTACGTGGCACCAAATCATGAAAACCATTGTGTGTTTTTTAGATTTTTATTTTCTTAACATAAATACATGCAAAATAATAGATTATTTCTTGGTCGTTTCCCGATATACTAAAATAATGCCTCGGATCTTCATGTGTGCTTCGGTGTCGTCCCCCTCCCCTAAACTTAAATTTGCATGGCCAATTTTCTTTTAACCCATCGAAACCCATATCCAGACGTCGTATACCTCCACATAGGTGTACTCGGTCGAGCTGGGTATACCCTACATTCCTACCGGCTGATCCCACCTCCACTTATCGCGATCTACGTTTTTGTATGCAACGTTTCGATATTTTGTTGCTTATGCTATATACCTCACGATTTATGCCTCGCACATGCACGTGAGTGTACATGTACGGTGAGTATACGTCTAAGCGGACCATACGGGTCTCGGGTGGGTTCGTACTGTCATTGAAACGAACCGGTATCGAGTTTATCTTTGTGAAAGTTTGATGAGACGAATATTCACTGTTGATGGGTGCACACCGAAGCAAAAGTGCTATTTGGGCTATCTGCAACACATTACACCAAAAGCTGGGTTCAGCCGCAAAAGTAGTTCTGATTTCCTGTTCTGTGCAACTTTGTCACTAAATATTTGTGTTGTGTGCAATTTTCTCGGGAGGGAGCTGAGAAGGTCTGCGGCCAAACGTAGCTGTTAGGCGCTGTGCAAAGCGAGCGAGCAACCGCCGAGAAAAGAAAGCGAGCCTAGGTCTCCAATGAGCAAATAATAATCGTCCAGCTCCCCCTCGGATCAGATCAATTCAGCTCATCACTGTACTCTGGAGCATCACACCGGCAGCCTAGAGCCCTAGACTCACAGCAGAGATAAAAAGGATGGTGGAGCAGGCGGGCGGTAGGGGACCAGAAAGTTTTGTTGTGGCAATTTAAATAAAAATAACCTAAAAATCAAACAAATTCAAATAATAAACTTTCTGGCAAACTATTTCACACGGTCTAACCCTTTTCTACAACTCCCGCCTGCGCGACTCTGCACACATGGGTGTCGGGACCCGGCCCGACAGGATTGCCACGCTGGCGCGCATTTGCGGCGCCAGGTTGCACGACGCCGCAACCACTACGGCATCGCCAGCTCAACCGGCGCTGCACCCTTGCACACACTGGCGTGGTGGGTCCCGGCATCACAAGTGTGGCGCCATGGTAGGCGGCATCGCACCCTTACCTTCAGCGCCGCGGTGGATGGCGCTGCACGTCGAGCACGACTTAGCCGCACCAATGGACGGAGACGGCCACCCCCTTCGGCACCTCCATGCAGCACGTCGCCGCCTACTTTGCCGAGACCATGTCGGCACGCCTTGTCAACTCATGCCTCGGCCTCTACCACCTCGCTCGCGATGGGGGGGCACTAGTGGAAACGAGGCCTTTGGTTGAGCCTGGAAATGGGCTTTAACACCGGTTCTTCTACGAACCGGTGTTAAAGGCCCCTGCACCAGTGGCCCGCGCAGCCCCCCCCCCTTTAACACCGGTTCGTGGCTTGAACCGGTGTTAAAGGGGGGGCTATATAAGACACCGCAGCCCACACCCCACTCTTCCATTTTTTCACTATCTCATTTTGGAGCCTAGCAAGAGGGTGTGAAGTGTGCTAGTTTGTGTTTTTTCTGTATGCACAAGAGGTGTTCGGTGAAATGCCCGAGAGCTCAAAATAAGTTTTCTCGTTGCTCTTTCCTTCTCAGTCGAGGTCGGCAACTATCCTTTCATGTGTCATTGATGTACTATATATATAAATGGTCATATCCCTATTATTTTTTGATATATACTATATATTAATGCAGATGAACCGGCAATGGATGTACGGTGACCGCCGCACTTCCGAGTACATTACGGGCCTCCAAAATTTCATCGTTGTGGCTAATGCAAACCGTGGTCACAATGGTTTTATGTGTTGTCCGTGTGTTCACTGTCAAAACAAGAAAGACTACTCAAATACCAGAACCATTCACGCCCACCTGCTTCGATCCGGTTTCATGCCCGGCTATAATTGTTGGACCAAGCACGGAGAAAAAGGGGTTGTGATGGAAGACAACGAAGAAGAAGAGGATGATGACAACTATCATAATATGTATCCTGAATATGATGATACTGCAACGGGGGTAGACAATGAAGATCAAAAGGCAGCAGGTGGGCCCGCTGATGACGATCTTGGTCGGGCCATTACTGATGCAAAGGAAGAATGTGAAACTGAAAAGGAGAAGGAGAAGCTGGAGCAGATGTTAAAGGATCACAAAACATTGTTGTACCCAACTTGTGAAGATGGTCACAAAAAGCTAGGTGCCACACTGGATTTGCTGCACTGGAAGGCAGAGAACGGTGTGACTGACAGCGCATTTTCAAAGTTGTTGGTAAAAATGAAGAATCTTCTTCCAAGAAATAATGAGTTGCCCGACAGTACATACCAAGCAAAGAAGGTTGTCTGCCCTCTAGGATTAGACGTGCAGAAGATACATGCCTGCATTAATGACTGCATCCTCTACCGCGGCGAGAAGTACGAGAATTTGGATGCATGCCCGGTATGCACTGCACTGCGGTATAAGATCAGACGAGACGATCCTAGCGATGTTGAGGGCGAGGCCCCTAGGAAGAAGGTTCCTGCCAAGGTTATGTGGTATGCTCCTATAATACCACGGTTAAAACGTCTCTTCAGAAATAAAGAGCATGCCAAGTTGTTGCGATGGCACATGGAAGACCGTAAGAAAGACGCGATGTTGAGACACCCCGCTGATGGGTCACAGTGGAGAAAAGTCGAGCGAGAGTACCCGGACTTCGCACGTGACGCAAGGAACTTAAAGTTTGGTCTAAGTACAGATGGCATGAATCCTTTTGGTGAGCAGAGCTGCAGTCGCAGCACCTGGCCTGTGACTCTATGTATCTATAACCTTCCTCCTTGGTTGTGTATGAAGAGGAAGTTCATTATGATGCCAGTGCTAATCCAAGGCCCGAGGCAACCCGGCAACGACATTGATGTGTACCTAAGGCCATTAGTTGAAGAACTTTTACAGCTGTGGGCCAAACCAGGTGTATGTATGTGGGATGAGCACAAAGGGGAGCCATTTGACCTACGAGCATTGCTTTTCGTAACCATCAATGGTTGGCCTGCTCTTAGTAACATTTTAGGGCAGACAAACAAGGGATACAATGCATGCACACACTATTTAGATGAGATTGAAAGTGTATATTTGGATAAATGTAAGAAGGTTGTGTACCTAGGGTATCGTCGATTTCTTCCGAACCTGCATCCAGTAAGAAAGAAAGGCAAGCATTTCAAACGTCTGGCATAACCCCGGAGGAAGCATGTCCTCCGTACCGGTGAGGAGGTATTTGGTATGGTCAAGGACCTAGAAGTAATCCTTGGAAAAGGTCCTGACAGTCTATCTGTTCTGAATGACGATGCCGGACACGCGCCCATGTGGAAGAAGCAATCTATATTTTGGGACCCACCCTATTGGAAAGTCTTAGAGGTCCGCTCTTCAATCGACGTGATGCACGTGACGAAGAATGTTTGCGTGAACATGCTAGGCTTCCTAGGAGTGTATGGGAAGACAAAAGATACACCGGAAGCACGGCAGGACCAGGAACGTCCGAAAGACCCTGAAGAGCCTATGCATCCTGAGAACGAGAAGGGTAAACGATGCCACTTAACTCCTGCCAGCTACGCTCTTACTAAAGCAGAGAAGGAAATCTTTTTTGAATGCCTGAGCAGTATCAAGGTCCCGTCTGGCTTCTCGTCAAATATAAAGGGAATAATAAATATGGCAGAGAAAAAATTTCAAAACCTGAAGTCTCATGACTGCCATGTGATTATGACACAATTGCTTCCGATTGCATTGAGGGGGCTTCTACCTGAAAATGTTTGAGTACCCATTGTGAAGCTATGTGCATTCCTCAATGCAATATCTCAGAAGGTAATCGATCCAGAAAGCCTACCAGGGTTACAGACAGATGTGGCCCAATGTCTTGTCAGCTTTGAGTTGGTGTTCCCACCATCCTTCTTCAATATTATGACGCATCTCCTGGTTCACCTAGTAGAAGAGATTGCCATTCTCGGTCCTGTATTTCTACACAATATGTTCCCCTTTGAGAGGTACATGGGAGTCTTAAAGAAATATGTTCATAACCGTGCTAGGCCAAAAGGAAGCATCTCCAAGGGCTATGTAACAGAGGAGGTCATTGAGTTCTGTGTTGATTTTATTCCTGACCTTAAGGCGATTGGTGTTCCAGAATCACGACATGAGGGGAGACTGCGTGGAAAAGGCACCCTAGGATGTAAAGCAATGATATGTAGGGACGGGCATTCTCTCAATCAAGCACACTACACGGTTTTACAAAGATCTATCTTGGTTGCCCCGTATATCAATGAACACAAGAATTTAATACGCCTCAAACACCCGGGGCAGTCTAATGAATGGATTATAAGTGAACACATGGCGAGTTTTGGCGGCTGGCTGCAAAGACTTCTCACGAATAACACCACTGTTGGGGATCAGCTGTACTTGTTGGCCAGGACACCATCTTCGACTGTATGTACTTTCCAAGGGTACGAGATAAATGGGAATACATTCTACACGATATTCCAAGATAAAAAGAGCACCAACCAAAATAGTGGTGTCCGCTTTGATGCAGCAGAAGACAATGGGCAAAAGACCACGTATTATGGGTTCATAGAGGAGATATGGGAACTTGACTATGGACCTGATTTTAAGGTCCCCTTGTTTCGATGCAAATGGGTCAAGCTAACAGGAGGAGGGTTGAGGTAGACAAGAAGTACGGAATGACAACGGTGGATCTCAACAATCTTATGAAGGTAGACAAGAACTTAGACGAACCATTCGTCTTAGCCAATGATGTGGCTCAGGTTTTCTATGTGAAGGACATGTCTACCAAACCGAAAAAAAGAAAAAAATAAGCAAACAGATACATCACACGATGAGCCAAAGCGTCACATAGTTCTTTCAGGGAAAAGAAACATCGTGGGAGTGGAGGACAAGATAGACATGTCAGAAGATTATAATAAGTTTGATGAAATTCTGCCCTTCAGAGTGAAGACTGACCCAACCATCCTGTTAAACGGTGTTGATACTCCATGGTTACGGCCGACGCGATCATAAGATTGACTATATGTATTAATTGAGCCATTTTTGGCACACATATGTATCTCAACATGGAAATCAATGTCATATTTCTTCTGTTAACAAAAGGGGGGTGGCTAACCTTTAGTACCGGTTGGTGGGTGCAACCGGGACTAAAGGTGGTTTTTGTGTCATCTAACAAAACTGTCGGTGGGATAAGGACGCGTGGGTAACCTTTAGTACCGGGTGGGGGCTCAAACCGGGACTAAAGCTGTCGGTAGGATAAGGACGCGTGGGTGGACTACACTGCTCGATGTAGCGCACGACGCCCTGTCGGAGGAAGAAGACAAAGTAGAAGCGGCGCCGTGCCTATAAAAGGAGCATCGATACGCCATGGCAAGCAACTCAACAAGCCAACAATATGGATGGAGAGTTTCATCCCCATGGATGGAGGAAAGGGTTGGGAAATCTCCCGTGGCGGAACTTCTCAAAGATGCCCTTGGTGCACACGCCCTATGGCATCTTCGGAAGTTCCGCCTCGGAAAATATTTTCCTTCTAGCCCGTGAAAGACTACATCTCCGCCTACCTGGGGTTAGAGGTATGGTGGAAGCCATGGGATAGAGTGGAGAGAGGCGGCAGATATGAGTGTAGATGTGCTATGGCAACGACCAAGCCAACATGGATGGAGAGTTTCATCCCCATGGATGGAGGAAAGGGTTTGGAAATCTCCCGTGGCGGAATTTCTCGAAGATGCCCTTGGTGCACACGCCCTATGGCATCTTCGGAAGTTCCGCCTCGGAAAATATTTTCCTGCTAGCCCATGAAAGACTCCATCTCTGCCTCCCTGGGGTTAGAGGTATGGTGAAAGCCATGGGATAGAGTGGAGAGAGGCGGCAGATATAAGTCTTCTTCTGTTAACAGTATATGTATTAAATGAGCCATTTTTCTTCCTTCTATTTCTTCCCTCCATTTTTCTTCCCGCCATTTTTTCCCGCAATTTTTCTTCCCGCCAGTTCTTCCCGCCAGTTCTTCCCTCCAGTTCTTCCCGCCAGTCTTCACTATATATATATGTAGGGTTGGCCTCCATTGTCATTGCACATCTCTAGACTCATATCTGCAACCTCATCACTCTTTCCCATGGCTTCCACCGTAGCACTAACCCCCAGGGAGGCGGAGGCGCTTTGCTCCTCGAACTACCCCTGCCCGCTGGGCTACTGTGTCCCCGTCGGCTGGATGCTGAGCGCCGGAGGCATGCCGGTTCCTCCTGTCCCTCTAGGTGTGGCGCGCCGGATGGCCATCACGAACCACTACTACTTCGAGCTCACGCCGGAGCAGCGGAGGAATCCCAGATGGCATCCCGACTATTTCCCTACTTGGGAAGCCTTCTTCGTGGATCGGCGTGAGAGGGCGCTCGCCAGGCACGAGGAGGACGGCCCACCTCCTCCGAACTTCAACGAGGCCAGCCGTCGGCTATGGTGGCACGGTCAGACTCTCCAGAGCGTCATGGCCTATGACACTGCCGCCGACTCTAACCCCCGTCTGTGCTACCCTCAAGTCCAGCCCACGCGTACTCAGCCTTCAAGGTTCAATTACGGCGACCCCGACGACGACAGTGGTGACGGCGGCGGCGAGTACGACGACTACAGTGGCGAGTATTACAGGTGTAGGCAGGAGCATGACTGAATCACTCCAACATTCCGAAACAAGTTCAGCCGATTGTTACTTAATCTGGCCATGTATCTTAATTTTCAGTTCTTTTATGTATCTTAATTTTTAGTCGTGCTTTATGTAACTTACTATTAGTTGCATTCTGTATTTTAATTCCAGTTCTATCTTCTTCACAAAATGACCTATCTCATTCGAGGTTTCTTGGCTTTCGGGTCAAATGACCAATGTTATGGTTAGAATCAAGGCATAGTTTGTAATAATATAGCCATATTGTGCATACATGTGCATCATGGCATGGCAAACAATGTGGCAAGAGGAAGTTTTCCTTTTTATCGCACAAAAAACGCATTTTCCATTTTCCGAGCATAAAAAATGGACGGTTTTGTGAAGCAACCACCAAACGGCTAATTCAAAAAACCACCACCACATTTTACAAAAATACTAGACCACCTTATATGGACAATGTATCAACAAGGGGATCTGAAACCTTTCCGTCCACCTCTGGTGAAAAAGACAAATTCCTGCCGAATCGGTAGGAAGTGGGTTAGATATGAACTACAGGTACATGATAGCTCATGATTTTTTACAAAAATCATTTTTAGGTTCACAATATGCTATTTTATCAAAAATCCAATGCAAGTTGAGTGAGGCTTTGTCAGATTCAAGTGTATACAAAAGATGCGGCATTTAAATATCCAATCAATTCAAAAATGTTAATACAAAATAAAATATGATTTGCTCTAATAAAATAGGGTTAGATTCCTTTTTAGATGCTTAATATTTCTTATGTTCAAAGTTTTAGGATTTGACAATTTATTTTTGTTTGAATTGAATAATCAAAATTTATATGTAAGTGTTTTAATCATTTTGAAAATTTTCATCTAAAGTAAATATAAAATGTTTTTACATGAATGGATAGATATTATTTTTCTGAAAATTATGATATATTATTCATATTTTTTTGAGTTAAAATGAATAAGATATGAATTTTCTAAATTCATATCCTATTTTTTGAATTATAAATGCCCTCACCCCATTAATGCATGAAATAAAAGCCCCCCTTTAACACCGGTTCCAGCCACGGACCGGTGTTAAAGGGGGGGCGCATTTATTTCATTTCGCGCCCGCACCTCTCCCCTTTAACACCGGTTCCAGCCACCCCTTCCCTTCGTCCCCCAGCCAGATCGATCGATTTCCCCGCCAGTCGGTCGCCGTCGCCATCCCGTGGGAGGCGCCGCCACCACTCACTCCAGCCGCCACCGCCGCCACTCCAGCCGTCTCGCGTGTGGCCCCGGCCAGAGAGGGACACCCCGCCGCCCCTCCCCTTCGTTCTCCCCCGTCCGGCTACGCGGCGGCGTGGCGCCGCCGGCCACTGTGGGCGAGCAGGTGGGCCGACGACAACCGTGCACGCCGGCGGCGGTGCGGGCGATGCGGACGGGCCGGCGCCCCGGCCCGTCCAAGTTCTTTTCTTTCCATTTTTTATTTTGTAGTATATAGTTGTAATTTTATTTGGTAGTGTTTGTGTGTAATATTATTTAGTAGTGTAATAGTAGTGTATAGTTGTAATATTATTTAATAGCTAGTGTAATATGATTTTGTTAGTTAATTAGGGATTTAGTAGTGATTTAGTTAGGGATTTTAGTTAATTAGGTATTTAGTTAATTAGGGATTTAGTTAATTAGGGATTTTAGTAGTGATTTAGTTAGTGATTTAGTTAGGGATTTTAGTAGTGATTTAGTTAGGGATTTTAGTTAGAGATTTTAATAGTGATTTAGTTAGTGATTTAGTTAGGAATTTTAGTAGTGATTTAGTTAGGGATTTTAGTTAGTTTATTATTAGGGCTTAGGGTTTTATTAGGGATTGGGGTTTATTAGGGATTAGGTTTAGTTAGAATACTTAGTTAATGAGGTTTAGTTTAGTTAGTGATAGGTTTAGGGTTATTGTTATTAGGGCAATATATACTTAGTGATTTAGTTATTGTTTATGTTTTATGATTGTTTATTGCTATTATTTAGTTATGCCGCGTCCATCTCGTCCGAGCCTACTGGACTCTGTCGGGGATGTCCGAGTCTGGGCTCCGCCGGGTTGGCACTGGGAGGTGCTACCTGTCGAGACTCGTACCTTGGTGAGGAATCCGGGTATCATCGTTGACCCGGAGCTTCTTTGGTGGCGTCCACGAGGTCCAGGAGCGGTGCAGAGGGAGCCAGCCCCCGAGGTGGTGGTACGTCGTCGTATTAGGGAGGAGGACGAGCATATACGGCGATACATGTATCTTTTGGAGACTAGGTTCTCCAATATCTGGCAGGTTCACGGATCTCACCCGAGCTATTCTCCGGTGATGGTTCCTCTTCCGTGGCTACAGAGCTCCCGTAGCATAGAACGCGGCAGCCGCGTTCGCTAGTTTATCTTAATAATGTAATTTATCTTATACTTTATCCTATAATGCACCCGAGATATTCTCCGGTGATGTATTAATAATGTACTTTATATTATACTTTATCCTATAATGCACCCGAGCTATTCTCCGGTGATGTATTAATAATATACTTTATCTTATACTTTCTCCTATAATGCACCCGAGCTATTCTCCGGTGATGTATTAATAATGTACTTTATCTTATGTACTTTATCCTATTTGTGTATTTTTGTATGAATAATATGTATATTTGTGTATGAATCCAAGTCCACTTGAATGTTTACTCTCTTACTCTAGATAATATTATTGTTTTAGAAACTATGGATCCACTTAGTAGAAACCTTGAAGAAGAAGAAATAATGGAGAACATTATCGATGAGGACACCTCACAATATCTAGACTTGGAGGGACATGATGACAACTCAAGTAGTCATGGAGAAGATGAAGACTCCGGTGAACGCAATTTAGTGATTACAAAGTCCGGCGAGGTATATGCATTGATTAAGCCTCTGCTCACTTCCACCAACAATCTTCTTCTACATGTATTAATTAACGCTTCTTTCTTCTTTTAGCCCTCTGGATCGACCAGCCAGCAACCATCTTCTTCTACGAAAAAGAGCAAGCGAGGCGCGAGCCATCGGTTGAAAGATCGTGCAAAGTTCACGATCGAAGCAGTCCATGTTGATGGCAGGCCGATGGAGCCCAAGAATGCCGCAGACAAATTTGTACGTCAGGCTGGAGTTGTTGTTAGGGACCAGATCCCAATCACAATTGAATATTGGAATAAGCCAAAGAATGGCGACGGTACCTTTATCGATGAAAGATCCAAAGAAACGCTTTGGAATTCGCTGTTGGTAAATTTCACCCTTCCGCCAGAGGAGGATGAAAACAAACCGGTTATAAAGGAAAAGGTCAAAGAGTGGACTCTAAAGAAGATGGCTGACGCTTTCCGCAACTGGAAGACAAAATTGAACAAATTTGTCAAAGCTCGCGAGACTCCAGATTTCAAAGACACATATTATGCGAAGATAAGACCTCACTGGCGCGAATTTGTGGCATACAAGGAAGGTGTTATAGCTACAAAGAGGTCAGAAACCTATATGTTAAATGCCCAGAAGAAGGAATATCACCAGAGGACAGGGTCAGGTGGCTACATATCTTAGAGGCCTATGTGGGAGGAAGCTGAGAAGGCCCTGCGCGACAGAGGGATCACACCCCAGACACATGGGTAGGACCTACGTGCAAAGACTTGGTTCTACGGAATCGGGGCAAGGTTGGACCCAAAAACAGGATTGTGTATCTTCCCAACCCGCCTCCTTGCCAAACCCGTCACTGAACTCATCACGGCATACGAGGAAACAGCCGCCAGGACCTTCCATCCCGACAGAGAGAATGACCAGCTCACACGCGCCATCGGTAAAAAAGAACACCCTGGACATGCACGAGGCACAGGGGGTATGGCGTGGAAGGATGAGTTTGCCGAGTGGAGCGACTCTTACAGATGGCGCGGCAGAAAAGAAAAAGAGCGTACAGAGCGGATGACATAGATAGAACATGCACTTGTGGAGATGAAGGCGCAAGTGAATGCACAACAGAGCCATCAAGCTACCGGCCCATCTCAGTGGCACGAAGAGCCTACATTGGAAGCTGCCGGTGGCCCAGACTCTGCGCGGAAAAGCAGCGTGGCTTCCACGGAGAACGTGCAGCCCACGCTTGAAATGGCGGGTCCTCGATACCCCGTGGATGAGATCACGGAGAGCGAACACGCTGAGCTGCATGTGAGATTAATGGGCTTATCCATTAAGGTGGCTGTCGGCAATGCCTTACCTCCTGTAGCTGGTGGAACTTATCACTGCCGACCGATTCCAGATGGCTATGCTATTGTCGGGGTGGATGAGGTTGTGAAGGAATATGAGGAAGAACAGCTTGACCATGCTACAGGTGAAGGGGAAACTCAACTCAAATTTGTAGTGAAAACAACCATTCTTTGGAAGAAGAAACACATCATGCTTCCAAATTGGAGGCCACTGGCACCCCCGCCGTCTCCGCAGCGTCAGCAGTCTGAGCCGCTTCAGCCATCTCCTGCGCGGCATCCATCTCCAGCGCTTCAGCCATCTCCTGCGCGGCAGCCATCTCCGGCGCGCCAGCCATCTCCTGCCCGTCAGCCATCTCCTGCGCGGCAGCCATCTCCGGCGCGCCAGCCATTTCCTGCCCGTCAGCCATCTCCGGTGCTTCAGCCATCTCCTCAGCGTAAGCGGAAGAGCACTGCCACGAAGAGCATCACTAGCACTGCCAGAAAGAGTTCAAAAAACTACATCCCGCAGCCTTCCGCCAAGCCATTGCCGGTTTTACCGTGGAATCGCAGCGACGAGGAGACCAATAGGATCTCGAAAGAAGAGGTCAAGAAATTCTTTGCACCTAGACGGGCCGAGCCAAAGGAGAAAATAGATCCGGCGGTGGTGGAGAAGTTTTACAAAAATCTTTTGAAACCTGAAACCCCACTTGTGCTGGACTACGAGTGCCAGATTTTGAAGGCGGATGCAAGGCGCCGTAAGGAGACTGAAAGTAGCAGTCGTGTGGCATCCCAGAAAACAGTTCCCATGCTCGGAGAGCAGGAAAACCAATAATGCGCCCCGCTCCAAGTGTTCGACACACGGGACGCTCCTCCCGTAAATGATTACGAGGCAGAGCTACAAAGAAAGGCCAATGAGATGGGGATGACTTACATTGCATACTTGAACATCATGGGAGACAACTTGCCCAAATGCGATGCCAACCCCATACAGCCATGGAAGTATGGGAAGAATCTCTTCAAGAAAGAGGAGCTCAAGGATCTACCAACAAAGATGCGAAGATTGCACAAGTGGTACCTTGATTTCTGCAAGACGAGAAAGGAAGAATGGATCACGGCGCATATAAGAGATCAGATTTTCTTGTGCGGAGACGACGAGATCGCCTTCAACATTCAAGACTTGTATTTTCTATTCAATCAGAAGGAACTCGACTAAGCCGCCATCAGCCTTTATTGTGTGTAAGTACTATTTCTGTATTTTCTATCTCATATCATTCACTTCATTAATTGCATGTATATATACATGCTCACCATATATGTATATACTATTATGCAGGAAAAAGGTTATGGAATGCATGAAAGGAGGACCTTTTGACATTGGGTTCGTTGACCCAAATAGAGTTCATGAAGAAGTGGTAAGAACCAAACCCGGGCAAATAGAAGATTTATTGCTAAGGTCTTTACTGAGACAACAAACCAAAAGAGAAATACTATTGCCTTACAACTTCTCGTGAGTACTGTTACCCTCTCTTGTACACATTCTGTTTCGGCTTACTCGATGTTAAGTGTAACTGATGATGAGTTATGCGTGCGTAGGTTCCACTTTATTCTGCTAGTCATTCAACCTGACTCAGGAAAAGTCCTTGTCATGGACTCGTTACGAAAAGAAAAAGAGCAATGGGCAGACTTTAGAGAGATGCTCCAGAGGTAATTTCAATCATATTATCGCACTAGATCGGCAACTTTCGTGACAACAAGTAATTAATTACTCATTTATCCATTTTCTTTGCCGGACAGGGTTTGGAAAAGGTTTACGGGCAGGGCCGTGGGTGAATGGTCAGAAGAACTAAAATTTGTAGACCAAAATGTAAGTAATATTAGCTAGCTAGGTCTGCGTATCTCTTTGATTCTGCTTCCAATTCCATTATATCATGCTTTATTGATTATTATATTGATTGAACTCTCTATTCTTGTAAAGTGCGTGCATCAGGGACACGGAAATAACTTATGTGGGTACTATGTTTGCGAGTTCATTCGCAACACGATATGTGCGACGGGCCAAGCCGCACTAGAACAACTTAGAGTAAGTAAACAAAGTACACAACATTATTTTATTACCATCAATTGTGTTGAGTTTTATTCTTATATATATTGACCCCATTCTTCATATATATTCAGATCGAACGGATGCGGGACCAACTCCTACCATTTGACCGCATACGAGCCATTCAAGAGGAATTGACGGGGTTCATACTTGATGAGGTCGTCACGCCTGGCGGAGAACTCTTTAGATATCCACCAAAATGAACGTTGTATATATGATTGAACGTGTTTGTCTTGTACTTAATGCTTCAACGTTTACGGAGAATACCACACAATGACGATGTTGTGTATATAATAGTTGCTTAATTATTCATGTACTCGTACGTACCGATGACGATGTATGTGTATACCGCTCCCGATCGATTCCCCCTCCCCCCCTCCCGTCCCCGCCGCGCCGCAGAAATACGCTCAGAACGGGGCAGGGGCAGAACTCTGCCGCGGCAGAGATTTAGGCCGTTTTCTCCGTTGCTTGCTACCACTTCTAACCTGATGGCTTGGTCTCGTACGATGACAGAAGACGTGTCGCTGCAGCAAGACCTGGATAACCAGGATGAGTCCTCAGTTGGGAAAAGTTGCACGGTCATTTTCTTGGGAAGAAAGTCCACTTTTCATCCTCAAACTTTGTTAAAAGTTCTCTTTTAGTTCTAATAAAACTTTTGTTTGGTCCAAAACTGATCTCAAACTTTCTAAATCGATCACTATCGTAGTTTACTGATTTTGTATCGACTAGAACCTCGGGCTGCTAAAAACCGCTGCCGATCAAACTAACTGGGACCGAACTAGGTCAACGTTACATGGTCGAAGCCAACGCCCCCATCCAATATCTCACAAGGCGTGATCATGTGAAACAAACTGTAAAACATTAAGTTAGAAGAGCGTGTACCATATTGGAAAATTGACTCAAAGTGAACTGTTGGTACAAAATACAAGTCGTTCTTGGTCGAATGAATAGTGGAATACAAGCAGCAAACAAACATTTACCAGCACAAACTAGACCGATATCAGCACTGTCTGCCGAGTCAACAGCTTCACTGGCTTTCTTTGCAACTGATCGGGACGAACCTGCATACACGGCACATGGCACAAGCTCCTTCAGAAACTGGATGCTAACGTGGATATAGACTCGACGCTGGATGATGTCTGACTTTTTCCAGCACAAATGTTGTCGCTGCATTCTAGCGTGTTCTCCTTATCTTCACCATTTCCGTCATCTGCTGAAGGACCAATAACCTCACTAGCTTCCTCTGCCTCCTCATCTTCAGCATTTCTATCACATCCACCGAAGGACCAATAACCTCGCTAGCTTCCCCTGCCACGCCTCATCATCTTCAGCATTTCTATCATCCACTGAAGGATCAGCAACCTCACTAGCTTCCCCTGCCTCCTTATCTGCAGCAGCATTTCTATCATCCACTGAGTTGACGAGGCGTGTGCCGACATGGCCTTGGCGAAGTAGGCGGCGACGCGCTGCATGGAGGTGCCAAAGGGGGTGACCATTTCCGTCCAGCCGCGCTCGACGTGCAGCGCCATGCACCGCGGCGCTGCAGGTAAGGGTGCGGCGCCGACTACCATGGCGCTACACTTGCGATGCTGGGACCCACCACGCCAGCGTGTGCAAGGGTGCAGCGCCGGTTGAGCTGGCAATGCCGCAGTGGTTGCGGCGCCGTGCAACCTGGCGCCGCAAATGCGCGCCAGCGTGGCAATCCTACCGGGCCGGGTCCCGCCGCGCTAGCTAGGCAAGCCTGTAGCACCGTGCGTCGTGGAGTTGCACCCATGTGTGCGGCGCCGCGCGGGAGGAAGTCGCAGAAAAGGGTTAGACTGTGTAAAATAGTTTGCCAGAAGGTTTATTATTTCAATTTGTTTGACTTTTAGGTTATTTTTATTTAAATTGCCTTTTGTTGTGGGATCTGGGGAAGGGAAAGCGATCAGCTAGCACTGGTGCATTGATGGCATGGGTGGTAGTGATCTAGACCCAGGCTAGTGGAATCGCCTTGCTCCTCCTTGATGCTTCTCGTCGTTGATTTGCTCCACTGGTGCTGGATCCTCCTGAAACTTGTGCTCCAGATTGTTGTTTGGGGACAGTGTCCATAGCTGTTGATTCACTCCACTGGTGGTGGATCCTTTGATCTTGACCTTACTATCATCATCGTCAATCGTCATCCTGTGTATGCATGCTTGAGATTGTTGTTTGGGGGCAGTGCTGATGCCAGGCACCTGATGCTCTGTTTCCGGCTAATAAATCAATCGCTAGTGCTCATACCAAGAGAGATTTGATGCACTTGACTGAGTACTGCTCATCCAGCCATTAATTGGCACGTTAGAAGAAGGAAAATGCCACACAAGAGGAAATAATGTCACCTAGCTGGTACGTTTCTGGAAATAATTAAAAAAAAAAGAACAGACAAGCTCAACAAAACCATACCCCCCGTCCTAAAAAAAACTTTTTTTTCCCTACAGAATACTACACTTTCTCCACGTACAAAACAATTGATATGTCACTGGTCGGAAAGAAACAATTAGATTTCCACAACATCAGATTTTTCTTCAACAGACAAACAATTGAGGTGTCACTATCATACAGAGAGAAACAAGCGACAGAAAAGGCCCTTGCATTATTTTTGCACTACTAGTCAGTTAAAACCATACCCATCATATGGGGTGCATTATATATGACTCCAAAGAGCGGGAGCTTGTCTGCAAGGAAAAGTAAAGATACAAACTATCTTTAAGAATAACCTTCCAGTATGAAAATTTACCAAAATTATGAAGATGCAAGATAGTGTATATGCAATAATTCAGCAATAGACGCACTGCACAAACAACATAAGTGCAGAAAAGGAATTAGTTAGTTTTCCATGATGATCACCAGACAGGATATACTTTTTAGAGTGGTTACTGAAAAGACTAGTAGCAAGCATCCCCCCCTCGAAGTAGCAGTTATCATAGAGGAGTATCTCATAGCAGAGTTAAGCACGTCCATGCAGCCTCATTTGGGAAACCAACAAGCTAGCTACATCATCAGGACCCAAGCCAGCCAGCTAATGAAATCTCCTGTCAAATCGTCTAGCACATGGTCGCCCCGATAGATCATGGCTGGAGAATTATTAAAAGAAATCAATCACGTATCGACAACGTGGAGATGCTTAGTTAGCCATGCCTATCATCGCGTCGATGGCCCCATGCATACTCGATGTTTATATTCACGGATAAGTAGTCCGGATGGTAGTTGGTGAAAGCTACAATTAATTAATTTGGACTGGAATAGATGGGCCTATTTAATTGACACGGCGTTTGGAATGATTGAGGTTAAGCCTGCTAAAGTTACGACACAGGGGACAGACTTCTCTAAGTAGTATTCAAAATCCCTTTTCCCGCAATAAAAAATTGCTCAAGTTCCTTATCAACATTAATCTGAAAGACAGATTTTCCATGGCAAAATATTTGAGAGTTCAACGTGTGAAGTTCAAGCAGGAGCCCCTCTGACGAACAAAAATAATAGGAGGCAGAATATAATTAAACAAAAAACCCTAGCAATCAGATCGACATTACCACATCGGAGATTTGAAACCTGCATCATTAACCAAGCACACACGCGGTCATGATGCATGATGATGTGCGTGCGTGCACACAGCTTAGACTAGCCTTAGTGACATGCATGACACAAGTGATTAGAGATCAAAAGCGTCAATGAAAATTTCCATCAAAATCTCATAACACTGCCTTCTCGCTGAATGTCTCGTCCCAGCGTCAGAGCTGCCATGCGAGGAGAGAGACGGGAGTGGACTCTACCGCCGACGCTGAACGGGCTTCGCCCGGCGGCGGCGAGGAGGAGGGGGCAAACTGGGCTCCCGGTCGGATGGAGGGCTCCCGGTCGGTCACAAGAGCGACGCGGGGGCCATTCCAATTTTGTAGCTCACGGTTCAAAACGGGCCTCATATCTCCGCGGTCTTGAACTCAAATTCCCTTTTCCCGTAATAGAAAATTGCACAGGTTCCTTGTCAAAATTAATCCCAGAGATAAATTTTCCATGGCGCACCAATGTCATTTCTTATGATACATAAACCAACTATCTTTGAGTCCAACTTGTGAAGTTCACGCGGGGTTAAGCCCTTGTAAATAACAAAAACTATACGAGAGAAGAATATAGTTTATTCACATATAAAATTGGGTACGTTTGGAAAATCCGGGGTTAAGCCCTAAGCCAAAATCCTAGCAATCAGATCGACATTACCACGTCGGAGATTTGAAACCTACACCACTAACCTAGCACACGCGGTAATGATGCATAATGATGTGCGTGCGTGCGCAAAGCTTAGTCCAGCGATTCTGTCATGCATGGCACAACCGCACAAGCGAATAGTATTCCGTACGATAGTAGTGATCAAAAGGCTCAATGAAAAGATCCATCAAAATCTCATCTCCAGTACGTACTACGTGGTCCAGACCGTCAAGAGCAAAGTCTACCACATCCACTCGTCGAGATCACTGCTGCAAAACAATGATCGTCCAGCACGCATATTCTCCCGATCTAGCTACAACTCCATAAAAACTTTACTAGCTCTCGACTCGAATTGAGAATGTGAGATAGAATCTCCAGAGCATGTCCAATCATCTCCAAACACGACCGCCATGATCCCCCATCGACACCTCGAAATATCACTACAATACAAGTGCCAAGGCGGATCCAAAATGTAAATGGTTGCCACTAGCCATAGGAACACAGATCTCCAAATCGCCTGCAATGACGATGACACAATGGCTCCTATAGATCCGCCCCCGGCTAAAGCATCCCATGAGGGACATCGACACCAACAAGACGGCCTTGGAGCATGCCTAGGAACCATCCTATGCCAACTTGTACGCCCTCGCCACCTTCTCTGGTACCACCATGCTTGTTGGCCCTGGCTACTTCCCGATACGGACTGGCAGGGCACCACCGAGAGCAGCCAGAGGCGGAGAGCCACATCCCGAACCATAACAAATCTTTGTCGGCAACACAGGATCTGCTTGCGTCCATGGAGAGGGCGTGATGACGCTGCTGGTCGGGCCGTCCTTTTCTTTAGATCCTGTCGCAAGGCCCAGCTCGGTAGTGGCCATTGAGCCGGTATGTCGCCAGATGGTGACCGCGGAGACCAAGACAGACACCCGAAAGAGGAGGCTCTATTTGGGAAACCCAATTTGGCTCATAGGAGTAGATAGTTCCATTGTATCAAAAAAAGATATTTCCCAAAAAAAGTTTAAAAGGAAAATATCACCCTACATTAAGATATTCGATTCTCGGGAAGTTTCGGTAAAAGAACATTTTTGGTGGCTTGTGTAAGAAGACAATTTTATATGCTCTAGTATGACATATTTTGTCTTTTGTACCTACTAGGTCACACAAATATATTTTTTTGCCCAAACTCTGTGTGCAAACATGTACAAGAAAAATTATCTTTTAGATTTTTTTTATATTTTAAAATGCATGTATCATGCATTTCTCGTAATAGGTCTATCTACCTACCACTTTCTACCTATAACATCCGCTGCGTTTCGACAAGTCTTTTTTTCCTTTTTATTTTTGCTGAATTCACGTCGTGTCTCAACTCGAATCCTCTGTTCCGATCAAACAATCCCCAACTTGACAAAAGCTTAATTTGCTTTGCGCCTAGCTAGCTAGGTATGTATCAGAACGTGCAAGCGAGGCTTGAAAGCTGCGTCGCACCGTGCAAAGCAACAGCAACCTTGTTAAGGTTTTGGCGCCAAAAAGCCGCCACCGGGGAGCGATCTCGACGTCCCTCCCAACGTCACTCACTAACTCTCTCTCTGTATGCGGTCAAGTCCTAGTAGTCCGACGACCGGAAAGAGGCTGGCAAGATCTTGACCGAACTCCTGTTCCCTCATCCGACCGACCTGCGAACAATATAATCACGGAGGAGCTAGGCAGCGGCGTGCCACGTGCGCCGGGACCGGCACCCACCAGCTAGTCATGGGCGCATCGCCGTTGGCAACGCCGGGCGGGCGGAGTCCCGGCCGACTCCCAAGTCCCAAGCCAACCCCCGGTCCTGCCTGCGCACCAGTGCAACCTGAAAGGCTGGGCCGAGCTGCATGCCGTTCAAAGATGCTGCTGCTGCGGCCAGCGCATGTGCACAGGGAGCTGCTGGGAACGGCAGCGCGGCCAAAGCTAGCTGTTGGCGCGGTGCAAAGCGACGGCCCGAAAAAGAAAGCGATGGAGCGCACCTGGTAGAGTATATCGAGAGCTCATCACTGGACTCTGGAGCCAGCAGCATACCAACACACCAGATCGAATTTTCAGAGATAATGCGTAGTACGCTTGATCCAGTATAAATTCAAAGGAAGTACGGAGTAAAGTAGTAATTTTTTTGCCGATGACGAAACTGGGTTCAAGAGTACCCATAGTCTGCTGCCGCGTATTTTCGCCAATACACCAGCACTCTGCTAGGCAGAGATGAAAAGGATGATTGAGCAGGCAGCAAGGGAGGGGAGCAGAAAGTTGTGAGATTTGGGGAGGAGGAAAGCTAGCGAGCAGCTATAGCTAGCCGTGGGTGCATTTAGGGCATAGGTGGGGAATTGTATGCAGTGCAGTGGTGGCGATCTAGACCCAGCCTAGTGGAGTAGCCTTTGCTCGTTTGATCCCCACCCCACCATCCAGTGCACCCCGCAGCAACCAATGCTTCTCCCTCCCTGCCCTGGATCTTGCTCGTATTTATGCTTGAGGTTGCTGTTTGGGGACAGTGTTCACGTCAAGTACCTCAGCCCATAAATCAATCACTAGTGCTCATGCCAATATAATAATCATTACACTTGAGGATAGGATACTGTCCATACAGCCACTGATGCTATCAATCCCAGTGTTCAGGCCAAGATATTTGATAGTGAAACTTCTCATGTCAACACTAGATTTTGGAGAAAAAGTTTGCTAAGGACATGCTAGTCCTAAGTTACACATGCATGCATGCACACAATATTACTTCCCAAATTAGTTTCTTTAATTTTATTTTTCAAGAGCACGCCAAAGGCATACCATAATTTTATATGACTTCAAAAATTAGTTAGGGACAGACTCAAGATGTGTTCAACAAACATGATTTGTTACAGGCACGGAGCCAGATAATGAGACCCGGACAAGAAACTCCGTACCAGAATGAGCGCCACGCAGCACAAGCGGCGCACTTCTCCTTGAGAATGGTCCATAGTTGGTAGGATTGTAGAAAATAAAAAGAACAAGCATTCCCATGTACAGTAAACAATACTCCCTACCATAAAGAAATTATTAGAACAAATAATTGAGATGTCACTTTCATAAAGAAACCGTTGGATTTTCATACAAAACAATTGAGATGTCACCGCCAGACAGAAAGCATCCTTGCATGGTTTCTGCACTAGTCATTGAAAATCATTGAAAACCATAGCCTTACTGCATATGCATTATATATGCTCCCACAGCCTAGGAGCTTGTTTGCAAAGGAAAGAGAAGATACATGATACATCATCTTGTCTTCAAGGAAAACCTCCTTATATGAAAAATTATCAAAAACATGCAGATGCAAGGTATAGAGAAAAAACTTAGCAATAGCATCACTGCACAAACATTATAGGTGGAAAAATGAATTAATTAGCACACAGAACAAAGCAAGCACAAGAGATTTACATGTACTCCTCCCTAATCTATCTATTAACTTAATATTCTTTATCCTTGTCCACATCACATTACAGCACCAAGACCGAAGAAACAAAGCTCGCTGCAATTACAGAACAAAGCTTCAGTACGGTTACAACACACAGCTCGTACATAAAACTTCGATTCGAGTCGCTAACTAGCAAAATCAAGGGCACTGGAGGTTTTCGGTTTGTCCAGGATCAGAAGCCAATTCCGGTGGCGTTGAGGAAGCCAATTCCAATGAGTAGTATTTTGAAGAAGATTTTGGTAGAATTTCCAACAAGGTGCAAACTAGTGCTCCTAGTTAGTTTTCCATGATGACCATCAGACATGATATACTGTTAGAGTGGTTACTGAAAAAACCGCTTACGAGAGAGTGACTAGCTAGCGTTTTCCCTCGGAGTAGCAGTTATCATAGAGGAGTATCTGAGAACAGAGATAAGCACGTCCATCCAACCTCATTTTCGAGAGACCCAACAAGCTAGCTACATCATCAGGACCCAGGCCAGCTCTCCCGTTCAGCAGCTAACTAATGCAATCTCCGGTCAAACGTCTAGCACATGGTCACACAAATCATGGCTGGAGAAGATTAAAAGAAATCAAGCATGCATGTATCGACAAGGTGGAGATGTTAAGTTAGTGATGGTGGTCCCATACTAGCTCGTTTGTCGTCGAATGTTTACATGCATGGAATCATAGTTGGTGAAAGCTACAGGAATATGTGGGCCTATTTAATTAAACACTGTGTCTGGAATGATTGAGGTTGAGCCTGATAAAGTTGTGGCAAGGGGACAAGCTCTCCTAAATACTCAAATTCCCTTTTCCCGCAGTAGAAAATTGCTCAATTTCATTTTCAACATTAATCTCGAAGATATATTTTCCATGGCGCAACTACATCATTTCATATGATATATGAGTACTAAGTAGGGGTACTACTTATAAAGCAAAATCTTTGAGAGTCCAACGTGTGAAGTGCAAGCAGGGTGTAAGCCCTTGTGACGAAGAAAAATGAGAGAAGAATATACTCCCTCCGTTTTAAAATATAAGATGTTTTAGCTTTATGAAAGGAATGTATCTAGACCCTTTTTAGTGTATAGGTTCACTCTAAACCTAGATGATGAACCTACATACTAAAAAATTCTAGGTACACTCTTTTCACAAAGCTAAAACGTTTTATATTTTAAAACGGAGGGAGTAATTAAAAAAAAACCTAGCAATCAGATAGACGTTACCACGTCGGAGATTTGAAACCTGCATCATTAACCCAGCACACGCGGTAATCATGTATCATGATGTGCGTGCGTGCGCACAGCTTAGTCCAGCCTTTGTGGCATGCATGCATGGCACAAGTGAAAGGAGTAGTGATCAAAAGCGTCGATGAAAAGATATCCATCAAAATCTCATCTCCAGTAGTACGTACGTGGGCCAGACCGAGCTACGTACTTAGGCAGGCACAGCAAGCTATATCTCGATCGGCACCCAAATAAATTAACCATCATCCTAGCGGGTAACTGCCACTTTTGCTCCCAAAATCCCAATGGAGAAAACAATATTTCCTAGGCTTTTGTGAACTCTAGGTCGATGGAGACTTCTTTTAAGTCTCAATCGATTTCGAAGAAGTGCAAGCTTGAGTTTGGTGAACTACTAGCACTTTTCAGAAAAGTGCAACTGCTCTAAATAAACTTGTTATGTTGCATTTTTCGGTAGGCACGCACCGAGGCATAAGAAAAAATCTCAGCCGATCGATGGATCAGAGTTCAGACCCCTTTTTTTCTAAGCGTAGACATAATATGTACAAAGTGGATGAGAAGATCTTGATCGGACTGCTGTAATTTGCTGACAGAGCTAGAAACACACACATCTATAGGTCGGCTATGCCATAATCGCTTTGTAATCTCAGAACACTCGAAGATAAAATCAATCTTTACCTTAAAATAGAATATGAGGCCTATCTGTATTTGACAATTCAATTTCTCAAGTACGAACTCTTTTTTGCAACAAAAAAAAAGTATGGACCCTCGCAATCAGATTAGCATTACCACACTGGACATTTTGTGTGGAGCACACTGGAGATTAGAGATGTGCGTGCATGAGTTATCTTTTTTTTCGAGGGTACGCCAAAGGCGTACCAAAATTTTATAGAAGGTAGCAACAACAAATACAAGAAGCCGGGTAACACCTTGCAAACAAGGCTCCCAGCCGAACTCACACAAACTCTCCCGCTCACCCTCCCTCACCCCACGGAACTCGAGGGCCTACTCTCGCGACATGGCTATAACTCCTCTCCCAGACATAGCTAAATGCCAAAGCCTGAACTCCTCCCAAATGCGGATCACCAGCTGGTCATATCGCATTGGTCTCTCACATTGCCGAAAACCCTAGCGTTCCTATGCTTCCATAGCATCCAAGCCGTGAGAATGACTAGGGTATCGAAGGTCTTTCTCTCCGCCTTTGGAACTCTCTCTCTCTTTCTGGCCATTAGCCACCAGTCCTCCAGGGTGTCGTCCCATTGCGGTTGGGGACAATCAAATCCGTCCGCCTCAAGCACTCCTACCAAACTATCCTCGCGTAAATACATTGGACCAGAATGTGATCCACAGTGTCTTCCTCCTATAGGCACGTGAAGCAGGGCGAGGCGTGCTGCTGCAGGCCATGCCGTTCTCTCCTATCCGACGTCCAGAGCCTATACCGCATGGCCAACCAGCAGAAGATCTTGCACTTGGGAGTAGTAAACAACTTCCAAATTGTAGTAGCCAACAAGCTAGCTACATCATCAGGACCCAGGCCAGCTCTCCCGTTCAGCAGCGCTAACTAATGCAATCTCCGGTCAAACGTCTAGCACATGGTCACACAAATCATGGTTGGAGAAGATTAAAAGAAATCAAGCATGTATCGACAAGGTGGAGATGTTTAGTTACTGATGGTGGTCCCATACTAGCTCGTTTGTCGTCCAATGTTTACATGCATGGAATCACGGATAAGTTACTACATGAACAACATGCTACGCCGAGGGCCAAAAGGGTAGCCCCAATGCCCGTCGGTGTAGGCTACGCCGAGGGCTCAGCGTAGCTCCTGGCAAACATCTCCCTCGGCGGAGCGCATAGACGTCGTTGGCGTATCAAAAGGCCGCCAGCATAGGCTACGCTGACGGCTACCCACGGCATAGTCTAACTGCCGGTTGCAAAAATAATTTTTAAAAAAATAAAAAAAATCGATTTTTTTCTCTATTTTTTTAATGTTTGAATTATTTGACTCGTTAATCTCTCACCTGGAATATTTTTAACATTAATTACACTTAATATTTGATCAAATTGCAGTCTTGGTCAAACTTTCCGGTCGGTCACCCATCATCACTACTCCACCCCAGAATGCTTAACTTCTCCGTTCCTTCAGAATCTGTTCCCGCAAAACAATTTATACCTTGTTGTCAATAATATGATATCAATCCTATTAACTCTTATATCATCATATCACATGTTTGTATTTTTTAAAATTATAAACAATTATTTAAGTAAACAACGATGAATAAGTAAAAATATTATTGAATTCAAATAAAAATATAATAATTTTATTTATTTTGTATTTTTCTATTTAATATGGAATAATTAATATCTTTATATCCGTAAATCGAAATTTGACAAATAATATGTCTAAATTGATCAGGAAAATGATAGTAATCCAAATATGATATCCATATCAACTTATCATAAACTATGCCTTTATTCTAGCCATAATTTTATTTGCCCGTTTAAAACGACAGACATAAAGATTCTTAGCTCGGGGTTGGGATTCGCTAAACTTGAAGTGGTCTCTAATAAAATAGCATATTGTGAACCTAAAAATAAAGTAGCATTTTGAATTATCCATTTGGTGGTTGCTTCACAAAACGTATCATTTTTTGCGCTCGGAAAATGAAAAATGGCTTTTTGGTGCGATGAAAAGGAAAACTTTCTCCTGCAACATTATTCTCCATCCCATGATGCACATTCATGCACAATATGTTCACATTATCACAAACTATGCCTTGATTATAGCCATAACATTGGTCATTTGACCCCGAAAGCCAGGAAACCTCGAATGAGATAGGTTATTTTGTGAAGGTTTTTCAGACATAATCAATATACTAAGTTTTATATTTTCCCTTGCAAATATATCACATAATATGACACCACGTGAAGGTTTCACATTTTTTGGATTGTTTTTGAATTTTTTATGCCCGTTTCAAACTATTATCAAACTTTGTCGAACGGTGGGCATGCAGGTTCTTAGCTCGGAGCTGAGCCTCGCTAAACTTGAAGTGGATCTCTAATAAAATAGCATATTGTGAACCTAAAAATGATTTTTATAAAAAATCATGAGCATCGAATCATGTACCTGTAGTTCATATCTGACCCACTTCCTACCGATTCGGCAGAAATTTATCTTTTTACCAGGGATGGATAGAAAGGTTTTTGAGATCCCCCCTGATAGGACATTGTCCATGTAACGTGGTCTAGTATTTTTGAAAAATAGAGTGGTAGAATTTCGAATTAGCCATTTGGTGGTTGCTTCACAAAACCCCGTGTTTTTTGCGCTCGGAAAATAAAAAATGGGTTTTTGGTATGATCAAAAGGAAAAATTCCTCCTGCAACATTGTTCGCCACCCCATGATGCACATTTATGCATAATATGGGCACATAATTACAAACTATGCCTTGATTCTAGCCATAACATTGGTCATTTGACCTGAAAGCGAGTAAACATCGAATGAGATAGGTCATTTTGTGAAGTTTTTTTGAGACATAATCAATATACCAAGTTTTATATTTTTCCTTGCAACTATATCACATAATATGATATTACGTGAAGGTTTCACATTGTTTGAATTATTTTTGAATTTCTTATGCCCGTTTCAAACTATCGTCAAACTTTGTCAAACGGCGGGCATGAAGATTCTTAGCTCGGGGCTGAGCCTCGCTAAATTTGAAGTGGATCATTTGATGAAATAGCATATTGTGAACCTAAAAGTGATTCTTGTAAAAAATCATGAGCACCATATCATGTACCTGTAGTTCATATTTGACCCACTTCCTACCGATTCGGCAGAAAATTTTCTTTTTCACCAGAGATGGACAGAAAGGTTTGAGATCCCCCTGTTAGGAAATTGTCCATGTAAGGTGGTCTAGTATTTTTAAAAAATAGGGTTTTAGCATTTTGAATTAGCCATTTGGTTGTTGTTTCACAAAACCCCCTGTTTTTTGCACTCAGAAAATAGAAAATGGCTTTTTGGTGCGACCAAAAGGAAAACTTCCTCCTGCAACATTGTTCGCCATCCCATGGTCCATATTCATTCACAATATGGGAACATTATCATAAACTATGCCTTGATTCTAGCCATAATATTGGTCATTTGACCCGAAAGTCAGGAAACCTCGAATGAGATAGGTCATTTTGTGAAGTTTTTTTTGAGACATAATAAATATACCAAGTTTTATATTTTTCCTCGCAACTATATCACATAATATGACACCACGCGAAGGTTTCGTATTGTTTGGATCGTTTTTGAATTTTTTATGCCCATTCCATACTATATGTAATATTTTATGTTTCACTTAATTTTTATTTACAAATGTGTAATATTTGAGTGTAGATAGATAGATGTTATTTTTCTACAAATTTTGATATATTATTTGTATTTTTGATATTAGAATGATTTAGTTAAGATTTTTCAAAGATTAATGAGATAAAAGGAAATATAGCTATACCGAGGACAGCCGTCGGCGAAGCTATGTTACGCCGAGAAAAATTCTACGCCGATGGCTGCTTGGAGGGGCTGGCCTGGTCGCGGTCTACGCCGACGGCCCCGGCGTTTGGCCGTCGTCGTATCGCCCGGCCGTCGGCATAGACACTACTAGGAAACCCCTTATCAGTGGCGCACCTTTTTTCACTATCCGTGGCGCATATCTTAGTCGCCACTGATAACTATCTTCTGTGACACATTTTAAAATACGCCATAGAAATCTTAAACTTCTGTGGCGCATATGGCTAATATAATTAAAACCGAAATTCCTAGCAATCGAATCGGCATTACCAGGTCGGTCAGGATGGGAATCGGCTGACTGGCCCGACCCAAAACTTTGAGGCCAATGGGATATGTGGGTTGGCCCCGAATAAAATTTGGGTCAACAGAGCCGGCATTGATCGACCCATCAGGTCAGCAGGGCCGACCCGGCTCTACAAACCAAGTAGCTATGCCCAGAATTGACATCCTCGCGATTGTCTGCTGTGCCGGCGACACTGCCTCCGGCTCGTCTCAAGCTCGTCGTCAAGACCTGCTCAGCTCTCCCGGTTGCAAGCAGTGCATGCAGCATGTGTGCAGAGGAGACAGCAGCGCATGTGCAGTGCACCCTGGTTCCTTGGATTGAACGCGAGTGTGTTTTCCATACATGTTGCTTAAACTATTGACAGAGTGCTTGCGTCCTTCTCTGGCTCCACTCGTTGCTCGTTAGCCATGGTTAAAAAAATCTGCTGCCGTTCTTCTTAATCACATAGAAAACTGCATGCGCAAAAACAAATCACATAGAAAACTGGACGACTAATTTCTATGTTATTATATGCTTAAGAGAATATACCCTGTCTAAGCATAACTGAAAAATAGTGTATTAGAAATAGATTTTGGGTCGACCCGAGAGACCCATTGGGCCAACGAGGTCGCTGACTATTTTGAAAAATGGGTCGACCCACGACCCTTGAAATTGACCCTGAGGCCACAGGGCCACGTCCAAGGCCAGGGCCGAGGTCGGAGATTTGAAACCTGCATCAATAAAACCTAGCACTCGCGGCAATGATGCACGATGATGTGCGTGCGTGCGCACAGCTTAGTCCAGCCTCTGTGGCGCATATGAGAGAAATGCGTCACAAAAGTTTCTCCTCTTTTTTATTTTTTTGCAGTAAAAAATCGTCTTTCTGCCATAATATTTTATTTTTTTTTGAATTTGGGGATTCTGTAAAATCCAGAACGACCATAGGTCGTTGAATTCGAATAGGAAATTTCGAGACGATCGTTTTGATAGGTCCAATATTTTTTTTCCGATATCCTATGCAAAAGTTATAGGCGTTTTACCGTGCCATGACCTATTTTTGTAAAATACATCGAAATTCATGTTTTTCAATTTTTTGTCTAGATCTATACCCTAAAATCTAACTACAACTCAAAGGAATTTTTTTTTTTTGAAGTTTTTATCATTTTTGTTTATTTTTTACAAAACCGAAAAGGCGAAGGGAGGGTGGGATCTGGTTTTCCATATTCTGAGGCGCCACAGAAATATCACTTTCTGTGGCGCATATGGACATATACGCCACAGAAGTGTCTTCCCTCTTTTTCGGTGTTGGGTCCCATCAACTTTATGTGACGCATACATCTATATGCGTCACAGAATTATCACTTTCTGTGGCGCACACGAAAATATGCGCCACGGAAATGTAGACTTCTGTGGCGCATATCGGTTTCGTGCGCCACTGAACTAGAAAACTTCAGTGGCGCATTTTTCCTAGTGCATTTTTATATATGTGTCACAGAATATCTTGTCTATTTATAGATGTTTTCCTAGTAGTGAGACCGCCATTCCTGTAGTGAGTACTTCCGGATCATAGTTGGTGAAAGCTACAATTGAATAATTTGGACAGGAATATGTGGGCCTATTTAATTAACACTGTGTCTGGAATGATTGAGGTTAAACCTGATAAAGTTGTGGCAAGGGGACAAGCTCTCCCTAAATACTCAAATTCCCTTTTCCTGCAATAGAGAATTGCTCAAGTTCATTTTCAACATTAATCTCCAAGATATATTTTCCATGGCGCAACTACATCATTTCTTATGATATACTAAGTACTACTTATAAAGCAAAATCTTTGAGAGTCCAACGTGTGAAGCTCAAGCCTGTGACGAAGAAAAACAATAGGACATAAGAATATTACGTTCAGAAATATAAGATGTTTTTGCTTTATAAAGCAAATGTATCTAGACGTCTTTTAGTGAACCTATACACTAAAAAGCGTCTAGATTCATTCATTTCACAAAGCTAAAATGTCTTATATTTCTGAACGGAGAGAGTGGTAATTAAAACCGAAAACGCTAGCAATCAGATCGGCATTACCAGGTCCGAGATTTGAAACCTGCATCATTAACCTAGAACACGTGGTAATGATGCACGACTGTTTCTTCTCTTAGGCCTCCACATCGAGCCAAAAATATTTCAAACGAGGCCCGGCTAAAAAGTTGGACGCATCTACGCGTTATACAATTACGCTGGTATCACCACGAGATGAACCCTTGGAACCGGAAAAGGCTAAAAGTGTATTTATATAACAATGCGGAGTTATGGTTAGGGATCGCATCCCGATCACCGTTCGAGAATGGAATAGGACAAAAGGGGCGTAAAATGGTGAGTA
This sequence comes from Avena sativa, assembly GCA_916181665.1. Lineage (NCBI taxonomy): Eukaryota > Viridiplantae > Streptophyta > Magnoliopsida > Poales > Poaceae > Avena > Avena sativa. The sequence continues at coordinate 523,809,333 of OV702279.1, forward strand.
TGTCGCCAACAGGTACAAAGAGGGTCTTTGGAATGACTTCATGACACATTTCATCCTGCCAGAAAATATGAGGATGATGCCGACACAGCTGCATTGAGGAAGAAAGTCAAGCAGTGGACTCTTACGAAGATGGCCAAACTATTCAAGAACTGAAAGAAATCATTATGGCAAAAGTATCAGAAGAAGAAGACTCCTCCTAAATTCGAAGCATATCTAACGAAGCAGCAGGCTAACTGGGATGCATTTGTGAAGTACAAAGAGTCAGAAGCTGCTAAGAAAAAGTCGGAAAAAACAAATTAAATGCCGCGAAGAAGAAATATCACCATCACCTGGGGCCAGGGGGCTACGCGACTGCCATGCGAAAGTGGGATGCTAAAGAGAATGAGCTTCTTGCTAAAGGGATTACTCCAGAACCAATACGGGAAGAATGGTATTTGAGGGCAAGCAGTTGGTTCCTTGGGCATGGGAGTGAGTATGACGAAAATACAGGGGACCTTATTTGCAGTGACAGGATTAGGATACCCCAGGAGACATGGCAGAGAGTGGTGAAGGAAATTAAAGAGGGGACAACAAAGTTATGTCCCGATAGAGATAATGACTTGCTGACAAAGGTCCTCGAGAATGACGAACGCGGAGGACTAGTACGAGGCCTTGGCCCTAGTTATACATGGGAGATGGAGTTTCCCAAAGACAGAGATACTTATAGGAGCCGAGAGAGAGCAAAGAGGCGACGACATGAGGAGGACGGAGACAGGTTCAACGAGTTTTTAGGAAGACTTGAAAAGCATCAGCAACAGATTCACGAACTTCAAGGAGTAGTGCGCCTGCAAGATCATGCACTCGATATTACCGTCATCCCATCTCAATGGAGAAACAGCGTGGCTGAATCGGAGGTCCCTTCTGATGATGCACGAATGGTAGATGGTGGTCTCGGCTACCCCGTGGATGGAATCAAGGAGCAGACATCTTGTGAGCTCCATCAGAAGGTGAAGAACATATCCATCAAGGTGGCGGTCAGATGTGCTTTACCTTGTCCACCTGACGCACGCTGGCATGGCCGTGAGATTCTAGCTGGTTATGCTAAAGTTGGAGTGGATGAAATCACAACGGGATGGGACTCAATGGAGCTTGACATTCCTGGACCTGAAGGTGAGAGGACACTCGAAGAAGTATTGGGTGGTATCATTCTATGGGACAAGAACAACATCAAGCTTCCAGGCTCAGAGCCAAGGCCAACACCTCCTCCGAGTCATCGCATGTCACCTTCACCTCCATCACCTCCAAGAAGCCCACCCCATGACTACGACCACCACAGTGCGAGTCCATCTCGATCTCCGCCGCAGGGTCAGCCGTCTTCGTCGTCCGCTAAGGACAATAAGCGGAAGCGTTCTCCGTCGATGAGTACTAAACGACACAGTAGCCGAAAATGACAAATGTCGCCCCTCCCAAGAGTACCTCATAAGAATCTTCCCATCAGACCTTACGATCATACTGAAGAGGAAAACAAAGTGATCGCAAAGGCCGAATGTGTTGCGCAGCTTCAAAAGAAGAGACCGGAGCCCGCCCCAGTATACACCGAGAAGCCAAAAGCGTATGCACTTTCTTTTCTGAACACAAAAATGCAATATGACTTGCACCATAAGCCAGATGACTATCTACGCACACTTCAAAGAAGTGAAGAAGAGCAAATTAAGTAAAAGTGCAAGCGGGAGCAAATCATCAAGTCAAAGTGCAACTGGGAAAAGAAAGGACGTCCCCAACTCGGGAAACAGGCCAAAAAATCAATCCACCCCTTAGGGTGGCATCCTATGACATTCTCCAGCAGGATATGGAAGAAGCTGCAAAGCTTGCGACCGCTATGAATGTGATTGTTGAGGAATTGCTAGGTTCGCAGGACGACAAGTTACTCAAGGCTGATGTAGTCCCTCAATATGTCCTAGGGATGCCGTTGGTCACCCAAGAGAGGTTGTAACATCTGCCAACACAAATGCGGAGTTTACATAAATGGTACTTGAATGCCGCAAAGGAGGAGAGAATAATGATCGTGGCGAAAGTACCACATGACTACTACTTCCGAACCGAAGAGGTCCATGTTGAGTTTCCAGAACTCTTTCAGTTATACAATTTCGACGTCCTCAATAAATCTATCATGAGTTGCTATTGTCTGTAAGTTGTTGAATTCATTGTCTACATATAAGTTGTTCAGTTTTTCAGTTGTTCAGTTTATTGCATGTAATTATCCTCATTATATCCTTTTGTACTCTATCATTATGCAGAATGAAGATCCAGGAATGTAAAAGAAGGTCACTCTTTAGTGTTGGGTTTATTGACCTAGATAAAATACATATAAAGACGCTAACGGATAAACTTGAGGAGACGAAGGAAAACCTTCTAAGATTTCTAACGGAGCAAAATTTCTATGACCACGTATTGTTTCCTTACAACTTCAAGTGAGGGTCTTACTCTGTTGTACACATTCACTTTTGATTACTCGATATTAAGTGTAATTGATAAGTTACTGATGTATATATAAACGTGTGCAGATTCCACTGGATTCTACTAAACATTCAACTTGATAAGGGAAGAGTTGAAGTCATGGACCCATTAAAGAGACCCCTGGAACAGTTAGGGACATGCAGGACACGCTCCAGAGGTAATTTTCGCGCTACATCGGTCTCTTTCATTGGTTTCCTGAGATATCACGTAATAAATAACTCATTCATTTTCTTTACTGAGCAGGGTTTGGAACCAGTTCAAGAATACGGTTACGGGTCACTTTAGTGAGAAGCTGGTGTTTAATCCGGTCTCGATAAGTAGTACACGCATCTTTTTATTTCTAGTTTCAATACAATTATGATGCTAGATTATTATTTTGATTGAATTTTATTCTCGTAAGGTGCGCTAGGCAGCCACCCAAGACGAATCTATGTGGATTCTACGTTTGCGAGTTCATTCGCACGTTTATCACTGAGCACAAAAATTATAAAGTCAATGTAAGCAATACATTCACAATATTATTTTTAGTACCGTCACAACTTGTTATCATGATTGGTATTCATATTGATCTCCTTTTCTTATATAGTTCGATAGAATGCGGGATCAGCTCCTACCAGAGCAACGCGTACTAGGAATTGTTGAAAAACTGACAGGATTCTTGATAAACGGGACGATAGATGACGTTGGAGAATTTAGTGTGAATAGGCGCTACCGATGATCCCGACCGCGTAATTGAATAGTCGGGCTCTGGTCCCGGTAATTGTGGTGTCCATGTAACTATCATGTATATATTTGTATGCTCGATCATAAAACAAGTTATCGTATATATGCATGAACGTGTACGGTATGTGCTAGCGTAGAAAACTATTTTGAAATAAATAAAAAATAAAACAAAATGAATTCTCTGCCGTGGCAGAGAAAGGGTCCAAAACTCTGTCGCGACAGAGAACCATTAGTCCCGATTCGTACCCGGACTAATGGGGGGCACCTAGCGCGCGTAGGAGAGACCATGTGGACGCCCATTGGTCCCGACTGGTAAGCGGGCCGGGACTAGTGCGTGGGCCTTTAGTCTCATCTCTCTAGTCCCGGTTCTTGAACCGGAAATAAAGCCCGGGACTAAAGGACCGTTCTTCACTAGTGCGAGCTAGAAACACACATCTATAGGTCGGCTATGCCGGCCATAATCGCTTTGTAATCTCAGAACACTCGAGGATAAATCAATCTTTACCTTAGAATAGAATATGAAGCCTATCAGTATTTGACAATTCAACTTCTCAAGTACGAACCCTTTTTGGCCCCCCAAAAAAAAGAGTACGGACCCTGGCAATCAGGTCAGGTTTTACCACAGTGGACATTTTGTGTGGAGCACACTGGAGATTGGAGATCTGCATGATGCATGGGTAGGGTAATACTCATGATGGTGCGTTGGTGCGGGTGCGCGGCTAGCTTAATCCAGCCTGCTTTGTGTTGCGTGCCTGCATGCATGAGCTTGGGCACGAGCGTAGTGTGATCGAAAAGCCTTGGATGAAAAGATCCCATCGAGATCTCATCTCGGGCAAGTACGGCGTACGTACGTGGTCCAGTCGCTCGAGACCCTGGCCCGACCATCCTTGGGGGAGGGCATCTGCAGACCCGCTCCCGAATGCCACCGAAATTTAAGGAGAGTCTCCCTGCCTCGACGAGCTGTACGTACGTCGCTAAATGCGCACGGTGTGTGCAACGCAAATACTGTAATACTCATTGAACAGCCTCTTGTTATGTTCCAAAACAATTTTGCAATCTAAAAGTATAGTGCTGTCTACGCGATAGAGAGACGCGACAAAAAGCCGCCACCGGGACGCGATATCGACGTCCCTCCCAACACGTCACTCTTTACGCGGTCGTCAAGTTCCAAGTCGGACCGCAAAGATCCTGGGCAAAATCTTGACCAATCCACAGCCTCTCATAAACCGACCTGCGCCAGGCACAAATTCTCACCAACAACAAAAAACAGCACGAACAATGGGGGTGCCACGTGGGCACGGACCGGCGCCGGCATCGGAACCACCAATCGATCACGGGCGCATCGCCATTAGAGCAAGTACAACAACTATAGGACTTAAAATAATATATTTGTATTTAGTTGGATGAGAGAGAAGAGGAGAGAGAAAAGGAGTGGGTGCTTAGTTAAGAGCCAGCTGCAGCACGTGTTCCTAGGCACTATGTGAGAGTAAAAAATAGATCATACATTAATAGACTAGTATATTTTAATCTTTAACTATTGTACATGTTAGCTATTAGATTGATTCTAGATGACATAAACATGGTTTATAGCCAACAGCTGGCTCTACTATCGCTCTTGCTCTTGCCAACGGCGGGTGTGGGAGTCCCCAGCCAACAACCGGTGTTACACTCCAGTCAGAGTCAGTGCAACCTGAAAGGCTGGGCCGAGCTGCATGCCGTTCAAAGATGCTGCTGCGGCCAGCGGGCTGGAGTGGACCAGCCAGCAGCAGCAGCACATGTGCGCATGGAGCTGAGCTGGGCAGAGAACGGCAGCGGCCAAAGGTAGCTGTTGGCGCGGTGCAAAGCGAGTGAGCGACCCCCGAGAAAAGAAAGCGAGCCTACGTCTACAATCAGCAAATAATTAATCGCCCAGCTCCACCTCAGATTGTTAACCCAGCTCGTCAGCTGGACTTACAACTCAGAATAACACCACCACGCAGCGGAGCAGAAGCTAGACCTAAGGGGAAGTGGAGCTCAGTTCCTGGGAGGGTCTTCCAAGCTATTTTTTTAAACCAACTGGACCGCGAAAACTCGTCCACTCGTGTTCATAGGACCCGAATTTTTGTCTGATTTAGCCCAACTTTCATCCAGTGTTTTTAGGCCAAACCCAAGGCGTTGGGTGTCGACTGGGAACGCCGAATGATGCTGAAACAGCGGGAAAAAAAATATACACTAGTGGCCCCGTCCTCCGCGAGTGAAGGCGATAAGTCGTGGAAGCTATGGCGGAGAGGTATCCCGACGACCAAGCGGCGACGAACGGCTTCTGCCGCCGATCTATGCAGTCGTGGGAGAATCGGCTCCTCAACAATGCCGGCTACCCGATGCCCGCCCACGTGGAAGCTGAGTGCGGGCGGCGTGCCCGTGCCGCAGATGCCGGAGGGGTAAGACAGGATCAACGAGATCCAGGTCATGATCTCCGGCATGGACCCCGATGAGGCGGAGCACCCCGAGAACCACGCCTCTAATGGGATCAGTTCTTCCGCGAGCATCGTCGGGCACGCCAGTTCGCCTGCCACGAGGGCGAAGGTCCGGCGCCAGCGCGCAACAACGGTGAAGGCCGACGTCGCTTGTGGAGTGTGTCTGGCCGTACCCTCGCCGCTGTCCTAGAGTACATCACCGAGGAGGAGGTCGAGCGCGTTCGTCGCCTGCAACAGCAGGTCGAGCGCCAGGCACGCGCGCCGCTTGCCGAGAGCACGCCTACCAGGGTGCGCCGCTCATCTACCTCGACGGCAGCGACGAAGATGAGGGCGGGCCGGGACCTTCGTCGCAGTAGTGGCGTTGCGGCGACGCCGACCAGGGCAGCTCCTAGCCTCTGAACCCGCCGAGCGACGATGAATACGATGGCGCTGACCTCCCCGACTACACGGTGCTCTACCGCGGCCTCGACATGTGAAAGACGTCGCCTCGGCATCTCCTCGGCGTTTATGTTATTTGTATATTTTTAATGATTTTCTTAGCATATTGCAAGTCGAATTCGGGGTATATGTCCACATTTGACATAATATGTAAGGACTCGCTTATATTCTAATGCAATCGCCTGAATTAGTGTGAAATTTGCTGAGTTTAGTCGAATTTTAGGCGAAGTTTCAAAATTCTGCGAACAAAACCTGGGGAACGCTGAGCGGGAATTCAACCATTTCCAAGCGGTAAGTTCCATCTATCCAGCGAATTTTAGATCCAGATTTCCATCTGGGAACGCCGAAGGAGCTGAGGTGCTCTGAGAACCAAGCGAGTCCACCGGCTGACCAGCAGCTATAGTGAGGGGGAGTGGAGCTTAGCTAGGTACAATCAGAGAGTACTCTACAAAGGATGATGGAGCAGGCAGGGGGACCAGAAAGTTGTGTGATTTGGGGAGGGGAAAGCGATCAGCTAGCTAGTCAGTGGGTGCATTTAGGGCATAGGTGGTGGTGATCCAGACCCAGGCTAGTGGAATTGCCTTGCCTTGTCCCCCACCACCACCATGGTGGATCCCTGATGCTTGCTGCCGATTCACTCCGGCAGTGATGGTGGAATGGATCCCTCGATCCTATCCTGCTCATATCTATGCTTGATACTCTTGTTTTGGGACACTGTTTTTCATGCCAAGCACCTCATAATGCTCTGTTTCCAACCCATAAATCAATCACTATTGTTCATGCCAACGTAGTACTCCATAAGATACTACTTGAGAAAATCTGTCCTGACAGCCATCGACACATTGGTAAACTGGCCAAAGAACAACAAAATTGTAGAAAAGTCAATCATTTCAAAGTTGCTAAAATGCCAGTAGTAGTTTTTTTAATAAAAAGAGGTTGCTCAGAACATGTTATTGTTGGGTACCACAAGCCTAGTAGCACATGTTACTTCACAGATCAAGTAGTATAGACGCAGACTGAAGATCTCTCATACAGATACTGATTTGATTTGGTACAGCACAGAGCCAAAGAACCTCACCAACATGCCAGATGTTAACAAGAATGAGTGCCACGCAATGCGGCACATCTCTCCCTTCATATAATAGCCCCTAGTTTGTAGGTTTCTGGAAAGGATGGGAAAAAATGAGCAAATGCTCAAGTAAACAATACTGCTCCCTATCATAAAAAATTTAAAAATTCAGTACACTACATTTTCCACATACAAAACAATTGAGATCATGAGATGACACTGTCCTAAAGAAACTAGATTTTTCCGCATACAAAACAATTGAGCTGTCACTGTCATGAAGAAACAATTAGATTTCCAGAACACCAGATTTTTCCTCATACAAATAATTGAGGTGTCACTGTCATACAGAAAGAAACAATCGACGAAAAGAACATTGCATGCTTTTTGCTAGTCTTTAAAAACCATACCCTGACTAGGAGCTTGTTGAGAGGAAAATGAAAGATACAACCATCTTCAAGGATAACCTCCTCATATGCAAGAGATAGATTCGGAAAAACTTAGCAATTGCACCACTGCACAAACATCGTATAAGTGGAAAAAGGAATCAATCAGCACACCGGAAAAAGCAAACCCAAGAGATTTACAGGTACTCCTCCCTAATCTATCTGACGTAGTAACTTAATATTCCTTATCCGTGTCCACATCACATAACAGCACCAAGCATGAAGGAGAAAACAAGCTCACTACAATTACAGAACAAAGCTCACTAGGGTTACACATAACAAAGCTCGCACATAAACTTCGTGTCACTAACTAGCTAAACGTGGCATACCAGTGGTTTAGGTCTGTCCGGAATCAGAAGCCGATTCCGGTGGCGTTGAGGGGCCGATGCCGGTCCTTCCAGAAGCACGCGTCGGGTGCCAGCCGCGCGGATGACCGCAGCGGCTCTGATTTGCAGCGCTGCAGGACGAGCGGCGCGTACGCCGCCACGCTTGTAACCATCGGTGGCTCTAGCTTCAGTTTCTTCTCCACAGCCGGTTTAGGCGGTGGTTTCGGGACAACAACCTGAGGTGGCATAGATGCGGACCTCGCCGGTGCCGGCACTCCGCTCTCTTTTCTGTCATTTGCGACGCTGGTGTCCTGCGCATTGTCCGCATCCTTATTCTCCTCTGAAGCAGGAGCATTGCTACCGGTAGCAGCTTTCTGTTGGCGACGATTCTGGCCCTGGTAAGACTTCCAGTGGACGAAATCGGTGCTACAGACCCATGTCTCCTTGGAGACCTCCATGGAGAGCTTGGGCTCGCACATCATCATAAGGAGGCAATCTGGCAATTCACCACTCTTCTTCCTCCGCTCTTGCTTTACTTCCACGGCTTCTTTCTCGTCAACTTTGGTCTCTACATTCTCGACTTCCGTGTTAATTTCTGCACCTTCTGTCGATCCTTCTTCCTCACCATCCTTTGCGGCTTCCTCCTTTCCATCATCATTGGATTCTTGGGCTTCCTCTACACTGTTTGGTGCAACAACAAGAACGGCGCAATCTTTTTCTGACTCTGGCAGGTCGGATGAATTTTTCATCCCCTTCCTGGACGCCATTAGAACCTTGGGTTCAGCAACAAGATGCTCCTGCTCAATCGTGAAGCTCCACCTTCGCCCATCCCTATCAATGGAGAAGCTTGCCCTCCTTGAATCCTTTAAGCTGGAGAAGCTCGACCGCCGTGCTTCCATTTCAGCCGAGAAGCTGTGTCGCCTGTCGACACGATCACTGCTCGAAGAGGCCCTGCTGCTGCTAGAAACGCGCCTCTTGCTGCCCAACCGTCGCAATTTACGGTCCTCCTTCAGTGCTGTTGACGGGGAGCAGCTGCTAACTGATCTCCTCCCCTTCACATCTTCCTCCTCTTTCTCTGGTCTTGAAACATCAGCGTCCTCCTTAGTGTCCACCACAGTCTCCACCATCTCCGGGGCCTGGCTTTCGCTGTTAGGTTCATCCCCGGCTGAAGCAACCTCCAAACCTCTGTCTTTGCGAACAATTTGCGCCTCCACAGGCTCATCATCATTTTCTTCTCCATCACCTCGACAGCCTCCCCCATTCTCTTCTTCCCCCAAATCTTCATGCTTAGAGCACTCTTCAGCTTCTGTCTGCACCTGGCATGCATCCCTTGCCTCACAACTACCATCTTCAACGACACCATGCTCCCGGCATACCGCATCATCGACTGAAACCATCGAATTACGAGCAGCTTCTTCTTCATGTTCCTTGTCTGCATTGTCCTCAAATTCCTCTTTCACTTCTTCCTCGGTGTGGCCAGTATCCCCTTCATTGTCAACCACCTGGCCAACACTGGCGGCGGCAGGGGAACCCCAGAAGCGGGTGGCGAGCGCTGCCATTCGCACAGGGTCGGATCTGCAGCGCATCAGCAGGAGGGCGTTCCTGGGAGGGATGCAGACGCTGACCCTCCCCTCCTCCTCCTTGCCCCCAACCAACAAGATCTCGTCTTCCTTCTCCACCTCCACCTCGCCGACGACCACGGCCGCGTCGTCTTCGTCCTCCTCCTGGTCGTCCTCCACGTCCCATCCCTGCATGACGAGCCCCACCTCCGACTTCCTGTCCTCGTCCGCCGGCCCGACGGCGGAGCCCTTCCCGACATCGTCCTCCTCCTCCTGGATCGCCAGGAGGCACCTGGCGACCGCGGCGCCGCAGAGCCAGCTCCCGCCAGGCGGAGCGCGACGGCGCTTCTTGTCGCCGGCGCCGGCAGAGCGCGGGCGGTCGCGGGAGGGCGAGCAGAGTGAGCGGCCGCCGCAGGAGCCGAAGGTCTTGAGCGCCTCGCAGATGTTGACCGGGATCTGGTAGACCCAGCCCTGGTTCTGGTTCTTGCCCCCCGCGAGGCCGCCGCCGTCCCGGTCGTCCGTCCCGCGGCGGAAGCTGGACTCGGACCCGAGCGCCCCGCCGACACCGCGGCGGGACCGCGAGCGCAGCGCGGCGGCGGAGGCCGCGGAGCCGTGCTTGGGCTTGCGCTTGCCGCCCTTGACCCGGACCTGGCCGATGCAGGTGACCTTGGGAGACGACGGCTCGGCGGGCTCCATCCCGCCGCGGCCGCGCCGGCCCCCGGACGCCGCGCCCGCCGTCCCGGGGGGGAACATGGGCGACTGGCCCCCCTTGAGGCTCCCGCTGTTGCGCAAGCGCCGGCTGAGCGACGGGCGCAGCGCCGCCGGCGGGGCCGTGTCGGAGCCGCCGCCGCGGCCGGGGCTGAAGGCCTTGGAGGAGGCGGAGGGGCGCAGGCCGGAGGAGGCGGTGGAGGGGCGGGATGTGAAGCAGATGAAGAGCTCCCCGCCTCCGCCGCCGCCGCCCCGGTCCGAGTGCTTCTTGCGGCGCATGTGAGATGCGAGTGAGGCGGACCTGTGACCGCTCCTTGTTTTTTTCTTGCTCCCCCGATTCCTCTGTCTGCGGCTCGAGTTTATTATTCGGATTGTTTATCGGGGAGTGAAGGTGGTGGTGGTGGAGGGGGGACAGTGGGGAGCTCGGAAATAAGTGCAGTGTGCTGCAGAGCTCCTCGAGCTCGGAGGGAGGAGTAGGGTTTCGCTCGCGAGCTGGACGTGGTTGGCTTGGCTGGCTGCCTCGCTAATCCTGCTGTTTAGCTGCGACTACCACCATCATGGGTGTAATCTGCTCGCTGACGATGATGGTGGAATGGAGTACAGAATGTATAGGGTTTGCTCGAGCTGGCGGTAGGTGGAGAGGGCGAATAAGCTGGGTCCATTTTTGGTTTCACTGTTACGGCTGTTTCGTCCTAGTGCAGATTGGATGCACATGCGTGTGTATGCTTTCGAAATTCATGAATGTCCTGTTGGTGTGACATAACATGCGAGTCTGTAATATTTCAATCGTGATCGTCTATGACCTGCTAAGCGAAAGATAGATAAACATATTAAGCTCAAGACATTATTCGCTTAACAAGTATGTTTTTCACTAGCCACGGTCGGCCATTTAACATGCCGTGCACCCAAAAATTGTTTCCCTGGTCTTCGAAAACTTCCAAGTCCTCTAAGGGTATCATCATGTTTTTTTTTCGAAATGGAGGAGTCCCTAGCCTCTACATCGACTGATGCATATGGCATTTATTACTTTATTAAGAGTCTTACAAAAGTTTATTACAGAATGCCCAGCTCATAGACCACATAGAGTCGAAACATGCACTAGCCACCTAAAGTAACCAAGTATCATAAAAAGACGTCTGATCAACATGTGATCCTATTATCAAAATGTGAGCCGCACCGGCTGAATAAGTCCCTAAAACCGTTTCCAAACGGCTGCACCCAAAAGCCATGGTCGGCCTTCGTTCCTGCGGCTGAAGGAAAGACCACGTACCGATCCAGTGGGTAGTTAAAGGAATAACCTGCATAAAAGAAGCATTTGTGGGTCGCTTAAAAATCAAGCCATTCCGGATATTCCATATGGCCCGGAGTAGAGCACAAACACCGACTCGTATTTGAGCTTTCTCAACCTTATCAACGCCATTAAGCCAATTCTCAAATAAATTCTTAATATTTTAGGGAGGGAGCTAGATTAAAAGCCATATTGACAATGCGCCACACTACTTTTGCAAACATGCAATCAATGAGTAAGTGTTGGATTGTCTCACTTTGATCACAAAAGCAACACTTTTGGTTTCCTTGCCAATTTCTTTTGGCAAAAGTATCTTTTGTTAATAACACCTTCCGATTAAGAAATCACATGAAAATTTTGATTTTTAGAGGCACTTTCAGTTTCCATAAGTACTTACGTAGGAACCTAGTGTTCCCATTTAGTAAGTCTAGGTACATGGATTTTATCGAGAAAATCTCGTTCGTGGTTAGCCTCCATATAAAACGATCTTCCCCCTCATGCTACAGATTGCACGAAGATGCCAGGTCAAGCCGAACTGGAAGTAGGAAGCTGTGCCACATGGGGAGAATGCTTTTCTGGTTAGTTTCCCTTCTTTCGAGGACTTGGATAGAGTGGATGGGAGTCAGTTTTCTATGCCGTTGGGCAAGACCCAGCTAGCTGTTTCTGCTTACAAGACCCAGGAAGTGCCGCACAAATGTGAATTACATCAAGTTTGGCTGCATGTGGAAGGGGTTCCGCACTCCCTTCGCACTTTTCTTGGTTTGTGGGCGGTTGGTTCTCTTTTAGGTACACCCCTGGACGTGGATTTATTGTCTTTGCGGAGGAGGAGTGTTGTTCGCATTCTGGTTGGTATGTTTGATATTACGGTGTTCAGGAAACAGGATGCTTTGGGTTCCTTTCTTACTTCTGATGCTGTGGTTAAGCTGAAGGGGTATGAGCTGAGGTTCCGGTTGGAACCTGCGGGTATGTTCCGGAGCCAGATTTTTCACCTTTCTTGTGGAAGAGGCCGCATGATGACTCTGAGGGAGATGGTATGGGGAACAATAGAGATGACGTGATGGACACCTCAGACACTGCTGCTCCGCAGCGGGGGACGGGTCTTCTTCTGGGCAGCCCTCCAGTCAGGGGGGTCCTTCTTCTTCCTCGACATGGCAGGTTCCTTCGACAGTTTACGCGGTTACTCCATTTAATGCTTCTCCTTCGACCCCACGTGGAAAGGAACTCCTGGACGCTTTGCCGTTGGATTCACCGCTGTGTGGGAGTGGCTTGTCTGCTGGTTCGCCCCGTGTTTCGTCTACCCAGTTACAGGAGGCTCTTCGGTCGGTCAAGGGGTCTTCTACTGCTTTGGTCGCACCGGCTAGGTGTAAGCCGAACGTCTTGGGTCGGCCTATCCCTAGGACGGAGCCGGTGCTGGAGGAGGTTTCTACTGTGGTGGTGTCCGATGGGCTGGCCCAAGCGGGGCTGGCTGATCGTTTGTGTGTTGGCTCTATGCCGGCGGTTTTGTCCCCCATCGCAGATGGCCACGTGACGGAGCCGCGGGCGGGGATGGTGGCCACGGCCACAGGGGCTCCTCGTGCAGTGGTGGCAGACTCGGGGGGCCCAGGCGGGGCACCCGACGATCGACGCCCAGGTGGGGCAGCTTGTGCGTGGGGACCTGGCCCAGGAGGGGTCGGGTTCCCCCACTCTTGTGCCGCCTTGTAGCCCAGGCGGGGCTGCAGGTGGCCATCGTGTGCCTCCGGTGGTGGAGGTTCCGGCACGCAGGAGCTCCAGGCATGGTACTAATGCACTTGGGGCGTCGGCCACGGACGAGGATTCATTGGCCAAGGCCATGCGAAGGAAGGCTGAGAAGAATCTGGATTCTCATGGTATATTGAATTCGTCCCCATCTTTCCTTTCTTTTTCAACCACTGTTATTGTTGATAAGCCTGCCAATGTTGGTATTAGCATGGGTAGATCTGTAAAGGAAATTAATTTTTCTAGTTCTGTTCTGAGACATATGGAGGTTGATCGTCTAACGGTTACTCCTAAGGTCCCAGTTGTTCCTGATGCTTTATCAACGGAGGAGGAGGAGTTACATGCCACAGTAGATGGTCAACTCCTTGCTCACTTAGTTGGTGAAGTGTCAGACGTGGGTTATGATGAGACTGAGTTGAGCGCATTATATGAGCTAAAAGCTTCTGGTCGAAAATCTAAAAACCTGAAGTCTCGCAAAAGGACTCGTGTATCCAAATCTACTATTGTTTCTCAATGAATGGCATATTCTCAAATAGCAGAGGTCTTCGTGACTTGGCTAAACATTTGTTTTTTGCCGATTGTGTGAGAGATTATAAGTTGGATTTTTTGGGTTTTTCTGAGTCCGGGAGACGGGATTTCTCACTTTCCCAACTCAATCGCCTTTCTGGTGGAGTGGACTTTACGTGGGTATCACGTCCTCCGCGAGATAGATCTGGGGGAATTCTATTAGGCGTCAGAGATGAGACTATGGAAGTCTTAGCTAGTTCGAATGGTGACTTTTTTATTAAGCTCCATATTCATAACAAAGCTGATGATTTCATATGGTCTCTAGTCGCTGTTTATGGGGCTGCCCAGGATGTTTACAAGCCTGACTTTTTGCGTGAGTTGGTTAATCTGGCTAAGGATAATCCTTACCCTATTCTTATAGGGGGGATTTTAACTTGCTACGATTCCCTCATGAGAAAAGTCGGGGTCGTTTTGATGAACATTGGCCTTTCATGTTTAATGTTGTCATTGACAGTTTGAACCTGAGAGAGGTTACGATGTTAGGACGACAATACACCTGGGCCAATAGTCTTCCAGAGCCTACATATGAAAAGCTGGATAGAGTGCTTATGGATACTGAATGGGAAGATAAATTCTCTATGGTAACTGTTTGCACTTTAGAGCGTATTGAGGCTCTGTCTGATCATGCTCCTTTACTACTCTTTGTTGGAACACCAATACGAAAGACCAAACACAGTTTCAAATTTGAACTTGGATGGTTGGATCGTGATGGTTTCTATGATTTAGTTAAGGCTATTTGGGAGAAAACTGTTAGTGGTCAGACACCAATACAACGATGGAATACTAAAATGCGCGCCTTGCGCAAGTACCTTCGTGGCTGGGCTAGACATACTGCTGGAATCCTAAAAAAAGGAGAAATTACGCCTTGCATCTATTATTAACGATTTAGAAGCTGCTACGAAAGTAAGGTTGTTGACTGCACAAGAGATTGTGATTAAAACACAATCGAATGCAGATATAGCCAAACTACTCCGTGAGGAGGAACTCAAATGGTATCAACGTTCTAAAGCAAAGTTTATTCTCGAAGGAGATACGAATACAAGATACTTTCATGTTGTTGCCAATGGCAAGCATAAAAATAAACTTATTCACTCTCTTGTTCAAGATGAAGGTACCATTGAGGGTCATGAGCAACTGAAATCCTATATTACTGCTTATTATAAGTCTCTGTTTGGGGCATCACATGAGAATTCGTTCTCTTTAGATGAGTCCCAAACAGCTGATATTCCTAAGGTTTCTATTGAGGAGAACAACTTTCTAACTGCCCCCTATACGGAGGAGGAGGTCAAGATAGCGGTTTTTCAAATGGAACATAATAAGGCGCCAGGACCCGATGGCTTTCCAGCGGAATTCTACCAAAAATTATGAGAAGTCATTAAGGGGGACCATGCACCTTTTTGAGTTTTTACATGTTGGTCAGTTAGACATTTTTAGTCTTAATTTTGGCAACATTATTTTATTACCTAAGGTTAATAATGCGGAACGAATACAGCAGTATCGTCCAATCTGCCTTCTTAACGTTAGCTTTAAAATCTTCACAAAAGTTGCTACGATTAGATTAAATTCGGTTGCTGATCATGTTGTACGCCCATCTCAAACTGCTTTTATGCAAGGAAGAAACATCCTAGACGGTGTAACAATCCATGAACTACACTCCAAGAAATTAAATGGGGTGTTGTTCAAGATTGACTTTGAGAAGGCTTATGACAAAGTTAATTGGTCTTTTCTCCAGCAAACACTCCGAATGAAAGGTTTTTCGAAGGAGTGGTGTGCTCTCATTCAGTCTTTTGTGTCTGGTGGTAGTGTTGCTATAGATGTCAATGGCGACACTGGCAAATATTTCCAAACAAAAAAAGGACTAAGGCAAGGGGATCCACTATCGCCTATACTATTTAACATAGTGGCAGATATGTTGGCAATCCTTATTGAGAGAGCCAAGGTTGATGGCCAAGTTGAAGGTTTAGTTGCCCATCTGGTTGATGGAGGTCTATCTATTCTTTAATACGCAGACGATGCAATTTTATTTATGGAACATGATCTAGAGAAAGTCGGGAATCTGAAGTTAATTCTATCAGTATTTGAGCAACTATCTGGATTAAAAATTAATTTCCATAAAAGTGAATTGTATTGTTTTGGCGAGGCCATTAACGATGCCCAACTATATGCTGATCTTTTCGGCTGTGGTCTGGGGCAATTTCCTATCAACTATCTGGGAATACCGATCCATCATCGGCGTCTCACGATTTCAGAATGGAAACTCATTGAGGAAAGACTACAGAAACGTCTAAATAGTTGGAAAGGCAAGTTGCTATCCCTTGGTGGAAGACTAGTTCTCATAAATTCAGTACTCACCAATATGGTATTTTATATGATTTCGTTCTTCCAATTGCCGAAAGGGGTCTTGAAGAAAGTGGACTATTTCCGGTCAAGATTCTTTTGGCAAGGGGATAGTGAAAAAAAGAAATATCGACTAGCCAAATGGAATGTGGTTTGCCGACCTAAAGAGTATGGTGGACTAGGCATACATGATTTTCAAGTCAAAAACACCGCACTATTGAGTAAATGGTTGTTTAAACTACTTACTGAAGATGGTTTATGGCAAACCATGTTGTGGAGGAAGTATGTTGGATCCAAAGCAGTGTCTCAGATGGTTTGGAAACCGGGAGATTCACATTTTTGGGCGGGACTCATGGCTTCCAAAAAACACTTCTTTCGTTTTGGTACTTTTAATATTAGGGATGGTTCACAGATTCATTTGTGGGAAGATAAGTGGCTTGGCCAATCTACTCTTCGGAAACAATATTCAGCTCTTTACTCGATCGTTAGACACAAAGGAGATACAATTTCCACGGTAATGGAAAATAATACTCCTAGTGTGACTTTCAGACGAAGTCTAATTGGCCCCAGACTACTATCGTGGAACAATCTTTTAGTTCGATTAGCCACGATACAGTTGTCGGAGGGTGTGGACGAGTTCAAATGGAATTTACTAGAGAGTGGTAAATTTTCTGTGGATTCGATGTATAGAGCTTTGATTCAACCTGATATTCCAGTCGATAATAATAGTAAAATTTGAAAGATGAAAATACCCCTTAAAACGAAAATATTTGCATGGTATCTTCGTAAAGGGGTAATTCTCACAAGAGACAATCTTGCTAAGAGGAATTGACACAGAAGTACACAGTATGTTTTTTGTCATCAGGACGAGACAATTAAACATCTATTCTTCCAATGCAAATTTGCTCGCTCTATATGGCCAATCATCCAAATGGCCTCGGGTTTATCGCCCCCTCGATCGGTTGCCAATGTCTTTGGTAACTGGTTATATGGGATACATGATAAATATGGGACTGTGTTTAGGATGGGAGCGCTTGCCATTATTTGGTCGCTTTAGCTATGTAGGAATGACAAGATTTTCAATAACACTGTGTCTTCTTCTTTGCAGGTCATCTATCGAGCTACGGCTATTCTCCGATCATGGACTACTCTCCAGCGTATGGACCTCTGCCACTTATTTGTGGAGGGGTGTACGCGATTGGGGACACGACGAGGGATATTTTGTCCCGACATGGATGGCAGCGTGATCTCCATATAGATCAGCATTAGTTGGAGGCGCTTTTTTCTTATTACTATGATTTGTAATTTTATTTTTTACCATTGGACCTAACGTGTGTGGTTGAACGGCTGTGTGCATCCTAGTTATGCAGAGGCCGGGTGTAAACATTGCTTTGAGTAATATATGCGCCCATTTCCAAAAAAAATGTAAGTTAATATCCATCAAGCGATTCACTAGATGAAGCCAACATGATCATCTAGGTCCTGTTAGAGTTCTTCGGAAACCAATGTTTAGTGGGTTATTGGATAGTACTTGCACGACTAAAACGTCCTTCCGTTGTATAATGGCATATAGTGATGGATATTGAATGGCTAGGGGAGTTTCTCCTAACTAAACGTCTTCCCAAAACGGGTATCACCGTGTACATTCCACTGTCCTCTCTCTCTGATGGTCACCCACACGGGTGTCGTCTTTTATTCTTAACAATGCCAACCGACATTGAAGCTCTCCAAGCAATTGTAATAATTATTAGAAGTTTTCTTCGGGCCGGTAACGAGAAGGCCACTGAGTGACATATGCAAAGTTAATTGGACGGCGGTTTAGAGATCAACTTCTTTTGGAGGCCTCGGACTTCTTAATATGGACTAGTTTGGAAGGGCCTCACGTATTTGGTGGTGTTGGCTTGAGTGGACGGCACCGGAGAGGCCTTAGGTGGGGATGCAGAGCTCTTGCAACAACGATGATCTGGAATTCTTCTATGCGACGAGAAAATCCACCATTGGTGATGGTAACAAGAAAAAAATGGGATGCTCCTTGTGCCGAGGGGATTAGCCCTAAGACCATTGCGCCATCCTTTTGTGATATCTCCAAAAGGAAAATCAGCATGCCCCAAAAAACGCTTACCGAAAATGCTTGGATCTCTCAAATTGACATCTCCAACGGGTTGACCGTGCATCATCTACAAGAGTTCTCGAACCATTGGCACTTCATTTCACAAGTTACTCTTATTGATAACTGATGAATGGATTCCTGCACCAACAACAGGGTTATTACAGTACCTGTAGCAACAAATATTTAAGAGTTTGTCTCGACGAAAGATCTACGAACAGAAACAACACGACCCCGCAGCCACGTTTTCAATGCGTCCATGTTTCGCACTGAAACCGTGGTTTGGAAATAGCCTATTCTATAAGTTACTAGAACAACAATAATTGAGAGAGGTTTAAAATATCTAACAACAAAGAACTTTTAACAAGAACAAAATAAACTAAGATAGAAAGTAAACAGGAAATGAATGAATTAAAGAGATTGTAGTTGTAGGATTGAAAGGAATGAGAGAGGGCTTCTAGGCTTCGGTCTCACTAGTACTAGATGGGCAAATATATGTGTGATCTATAAGAGATTACTCAGACAAATAAACATTCTCCAATTGATTACCGGGATGTCACTCTATGTGCACTATGCATGATTATCGCGCGTCACCGCAAGGCAAAAGGCACTTCCGGACCAAAGGATCACATAAACTCATCTTAGATCACAATAAATTCTAACTTAGCGCACTAGATCATACCTTAACCTAAAATTGAATCAATCACTCACACATGGATGAACAACGAAACATATATAAATATACAATGATATCACAACCGTGTTCAATCTTACAATTACTAAACACAAGAGAGAGGGGGAGATGGAGATGATGATGGAGGTGGAGATCAATGTGTGGTGGTGGTGATGTCTTCCTTCTCCTCCCCTTCTTTTTGCTTGGATGCCTTGATGGTGATGGTGTTGAGGGAGATCTAGATCACGGAGGTGTGGTTGAGGCAGAGCTCTGCCGCAATGGAGATCGGATGGGTGGCGGCGGTGGCAGGGCTCCGCCCCTGAAGGTCTATGGTATGGTGGCTCTCTCTTGGATCCTCCCTCCTTTATATAGGCCTTGGGGGTACCCTAGGGTGCCCCCAATATCATCATATGACTTAGGGAAGGTTCTGGAGCTTTTCTGGGGTCAAATCCCGTCATTTGCGACCTTTTTGGCAACTATACGGGCGGAGCTATATAACCAGAAAAATAGCTCCGGCTGTATTGTTACTCGTCAAACCGTCTGTCCCCTTTAGTATTTTGACCGGCATTTCTTTATACGAACTTCGTTTTGGGTGTTCTTGGGCTTGTTGAGTTCGTATCATCGAGGGATACAACCCCATGGTCTTGAATATTTATTTCGAGAAGTTGGAATAATTCACTTTTTCAACCTCTCAAATGGCTAAGTCTGGTCCCTGCAGCTCCTCCATATTATGCTCTCTTTGTCCCTTTTGCCTTTGTTTTATCCAGTGTCACTTGATCACCTCTCCTCTCTATCAACGCACATTGCATCCATGTCTTGGTTGTGGTCATGGTTGTGTCACTTGTTCTACCCTGCCATCATCGATTCATTCATTCGTTTACATTACCCTCTAATGTGAGGAGCGGAACAAAACCTCTCCCATGGTCGATAGGCAAACGTATGTAGCACAAAATTAAGTCATGTGTGCCACTAGAACCTGAATTCCTCCGGGAATGATCTATTTTCATCGGGCATAGACTACTTGTGACGCAAAATTTGGCTCAAAGGTACAACAACTCATTGTTGGTGGCATGATTTTTCATTCTTCCTTGTCAAAGAAGACAAGGGGATCTTCATCACCGGTAGCTTCGATTTCCTCACTCATATAGTTAAGCAAGAGTGTCTCATTATGTTGCCATATTTAGACTTCTCTAGGTCATACATTTATATTTTTTTGAAACCCTACTGCATCACGCACAACGCTTGGAGCCAGATTGTCGAGAATGGTGTAGTTGTTCGTTTTACCACATTGGTTGTGGAGTGTGAGCTCACACCTTAAAATAACACTATGGTATTATATTTTGTACCAATTTTTTTTGCAAAGAGCCACCTGAATTGTCAAAAGAAACTAGCAAGTAAAAGTATATATGCTAGATACAAACAAAACAAACACTTGAGATTTCTTTGTTAAACTTTCACTTGTCACTACCAACTCACGGGTGCAATAAACCAATACCTCAACCTGAGCTAAAAGGTCGTGTAATTAATAAAATTGTCACGTGTCTGCATAATATGAGTATTGTTGTGTGTATATTTCACCACCAAACAACAACGTGTGAGCATAAACCAAAAAACATATACAACCACAATTAAACCATTCACTCCACTCAAGCGAAGTACATTTGTATTCAGTCTACCATTTGTGGAGGCACTACTTTCTTCTTCCACCATGCCATCAAGTGCATACATTTTAGATCGCCCATTATGTCATTAATTTAGATATGGGCAGACACTTGGGAAGGGCATGGATTAACTGTTGGTGAGGGGAACTGAAGTGAAGTACTCCCTCCTTTGAATACAAGGCCGCTAGAAAGAATACATTTTCTACCTATACAAGGCCACTACCTTTTCACGAGAAGAATTCGTTGGATTTCTTGTATGATGATTCTTATTAATGTGAACATTGCATGCAGCCATAAAGAAAGAGGCACAACATGAAACATGTTTAAGGCCTTTGTCAATGGGCGTTTATTAGCACAATATCATAGGCAAATTACTTATGGCACCATACTTAATGAAGAGAGAAGGTGTTGTTATATCTTAGCTTAGGCTATCCATAGTGGAAGTATCATAACTAGTATCATGCATGCCACGTTGGCAAAAACCTGATGTGGCACGATAATTAATGAAGAAAGAGATGGTTAGAGTATGATAGGTAGATATCGTATCATAGCACGTAAAACTAAAGATCTTAATGGCAAGTAAATATTGTACATAAATTTACATAGAGATTCTACAAATCAATAAATATACTACTACTATGATACTACCACATGATACAATGCACTATAGACATAGTATCATACACTTGTATCATATGCATGATATTAGTAATATTAGTCATATGATACTCCCACTATGACCAGCGGTACCATAGGCAAAATACATGGTTAGCTCAATCACATGCATGCATGTACTCAAAGCCATTAAATGTAGATACATATCTTAAGATACAAATCATTGTACTAGTTGTCTCTTAAGATACACCACTACCTAGGATAACGAGATAAGAGAACCCACTGTGAAAGGCCTAATTAGGTTGCTCATAGTGGGAGTAGCATAAGTGGTAACATAGATGCCACCCTGATTAAAAATATGATGTGTGATTTTTACGCACTTCTATTCTTGTAGACAGTTGTTGGGCCTCCAAGTGCAGAGGTTTGTAGAACAGCAGCAAGTTTCCCTTAAGTGGATCACCCAAGGTTTATCAAACTCAGGGAGGAAGTGGTCAAAGGTATCCCTGTCAAGCAACCCTGCAATCAAGATACAAGAAGTCTCTTGTG
Source organism: Avena sativa (assembly GCA_916181665.1). Taxonomy (NCBI): domain Eukaryota; kingdom Viridiplantae; phylum Streptophyta; class Magnoliopsida; order Poales; family Poaceae; genus Avena; species Avena sativa. The sequence goes on from OV702279.1 coordinate 523,831,079, forward strand.
TCCCCAACACACCCAATACACTTGTCAGGTGTATAGGTGCACTAGTTCGGCGAAGAAATAGTGAAATACAAGTGGTATGATATAAGACAACGGTGCCAGAAAAGAGCTTGATGGGAGGAAAAGACTAAAGGAAAAAAGATGGAAGCAAGCAAACATGTAACATATCTAGTTGCAAACGGTGTTTCAATGTTTAGAAACAAGGCCTAGAGATCATAATTTCACTAGTGAACACTCTCATATAAATATCTTCTCTTTATGATACTACTCTGAACTACTCTCCGGTTGGACACTCTAATCCATGGTAGGGCTATAACAACACTCCTCAAAGTCCACTTTCCCCATCTAGATAACCTCACACTGGCACCTTGAGCGCTAGATGGTTCCAACAAACACCACAATTTCATAGAGACAGCTAACTCCAAATATAACTCATAACAAGTATTTGTAATCTCTAGCCTAAGTGCCACCATGGTGTGCACGTTGTCACTTTCACACACGTGGGGAGAGCAGAGATCTATTGAAGCACTTGAGTAGCAAAGTAGATCTACTTGATTACAAAGCTCATGATCACAATATGATCATGCATAGAGAGAGAGATGAACACATAGATACCGGTAGAGCCCTTAGCCTCGAGGAAGAACTACTCCCTCATCATTATGGGAATCAGCAAGGGTGATGGAGATAGTGGTGGAGATCGATGGAGATGGCTTCGGGGGCACTTGCCCGTCCCGGCAGGGTGCTGGACCAGAGACTTTCTGTCCCCCGAATCTCCCCTTCGGTGGCGGCGGCGCTGCGGAACTTTTCATGGCTGGAGGCTGGATTATTTAGGGTTTTCTCATTGGGGGCTTTTTATAGGCGAAAGGGCGATGTCAGAGGGTGGACCAGGGGCCCACACCAACTGGTGGCGCGGCCAGGGGGACCCGCGCCACCACATGGTGTGGCCAGCCCCTGACCCCTCTCCGTCTCGTCTTCTGGCTCTGTGAGTCTTTCGGTAAAATATCGACTTTGGCTTTTGTCCGGTCCAATTCCGAGAATATTCATTTTCTGGCTTTTCTGGAACCAAAAACAGAAGAAAAGAGGCAAATGGCACTGTGGAATCTTGTTAATAGGTTAGTTCTAGAAAATGTATAAAAATACCTCAAAGTGTGGACTAAACATAAGAAAGTACATACTAAACAAGCATGGAACATCAAAAATTATAGATACGTTTACGACGTATCAACATCCCCAAGCTTAACTCCTGCTCGTCCTCGAGTAGGTAAGTGACAAAAGAATAATTTTTGAGGTGACATGCACCATCACAATCAAGATCAAACCATATGCAAGCATTGAAAGCTGGGATCATAGTACTCTAAACATGAGCATGAAAGATGAAGTTCTAACAATAAGACATAATAACTATGCATGCAACATGAAAGGATACAAACAAAGATCATGAATAACAATGCATTGAAAGACGTTTGTTTGTTTCACATATAGAAAACATAGCATAGTGGCATTCAGCTTGTCCCTCATGGAGTAGCAAAACATAAATGCATAGGACACCTTCAAAGTTCATAAGGGTGACTAGATACAAATAGTTCAAGAACAAGCAATATCAACATTATGAATCAATCAACAAGTTTTGGGACTATGCACATTAAACTAAGAATGACCACTATGCTCTCTCAATAGATGCATAAAGATAAAAGATGGAGACTCAACATAAAAAGTAAAAGAAAGGCCCTTCATAGAAGGAAGCAGGGATTCAAGTCTCATAAAGGGCTTCCAAAAATTATGGTACTTGTTAGTTTTCAGCTCTCATTTCCCCTATCATAAGCATCTTGAAGTGATTAAGGTTAAAGTGAACAAACTATGGAGTATATGCTTGACAAAGTATAAGTTGGCAATCTCATGTCCCTTGAATACGAGGGCCGCTCCTCATGCTCCTCAAGTTTAGTTACCGGTAAGTTCTTGTCATAGTAAGTACATGTGTATCATAGAGAACCGCCAACGGGGTACCCCTTGAACATGATATAGGAGCTATCCCATAATCAAAATGACAAGGCAAGCAGACAATGAGCATCTCAGCAATCTTCTTATTTACCATGGGAAAATGGTGCTTTTTTCTCTCTTTCCTCTTTTCTAATTTTTTATCTTTTTCTCAATCTCTATCTCTTTTTTATAAGAAGAATGCTTCATAGGTTGCTCACTATGGTGATGCTGCAAGTTTCCACCATGACTAGGCATGGCTTAGGCTAGCGGCCCAGGCGTTTCTCTAACACACATACATAACTCCATGGACTTACAAGCTCCCCTTTCATTTCACATCGACGACATCCATAAATAAAAGAGCATGATATCAACTGGGTACAATGTACAAGTGCAATGTTGAAAGCGTTCCCCATGACAGCATGGTTCTGCTAATCCCAACGTATAAGTTCAAGCATATACAACATAGATGACACAATGGTTTAGGTTTATTAGGGGCAAGAAAAGTAAAGTGTGTCATCAAGTTCGTGAGAGCTTTAATCACTAGTTTTCTCATAACAAGTTCAATTCGGAAGGTAGATAAAAACATGAATATACTTGGAATAGCAAATGCTAATAGGTAGGTATGGTGTACTCTTTGGAATAACTTGGTTTTATTTGGAATTGGATGCATGAGTGGAACTCATACTTGATTATGGAGGCTAGCAAAAGACTGGTAGCGACCAACTAAGAGAGCAATAATGGCCATAATCATGCAAAGCGACAAAACATTATTAATTAAAGAATAAAGTGATATTACAAGTCGAAAACTAAAGAATCATAGAGGCTATGGTGACTTGGGATAGTCTTAACATGGTGTGAGCATGTGCCAAGTCAACCCAAATAAAGCATCAAAGGAGAATACCACAATACTGTGCTTTAATATGCTAAAACAACGCATGATTCTTTCAAGGCACATTAAGAAATCTCATAGCAATAATAACTAAGAATAAATCCAAAACAATATCAAGCATGACATGATAAAGCATATGCCATAGTAAAAAACAAGCCCCTTTTTACCACTTAAGCATGAACTTTCCTACTCTTTTCCAATCCAAACCAATCTTATTTGAAAACTAATGCATGAATGAGGGGGTCCAACCAATTTATTCAAGCAAACTAAGCAAACCAAGCAAACGAAAACCAAAAACAAAAACAAAGACGCTCCAAGAACAACACAACTGTGCATGAAACAATAAAAATGAAGTGTTTGGAAGAAACCTGAGATTTTTATTAATGAAGAAGGGGATGCCTTGGGCATCCCCAAGCTTTGACGCTTGTACTTCTTGAATATTTCTTGGGGTGACACGGGGTGGCATCCCCAATCTTGAGCTTTTGTCCATTCTTCATCTCATTACATCATTCTCCCCTTACACCTGAAATTTTTCCTTCATACAAAACTTCACACAATCTTCATTAGCAACATTAGTGTACTCAAGATAATAAGCCTTTTGGTTCAGTTCCAACACAAGTAAAACTTCCAATTAAACACAATCTACTGTAGCATTTCCCTCAAAAAGCTCAATTTCCCCCAAAAAAAACCAAAAAGGAATCAACAAGAAGCAAATGCAAATAATGGCAGAAATCTGTCAAAACAGACCAGCAGGTAGAAACCAATTTTTTCGAAGGCCTTCTGTTGCTCAAATCGAAAAGTGTTGAACTAACCAAAGTTGGATAACAACCTGGGTCAGAAGCACAAAAAATTATAGCTCAAACCGATGTACATAGATGTTTCGCGAATTTTTACAGCAAAGCACAAAAATCTATTTCGGGACAGCAACTTTCCCAAGTCTTACTTTTCTCTCATTAGAGGTTACTCTTGGCAAAAAAACCACACAAAAATAATAAGGAGAGGTTATTACTGAAGAAATAAATTCCAAGACTCAACTAAAACTTTTGGATTATCTCCAAATAAGTACTTTTCTTTAACGCTTTTAAGTTAGGCTTGATAGTTTGAGAAGATGCTCACATAAGAAATATGAATTGAAGTAAAAGAGAGCATCAAGAAGCAAATTGAAAACACATTTAAGTCTAACCCACTTCCTATGCATAGGAATCTTGTAAAGAAACAAGTCATGAAAGCAAAAAACAACAAGCATAGGAAAGCAAAACAAGTGCAACTTCAAAAATTTCAACATAAAGAGGGGAAACTTAATATTGTTGAGATATATAAAACCATGTTTCCCTCTCTCATAATAACTTTCAGTAGAATCATGAATAAAATTAACAATATAACTATCACATAAAACATTCTTATCATGAGCCACATGCATAAAAGAATTAATACTCTCCACATAAACATAGTCATTCTTATTAATTGTAGTGGGAGCAAATTTAACAAAATAGCTATCATTATTATTCTCATCACCATAATCATCAAATATAGGAGGCATATTGTAATCATAATCAATTTTCTCCTCAATAGTAGGTGGATTGAAAATATCATACTCATCATTATAATCATCATATATTGGAGGCATGGTATCATCAAAGTAAATTTTCTCCTCCGTGCTTAGGGGACTAAAAATATCATGCTCATCAAAACCAGCTTCACCAAGCTTAGACTTTTCCATAGCATTAGCAATAATGGTGTTCAAAGAATTCATACTAATAACATTGCTATTAGCATGCAAATAAAGTTCCATAGGTTTTTTAATTTTCTCTTCAAACACTTCATGTCCTAACTCAAGATAAATACTATAAAGCTCTCTAATTTTGTTGTTGTTTTCCGTTAAGCCTAACTAGTGAAAATAAAAACAAGAAACAAAAAGATATAATTGCAGAATCTAAAGGAAATAACTTCGAGCACTCACACACCAGCTACAGTACTAGAAGATAGCTTAGTAGCCAGAGGATGTGAGTACCTTTTACCTTACCTCCCCGGCAACGGCGCCAGAAAATATCTTTGATGGCGCGTGGTTGACGTGGGAGATTTTTCTTCTTTTAGTCCCCGGCAACGGCGCCAGAAAATAGCTTGATGTCTACACATTTATATTCTTGTAGACAGTTGTTGGGCCTCCAAGTGCAGAGGTTTGTAGAACAACAACAAGTTTCCCTTAAGTGGATCACCCAAGGTTTATCGAACTCAAGGAGGAAGTGGTCAAAGGTATCCCTGTTAAGCAACCCTGCAATCAAGATACAAGAAGTCTCTTGTGTCCCCAACACACCCAATACACTTGTCAGGTGTATAGGTGCACTAGTTCAGTGAAGAGATAGTGAAATACAAGTGTTATGGATATAAGACAACGGTGCCAGAAAAGAGCTTGATGGGAAGAAAAGACTAAAGGCAAAAAGATGGAATCAAGCAAACATGTAACATATCTAGTTGCAAACGGTGTTTCAATGTTTAGAAACAAGGCCTAGGGATCACACTTTCACTAGTGAACACTCTCATATAAATATCTTCTCTTTATGATACTACTCTGAACTACTCTCCGGTTGGACACTCTAATCCATGGTAGGGCTATAACAGCACTTCTCAAAGTCCGCTTTCCCCATCTAGATAACACCACACTGTCACCTTGAGCGCTAGATGGTTCCAACAAACACCACAATTTCATAGAGACATCCAACTCCAAATATAACTCATAACAAGTATTTGTAATCTCTAGCCTAAGTGCCACCATGGTGTGCATGTTGTCATTTTCACACACGTGGGGAGAGCAGAGATCTATTGAAGCACTTGAGTATCAAAGTAGATCTACTTGATTACAAAGCTCAAGATCACAATATGATCATGCATAGAGAGAGAGAGATGAATACATAGCTACCGGTAGAGCCCTTAGCCTCGAGGAAGAACTACTCCCTCATCATCATGGGAATCAGCAACAGCGATGGAGATGGCTCCGGGGGCACTTGCCCGTCCCGGCAGGGTGCCAGAACAGAGACTTTCTGTCCCCCGAATCTCCCCTTCAGTGGCGGTGGCACTGCGAAACTTTTTGTTGGGTCCACAACATAGAAAACAAAAAAAATCCTACGGTGTGAACTACACGCCAAGATCTATCTACTAGGTACAAAGCAATGGGTGGACATACATCCAACGAGAACTTACCCTCGTAGACAACGAGCTTTGTTAACGAGTAGGAACTCGTGGTTGATGTAGTCGTACACTTGCCGATCTCAAGATCATGAGGAAGTCCAGCAGGTCCGGCTCCAGCATGTCCATCAGATCCAGCTCCAGCAGCACCAAGTCCAGCACCGCAAAGCAGCGGTGCATCCGTGATCGCACACACGTCCGGTACCCCGACAACCTCCGTTCCTCGCTCTAGCAAAGCAGCGGAAGCAACAACTCCTTTCCAGATAAAGCCACCGGGAACATGTATCTCGCTAATCCGAGACCATGGGGGAATAATACTAGAGGAGGAGAGAGATCCTTCACAAGGAGGTGTGTGTGAGAAGTGAGGAGGGGTGGCCTTTTATAGGAGGAGGGGGGTGCCCCTCCTTCATGGCCAGCGCATGGAGGAGGTGACTCTTCACCTCCTCCATTCATGTGGTGGTAACTCCCTCCACATAAATTTGCCCCTTCACATTCTCTTTTAAAGTCTCCACTTTAAATGCATTAAATTTCTCCAAATTTAATGCTCTCTCATTTAATAAAACTCTTTTATTATTTTTTATTCAGAATTTTGTTAATTACTTTAATTAACAAACATTCACATAAAACCCCCTGCAACATTTCAATATTACATGCAGAACCAATTTCAGCAATTTCACCCGAAACAGTTTCGGTGTCTATTGAAATAATTCCAGCGCTTTCTTAAATCTTTATCTAAAACATATTTGCTCCAAATGGTGTCGGTATCCCTTAAGTGTGTCACCCTACGGTTCGCGAATATTGCAGATATGATCGAGACCCCTCTCAGATCAATAATCAGAAGCGGGACCTGGAGATCCATACTGACTCCTACACATTCAACGATGACTTCTGTGATCGTGAGAACCTTTAACGCTAGTAACTAAATCCTTTTGTCTCGCGATATATTACATGTCCGAGATTCGATCATCGGTATCTCCATACCTAGTTTGATCTCGTTACCGACATGCACTCTTTTCTCGTTCCCGTAATATAACATTCTAGTGATCACATCACTTGCTTGCAAGCTATTTCAATGTGATATCACCGAGAGGGCCCAGAGTATATCTATCCGTCATCGGGATGGACAAATCCCACTCTTGATCCATGAGCCTCAACATAACACCTTCGTAGCACTGAACCCACCTTTATAGTCACCCTGTTATTGTGTGACGTTTGATGTTATCAAGATACTCTTCCGGTGTTAGCAATTAACATGATCTCATGGTCTAAGGATAAAGATTACTTCGTATGATGTTATAGCAATATAAACATAATGACTTTGATCGTAATGCTATACTTCGGATGAATGTTCATCACATCATTCCACCAATGGTGTGACCTTGTTATTAACAACATCCAATGTCCATGATCAGGAAACCTTGATCATCTTGTTAATCAACAAGCTAGTCTATAAGAGAGGCATAACTAGGAACCCTTTTTGTTTATTAAACACACATGTATTGATGTTTCCGATCAATACAATTCTAGCATGTAAAATAAACATTTATCATAAACATGGAATAAGATAATAACCACTTTATTATTGCCTCTCGGGCATATTCCCTTCAGTCTTCCACTTGCACTAGAGTCAATAATCTAGTTTGAAAAACTTTGCGTATTGAACACCTATGGCTTTCTGGTGTTGCATATACACTATTGCTAGTGGTTAACATAATCTCCGGATCTGACAGTTTCAGGTCCGTGTGTATTTGCATGTCTTTGCGTCTCTACGCATCACTCATTCTCAAATGAGATGGCATTGTATAAATTTGGTCCTCTGGTGAGACCTTTAGTTTGTTTGGCTCAAAAATATGTTGATATTATTGTCACACAATATATCTTCATAGTATTAGCCCACTTAGAACCACACCTAGTTTGATAATAAACTACTTAACACAAATGCCCTCCTTTGCTGCTACTATAGTAGTCATATACTTAGCCTTTTGTTGTAGTATCCGTCATAATATCTCAACTTTGGAACTCATCCAAATCCATCATGGAACATCCTTTCCATTATATTGTGCCACCCATAGTCTAAATTGAGATAAATTTAATTTGTATCTTGTGACAAAACTAGTATCAATGTAACACTTTATAATGAATTACCTTTAACTATTTGTCACTTATACATTATATATTCTTAGTTCTTCCAAAGCTCATAAGAATATCTTTACTATTGTCCAATGATCATGTTATGAATCATTCTGGTATATGCTCATAACATTTAGATCATAGGACATTCTGGATATATACATATCATGGTATAATCGATCAAAATCTTCATGTGATTTTACTCACCAAGTGTTGAAACACTTGAATTTTGATACAATCCTTTCCATGCAGCAAGAACCTTTCTTGTTGTTTCCATATTGAACCCTTTCAATATCTCATATATGTATGTCTGGCACAACCATATTAGCGCCTTAATCTATCCATATAGATATTGATGCCTAATATTCCGGGTTTGCCCAAGTCTTTCATCGAAATCTTATTTTAATGAAATTCTTAACTTGTGTCAATACAAGATACATCATTTCCAATCAACAATATGTCCTCTACATAATGTATTAGAAATATGTCTCAGCTCTCCCACTTAATTTCTTGCAAATGCAAGCATCTTCATCATCTCCGATGAATTTTAAACTCTTTTAACAGTTTCATCATGGTGAAGATTCCAACTCCGCTATGCTTACTTCAACTATTAAAGTTTACATGTCCTTTTAGCACCCTTTGAATTAATAAAACCCTTCGGACCATGTCATGTACATGTCCTAGGTTACCGTTCTATTAGAAGAACCTTGTTTTGTTTATTCAACTACCATATACCAAATTATATGTAGTGGTTGCTACATTAATCCGTCAAGACTATATATCGCTATGAAAGATCATATCTTGTCATAGTCAACTCCTTGAACATTGCCGTAAACTTCTTTCCGACATGTCGACTATTTCATAGATGTCAAACATCCATGTCTATTTCTTTATAGATCCAAACACGACCGATAGGCTTCACGCCTTTCCGGAGGGTCTTCCAAGTTCAGAAACTTGATTTCTCATGTATGGATACTATCACGGATTCTATGACTTATAGTCATTTTATGGAGTCAGGGCCCATCATCGCTTCTTTGCATGTAGTCGGTTCATCATTGTCAAAACAATAACGACTTGCTTATCAAATCTTACTATTTGATTCTTACCGACCCACACGGTTCTATAGGAACTCTAATCTCCGAGATCACACCTTTTGTAATCACGAGAGCCATGAGCATTGTGGATGCCACCGGGACACTTTCCGGCGCTGCGCTACTTAGCACATATAGCTAAGGTTCAACGACCTTATCAAAGTTCTATTGTCCTCCCACTTAACTTTTCACGAAAAATTCCTTCTCAAGAAAATTGACGTTCCAAGTAACAAACTCTTTTGTCCTCAGTGTTATGGAGAAATTCCCAACAAATTCTTTGGGATAACCTACAAAGACGTGCTTATCCGACTTTGGTTGTAAACATTTTACTTATGCATAGCATACCAAAATTTAAGAAAAGACAATTCGGGTTTTGTCCCAAACCATAACTCATATGGTGTCATTTCAATGGATCACGATGGTGCTCTTTTCAGTGTAAAAGCGGTAGTATCTAAAGCTTCAATCTTTAAAACATAATGGCAGTTTTATAAATGACACCTTTGATCTTATCATGTCAAACGTGGTTTGATTTCATCTCTCGAATATGCCATACTCCTATGGTTTATCGGGAAACACAAATCATGGAACAATTCCTCAATTCTTAGGTGTTTTTGCTAAACATGTAACTCAAATATCTTCCTTTATGATCGAATCATAAGCTCTTTATTTTCTTGTTACAATGATTTTCAACTTCATCTTGAAAGTCTTTGAACAACTTTCAAATGTTTCATACTTCCTCCTTATTAAGTAAATATACAGATATATTCACTCAAATTTTCGGAGAAAGCTTATGAAGCAAAAAGATCCATCGCATATGGCTACACATAATGGACTATGCACATCAACATGCACAATTTCCAATAAGCTAGTCAACCGTTCCTCTGTGGCCTATGGACGGAGTTTCAATTATCTCGAGGAAAGTCTCACATGCGTCAATTGATCAAAATCAAAGACTCCAAAAATCATCAACATGGAGTTTCTTCATGTTTTCTTTCCAATATAATTTAAACAATGATGTCACTTCATAAGTGATCTTTCAATCATTTGTCTTGTGACATTTTAGCAATAGTGTTTATGGATGTGATTTCTCCAACTAGACTTGTAAAAGTTCATCCATCCTTTATGGAATACGGTAATTATTTGAACAGCCATTGTTCTCATAATACCGAAACAAAATAACAATTATTTAAACAAATCTTGAAGGCTTGGTTTGATGACAACGAAAAACACAATAACACTTTATTTGTTTTCGATGAACATCATCACTCATTCTCTTGGTAGTTACTTAGGCCATTGTAGTTCATGAATTGCGTTGTCCTGTATGACACTTCATACCAACCAATTCGGTATCCAATACCAGTATCCAATACCTAAGAACCACATTGTTTAACAAGCAAGGAATGTAGCCATAACATGTATATCTTCTATATACCTAAGTTGGACATCTCCAACCTTTTATTTTCTGCCAAATATTTTATAGATTCTCTTTCAGCAATTCCTTTTCTTTTAAAAGAATCTATCAACATCAATAGTGGTGTCATCAACATGACACATGGTACAAAGCGTGTATAGTCAAATACTAATACCTTTGGACTTGCACTTTGAAGTGGATCACCATCATCAAATGTTTGGTGTTCTTTCAAAAATCCATTCTTTAGTAATCTATTAGTGTAGTAAACATTTTACTTACATCTTCTATTCATCCTTATCATGACAACTTTCATGATCAAGCTACTATAGCCTATAAGGAAGAATCGCGAGTATAATATCAGTTCCCAAAACCTTTTTGGTAGATTCGGATGCCTAGCATTTCCATCCTTCACAAATTCTCATACAATATGAGAACATGTATTTTGCTAAATTATACTCTATCATAATGCAACCAAAAACATTGTTTCATATATCACAGTATCTTTCACACATGATGGTTTCTGAAACAATTTCTAGCTCCAATATAATCTTGATATTAAAACAACCTTTTGAATATAAATAATCATGGAGGCAAACATGATACTTTAGATACTAACATTGGAATTCTTACTCTCTATTTAATACTACTTATTAAACTTCATGGAGTAAATAGAGTTTGCTGAAAGTTTGCAATAGGACTTATAAACTTTATATTGACATTCAAAACAATACGATACCAGTTCGTAAAGTAAATATCCAGAATTCTATAGTTCTATTATCTCAATTAAAACTAAGCATAAGGTAGTGAACAGATGCCAATGACTACAACAAATTATGCAAATTCACTTCGATTTAGTTTATGACAAATTGAGTTCGACTAATCCAAATTAGAAATGAACTCCCACTCAAAAACGACATCCCTCGTGCCTTTTTGGTGATTACATGAACCAAATCCACTACACCAAGTCCGATCATCACATGAGTCGGTGTAGCTTCAAAGGCGAGCATCAATATGGTCATCACATCAACTATATGACTCATGCTTAACCTTTCGGTCCGTGTTTCGAGGCCATGTCTGTACATGCTAGGCTCGCCAAGTAAGAACCTTAGTATTCGCGTGTGTAAAACTGTCTTACACCCGTTGCATGAAAGCGTAGAGTTGAGAACACCCGATCATCACGTGATGTCTCGAAACACGATCCATAGAACGGTGCATACTTAAGGAAGAACACATTTTTATCTTGATATCTAAAAGAGGGATCATCTTACAATGCTACAGAAAGCGCCAAACTAGCAGTATAAGATGCTAACATCTAATGTGTAAAGTGAGATGATATGGTCCATGCATTTGATCTCTATCACTTGCATCGTGGTATGATCTCTATCATTCCTTTGTGTGTAAGGCCAAGGTCTATGGAACTTACACGTTGAGTGTGTTGTAAGAGTATCTATCATACATCTACTTACAACAATACCATATCAATACACTAGCCCAGTAACGATCTAAACTAGACGCCTCTAATTTATCAATTGCAAGTTTTACGTGGCTTAGGGCTTTCGGAGATAGAACCGTTCTTACCTACGAACATGAACCACAACGAGGATAACTAAGTTATTAGCAACTCGTTGTAAATCAGATATTGACTATAGTAGGAGAGACAGACACTCGCCAGCCACTTATGCAAAACAAGTTGCATATCAGTCGTGGAACCGGTCTCATGTACGATGACATGTAAGGTTGGTTCGGGCCGCTTCATCCCACTATGCCACCAATATCCAAAATACATGAAAGAAGCAATAACATGATCATCATCGCCCACATATAAACATATGTGTACTACCCGTGCTAAGCACCTACGCATAGATCAGGCTCTGATACCACTGTTGGGTCCGCAGCATAGAAAACAAAAAATTTCCTATGGTGTGAACTACATGCCAAGATCTATCTACTAGGTACAAAGCAACGAGTGGACATACATCCAACGAGAACTTACCCTCGTAGACAACGAGCTTTGTTAACGAGTAGGAACTCGTGGTTGATGTAGTCGTACACTTGCCGATCTCAAGATCGTGAGGAAGTCCAGCAGGTCCGGCTCCAGCATGTCCATCAGATCCAGATCCAGCAGCACCAAGTCCAGCACTGCAAAGCAACGGTGCATCCGTGATCGCACACACGTTCGGTACCCCAACAACCTCCGTCCCTCGCTCCAGCAAAGCAGTGGAAGCAGCAACTCCTTTCCAGATAAAGCCACCGGGAACATGTATCTCGCTAATCCGAGACCATGGGGGAATAATACTAGAGGGGGAGAGAGATCCTTCACAAGGAGGTGTGTGTGATAAGTGAGGAGGGGGTGGCCTTTTATAGGACTTTTCGTGGCTGGAGGCTAGATTATTTAGGGTTTTCTCATCGGAGGCTTCTTATAGGCGAAAGGGCGATGTCAGAGGGTGGACCAGGGGCCCACACCACCTAGTGGCGCGTCCAGGGGGACCCACGCCATCACATGGTGTGGCCAGCCCCTGGCCCCTCTCCGTCTCGTCTTCTGGCTCCGTGAGTCTTCCGGTAAAATATTGACTTTGGCTTTTGTCCAATCCAATTCCGTGAATATTCATTTTCTGGCTTTTCTGGAACCAAAAACAGAAGAAAATAGGCAACTGGTACTATGGCATCTTGTTAATAGGTTAGTTCCAGAAAATGTATAAAAATACCTCAAAGTGTGGACTAAACATAAGAAAATAGATACTAAACAAGCATGGAACATCAAAAATTATAAATACGTTTATGACGTATCAATGTAGCAAGCAATTCATGAAGAGAGAGATAAATTTAGTAACATTAATATGTTATCTCACACTTCCCAATACAAAATGAGTCTACAAAATAATAGTCTAAGTTACTAAACTAAATTACTAGTAACATATGCATGTTACTACTTTAAGTTACTACCCACTATGACTAGCTTCATAGTGGATAGTGGAAGTAACTTGAGTGGTAACATACATGCCAACTAGGCAAAAGAGATGATGTGACAAGTAATTAATAAGGAGAGAGATGAATTGAATAACATGTTATGTTACCGTAACATCACACTTACCAATGAAAGATGAGTCTATAAAGTATTAAATAAGGGTTTCTATGTTACTATGCACTATAAGGGTAGTAACTTAGACTAGTAATAACATGTTTACTAGTAACATGTGCATGTTACTAGTCTAAGTTACTCACCATTATGAATAGTATATCTAGAATCATGCAAGCTCTCATTAATAGGTTGTAGACTCATCATGCATTGGAGTGTGTGATGTTATGGTAACATAGCTAGTTACCACAACCCTCTCTTTCATCATTTAATGACATGTCATGTCACCAAAATGCCTAGTTGGCACTGCATGTACATGCATGTTACTACCTATGTTACTCTCACTATGACTAGCCTTAGCCCGGAACACATCAGTCTTTCTACAAAATTAATTATGCTATTTACTAGTGGGCTTTATTTTCTTGGTACTCCCTCCATACCGTATTATTGGACTAAATTAGTAAAACTCTAGAATTTAGGAGGCTACCGATTGGCTATGAAAAAGAGAGATAGACAACTTTTTATAATAATTGATGTTGCATGACCCCTTTCTCTTCCTTTCCCATGACAAATTAGTGCATGCATTGGTCAATTTCATATCCATAAATGATGGGACTAATTTTTAGAGAGTAATTGGGGCCAATTAATACATATATTAGCCTAACATATGGGTATCTCTCCAAAATCTCTATTAGCCCAACAATCCGGTATGGAGGGAGTATCTTGAAAATGAGATAGTGGCCTTGTATGCAAAAATAGAGGGAGTATCATGATTTACAAATTATTTATAGCGCGGTTGATTTATGCTAGCTAAATTGCTTCATGGTCTCATGGATGGTAAGTGTATTTCCTTATATCCTATTTGATTCAAGCTATTAGAAGGTGATACTATTTACTCTTTTTTCTATCATGCCAATTCCTCTATCTCTATCCAATTATATTATGCTAACTAAATGATGCATACGCCATTTGTTTAAGTCATCAACAACTCTGAGGAAATAACATGTAGATGATCTCCAAATAATGAGATGGAACAATAAACACCAAGACATGATGATGACAACCTAGATATATGGTGAACAAAGCAGGGTTCAAGATAAAATGGAGGGCCAGAGGATGAGAGATCATTTGCATGAGTTGGGGCATCCAAGAAACTGACCAAGCACTACAATTCCTGCAACCTAGAAATGACAAAGCTTTTAGGCCAGTGACTCCTCTTGATGCCACCATAGTCGCCCCTACCACCCTTGCTTTGCGTGCTATAGCATTTTAAGTGTCTCAAATTGTCTAATCCTAATTGTTTGGAAGACGTACAATTTAAGGACTGAGCATCAGAGATATGTGTTGTATGATAAAAGTCTAGCGGATTATTTTCCCACCGAGTATCGGTCCAAAAGCAAACATAGGGCATAACAAACTTAATCTAAATGTAAATTATACTAAAATTTTATACATGTGCAACCTGGTTTTCTTATACTATAGTATTAGCGAGCATACTTTAAGTAGTTTTCATAGTTGATAAAGTAACACTGATTGCTAAACATTAGTTATTGTGTCCTTTGTTATATAATTTTAATGTGTATCATTGCAAAATACAATTGTGTGGAGCTAAATTTAAACTTGCTTTGATGCACAAATTTCTTATTGTATTATGTTGACAATTAAAAAAATTGTTGTGTGGATTTTGTCTATGTTCGTGTGTATTATAATTCTTAAATATCATGGCAAATATTACTAAAGCGTAAAATCAAATAAATACCTCAGTACCGGTTTCTGGTGTGTATGATTAGGTAAGCCTAGGAACTTCTAGGGCATGAATTGAATAGTTGGCATTGATTCTTTACCATTACCCTTGCAAGTTACAATAGAATCAATGATAACTTAACAACATGTGCATGCCTAATAATGTGTACTCCCTCCATCCTGGTTTATAAGTCCTTTGTGTATCCCTAGATCGTCAATTTAACCTATATAATACAAACTATATAACACAAAAATTATACTATTAATAATGTCTAAAAATTTTAATTATTTTTTAAACATATACCTCATATTATGTAGGTCAAATTAATTACCTCGGGATACACAAGGATTTATAAACCGGGTAGGAGGGAGTATTGAAATTGCATTGCATGCAATAATCACCAAGGAACATAAAACCAGGTGGACTACAATAAGTTTCTGTGTATACAATTTTATTATTTTGGTGCGATTACATGCGATGTGTTTGGTATCATCTGTGTATACATGTACTCATTCCCGGACTCTAAAAAAATTCATGCACGGAAAAAGCTGATAAACTTATATTTTAGTAAAACCAACATGATGTCCATCAAAGAGAGACTTTATCCTACCTAAACTCGATGCCTCTCATAAGATTATTTTCTTCCTATGTGATGTGGACTTTCTACCGTAAATTGAAAACGTTACTTTCCCTATAGTTTCAATAGCTCTTAGGCATACTGGTTAACAACATAGTGATCTCTAAATACCCGCTACACACATCATAAGGTTACATCGATCCAAGCTATAACTTGATTTAGTGGTTTTAGAATTTTAGTTTGAATTTGTGTGGTCAAAGTCGGTGCACATACACATAAGTCGATAAAAACAATAATGGCAAGTTGACTCTAACAAAAAAATTCACTCTAAAATTCTGAAACCACTTTTTTACACCAGAAATACGTGTCCTTTAACTAGAAATAGTGATTACCGGTATACTTAAATATTTGGGATTCACTTTCTCTCATATCTTGGGCGGTCCTCCTCTATGTCCGGCTCAAGGTCTAGCCTTGATTAGTTCCTCATGCCTCCTTTTTTCACCAGATGTCCTCCATCCCATTTCCCTGAAGGAATAAGGCCACGCCTCTAGTGTTAACTTGCCTTTCGTGGGTTTTGTAACCCCCTTGTCTAATCCTACCATCATCGGCAAATCCATTGCTTGACACTCCTCCTCTTTGCCGAAGAAAGACATCGCACAAAACCTAACAAAGAACCAATATGACATACCTCCAACACAACCAAATAGAGAGTCATAACTCTGCTGATTGGCAACTTTGATATTTGACAATATTTTCAATGAAGTAAATTCTTCATTGCTTATTCACATAGCTTCTTTAGTATAGAAAATGTGTTTGTCGCTTTTAACTTGGTGAGCTTATTGAAGTTGAGTTTTATCATGTTAATATTGATTCACCACAATTAATGGGTTTTGGCCATGAACTTCACATTTACTTTGACAGGTGTTGGCAGACCAAACATTTGCCGATTGGTATGGCATTCTTGCTAAACTCCCGGTGGACACTCATAAGCATCTTTCTTTTCCTTTGGTGTGTCAACTTCTAAAGATGGTCATATCTTTACCTAATACCATGGTGTCAGTGAACACATGTTTTTCAGCAATGAATATTGTCATGAGTATTCTGCATAATAAAAATGGGTGAGAAGTTCATGGGTGACTGTCGAATCTCATGTCCGAAATAAAGATATATTTTCTACCAGTATGAATGATGGTGTGACATTAACCTCTTTTAGAAGATAAAATATAGATGGGGTTTAAAACGTGAGTCTCGCACCGCTTTATATGTTTTTTACGATGATTTTTGTTTCATACTGTTGTTGTGAATACAATATGTTACCTTTTGTGTTACAAATGAAGCTAAAATATCATTTGTGTTACAAATGAAGCTATGAAGTTACCTTCTGTGTTTCTTTTCCCAATATGTAAATAAGTAGTTTTATAACCTCGCTCAATCACTATCTGGTATGCCAAGCTTTTTAATACAACAACCAATTATATCATTAATTTGTTGCATACTGTCATTCTTTATATTACCCTCTGAAGTATTTTTATTGCACGGTCGTAGTCACATGATGGGAGTGGCACAAACTCTTTTTAGCTTTATCCCTACCCCTTCATATGGTTTGTTACTCCACTTGTCCACCATACCATCATCGGTACATTCCTCCATTCACACTCCTCTTTTCTGCAATAAGACCTCTTCCGGAAACTGACGACAATGGTATGTACCAAAAGTTTGGCCATATGTGCACTAGAGCAAGAATTACATGAGGTATTAGATCTCAAAACACCTCCAAAATTAGAGAAGATGTTTAAGCACTCAAAGATGATAACTTCCACCTAAAAAACCTCCCAAAAAAAAACAAATAATAAAAACAAACTTAAAGTAACAAGTAATGGTTTAGTCTAAAATAAATCTCAAGGTTAACTCAAATAAATGATGAGTGTAAAATGCACTAGCTGGAGGCTCTGAATCCCACATAATCAAATCCACATACTCCTGTAAATGTGCGTTGGGCTTCAAACCAAGTGTCATCTTCTCTCCAGCTTTCTTCATGATGTGCCACATGCATATCCTATATGTAGTTGTTGATGAAACAATAACTAGTGGTGAAATCATACTAGCACATTCATCAATTATTATAAAGAGTAGGCGCAACCCCTCCCATTGCTTTGAAGAAAGTCCCGAATACCCACCGAGGTACCCCAAAACAAAGTACTATATCTCTTCATGTAAGAAATGTGATACCAAAGAAAAATATGTTGTGATGATTCATAAGGGACCAAATATCATGTTATATTCGATTGGGTTGTAGGTTGAGTTGAAATAGATGATGTTCTAAAATGTTTATCATTATTTCTACTAATGACATCCACCTAGAACACATGAACCAACTAGCCCTTGTTATCACTAACATATCCAAAGTAAAACATAAAATTTGGTAGATTCTTTCTACCTAGCATAAGATGACTTTATTTGGCATCTAGAGTTCTATGCAAATTTTGTAGTTTCTCTTTTGTGCATCCAACATTCTTCAAACCCCCAAAATCTACACGAAGGAATTAAGTGTGCTACCAAAGTCCCAATTCAACCACTAGTATTCAGCACATGACACATATAAAATTCTCTATCATGGAAATTGTAGATTCGGCATGTACCCGCCAATTTGGAAGTCGTTTGCGCCCCTTAAATGCAGAAGATTGGCGATTAAGGAGAGTCTGTACCCCCGACAGACGCTTCCAGCATGGGCTACATGATCAGCTGAGCACTTGCTTCACGTGTCTATAGGAAGAGGATAACGTCAATCACATCACTATGTACCGCGTCTACGCCAGACATGTTTGGTTTAATTGCCTTGGAGCGGCTGGACTTCTGTTGGAAGAGGCACAACCAGAGAGTACTTTGGAGGATTGGTGGTTGCATGCTAGGGATAGAGTTCAAATAGGGGATAGAAGGAAGTTCGACACCTTAGCAGTCTTAGTGTCCTGGATGCTTTGGAAGCAGCGAAACGCAAGAGTCTTCGGTAACACATGCGATCAGTGCTCGGCCTCGCAGCTAAAAGATCGCATCAGAGAGGAGTTTAGCCTTTGGGAGGTTGCGAGACTTGGAGGAACACAAAACATGATGCAGGAGTAGGCTAGATGTAGGAGTGGTGCGTGCGTGTGCATAGTGTTTGGTCAAGCCGATTGTTTGCAATTGGCTCTTTGGCCTTCTTGTATGTGAGTTTCTACCTTGTATAAAGATAAGGCACGTTTTTAGGCGTGCTCTCAAAAAAAAAGTACCACCCTTGCTATTCACTTTCCTAATAAGCATTTGCTTACTAGGCGACACAAGTATGTATACTGTTACACAGTTTTCCCACCCAAGTTAGTGCAAACAAACTTTAGACTACAGGAAATTAAAACGAATTTAATTTACACTTGCGTGATCAGTCTTCTAAGAAGATAAAAGATCCAGGAGGAGTTTTAAAATGCGAGTCTCGCGCAGAACTTCATATGTTCAATATTTACGTGATTTTTCTTCCATACCGTTGTCATGGATACAGTATGTTCTTCCATCATTTCTTTCCAGGATGTTGCAAAATGAAGCTACAAAGTCATCTTTTGTGTTTCCTTGTCCAATATGTAAGGAAGCAGCTTTATGACCCCACAGCTCAATCAGTACTCGGTATGACAAACTTTTTTTTTAATACTACAACCGATCATATCATGGATTCGTTGCATAGTTTCATTCTTTATACCCCTCCGTCCTAAAGAGGATGTCGTAAGTTTATCTATATTTGAATGAATCTATATACTAAATAGTGTTTCGATACATTCAAATTTACGACATCCTTTTCGAGACGGAGGGGTACTATTAGCTTCCGAAGCTTCTTCGGATTTGTCCTGTCATAATCCTATCGTGTGTAGTGTGGCTGACTTTGCTTGTCCAAACCGACTGTCATCGGCACATTCATCCGACTCCGAAGAGGGCGGAAGAAGACCTCTCCAGAACCTGACGGCAACCGTGGCCGTTGCTAGCTTCAAGTTGTGACATGGACTCGGTTCAGAGGTACACGGCAATTGATATCAAGTTACGTAAAGTTGTCTCGTCATGTTGTCATGTCTCTAGGGCAGTCATTTGTAACTTTTTCTTGTTTTTCAAACCGTGTTTGCGTGGGGTTGGAGCCAGAGTGTGGAGCACGGGTTTGTGTTGGCGCAGCCTGTATAACAACTTGGCTAGGGAAGGGACGTTCAAATGCTAGTCACGATGGAAGGCGAGTGCCATTGAATTCCTCCTCAAGGATCTGCAGACGTGCAGTTAATAATACTACAGTACTAGCCTTTTACTCTCATGAATGCTAGCCTTTTTACTCTGATAAACCGTAGGAACTGTGTTGCTCCGATCCGATGGGTTACTGCTCCTACTTACGGACTAGTCCGTACCAGTACTTCCTAGTCATTGGAACCAGCGATACTTTTGTAGATTACTCTACTCTGTACCAGCTTAAATCTTCAGAGAGAGAGATCGTCTATCAAGGTACGCGTCCGACCAGACAGACACAGATGCAAGGCAGCGCAAGAGGATGATGGCCTGCCTGAGTGTTTCCTGTCTAGTAGTACGTTGAAAGGATTTCGTTGCAGCACACGCTCCAGTTTTATCAGAACGTGAGATTCCAACAGATTCTGGGCATGATTGTTTTTTTCCTGGATAGTGCTGTTTGAGGAGTGGCCTCAAGTTCCCGTGACAACTTGGCTCTTTTACCAATCATAGAAAAACTCTGCTATACTCACCTAAACTTGATCTCCTACAATTTCGTAAAAGATCCTCAAGTTCTAACAACAGCGTGCAGTTTCTCTATTGAAGTTCAGTCAAAGCCCACCTTGAAAAGACCAAGAATGAACACATATAACCCTGATAAACTAGTACTAATAGACAGGACAGAAGAAACTCTTCAGTTTTGATATATAAACAAAGTGACAGGTCATAGCAATGCGACTCCCACAAATCCGGCAATGAGGTGCACTGCAGCAGTCCTTGTGCAAAGCTGCGCGAAAGGTATCAGGAAGAGATGATCTCTAGGGTACAATTACATGGGAAGGGCACACTGAACCTGTGTCCCAAGAGTTGCCTCATCCAAATTTCATTTCAAAAGCCAACAAGTATCGGCAAGAGATGTAAAATGCAGGCAGATAGACGATTTCAGATTGGCAGTCAAGTAGCATCACGGGAGAAGCAAAACCTGGCGCGCTATAATCTATCCAACCGCAGAACATACATATATGAATGTTACCGACACTTACCTTGGAATTTCTCCTGTGCCTCCTTCTCCCCAGGTTTTGCAAAAGAAAGTTCAGATGGTAGATAAATCCAAGATTTGGTTTTGTTTAATCTGTCTGGAATGGTTGCAAGACTAAAGTAAACTCAGCCAACAAAAGGACTGGGTCCAAAGCACTCTCAACCCATATACAACTGCAACTAGGACCGAACCAGCAACAGATTCACGGCAGTGGCAATAGAGCATATAATATGTACAAGACAACTCATTGCTTAGATGGTAACCTAGAGTTATGAGATGCCATAAGGCATGCATGATGCAATTGTTGACAAGGCTTAAGAAAGCATACACAATGGTTAAGACATGGATACATAGTAGATCAAGCACATAAAAATGATACTGTTAAACTACCAGCATACTCATTAATTTAATGATAGTTTTCTCAAAGACCAAAACAAGACCACTGTATCAATAACAGGCAGTTCAACTCTTTGAACCCATAAAAACAGATCCTAAGGCAGAAAAGACATATCTAGAGAAGGCAAGATACAGAATATAAGTGCTGAAACCAGTTTATTCAGAAATTTGCCACACGCTAGGTGCACAGCAATCGCCAAATTTAATGGAAAGGGGAATTACAGGGGAAGGGCACCGAAAGCCTGATCTCAGGAGTTACCAAATCCATCCAATTCATCATTTCAAAACACAACAAGTGTAAAGGTGAGAAGGAAATTACAGACTGAAAAAAATGTGCAGTGTGCCAACATGGGAGATGCAAAACCTGGTGCACTCCGATATCTGTTTGTGGAACATAAATATAGTTACGATTGGCTATTTAACATGGACCTAAATTAGGCTCAGAACCTAAATTCGAGCACCGCATCTAAATTCAGGCTCCTATACTTCATATTCATTCAGCTCAGGGGGGTGGTGGTGTGTAAAAATATCGTAAAAGAAGATAGTGAGATTCTGACAACAGTGTGCAATTTCTAAGCCTAGTAATAATCCTCACAGGTTCAGTCACAACTCACAACCCACCATTTGAAGACAAAATGACCTCATATATAACCCACAAACAAAGCCTTAAAATGCTAGGACTAAATATTAGACAGAAGAGAACAAACTCTTCATTTCCATATTAGAAGTGGAAGGTCATAGCAGCGCTGACTTGCATTGATCCAGAAATGAGGTGCACTTCAGACTATGCCCACCAATATGCCACGCCTTACATGCAACCAGCGTGAAAGGTATCAGGAAAGATAATTCTAGATATATTACAGGAGAAGGACATTGAACCCTTTGTCGAGTATCACCACAAGATGGAACATATGAATGTTACTGTCATTTAACTTGGAATATCTCGTGTGTTCTGTCTGCCAGGATTTGTCAAAAAGTTCAGATGGCAAAGATATCGAAGTCTGGTTTGTTTAATCTGGAATGGTTGCAACACTGAATGGTTCATAGCACTCGCAAACCATATATGTCAACTAGGACTAAACCAGCAACAGAATAAGGTCATTGCCAACGGAGCATGTAAACTGTAAGAGAAATCATTGCTTAGATGGCAATCTAAAGTTAATAGCCGCCATAAGGTATCCATGATGCATTTGTTGACAAGGCTTAAGAAATAATACACACCGGCCCTAACACAGAGACATAGCAGATCAACCACATAAAAATGATATTAAACAACCTGCGTAGTCATTAATCCAAATGACACACGCTAAACTTAGCACATCTAAGCACAGAAATTGAGAGTTAAGAATTTTCTCATAGAACAAAATAAAACCACTGTATCGATAGCAGGCAGTTCAACACTTTAATCCATCAAAACAGAACATAAACCAGAAAAGATGTATCTAGGGAAGGCAAGATAAACCATTATTATACCCTTCAAGCAGCAGCTGCTTGCGCACTCTTCTCACCCTCACCACCCTGAGTAGCTGCTTTGTTAGCCTCCGCCTCTGCAGCTGCATCCATCTCCTCAGCAGTAGCATCGACATCATCTGTAGCTGGACGAACCTGCTCCTCCTCTGGAAGTGGCTCTTCAACATAATCATTCTCAAATGCATCATTAGGAACCCGATAGATCCTCAACTGTGGTTTTGCAGGATCCTTCACAAGCACATACTTGCCCTCATCAAACTTCATGCATATGTCCACAAGTGACTTGACAATTCCCCACATGTTTGCAGTGTTGAGGTTGATCTGGGCAGCGAAATCCCTTGGCTTGTACCCCATCACCGTGAGTACGGAATGGTTGAAGTGGTCACGGGGTTGCACACGTGACACGTAACCCAACTTCATCATGTCAGCACCAGAAAGCAAAGCCTGGGCTGTCCAGCGAGCGAGTTTGTTGGCATTGTTCTTGAGCTCCGTAGCAAGCACAGCACCACGTTGGCTCTCAAGCTTCTGCCTCCAGTCAACACCAGTAATCTTAGGATCAAACTCATTAAGAGCATTGAGCGTAAGGAACTGGCGAGCACCGCTTGGATCAGCACCGGCAGCATGCACTTCACAGCGAGCAATGATGCTAATATTGTCGTCCAGCTTCCACCGGCGGTAGCGGTAGCAAACAGGTGCCGCCTCCTCATTCTCAGTTGCAAAAGGGTTAGGCTCATCAAAGGTAACCTTCTCGCCATCACGGACTAGTACCTGCTGCGAGAAGTTCTGGTTGATGTAGGTCGCCTCCACGGCAAGAGAATGTGCTGAATTGATGTCATCCTTGTTCTCGGGGAGCTGCTCCTGCGCAGTCTCGTTCACAGTGAGCAGATCAAGCTGCCCGCCATCACGCTTGTCAAAGAAGAGCTTGTTGCCCACGCGCTGCACGACAATGTCCCAGGATAGGATGCTGCGGGGCGTGCACATAAGAGCGGCCAGGATGGCATCAGTAGCAAACACGGTAGCCTTGTCCTCCTCGGCAAGGCGACGGATGATGGGATCGTCGGTGGTGGTGATCTTGAAGAAGTGGCGGTTCTTGAAGCGTTCGAGGCGGCGCTGCGTCTTGGGGTTGACGCGGTCATAGGTGCGGTCGTAGGACTCGACGGCACCGCAGACGAGGAGATCCTCGGGCTGGTCGTTGACGGCGAAGGAGAGCTTGGTGAAGTTGGCGAAGGGGATCTGCTCGAGCACCGTCCAGTCGGGCTGGATGTCGACCGACGGCTTGGCCTGCGAGGCCTGGTTGCCGCGGAAGCCCTGGTGGTGGTGCGAGCGGTGGTTCTGGTAGTGGCGCTCGCGGCGGGCGCGCTCCTTCTCGGCCTCGCGGCGCTTGGCCTCGACCTCCTCGTCGCGGCGCTGGGGCAGCTGCGGGCGCTGGTTGAAGCGCCACTTGGGCCCGAACCGCGGGTGGCGCGGCGGCGGCTTGGCGTCGACGAGGCTGAAGGAGGAGTCCTCGGCCGCGGCGGCGAGCGAGTCGTCGGTGGAGGTGAAGTCGAAGATGGAGTCGCGGGAGGCCGCGGCGTGCGCGCCGGGGTGGCCCGGGTTGCGCGTCCAGTCAGCGATGCGGCCCAGCTTGTCGGAGCGGGAGAAGGGCGCGAAGGGGATGGAGGCGGTGGCGACGGCGCCGCCCAGGAGCGGCGGACCGGGTTCTCGGGAGGGCCCCAGCCGTCGGGGTTGAAGGGGACGACGCCCACGTCGAAGCCCATGGTTGCGACGGTGGATTGGACCGGGAGGGTGGGTGGCGGTGGCGGTGGCGGCGGCGGCGGCGGCGGCGGAAGGGTGTGATAGGGTTGGGAGTTGGGACTCGAAGGGCTTATGGCCCACTGTCAGCGTGTACTCCGGGATTCGACTTCAGCCCGTTAAACAAGTCGAATCGTCCTCCACATTGAAAGAAATCTTCAAACATTTGACCATGTTATTTCAAAAGAAACATTGGACCTTGGCCTAAATTCTCCCAAATTTGAGGTGACGCTATTACAAATGCTTAGATTCATTACAAATCAAGATGAATCCGTACTCTAGTTTTTTTTTTTTTTTGGCTTGGACCGGATTTCAAATAACATCATGAACATGTTTGGAAATCCACGACATAAACCTACTAGTAGGGTCCTAAATCAACATAAACAGATGCACCAGAGAGATTCACATGATTCCTCTTTGAAATCCTACTAAATTCGAATAGAGAAACCTACAGCAGCGGAACACACACAACAGTTCATATATAGTACCAGGTTTCAAACAACAGACAGTATACGGTTCAGCACAGTACCAGTAGAAACAAGCACTTCAGTTCAGAAAATCTGGGTCTACGAGATCAGCAGGACAACAAGGGATAACTCTCAGGTCCTCACGTTCTTATTCTGTCGGCTCAGACACTCAGTGCGGCATAGCGTTCCCAAATTTCATACCGAATTGTTACAGGTCATCTACCACGGAACGGCGTAGCGCAGTAGAAACGGCAATGTTGTGCAACACAGTTCAAAATTCAGCGAGCATTACAGGCGTTGGAGAACTTATTACTACAGGAACAAAACGGCATGGGCGTAGCAAATGGCAGGATTCCGTTCAAAAAAGAAACATGGAGCTTCTCATTGTGTGTACTCATTCCTTGTTCTCGGCCTTGTCCTCAGTCTCGGTGGAATCCTGGTCCTGGCTAGTAGCCTCGGTAGGTGAGTTGGCACCCTCTGCAAGACAAGAGCGATGTTTGTAACAGTGACAACATGCAAATTGCTAGATTGTGTTTGGGTGGCATAACGTAGTATTGAAGTACCTTCGCCGTCAGCAGATGCATGGAGAAATCGGCGTGAACGGGTTTGCTGTTGAGTAGGCTGCAATAAGAATGAGGAAGATGTGAGCAACCAAATGCAAGTTAATTTCATAAATATTGCTAGTACAACATTTGATAATAAAAGGATATCAACATAACAAACAAAGACTTCATAACAAAAATGAAGGTGACATATCATTTAAAATCAATTCAGTTAAGGGTCAAAAACTAAAAATATGGACATATTGGATTATTAGGAAGACCTCCAAAAAACACTACTCAAAAAGCTACGAACAGTCGTACCATACAGGGTATGTGCACTCTTACAAACACTGAGGATAAGATTTAGCACCTGCAATTTTGGTCGAAGTGCTTCAAGCGGTCCTTTGGGTTTTTGAGGATGCCCTCCTTGCTGCAGGAAACCAACGATTACGTGAGCAAGATTGTGTTACTTTCCCAAAATCAGTTTTAGATTTCAAAAATAGCAATACAATACCTTCCCCAGAGCCCAATCAGCAGAATCAAAGTAAGCTCGCTCATGGTCCTGATAGACATTTTAACACAGGTGAAATAAAATGAATATACCTGACTGCTTTGTAATGATTACATAAGCTGTATATATCTCTAAAATTAAATTAACTTCGCTGACTGCTTTGAAATGATTACATAAGCTGTATGTATTAATATACTAAGGCAATGATACCTTGGATATAAGTGGTGACTTCTTGGGCAGTACCCCTCCATACTTTTTCTTGATTACTGCTTCCTGCAAATACCCAGTTAAGTTGAATTGTGCGTATGGATATAATTTCACATTCTTACAGTGGAAGATATTAGCAAAATCAGGTAAAAGGAAACATGCAAGCGTACAATAAAGGATAAGCATTACAGTTGTTAACAAAATATGATACCTCTTCCTGTGGTGAAGGCATCTCATTTACTTTATTCTGGTTGGCAGTTTCCACTTTCACATCCGAAACATCTCCTTCAGGCCTCACTTGACCAGTTGTATCATCAGATGGATTCCCCGACATACTGTACAGACAGATGCTCAAACAAGCTACGAGAAGATAGATTTCTTATCAGATAATTTATGTCATTGCCACCAAAACTAGGAGCCATAAAACACGCCTGGGCATACACAGATTGGAAAGGAATTCTGAAACATGTTCTCTGAAATATGTTCACATTTGAACCATAATGTAGCAGTACTAGGAACATATCTGCATAAGAAACTAACTAGGAAGGAATAATTCAGTATGAAAAAACATTCGCAAAATTTATTTTGGGACAGTGGAGAGGTAGATAAAACTGTGTAACCTATCCTGGAGGAATCTCTCAATTTTAACAGGTGTTGCAAAAGTATGTTCTAAGTTCTAACATCGAAGCTAACACTGGTGTCATGGTATGTCATATCTTGCACCAATATTTTTGCTCGGTCAGGTTTTGAGAGTGGGAAAAGTAGAAACTTCTGAAGTGGCAATGTTTTAGACAAGGCTATTGTCCTTGACATGGCTAGGTGAAGGCAATAAACCTGGACCTGATAACTGTACATATTTTTTTCCAGGAATTAAATGAAGTACTCGAAGCCAACAAGTAGAAATACAGCATCAACAATTTACCCCTCTATGGCAAGCCAACAGCAACTGCTAAATGACGTAACAAGCACTGCATAGAAACTGCTAAAGTGGCAATGTTTTTGACAAGGCTATCTGTCCTTGACATGGCTAGGTGAAGGCAGTAAACCTGGACTTGATAAATGTACATATATATAATTTTTCCAGGACTTCCAACTAGAAATACAGCATCGATGATTTACCCCTGTATGGCAAATGAACAGCAAGTGCTAAATGACGTAAACAAGCACTGCATTCACTTGTCATACATATATGCCCTATCACACAATCCCTTGCAAAAAAACTGCAATACTGTATACGCCAGGAAGAATGTTTGCAGTCAAGTTTTTGAGTTATTTTGTCAGCACAGACAAAGTTTTCTAATATATATATATATATGAGTGAATCAAACTCTGAGCTGCAATTCTACTGAAATATACGCAGTTTAAAGAAATCTGTGATAGCCCAAAATAAACTTCCAGTAATAGGAATGATGTTGTCCTGCAAACTAGAAAAACCACATGGTTGCCAAGTACAGTTCGAAGTTATAACCGATGTAGGACAGTAGTTATGCAATACTAAGTGGCCCACAGAGATCCGCTTGTAAAATTTGGCTTCGTCTGAGCAAAAAAAAAAAGCAAACAAGCATCCAATTTCCTTGCCGATTTGGGATTCAGAGCACACAACCCAGGAGATGTTTATGGCAACATGCTTCACGGAAATGGGGCGCTACTACAGGTAATTCCCCCCCCCCCCCCCCCCCCCCCCCCCCTGTTGCTTAGATATAACACAGAAACACGCGAAATCAACCATGGCTAGTTACGAAACCACAGCATCAACCGATAATAAGTAGGAGAGCTCGTATGTGAAACGTAGGCGCTACCCCCTGCCTCGAGCCCTCTGTCTCCCCCGCATCATCTCATTCGAGGTCTAACGGGGCCGGATCTAGACGGCGCGGCCAGAATCCGTGGACGTCAGCGGGGTTTAACAGGAGCTCGTACCTCGAAATCGGGCGGGGCGGAGACTAGTGGCGGCGACGCGTGCGTGAGGCGGATGGACCCGGCGGTGACGCTAAGCTGGGGCGCGGCGGCAGCTCTAGGGCAGGGCGGTGGCAGCAGACCAGAGGCGAGATTTTAGGGCCGTATTGGGTCGGGTCAGGAGTCAGGACAGAACATGAAGAGGAATCAGGAATGGGAGGGAGGGGACGGTGGAGAGAGGACAGGACGTGTACCGTGGCGTGGAGGAGACGGGGTTTCGTCTCGTCTTCGTCTCTTCGAGCGAGTGGAGAGCAGTGATCTGAATCTGATTCGACCTGTCACGGGAACATGAATGGGGTAGGTTTTATTATTTATATTGTAAAAGAGGACATGAGAATCTTTTTTTTTTTTGCGATCATCTCTTTATTTCATTGATATATATTTGAGTGCATATAAGCTTTGATGTTAGAATTGCACTTAAATAAGAGGGAAAGAAATAGAATGGACACTATATCAGACCACCCCCTCCCACCCCTATCCCCGTGGGCAACAAGCTAACCCTAGCTTCCTCTTTACCTCCGACCCCTCCCTCTCCCTCTCCCCTGCTGCTGCCACCGACGTGGACCGCTGGGCCTCTCGACGGCGACGGAGCCCCTCGGCAAATGGCAGTTCGGCTCGGCGGCGTGAGACCCGCGATCGAGTGGTTGGTTGCTGGTGCCAGCGCGGCAGGCTGGTCGCCGGAGTGCGGCCAACGACGCCCTATCCTCCCAGATCTGGGCCCAAAGGGGCCCCATCTAGGCTTGGGCGGGCCGTGTCTG
Source organism: Avena sativa (assembly GCA_916181665.1). Classification (NCBI taxonomy): domain Eukaryota; kingdom Viridiplantae; phylum Streptophyta; class Magnoliopsida; order Poales; family Poaceae; genus Avena; species Avena sativa. The sequence continues at coordinate 523,860,509 of OV702279.1, forward strand.
GCGCGGTGGTGGCTTCCCCAGAGGACGAGTAAGCAGGGGCAGGGCATGTGTTGGCGGCGTCGGCGGGTGCCCCTGCTGCAGTGTGGCAGTTGGACTTCACATGCCCTCTCGCGCTCGGGGGAAACCCTAGGATGTGTAACAGGGGTAACCCTAGGAACGGTTTGGACAGCATCATTGTCGTCGTCGCTTCTCTTCTTGGAGGTGTTGCTAGGTTTAGGACACTTCGGAGCGACAGGAACATGGTAGAATTTCTTTGGAGGGCGCAACGGTTGAGAGTGATCTCCATTTTCTTCAAACTGCCGTTGTCGGCATTGTTTCTCTTATTTTTTTTCTATCCCTATTGTAGGTTGCTATATTAATATAGTGATGCGAAAGCCTATTTCGAGGAAAGAAACAAAATCAAGCCTTTGGCGGTGCACACAAAAAGAAAATAATTTCCGATAAGGGGAGGAAGTACTCGTTGAAATCAGGTTCACCATCAACAGTCGCCTTTGATGTAGACTTTTTTTTTGCAGGGGCCTCTAAATCTCTGATGTAGTAGACTGTTGTGCGAAATAATAGGATAGCTCGTATTCCACAAAAAAACCTTTGTTTACTTAAGGAAAAAGAACTACATTCCGAAAGGATATTCATAACAAGGTTTAAATTTACGTGCAACATAATTCAAGGGCTCCCCAGTTCCCAAGTTTTTTTTCTGACTCATCATTCTGTCATTTCCCCCCATCTCTTTTTGTTCTCCTTTCCCCTATCTGCAGTGAGAGAAACTGATACCCAAGATTTGGCCATAGGTTAGCACCGAACGGTAAATACTGCGTCACACACTACTATGCAAACTATACCATTCCATTCATGCCAACAACTCGGAGACCATTCTCATTAGTTATTAATGACATGCCGAGCTAGAAAGTCTGATAGGATGATGCACTACAAGGTTCTTATTTATATATCTGAACTCCCGGATTGAGGGGTGAAATCCTGGCAGCTCAGAACAGCATGATCACGTTGATAACTGTGATGCAGATGATGGCCAAGGTCGCGATTATCGACCCCTGGTCGAAGGCTTTTCCTATTCCTCCGGTCCTGGTGAAATGCTGGAAAGCGAGAAATGCAGCTACTGCCAGAGACACTATCGCGCCACCTTGAGTTCCCCTGTAGATGGGAAGAAGGGATAAGAGCAATGACCGGGTCATAAACTGAAAAACTAAGACCCTAACAGGCTAACAGACGCAGCATTAGCAGTAGAGCTAGTCAAGACAGGGAGAATGTTTCATACCTCAGATCCATCACCTGGTAAGGAGCAACGCTGACAAGCAGCATTGTTGACAGTGGAAGCTCCAGTTCACCTACAATAGACAGATGCAATGCGCATAAGTGACATATCTCAGTTCCATGTCTCATCGAGTATCCTACTTGATTTTATGCACGACATATGGATCTTCCTTGTTACTCTACCTGGAATGGAGAAGAACAAACGCACCAAAAGCGCGAGAAAAGCAGTCCACAGTCCATATTCGCTCCTAACATTAGGATGGTACCATAATATAATAAGTAGGGTAAAAGAGAGTATTCTTATTGCAAACAAAGGACAAAAGGTATCAGATTATTATTTGCTCCAAATAGCAGCATCTTACTTGATCCATGAGATTACGCTGCTAGGTGCTTGCAGAGCAAACAATGGTACAAGGAAGGATTTTGGTATGCCTGTGCCTTTAGCAAGCAATAGTACTCTGCAAAAGGAAAATAGTAATACATAAATGCTTAAATAATAACCACTGAGGGTACCAGAAAGTTATATTGTGTATCTATCTAACATCACCCCAACAGATTCATGACAAATTCCACAGGGTGACTAGCAGAAGCTGAATTTCCGAACAATTTATCTCCGTGTTACTTTTGGTTTTAATTACAAGTGTCCATCCTCAAGAAAACAAGTACAGTATCGAGTCATGGTCTGAAAGAATCTAGTAACTCATCAAAGATCTGAAGCAAGACTACCCTGGTCTTATTAAAAAAAATCACGACAGCTATCCTCTTTACAATATGAATGTCCTAGTAACCTATGATAGAAGACCAGAAGCATAAAGTAGATATAGGAAGGTTCCACAGGAAGCTAAGCAAGTCACCAAGTGGACAAAACCCTGAGTATCATGATATGAAAAGACTACCGTATCCTGTAATTTCTGTTAAACATCTGTCCAGGCTGATGGCATTAACGTGACTGGAACTTATGATGGTGTTAAAGTGACTGGAACTTATACCTTTGGTAAATTTCTCCGTACAAGCTATATGCAACTCAAACTTCAAAATGAGAACCAACACATTGTGCTGTGATTTGAATAGTGCTAATTGAACACACGATCTTATGTTGAAGTGTAAACAGACTTAAAATCTGACACCATTTGTCCTTACAGTCTGGTAAGAAGTACACTATGTAGTGCTTGTGAAGTATATGAATGCAGTTCCTAACTCCAGACTGCTAGATCTGTGAAAATCACATGATGTGCATGTGATTTTCACTCGCTGTAAAAATTCCACAAGGTGACTAGCAGAAGCTGAATTTCCGAACAATTTATCTTTGTGTTACTTTTGGTCCATCCTCAAGAAAACAAGCACAGTTAGGAGTCATACATGAACAGCTCCAGTAACTCGTCAAAGATCTGAAGCGAGATTAGCTTGGCCTTATTTAAACAAAAAATCGTGACAGCACCCTCCTCGCAACAGGAATGTCCTAGTAACTTATGATAGATCATAAGTACAAGTAGATAAACGACAGGTCCACAACAAGCTAAGCAAGTGACCGAGTGGACAAAACCCTGAGTATCGTGATATGAAAAGACTACCGTGTCCTGCAATTTCTGTTAAACATCCAGACTGATGGCGTTAACGTAGCTTGAACTTACACATTGGGTAAATAAATTTCCCCGTACGAGCTATATGCAACTCAAACTTCAAAATGAGAACGAGTGCATTGTGCCGTGATTTGAATAGCGCTGTTAAACACGCGACCTTACGTCGAAGTGTAAACAGACTGGAGATCTGACATCATTCATCATTACAGCGTCAGTTCGAAAGTAGAGCATGTAATGCTTGTGAAGCATACGAATGTAGGTGTACTAGTTCCTAACTCCAGACTCCTATACGTGTGATGTGCTTTTCAGTGTCTGCAAGGAGTTGAGCACATGGTGACTGACCAAGAAACGCACTCTCAACAGGGGCTGTAATGAATGTCTCTGAATTCAGAACAATCAACATGAGGATGTTGAAAAATCCATGGCAGCTCCCAGGAGCAGCAGAAGGGAACTAACAGTTGCGCAATTGACGGTCCTCTCAGAGACAAAAGCACGAACAGATTCGAAGCCCAGAAAGGCGCATGCCTTTACGAGCAAATCGTACACATAGAGGAATGGGGGTGCGGCGAGGCGAGGGAGGGAGGGAGGGAAGGAGGGCACTCACGCGGCGGCCGCGGCGGAGACCCACTGCATCGTGGGCGGGCTCAGATATGCCGACGCGTGGCAGACGGCGGTGGACCGGCGACGTCGGCACGGTTGCCCCGCGCCCAAGCCCAGCGGCTGCGGCTTCAGCGGCAGCGAGGCGCATCCCCTGCACACACATCACACATATCACGGCGGCGTCGTGGGATCAGCGAATCACGCGGAAAGAGAGCAGGCACGGGGCAGACCCGGCGACGCCTCACCTGAGCGCTCCCGTCGGCAGGGCGGAGGCGGCCGGGGCGGACGGACAGGCCGCATTCCGCGCCCGCGGCCGCAGCAGGGGCACGGGGCAGGCCGTGGGGAGCGCGAGGCGCAGCGAGATGGACATGCCGATTGCGGAGCGGGCTCGTCGGGGGTGCGCCTCGCCGGTGAGGTGAGTGTGATGTGGCGCCGCGGTGGGTGTCTCTGGAAGTCTGTCTGGCCGTCCCGAACTCGACTGATGGTGGTATGGCATTACCGCTGTGATCTGAATATCGATCAGCTCGCGGTGCAGCCACGTGGAAGGGCCGCGCAACCCGTGCCACGCACGTTGCCGTCGCGCGGCCCGGCGGAAGGGACACGGACGTGGGGGCCGGTGCCGACGTTGCCGTGCAGTGGCCGCGTCCACGGGCCGTGATGGGGCCTCGGCTCTGTGATAGCTGGTCGGCACAAGACAGGGCTGGGGTGATTTGCTGTGAGGAAATCTGAAGCTGCAGGAATGGTCCTTAGGTACCGCAAAAGTCAGAGGCGGTAAATCGACAACCCTTTTTAAGGTATGAAATAACACCGGACGGAACAGATGCACTAAATTTAAACTATATATTTAAAATCCATCATATATTGGCGCCAAATTACATAGCGTCTGCATCCATACTTCACCTAGCATCTACGCATTACCAGCGGTACCTATTCTCACCTGATCATCATCGACGGCGACGCTTACTCCTCGTCAGTTGCCGGGTAGCCGAAGTCGTCTGACATGAAGTACTCGCCGGGCAAGTGGGCTTCCAGGGCCTCGAGCCGGCGGTCATGCTCGCGGAAGGAGAGTCAGCAGGCATGGAGAAAGTCGCGCTTCTCCGCCCTACGCGCGTCACGGCAGTGCTTCCGGTGATGCACGATCTGCATCACTGCGGTGCACAACGAGTGGTATTTGGCCTCAGTGAGCAAGACCGCCTCCTGCTCGTCGTTGGCAGCCGGCTCGCGGACCACTGGCGGTAGGGCGCACATATCTGCCAGGAGCTCCTCTTCTGCCTCGTCGGCGACATCGTCGGACGAAAACGGGGGATGGTGCGCTCACGGCCGCCGCCGCTCTGTCCCTGCACGGGGACGCGCTCCCCCTCCACCGACGGGGGCGGCGGGCGAGCTCGCCGCCCGGAGCTCCTCCGCCTCAGACGGCAGCGGCACCGGCAGTCGCATCCGCTCAAATCACGGCTCGACTGGCCGGCCATGGCAAGAGGGAGGGTGCACACGGAGGTTGGCGGCGGCGGTGTGCTTTTCGTCGGCGGAATTGACCGGAATCGAAGAAGAATGGAGGCGGCGGCGAGGGTTTATGGGTGGGGGAGGAAGGAAAAATGGATGCGGGATACCGCATCCAACGCCCCTCGCACTGAATATATGCGGGATGGATGGGCCTCAACGCAGGAAACCGCAAATTTTTTTATGGTACGGCTGTTTTGCGGTATCTAGAAAGGCCATTTTTTTGCTGCAATACCATATATCAGCCCAAAATTTTGCGGTATCGCCTATATGTGGTATCCGCTAGAGATGCTCTTATGCTCTTACACAAGATTCGACCACAACAGATCCCATCCGTTTTTTTAAACCTCCATGCCTTAGATCAGCCTCCAAATTCTTTCTTCACGGCCTTGCAGAATCCACAGCCTAAGCCCTAAGAAACTTGTAAGGTATGTATATGTGCACGCAAGCTTCACAGCAGAATTCTTCGAAACTTGCCACTTGCAAACTGAGACTTTATTTTGCCGCGAGGGTTTGCAGATCAAATATATTATTCATTTCCAAATGTGAAAACATGAAAAATGCAGCCTGCCTGAGAACATACAGGTACAAGCACATTACTAATGTAGACAGCACATTGCCAAGTTAGATACAAGCAGAGAGCTCCTTATGACTTCAGAGTGGCGCCTCACACATTGACTGACTGATTGACAGTTGGTGAAAAAGAAAAAAAACAAGCAAGTTACAGCTACATTATCCACTAGCTATGAGACGGACAACTTGACTGGCTACCAGGAAGCCAAGTACAAGCACTGCATAGCAGCAGAGCAGGCGTCGCAAAGTTGTGGAGGCCACATCCGCCCCGTTACAGCGAAGGGCGATAGCCAGCCCCGCCGTAACCCAGGTAGCTGCTCGATGAACCCGGCTGCTGCCCCACGGTGCTGCCGTACGCAGCGTAGCCGCCCGCGGCAGCCGGCAGGGCGCCGGGGCCGCCGTACGTGACCTTGTACTGGCCTGCACCGTACGACGCGGCGGCAGCGGCTACCGATCCCGGGTTGTACTGGTACGGCTTCGGGGCGCCGTACTGCTCAACGCCGCTGCCGTAGGAGGCGTAGTGGGCGGCCGCCTCGTACGCCGTGGGAGCCGGTGGCGCCGCGGCGTAGTGAACGTACCGCTCGGCCGCGGCCACGTACCTGTCGGGGTAGGCGGGCACCTGCGGCGGTGGTGCGCGCTGCTGCCATGCGCCGACTGGGACCACGGGCCTACGAGGAGCTGAGCCGGCAGAGATGGGGGGTCGCCGGGGAGCTGAGCCGGCAGAGCTGGGAGGCCGCCGGGGAGCTGAGATGCCGGAGACACGGGGCTTCTTTGCGTAGCTGCGCCCAGCGTCGACCGCTGGCCTCTTCTCGCCTTTTGATTTTAGCTCGGAGATGCGCTTTTGGAGGGGACCTAGTGGGCACTCCTTCTGGAGCTTGTACTCTTCGACGCACTTGATGATGGCCCTCAAGGCAAGTAGCTCACGAGTCTTGATGTCATCCTGCACATGTATTTAACAAGTTGCAACACAGTTAGCTCAAAATTGCTAACCATAATAATCCAGTAAACTAGATAAAGAGGATAAAAAACTAAACATGAAACTGTTTCAGCATGTAAAGCAATATACAATAATCAACCATGTCCATATTAGTCTGGATTCTGAAAGAAGCGAATGCCATGAGGTGGTTGGCTGCTGTAAGCTAATACTTCACGTGTTGTATCAGTCCCAGATAGCAGCACCCATGCAGCAGAATTCAAGAATAATTTTTCTCCCCATCCGCCTTACAAAAAGATTTTTTGGGACTAAATACAATAACAGATTTCTCAATTTGAATGTGCACAAGATTACTGGTAGCTTGTGCACACCAAATACAGCATGATACATACACATAAACAAACCTTAAAGCAAGAAAAGAAAGAAGATGATTAACATGTATTACAAAAATCATCAACATGTCAAAAGAGTGTAGAAAGAACAGACCGTTGAAGGAGTCACATTTGCATCCTTATTATTGGCAAGCGAGTCTTTTAGCTCATCTACATATGCCTTCAAGAGAGGGGCAGGAGGAAAACTCTCTGAAAGCCCAAAAGCTTGTATGAATTGAACCGCATCAATTTGCCTGTGTTTCTTAATCAACTCCTCAATAATACCTGCAAAAGCAAATGATCAACACTAGAATCGTAGAACACTGGATTTATTAATAAACATCTAAGGTATTCATATAATAGTAAGGTTTGTATTCCCTAGATGGTTATGGGGCCTAGCAGTAAAACATGAGCGGCACCAGCCTGCCAAATTAAGGGATGATAATGCCACATGGCATTCTGAGTGGATACCAACCTGGTATTTTCTCAGTCAGACCAAGAGAGCGACAAAGCTCAGCAGTCTGCTTGCGACGAGAGACGGCAACTACGATCTTGCATAGTTCATCTTCGTCAAGCGCCAAATCAACATTAAAGGTAGTAAGAAGCTGCAGGAATGCCTGTGCTTCCAATGAGTAGCCATCAGAAGCATCAAGGTCAACCTCAGCTATCTTAATCTTCCACTCTTCGGCAATTGCCTTGGCTTGCTCAATAATTTCAGAGCTCCAAGGGTGGTTGCCACCTGGCTCCTTCATTCCTAGTGAATGTGTTATAGCCTCCATCAAAACAATGCAGCTTCTGCGCTGCCCCTGAATGGAGTGATATTTATCCCCAGGCAGTTGGTCTGGGAAGAAACCCTCCAAAGAATCAAGTACGAAGCGTGCAGGGTCAGTTGCACACTTTAGTGCAACAGACAGTTCATCACGAAGGCCAGCAAGTTTTTTCCAATTTTCTGAAAGAAATTTCAGAAGGCCTTTCATGTCCATCTGCTCACAGAGTTGCTTCAGCGCAGGACGCGGCTTAACCTCGACTGGTGAAGGTTCAGACGGCTTTCCCAATCCATTAGCAGAAGAGGTTTGCTCCTCTGAAGCACGAGATGCATTGGTGTCGTTGGTTGAGGTTCTTACCTTTTTGTCTTTGCTTCCATTGGCATCAAGTATCTCAGCAAGCTCGACATTATATTTTTGGCGCACCTCTGCTAGGGCAGAGACGGCAGCATCCCTCAGCTCCTGAAGCTTGTTCACAGAAGCACGCTCTTTTGCAGAAAGATTAGCCTCTTTCTCAGCAATCAGCCTACGATCTTCAGCTTTCTTTTCTTCTAATGCCTTCTGCTTTTCTTCCAGTTCATCACACTTGCTCTTGTATGACTTCTCAAGGTTCACGAAATGAACTTTGATATCTTCCCACTGAATTCCACTCTGCAATTGTAGGGTTGCTTCTGTGTGGGATTTCAGTTTACCAAATACCTCAGCAAGCTGTTCTAGCAATGGCGTTGTTGTTGACTCGGAACCACCAGAAATATGAGAAGCAACTTCAGTCGCCATTTGCAACCAAAACAATTACAATCTGTAGACAGATATAGGATTAGATCCCTACATGTAAACGAGCAGTGTTACGAGCAATGGCTTGTGACAATTTGTATTAATTCATGCACAACAAGTACCAAGACCATGTTTAAGTGCAAAATAGAAAGAACGGACAGATAAAGAAGTCAGTAATACACACGACAGTGTGCAATCAAAAGTATAGAAAAAGAGGAAAAGCTCAGAATAACAAATAGGTAACAAAAGAAAGACCCTGTTTGGATTCTGAGATGTACTCCAACTACGAAAACTATTGAAATGAACATGTGACATAACCTAAGTGATGGCCTAATGAGAACCAAGCATGCTCGCCCACCCACGTCCAAGGCACAGACTCCGCAGATGATCACCGCTTCTTAATGAGTTTGGTTCTATTTTAAGCGATGGACTAATGATAATCACAATAACTGAATGTTGCAAACTACTCACCCCCTTGATTATGTTTTCGCTATTATAGAATTTCTGGTTTTGCCAATGTTAGGAAAGAACACCTGAAGTGAACAATCCCCCACCCAACCAACAAAAATAAATCCCACTGAATTTCAAATAATCATAGGCTGCCTGCGATACAAATCCATGTTATACACATCTTCGGAACTGAGAGATCGTATTCAGATTTCGAGCTTCACTTTTATTTGTAAATTCGGATTGCCTACTTATCGATTCAGGGGCGGATCTAGATGGTCGGCACGCAGAAATTGTGGAAGGCCCCTAATGGGATTGATTTGACTAAGAGAATCGCTGCGCTCGACGGGAACAACCTAGCTCATACCTCAAAGGAGACCCGGTGGCCAGAGACAAGGACGAGGCGGAGACGAACGCGATGCCCCGGCGAGGAAGAACGGGAACGGAGACGGCGACGGTGACGGGCGGAGACTGGGCCGGGGGCGGGGGCGGGGGCGGGGGCGGGGGCGGGATTGAAGCGTCGGCGGTGACGCCTAGGAACGGCACGGCGGAGGCGGCGCCGACGACGAAGGAGTTGTTTGGGAAGGAGAAAGAGATTAGGGCTAAGCTAAGCCTGTGGTCGGCTGGTCGCTGGGGCTGCGTGCCTGCAGGAAAACAGTGCATGGGCTCGGCCTGAAACGTCCTTGGGTTAGGGGCCCAGACTTGCCAGAGCCTGTACCGCTGAATACCTGACCATGGTTTGTTTTGTCAAAAAAAAAAAAAAGACCACGGTTTGTGTCAACTTAAAAGAAAAACTAACCATCTTTGTTTTTTTAAGCCATTCGGCAAATCATCCATCAACCTACCACCCATAACGAAGATAGGGGTTCATCAACACAAATACAAGAAGACCGAAACTGAAAAGCATTTCTAGCCGATTCATGTGTGACTCACTAAATGTGGTTAGTATCATCTCCCTCTATAATTTCCACATGTCTTTTCAGCCTTATAAACTGATAATCCCATTGAGCATGGCACGCTGATCTCATAAGAAAACATCCCATTATTTGTGTGGTAGGATGCGCCAAAATCTTCTCTTCCAGGTGCCAGTGGATTTCCGATATCCGGTTTGTGTCAACAAGTTAGAACAATATTCTTACCAATTCATCATCTCACATACCATCAACTGGATTTATTATATCCTAGAGTTTGTTCACGATAACATTTTCTTTCATCATATGGATCCGTGGCTTATCACTAGCAGATACCTAATTGTTTCCCAAATGTCAACTTGTGCGTCATCTTCAACTTGCTATATACACCCTCACGTGTACCTTACAAGACCCACAAAGATAGAGCTACCACTTTTCTCCATAGTGTTGGAAGGACAAGTGTGTAGGCTAGTACTTTGTCAAGGTCTTTTATGTAAATATTACTTTGTATAAAGGAACGAGTGAGTAAGAGAGCCTTCTAGAAATCATCTATCAAATTCCCAATCGAGTCTACCATAGCGCTAGGTGATTTACTACATGGTATCAGAGCTAGAGACGGCAGTCAGCCCTTGCGGGCGGTGAATCGACAATGTGTGATGGAGCTCCAGCTGTGGGAAGAGTTGCAGACCATGGCGCATTGGTGGCAACATCAGGAGGCGGAGTGCGGCTATTTGAAATCGGAAGTGTCAGAGGCTGCGACTGGCAGCGCATGTGAGTGCAGGTCAGCAACGCTAGATGGTGAACTGGTGGAAGTGAAGAGAGCAATCAGGTGAGGTGCAGCTTCTTGTGGCTTGTAGAGAAGAAGTTAGCGGTTGTAGCTCGTCTCTTATTGCACCTGCATCCTTTTGCTTTATCTTTACTACAAGACACGAGCTAGCCCACCTCTCTCATATGTTCTCATAATTTTGCCTATATCTTGTGTTAGATGGAACGGGGAGTGAAGATAAAGGCTTCTTCGGGGTAGCAAGAACCCCCGCCCTTGGCTGCAATATCAGAATATGAAAAACGAAGATTGAAAACTATATAAGCGAACAATGCAAGAATCCGACAACAGAATTGTGCACATATGTTCCTTATACGACCATCCTCTCATGAAAAACCAGTTATTCCTAGAGAGAACATTGTTAGAGCAGAGATGTGTATACTTGCCCGATTATGCTCTACCATTACTAATTTATCATGTTATAATTCTGCTTCTACCATTACTAATTTATCCTCAATGTTCACTTCACTATGAGGAAACTAGCTATTAGTGGAGCATATTTTTCGGATTTTGTGGCGCATATTGGATGCGATATTGTTACCTCACCACTAAATTTTATTTCTGTGGCGCTGTATCTATATGTGCCACAAAATCCTCAAATTCTATGACACATTCTTTCATATGCGCCACATAATCTTATCAGTGGAGCATCCATATGATATGCGCCACAAATATATATGTGTCACAGAAATAAAAATTATGTGCCACAGAATTATGTTACAGGTATTCGAAATACATTGCAGTCCTGGTACAGATACATGTATATTATAGACTTTATACAAAAAAGCTGCACACAACGGTACAAACAATACATTTCACATGGTATATGAAAACCAAAATAATACAAACACAAGTCTAATGTCATCACATTACTTAGAGCCCGATCAAGATACATAGTGACAAGTGCTGAATTATTACACAAGTGTTGGTACAAAGTTCATCATCTCACATTACAAATGAAGTGGTCACCGTCTAAACTAGGATCAAATAGAGTACAACTGCGATGACGGTGAGCAAGAACGGGAGCACGACCAAGGTCTTCATCCGGTTCTTCTTCCACAGGTGGTTCCTCTATTTGGCTACCGCCTCCTCTCTAGCCGCATATCCTTTGTAGTTGTTGATGCTGAACTTGCTCACTTGTTCCTAACAGTCCTCCCACTCCTCGCAGACTTTCGGAACCCAACCCTTGTAGACCACGTACCACAAAGTTCCCATAGACGACACCAATTGACGTGGGGTGATCACGTCAATGCCCATACTTGATGGACTTAGGCTTAGGGAAGAGCGGCGCACTAAAGACTTTGTCGGTTAACAAACAAACACAAAGGGGACATGAGGTTTACTCAAGTTCAGGCCCCCGGAGGGAAAACCCTACTCTTGCTTGTCTGTTCTTGATTGATTGAGGAACCGAAGGTTACAAGGGCACCGAGACGGCTATGGAGCACATATTGAATCTAGTGGGTGTATGTGCAAGAGTTTCGATGTCTATTTTTGTGGTGTCTAGATCTGTTGTCTATCTGGTGTCCTCCTTGTTGGCCCCTCCTAGACTTTATATATGGGGAGGCTAGGTCTCAAGTACCAATGCGAGTTGGTTACAAGTTGGTGTTCGTGTAGAATCTAATATTGAGCTTTCCTTGTCTTGCATGCTTGGAGTCAGTGTCCTTGTAGGCTTCGTATCATCCGAAACGTTATGTGCTTCATGGACCTTGATAGGTCATCGAGTGGGCCTTCCGTTGGGCCGCACCAAATAGACTAGAGTCGGGTTCCCATTGGGCATACCGTAATACATCAATGGAAATAGTGGTTGGAGTAATACCACGAGAAGACGGACATGAATATAGAAATGTGGGTCCTATAGAAGCAGAAAAAGATACATCAGGTGATGTACCATGCTAGAAAAAACCAAATGAAGAACAAGAAGTTTGGGTGTACTCGTGATGACACGAAGATGAGAATGATCAAGTGTAAGGGAGGAAGATACTCCATTGGGCCAGAATCCTGAAGCTCAAGTTTAGCTAGACTCACATAGTCCAAGTTCAAGGCCCTCTGCTAGTGATGGTACAGTTTCTGCTCCATTTGATGATCTAGATATCCATATAGCTTGGAGAAAACAACCTTGCTCCACTATTGAAAACTTTCATCAAATTTGTCGATATTTCTAATTATGTATCATATTCTTCCCTAGTACCTCAGTATAGAGATTTTATTGATGCACTTGACTCGGTTGTACCTATTCCTCGATTGGTAGGAAGCGAAGAGGTGCCCCAAATGGAGAAATACCATGCTGGAGGAAATGGCAACACTTGACATAAATAACACTTGGGTACTTACGACTCTTCCTACTAACAAAAAGATTGTGGGTTGTAAATGGGTATTCACTATAAAACATACTCCAGATGGAAAGATCGAGAGATATAAAGGCATATTAGTGGCCAAGGGCTACAATTATACATATGGCATGGACTATGACGATACTTTTGCACCAGTTGCAAAATTGAGCACTATTAGAACTTCAATGTTGTAGCAAACTTGAAGCAGTGGAAATTCGCCTCAGTTAGATGTTAAAAACACATTTCTTCATGGGAATTACAAGAGGAGGTCTATATGGAGATTCTTCCCAGCTTTAATACAAGTGAAACTGAAGGGGAAGTTTGTAAACTAAAGAGAGTGTTATATGGGCTACAATAGTCACCAAGGTCCTGGTTTGACATCTTCGAAATGATTTTTTTCATGGGATTATCAATAAAGCAGTGCATACCACACTTTATTCTTCAAGCATGTTGAACAAAAAATTGTTATACTTATTATATATGTGGATGTGATGACCCACAAGTATAGGGGGTGTATCGCAGTATTTTCGATAAGTAAGAGTGTCGAACCCAACGAGGAGCAGAAGGTGCTGGCTAGTGGTATGGATCAGGAATTCTCTGCAAATACTTAGCAAACGGATTTTTAGGGGTTTTCGATAAAGCAATTAAACAAAGTACGAGTAAATGAAAGACAGTAAGAATAAATGCAGCAAGTGGCCCAATCCTTTATGCAGCAAAGGACAAGCCGGTTGTATTTCTATAGATGACCAAACGTTCTCGAGGACACATGGGAAGACTGTCAAGTGCTTTTGCTTCATATAGTTGATTAATCTTCTTTAGCTTGCTAAGTGCTGTGTGGGTAAACCTGTGCTAATGTACCGCCCCATCCAAGACTAATACATACTTGTGATTATACCCCTTGCAAACATCCGTAAGTACAAGAAAGTAATTAAGGTAGAAACTTAACCACAGCTTTAAACTCTAAGACCCTTACGTCCCTTGTGCAATGGTTTTCTAACGGGGGTTCAGGTTTCTGTCACTCCGGCAACCCCTACGATTAGTAGCCAAATACACAATGCATTCCCCTAGGCCCATATAGGTGAAGTGTCATGTAGTCGACGTTCACATGATACCACTAGAAGAAGTACACCACAACTTAAATAACAATCTATTGAATCTTTCTCAACACAACTCCACTACTAACAACAAGACTTCTCCCATGTCCTCAAGAACAAAATGAACTACTCACAAGACATCATATGGATCATGATCAGAGATGGAATAATGATGTATAACGATCTGAACATAAACAATAATTCAATGGTTCACTCAATAGCACCAACTACAAGGAGTAATCAACACCGGGCAAGTTTCCCTTATGAACTATGCAAGATTCAACCAATTGTTACAGCAATATGGAGATGGTGATGAGGGTGCTGATGGTGATGATGGTGGTGATGATGATGATGATCCCGATGAAGTCCAGCTTGATGGTGGTGTTGATGGCGACGATCTCCCCTCTCCGGGAAGGAATTCCCCCGGCAGAAATCTATCTGCCGGAGAGATCTTTCTCTCTCGGTGTTTTCCGCCCCGCAGAGGTGGCGGAATCTTTCTGTGGTCGCTCCCCGAGTCTTAGGGTTTCGGGAGGTTGATATACGCCAGAGGGGAGAGGCTGGAGTGGGCCAGGGTGGCCACACCACTCCTAGGCGCGGACTAGGCCTGCCCACGCCATGGGGTGGTGTGGGCCCCCTGTGGCCCACCTCCACTCCATCTTATGGCATCCTGAGTCTTCTGGAAAAATAGGATTTTCCATATATTTTCCCGGATTTTCTGATCTTCGCGAATTTTGCCTCCAAACAACACCTTTTCCATCAGAATCCTGACTGCAGCGGTCCATGCTCCAAAAGTCATCAACCATGCAAAAATAGATGAAATAACATAAGTATCACCTCTCAATATGAAATATATCAATGAATAGTAGTGAATTAAGACATATAATAGTGATGCAAAATGGACATATCAACTCCCCCCAAGCTTAGACTTCGCTTGTCCCCAAGCGAAACTGAGCTTAATAAACATGGCCTCAGGTTTATGGAGCGAAGAGTCGATAAAAAAATACGGACAAGAAGCATCACATTCATCAAATACATAGATCATAATAGAAGACAACTCACTGTTATATAACTCAACTTGCAATGAGTAAAGGAAACACAATAAAGATTCATAAAGTAAATCATAATTGGTAATGGCAAACTTAGCTCTTGGTCGAAGAATAGTTGATAATTTGCTAGAGTTCACAAATAGCTGGTTTTCAAAGAAAGCTTTCAAAGTAGTAAACTTCAAGATAAGAGCAATGTGCAAAGCAAGGAACATAAGAAACATGAATGCAAAAATCATCATATGAATGAATGAAACACATCAACTCAAAATACTTGCTGAGATAGAAGGGAATAGGTTTACTGACTCAAATACAAAGCAAAAGAAAAGGCCCTTCAAAGAGGGAAGCAGGGATTGCAAGTCTCATAAAGAGCTCCCAAAAATTATGATACTTACTAGCTTTCAGCTCTCATTGCCCCTATCATAGGCATCTTTAGGTGATTAAGGTGAAAGTGAGGTCCAATCTGAGTTATATGCTTGACAGACTATAAACTGAAAAACCCAAGTCCCTTGAGTACGAGGGCCACTCCTCATGCTACTCAACTTTAGTTACCGGTAAGTTCTTGTCATCGTAAGTATGTGCGTATCATTGAGAACCGCCAACGGGGTACCCCTTGCCCGATGATACGGAAGAATCCCCATATCAAAATGACAAGGCAAGCAGACAATGAGTATCTCAGCAATCTTCTTATTTACCATGGGAAAATGGTTCTTTTTTCTCTCTTTCATCTTTTCATAGTATCTCTCTTTTTTTATTTTTTTTCTCAATAGCTATCTCTCTCTTTTTTATAAGAAGAATGCTTCATAGATATCATTATGGTTACGCTGCAGGTTTCCACCATGTCAGCATGGATTAGACCAGCGGCCCAAGCGTTTCTCTAACACACATACATAACTCCATGGACTTACAAGATCCCCTTTTATTTCACACCGACGACATCCACAAACAAAAGAGCAAGGTATCAACTGGGTATATATTTACAAGTGTTGAAAGCGTTCCCCATGACAGCACGGTTCTGCTAATCCCCACCCTATAATTTGCAAGCATATAACTTTCATGGAGAGTTCACAATGGTTCAGGTCTATTAAGTGCAAGAAGGTAAAGTGTGCCATCAAGTTCGTGAGAGCTTTAATCACTAATTTTCGCATAACAGGTTTAATTTGGGAGGTAGACAAGACAGGAATTTACTTGGAATAGCAATAATGCTACTAGGTAGGTATGGTGGACACAAATGGCAAAGGTTTTGGTTTAAGGAAGGTGGATGCACGAGAAGAATTCCCTCTCAGTACAGGTTTTTGGCTAGCAAGGCTGGGAAGCAAGTACAAGAGTTGAAGGAAACAAACAAACATACAAATGATAAACACAAACATGCAATCTTCCTTGGAAGCATAAAAGATCTTAACTAGAGAATACTAGACTTATGAGCAAATCAAGAAAGAAAGATGATGAAATTATTTTTCTCTAGAGTACTTCTATCCTTTTCTTTTCAACTCTCAAAAAGGTGTTGCTACTGACCGAGCCAGGTTTGCCAAAACCAACTAAATTAACTCAATGATCCCAAAGTGATACCAATACTAACAACAAGATCAATCACATAACCACGAATTGAAAACTAATATAAGCTATGCAAAAAGGGTGAATGATAGAACTTCTCATTAATATTCCATAACGGAAACTCACACCAAGGGATACATATCTAACGAGAGAGGGGACACTTCCATAATGCAAACCATACTACAAAATAACTCCCCTATTCATGATATGACTCTACTAATAAAGTAAAAAGATAGAAGATAGTGATATGATACAACGGCACTCCCCCAAGCTTGGAACAAACCAAGGGGATGCCAAACCTGATGACGAATTACTCCTTCAGTGGTGGTGGTATCCTCTTGATGAGCTCTTTGATCAGTTTCCCCAAGTCCTCAATCTCGAAGGTGAGATTACAAATCAGCTATGAGTTTTGCTCAATGCGGCTCATGATCATGTCGTGTTGAGAATTCCAGATCTTGTTGTTCTTTCCCCACTCTTCCTCCTTGAAGTCTTCTTTTCCTGCATAGCGGGTGCATGGAGGACGAGATCGTGGAGCCAAACTGTGACGAGGAGCTTTCCCCCCAGTCTGCATCCGTGCAGTCCTTCTGATCTTGGCAGGTTTCACCACTCCAATGCTTGCAATGGTAGTGCCGGTGTGCGGATGTTGGCCTTGCTCCTCTTCACCTTCACTCTTGATCTCCTTCTCCTTCCAGGGGTCTTGGAGGTCTTCCTCCATGGGCTCCTTCCTTTTATCCTTGGCGGACACCATTGTGCTTCAAAGCTTCAAGAATAGTTCCTGGCAGAAACAGATCGAAACAAAAACACGACGAAAACATGATATACGGACCTCGGGGGATCCGGGAGGTTATATATTACGAAGTTTCATATCAAAAGGAAGTTACTGGGAGAAAACGAGTCGGAGGCGGAGTCCGGGGTGGACTCACCACCTGGTGGCGCGGCCAGGGGAGGGCTTGCGCCATAGGGTGGTGTGAGCCACCCTGGCTCCGTTTCTGTCTCTTTTTCGCTTCGTAGCTTTTCTTATTGACTGAAAACTGCAAAAATATAGTTGGATTGTATTTTCGCGGAACTTTTCTTACCAGAACTGTTACCTATTTGAAAACAGACTCTGCAGGTCTCTGAATTTGGTATTTAGTGGATCCTTCCGGAGTCATCACTTGAATCATCAATATCTTCATCTTCATACACTTATTACTTGAGTCATAAAACCCTTCTCTTCCTTATTACACCATTATCTCCACTTCCTGGAAATTTCTTTCACATAAAACTTCACACAGTTCTCATTAGCAACATTAGTATAAGTGAAGTGATAAAACCTTTTGAGTCCAAATTCAACTGAAAACCATCAAAACATAAGCTACTGTAGCAACTCCTTCCGAAAACCCAAAAAGATTTCAAAAAGGAAATCGAATAAAGAAGCAAATGCAAGAGTTGCAGAATCTGTCAAAACAGACCAGCAGGTAAAGATCAATTTTTTCGAAAATCTTCTGTTGCTCAAATCAAAAAGTGCAAAACTAACGAAAGTTAAATAACAACCTTGGACAGAAGCAAAAAAAATTACAGGTCAATCCGACATACAGAGATCTCTCACAAATTTTTACGGTGAAGCACAAAAATCTGTTTCGGGACAGCAACTTCCCCAAATCTTACTTCTCTCTCATTAGAGGTTGATCTTGACACAAAAACCAAACAAAACGGATAAGGAGTGGTTATTACCGAAGTAATAACTTCCAAGACTCAAAGAAACAAAAAGCAAACTGAAAGCAAAAACAAATTGGGTTGTCTCCCATAAAGTTCTTTCTTTATAGCCATTAAGATGGGCATGATAATTTTGAAGAAACTCTCATAGGAATATGAATTGAAGTGAAAGAGAGCATTAAGAAGCAAAAACACACACATTTAAGTCTAACCCACTTCCTATGCAAGGGGATTTTGTAAACAAACAAGTTATTGAAACCAAAGGCAACTTGCATAAGAAGGCAAAAGAAGTGCAACATAAAAACTTTCAGCATAAAACGAGGAAACTTGATATTATTGAGATGCATAAGAACACTTTTCCCTCTCTCATAGTAACTTTCAGTATCATGCATAAACTTAACAATATAGCTATCACAATGACTATCATAGCAATGATCACTTATTCTAACAGAAAACACGGGAATACTAGCTCTCATAACACTACTTTGTGAAACAATATTAAAGGTATCCTTACAAAGGATAGTGTGTCCCTCTTTCTCATACTTAGTGACAAAGTCTTTCACATTTGCTATTATAGGTTCATCAACCATTTGTTTATCAGGTTCCACAGCCTTATTCATACTTTCATCTACCATACTAGCCATCATAGAATGTTCCTTTACCTTAACTAGGAAAGGCATTTTCTCAATATAAGGTTCAGGTAAAACATGATTAGCAGTATAAACTTCAGTATTTCTTGCAGGAACACTCGTAGCAACATCTTTATAAGGTTCATGATACTTATTCCACTTCTTTTTAGGCACTTCAATATAAGAAGCAAAGGCCTTAAAATAAGAAGCAATAGCTTGAGAGTCTAAACCATAAGCATTTTTAATATTTTGAAAGTCATCAGTTTCCATAAAAGATTCAATGCATTCATAATCATAATTTATACTTTACTTTCTACCTTTGTCATTCTCCCAAGCTTCAGCATTATCTTAAATACGGTCTAGAAGGTCCCACTTAGCTTCTTCTTCCATGCGAGTGAATGATCCAGCACAAGAAGCATCCAATAAATCCTTGTCATGTAGAGTGAGCCTTGCATAAAAGTTATTGATAATAATATTGTTGGGGAGCTCATGAATGGGACATTTGAGAATTAGTAACTTCAATCTCCCCCAAGCTTGAGCTGTACTCTCTCCATCAAGAGGCCAAAAGTTGTATATTTGATTCCGATCTTTATGAATCTCACTAGGAGGATAAAAGTTTGAATAAAAGAGAGGTACTATTTCCTCCCATTCTAGGGTTTGACCATTCTTCAGCAGCTTATACCATTCCTCAGCTCTTCTTTTCAGTAATAATGAGAATAACTTCTTCTTAAATTGATCTGTAGTAATACCTGCACACTTGAACAACCCGCATAATTCGTGTATAAAGAGTAAATGATCACCGGGATGGACAGTTCCATCCCCAACATAGTAGTTATCCATAACACGATCAATAATTCTTGTAGGTATTTTGAAAACATCTTTCTCAGCAGATGGTGGCTTATCTACTACCTTAGCAGTGGTAGTAGCATTACCAAATAAGAAACTCAGCGAATTATCCATAACGAAAATAAAGCAACTAGCAGAAGTAAACAATACTCATAGTAGAAGTTTCCTTTACCAGTTCCACTCTCCAATAGCGCTTCACTCCCCGGCAACGGCGCCGAAAATAGTCTTGATGACCCACAAGTATAGGGGGTGTATCGCAGTATTTTCGATAAGTAAGAGTGTCGAACCCAACGGGGAGCAGAAGGTGCTGGCTAGTGGTATGGATCAGGAATTCTCTGCAAATACTTAGCAAACGGATTTTTAGGGGTTTTCGATAAAGCAAGTAAACAAAGTACGAGTAAATGAAAGACAATAAGAATAAATGCAGCAAGTGGCCCAATCCTTTATGCAGCAAAGGACAAGCCGGTTGTATTTCTATAGATGACCAAACATTCTCGAGGACATATGGAAAGACTGTCAAGTGCTTTCGCTTCATATAGTTGATTAATCTTCTTTAGCTTGCTAAGTGTTGTGTGGGTGAACCTGTGCTAATGTACCGCCCCATCCAAGAATAATACATATTTGTGATTATACCCCTTGCAAACATCCGTAAGTACAAGAAAGTAATTAAGATAGAAACCTAACCACAACTTTAAACTCTAAGACCCTTACATCCCTTATGCAATGGTTTCCTAACGGGGGTTCAGGTTTCTGTCACTCCGGCAACCCCTACGATTAGTAGCCAAATACACAATGCATTCCCCTAGGCCCATATAGGTGAAGTGTCATGTAGTCGACGTTCACATGACACCACTAGAATAAGTACACCACAACTTAAATAACAATCTATTGAATCTTTCTCAACACAACTCCACTACTAACAACAAGACTTCTCCCATGTCCTCAAGAACAAAACGAACTACTCATAAGACATCATATGGATCATGATCAGAGATGGAATAATGATGTATAACAATCTAAAAATAAACAATAATTCAATGGTTCACTCAATAGCATCAACTACAAGGAGTAATCAACACCGGGCAAGTTTCCCCTATGAACTATGCAAGATTCAACCAATTGTTACAGCAATATGGAGATGGTGATGAG
This sequence comes from Avena sativa, assembly GCA_916181665.1. Taxonomy (NCBI): domain Eukaryota; kingdom Viridiplantae; phylum Streptophyta; class Magnoliopsida; order Poales; family Poaceae; genus Avena; species Avena sativa. Next base: position 523,881,392 of record OV702279.1, read on the forward strand.
GATGCTGATGGTGATGGTGGTGATGATGATGATGATCCCGATGAAGTCCAGCTTGATGGTGGTGTTGATGGCTACGATCTCCCCTCTCCGGGAAGGAATTCCCCCGGCAGAAATCTGTCTGCCGGAGAGATCTTTCTCTCTCGGTGTTTTCCACCCCGCAGAGGCGGCGAAATCTTTCTGTGGTCGCTCCCCGAGTCTTAGGGTTTCGGGAGGTTGATATACGCCAGAGGGGAGAGGCTGGAGTGGGCCAGGGTGGCCACACCACTCCCAGGCGCGGCCTAGGCCTGCCCGCGCCATGGGGTGGTGTGGGCCCCTGTGGCCCACCTCCAATCCATCTTCTAGCATCCCGAGTCTTCTGGAAAAATAGGATGTTTCGTATATTTTCCCGGATTTTCGGATCTTCGCGAATTTTGCCTCCAAACAGCACCTTTTCCATCAGAATCCTGACTGCAGCGGTTCATGCTCCAAAAGTCATCAACCATGCAAAAATAGATAAAATAACATAAGTATCACCTCTCAATACGAAATATATCAATGAATAATAGTGAATTAAGACATAGAATAGTGATGCAAAATGGACGTATCAGGATGACATCATGATAATGGGTAATGCTTAATAGGAGATGATGAGATTGAAGAAAGCTGTAACAAAGACATTTGAAGTGACATACTTGGGGTATCTCCACTACTTCCTTGGCATTGAAGTGGCTTATGGTGTGCAAGGTATCTTCTTATCACAAAGAAATCTTGTCCTCGATTTACTTAAGGAAACTAGAATGTTGAAATGTAAAATTCGTAGCACATATATCGAAGAAAATCACCATGTGAGAACTGATTTAGTGGGAACCAGTCAATAAGCACAGATACACAAAGGCTAGTTGGACGGTTAATTTATCTTTCCCATATCATGCCAAATATTGCTTAGGTTGTAAGTGTGGTCATTACTTATATGCATGATCCTTAGACTTTCCATATGAATGCAGTAGATATAATACTTAGATATTTGAAAGGGTGTCTAGGAAAGGAATCTTATATTCAAATCATGCAAATTTGAAAATAGAAGGGTTTACTAACGTTGATTGGGATGGAAACTTGGTTGAGAGAAAATATGCACCTGACTATTGTGTGTTCGTTGGAAGTAACTTGGTATGTTGGAGAAGTAAGAAGTAAAGTGTGGTTGCAAGGTGCACAACAGAAGCTTAATTTAGGTCTATGGCCTTAATTTTATGTGAAATGATGAGGTTGAGAATGTTACTATCAGGGATCCGGCTATTTGATGGGATTCTATTTACTTGTATTGTGATAATCAAGATGCCATTAACATAGTACATAATCTAGTCCACCATGTTCAAACTAAACATATTGAGATATACGTACACTTTATTAATGACAAGTTGGATGAAGGTGCACTTAAAATCACTTTTGTTAAGTCATCTAATATATTAGCGGATTTTATGAAAAAAGGTGTTAGTGTTGTATCTTTTGTAAGTATTTGTAACAAGATAGGGATGATTGACATCTTCGCCTCATCTTGACGGGGAGTGTTGAAAGGAACAATGTGTAGGCTAGTACTTTATCAAGGCCTTTTATGTTAATATTACTTTGTATAAAAAGACATGAAAAGAAGGAACAAGTGAGTAAGAGAGCCTTCCAGAAATCATCTATCAATTCCCCTTCGAGTCTACTATAGCGCTAGGCAATTTACCGCACACAGCTTGCAAGAAATTAGCATCATGGTATCACTTTGCCTTCACGAGTCTAGAGCGTAATAAATTTGGGTTACTTAGCATTCTCTATACTTGCTTAGCTAACATAACAATATTGTAACAATGCAAATTCTCAATCAGAAGCCTCCATTGTTTTTCGTAATTTACAACTTCCACCAAGCTTTCTAATGTATCCTTTTATGATCATTGTCGTCACCCCCATCAAAACTGTACGATAGCATCATAGGTCTCCATGTAGTTCTTTTGGAATCTTAAAAATTACATCACAAATACTGGTATAACTTGGTAAATGGCTTAAGTTAATACCTCCTTACCTACATTAATAACATCTTCTCCTCCCATCCATTAGTAATTTGACAAACTCTATCAACCGGATGGCAAAAACAATCACTCATGTCAGCCCCAACAAGAGATGGGAGCCCTAAGTATTTATCATTCAGGGACTCTATCAACCTCCAAGGTGCTCTCTTAGCACTAACAATCTACTAGACTTATTTTTACCGACCTACTGTCCAGAGCTTGCACCATTTTCCCCCGAAATGAGGAGCATAGCCCCGGCCTTTACATCAGTGATGCACACAGCCTGATTTATTGCATCATTCCAAACAGTATTCAAGTTATTACATTCATGGATTAGAAAGGGTAGAAACATGTATCAACCATCAAAAAATTAAAAGCAACAAGACGCTATCCATTTTGAATTCTACTAACGTGTCGCCATCCAGTAGTCTAGAAATAGAATTTCTGTGTAACCATAAGCAGACGGCTACATCCAACATCCGTAGGTTCCTGCTGATCCACCAGGAGTAGGTAGGACCATAGTTGTATCCAGTACGCCGCTAGTCGAATAACCTGCAAAAAATTGGTGCCCATTTGTTTGTTAAAAACAATGTTATTTCGAGTTTTCCTAATGGACCAACATAAAGCAGACACTCCAACGCGCAGTCTAGCCTTATCTTTTTTATCAACTCCATTTAGCCAATTACCAAACATGTTCATAATATTAGATGGTGGAGGAATACTGTAAGTGAATAAACAATTCTCCAAATAATGCGAGCAAAAGGGCATGAAAGAAACAAATGATCTATAAGTTTCAATGAATCACAAAAACAACATTCTAACATCCCATCTATTTACGCTTAGCTAGATTATTCTTAGTCAAAAGGACTTTATGTTTGAGAAATCACATAAATATTTTGACTTTAAGTGGTATTTTTAATTTCTATAGGTATTTTTGTAAGAATCTTGTATGACCATTCATCTGATATAAGTACATAGATTTAACAGTAAAAGTACCCGTGGTAGTTAATTTTCGCATAAATTTATCTGGAGTATCGTTTAATTAAACCATCATTATCCTCTAGCGTAAGTGTAGCCATTGTGTCCACTTTTTACCAATCAAACCCCTTCTAAAACCAATGTTAAGAGGTGTTTGTGCGAGGACATTGGATACTAGAAATTTTTCCTATTAACAATATTGTATAACAACGGATATTGTTGAGCCAATGATGTTTCCCCTAACTAGACATCTTCCCAAAAAACGAACAATTTTTCCATTACCTATTGTAAAGGAACCATGGGTAAAAACCAAATCTTTTACTCGCATCAATCCTTTCCAAAATGGGGAATTCTGTTGGTTTAATTTCTACTTGAGATAATGTTTTATCATCAAGATATCTGTTTTGTAAAAGTTGCTGCCACATACCATATTTAGTTAAAAGTTTGAATAGCCATTTGCTAAGTAAGCACTTATTCTTCATCTCAAGCACTTCTATGCCTAACCTCCTGATCCTTCGGACGACAAACTATACTCCATTTTTGAAAGCCTATACTTCTTCTTAGTACCTGTACTTTGCCAATAAAATCTGGATGTATAGAAATATAATCGTTTTCTTACTCCCTTCGGAATTTCCAAGAAAGAAAGCATGAACATGGGTAGGCTAGTTAAAACTGAGTTTATAAGAATCAGTCAACCCCCATAGGATAACAATTTCCCTTGCCAACAACCAAGTTTGTAAAGGAAGCGGCTCTCTAAGGGATTCCATTCTGAATTCTTTAATTTTCTGTGGTGAATGGGTACACCCAGATACCTGAAAGGTAGTGAACCAGATTCGCAACCCAAAATCTACTTGTAATCTAGTTCCATGTCTTTTGCTTTATCAAAACAAAAAATCTCACTCTCGTGGAAATTAAATTTTAAACCTGACAACTGTTCGAAAATAGAAAGAATTAGTTTCATATTGACCGCCTTTTCCAAATCATGCTTCATTAAGATTATGGTATCATCCGCATATTAAAGGATAGAGACCCCATGCTCCACCAAATGTGGGATAAGGCTTCCAACTTGGGCATCCTCTTTTGCACGGCCAATTAGCACAACTAGCATATCTGCTACAATATTGAAAAGAATTGGAGACAGAGGATCTCCTTGTCGTAATCCTTTTCTAGTTTGAAAATAGTGTCCAATATCATCATTTACTCTTATTCCCACACTCCCACCTTGCACAAATTGTTTGATCCGCTCATACCATTGTGGATCCAGAGCTTGCACCATGTGTATCAATAATAAAAATTGGCATTACATTTATCTACATGCTTACATCAACGAGTTCGGGCAAAAGTAAATGAGATACCACATCTCTACGGACTTTGATCCCTTCGGCATCTCCTCTTCTTTTAGCTGCATTAATCATACTCGATAAAACTTCAGCAACAATTAAAAACAGGTCAGGGGAAAGGGGTCCCTTGTCTAATGCCTCTCGTTGGTTTAAAAGTATCTCGGTCAACCGAATTAAATCTAACATTCTACCATGCTATGATCAGAGTCCTCCCATCTTGCATCAAACCCTATTTTTCTTTTTTAGAGCGACCGGTAGGAGCTCTGCCTTTTCTATTAGAAGGGGGAAATAAAAGGTCCGATACAGAAAGACATGTTTAAGTTAAGGTGTGAACATGCCAGAAAACACCAAGACACGTGAGAAAAAACCAAAAATTCAATCTGGCACAGCTGGGATGGCTGGCCCGTGCCTGACAAAAGCGGTGGAGCGTTGAGAAATGTAGTTGCTGGCGATGGAGGCCACCTCAATATATGTCAGCCGCTGGCCCGTGAAGATTTGTCTGTTCCGTTCTTTCCAGGCATTCCATAGAACGTATAACATGCGACCGCTGAGGCAGTCTTGCTCCTTCTTCGTCTTTCCTTTAATTAGGTCGTCCCACCACTCCGAGGTGGAGTTGAAGGAGTGGCCATGGTTTCCCACGTGGTCATTGGCCCATGACTGTGTGGTGTGCCAAACCGCTGTTGTGAAGGGGCAGTCCTTGAAGAGATGGACAACAGTTTCCGGGGCTGAACAACAGAGCTGGCAGGTCGGGTCATTTGGCCAACCATGGATTGCCAGCATGTCGGCAGTTAGCAGCTTCCCATGAAGAGCCAGCCACGAGAAGAGCTTGCATTTTGGCTCAGCATGCGCATCCCAAATCTTCTGCGTCTTGAATCTGGGGAAGCATCCATGGAACTGAGCATGGTAGGCTGAGCTAGCGGTGTAATTTCCGTCCGCAGTCAAAGTCCATCTGATGGAGTCCGGTTGGAGGGGGTCGAGGTTGGTTTCCTGTATTACGTTCCAAACCTCCAGGTATTGGGATAGCTGAATAGGGGTGTGGATGCCAGCAACCGAACGGATCCAGTTTCCCCGAGAGATCTCTTTAGAAACCGTTCTTCTTTTCCTAGTGGCGATGCTGTAAAGGTCCGGTGCCCACTGCTTGAGCGGCCCGCGCTCACACCAATTGTCGTGCCAGAAGGAGGCAGTGTCCCCGTTCCCAATCGTTATTTTTGTGCATGCTCTGAAAAGGTCCAAGTTCGCCGAGCTGCAGGGAAGCTTAGATCCGACCCAGGTGCGCGCGGGGTCAGTCCATTGTAGCCAAGGCCAACGCAGTCTCAAAGCCCTTTCGGTGCGGGCGAGGTCAGGCATCCCGAGGCCTCCCAATTCCTTAGGCCTACAGACAGTCTTCCAGTTGACAAGCGCTTTTCCTTGCGCAGCATGCTCGCCCTCATCACCAGCCCAAACAAAATTCCAGACTATCTTTGTGATCTGCGTGCGAGCCCATTTTGTAAGCGGGATGGCCGTGGAGTGGTAGGTCGCAGTGGCCATAAGTACCGTCTTAGCTAAAATGACCCTGCCAGGACGCGCAATGTTTTTCCCGTACCAGCCAGGAAGCTTTCCCGCGATCTTATCTAAGAGCGGCTGGTAATCGACTTTGCGGAGGCGCCGGAAGTGAAGAGGTAGGCCAAGGTACTTTCCCGGGAAATTGGCGATTCTTGCCGGGAATGCCGCGAGAACATCTTCCAGATCAATCTGACCGCATTGCACCGGGAAGATCTCGGTTTTTTCCATGTTGGTTACCAGGCCGCTAGCTTGTCCGAAGGAGTCGAGGATGGCTTTAACGGCAGTTAGTTCTTGAACGGTCGGGTTGACAAAAATTCCGGCGTCGTCGGCATAGAGAGAGATTCGACATCTGACCGAGTGGGAGCGAATAGGTCTCAGAATCCCCTTGCTCATGGCCTCAGCCAGAATATGTTGCAATGGGTCAATTGCCAGGATGAAAAGCATCGGGGAAAGCGGGTCGCCTTGACGGAGCCCTCTACGGTGCCAAAAGACCTTGCCAGGGTCCCCATTCAGCAGGATTCTTGAGGAAGCCGAAGCAAGTGTGAGACTGACCCAGTCTCTCCACATAGGACCAAAACCGATGGCAGTCAGCACTTCAATCAGGTAGGCCCATCCCACTGAGTCGAAGGCTTTGGAGATGTCCAGCTTAAGAAACAGGCTCGGGGTCTTTGAGGAGTGAAGCTCTTTGATGAGGCTTTGCACATGCATGAAGTTGTCATGAATGCTTCTTTTCTTTACGAATGCGCTTTGACACTTAGAGACGATGTCCGGTAGTAATGGGGCCAGGCGGTTGGCGAGGAGCTTGGAGAAAATTTTTGAGAGGCTGTGAATGAGGCTGATGGGTCTGTAGTCGCTCACGAACTGTGCGTCGGGCTTCTTGGGGATGAGAATAATGTTTGCTGAGTTGACCAAATGCACACAGTTAGCTCGAAGTTTGGACATATGGACGATGGCGTTGATTACATCGGCCTGGATTATATCCCAGCAGGACTTGAAGAAGGCTCCTATATAACCGTCGGGGCCTAGCGCTTTCACAGAGGGCATGGAGAAAACCGCCTCCTTAATCCCTGGTGGTCGAAAGGTGCATCCAATTCAGACATATCTCGTGGGGCATATCCAATCCCATCCCAATCGAGGCTGAGATGCCTAGGGGGCGGTGAGCCGAGCTGCGACTTGAAGTGATGAAGCAAAACTTCCTCTTTGTCTTTTGTCATGATCGCAGTTCCGGAGGCCGTGGCTAAGGATTGGATGTATACCCTTCGCCTCCTTCCGTTGGCTCTGGCGTGGAAAAGCTTGGTGTTGGCATCACCTAGGCGGATCCAAGTAAGACGCGATCTCTGACGAAGCTTGATCTTCTGGATGGCAAGCAGTCCCACATAGGAGGCTTTTAGTCGGCGGCGTAACTCGCGCTCTTCATCAGAAAGGGGCCTCGATTCTTCAGTGAGGTCCATCTGCCAAATGATCTCCTTGGCCATCGCAATTTGCTTCCTCAGATCTCCGATGCAATTGCGCTGCCAAATCCTAAGAGCCTTTGCAGTACGAGAGAGCTTCGTGTGAATTCTGCGGATGGGGTCCAGGTCAAGGACAGTCTTGTTCCAGGCTTCAGTGACGGTTTATCTGAATCCATGCATACGTAGCCAGAATTCTTCAAACTTGAAGGATGGCTTCCTGGTAGATGAGACACACCCTTGCAGAAGAAGGGGGGGCATGATCCGAGCAGGCCGATGTGATCGCTTGAAGATGCGCGTCTGGGAAAAGCGTTGTCCCACTCATCGGAGAAGAAAACATGGTCAATCTTGGTGAGAACCGGGTCGTCCTGGGCGTTGGTCCAGGTGAAGCGTCTACCGACCATGCGCATGTCTTTTAGCTGAAGGAAGTCCCTGGCCTCCCGAAATCTGCGGATGAGATTGCGGTTGATGTTGAGGTTGTTTTTATCAGAAGCCTTTGTGATCAAGTTGAAGTCATCCACGAGGAGCCATTCCTTGCGGACAAGAGGCTTTAGCTCGCGAAGTTCTTGGATAAAAGCCCGCTTTTCCTGGTTTCCTTGCGGGCCATATACACAAGTGAGGGTCCACTTGATTCCTTCTTCGTGCATCGTGATCATGACCGAAAGCGTAGAGTCTGTGGCATGGGGGTCTGAAAGAGTGAAGAACACTTTTGTGGCCGCGATAATGATACCACCCCTCGTCCCCATAGCCGGGAGGATAGCGAAGTTATTGGTGAAGTTTGGGCCAAGCATGTTGGAGATGGTCGCATCATCAACATTTTCGAGCTTTGTTTCTTGGAGACACACAATGGAGGCGTGGGAGTCACGAGCGACATCGCGAATGGCTTCCCGGCGAGCAATATTATTCAGGCCTCTCGGGTTCCAGTTGAGCAGGTTGACGTTTTTCTGCGACATTAAGCAAACTCTTTGACACGTGTAGGAGCGATCGCCGAATCATCTTGCCAAGAGCGAGGGATAAGCTTAGTAGTAGACGCAGAAACCGATACAAAACCTTCATGAGGCTGATACAGAGAAATCAAACTGCCAATGCAGTGTAGGGGAACGCTGCAGCTAGGTGCAGTGGAGATGCAGCCTGGACTTGCTGCCGGTGTCTACGCATTTGTAGAAACTGCCACGGGTGTCTCAGTGCCCTTGGTCGGGCCCTTCTTCTTCCTTGTTAGCTTCTGCACCTGCTTGACGAGTGCCTCCATAGCCTGAATGGCTGCCGCTGCCAGAGGAGCACGCTGGAACATGCTCAGGTACGCCGCGCGAGACTTGTTGTCGAAGGACTCCTCCGGCCCGATGATGCCGCAGACACGGGAAATGAGCTCCTGGACTGCCGCTGATCCATCGCTGAGCTGTCTAGCCTTCTTTTTTATGGCGATGCGGCCGCTGCGTCGTGGTGAGCATGACGACAGCGTGACTTTCTTCTTGCACTTGCGCGGCGGGGGGGGGGGGGGGGGGGGGGGGGGGGGGGGGGGGGGGGGGGGGAGATGATCGGCGACTGCACCGGGACCACGACAGTATCCAGGAAGTGCTGTAGATCGGGGGCTTCATCCTCCGCTTCCACCTCAACAACAACAACATTCGCCGCGCCACCAGCCGATGGCCATGGCAGCAGGAAGGTGCGGAGCTTTGTCGCCGGAGTCACCAGTCTTCGTCAACAGAGCTGGATCCACGGCCGGATCGTCCCAGGCTTGCCCCGCAGCAATCTCCATCCGGGTGAGCATGCCTATGGCATCAGCAAGCGGCCCACCCGCGCCCTCCTCAGTGGTGACACCGAGGAGATCGTCCAAAGGCACGGCCGGCCCAGCTCCCCAAGGGGCACAGCATCAGCGTCACGCGGCGGAGGGGAGCGGACTAGGTCACGGATGGTCCCGAGGCTGTCCTGGCAGGTGGCCGTAGGTGAGGAAGCCCGCTTTTCTTGTGCGTCGCGCTAGAGATCGTCGAGGAAGGCGGACGCGCGCGCGGTCCAGCAACGCAGCTCCTTCGTCTCCGCCACAAGAGGCAGGATGGCGTCGTCGATGTAAGCCTTGAGTTTGAGGCGCAGAGCCCCAGCCTGCTCGGCACTGGCCGCGCACATCCCCGCCGCGGACAGCACCGCAGGTTCAGTAGCCACGCCCAGCAGATCGTGGTGGCGTCTCCCATAGTTGCAGCCACCAGTCTCCCTGCGCCGAGGAGAGCGGGTGCGCTCGCGGCGGAGCGGCCCATCCACATCGCGGCACGTCCCGCGGCTTCCACGCCCGTGGCGCGCCTGATCATCATCGTCGCGGTCGTCCCGACGATAGTGGTGCTGCCGCGGGTGGTCGTCTCTGCCTCCACGACGGGAGCGACTCGCCATGGCCGCCACACGAGCTGCCTCCTCCCCATCTTCCGGCTCGGCGACAGGCACCGGTGCCTGCCCGTCCACCGTAAGGAAGTGCCAGTCGAAGGACACCGGAGTTGGCTTGAAAGCAGTCGCGTCGGTGCTGAGGCCGAAGAAATCGAGCGGCGCCGAGGAGAAATCCTCCATCTTGTCCAGGTGCACGATCACCCTGAAGGTCGCGCCGCGCTTGCTGCCAGTGGGGCAGAAGTCTTCGACGAAAATCTCGGAGGCGAGACCGCTAGCGCCGCGGCTAGTGAAGGTAAGCCAAACGACCTTCAGGATGGAGCTGGGGTTGGCTGTCCAAGCCCAGCAGTCCTATTTTTCTCCATATATATATATATGATTCTACTCAAGAAAGACCACTGGACTGTATCATATGCCATCTTCCTTTCTTTCTTACAACTGTGTGGCCAGAGCCTTACCTGACTATGGTTTGTCAGGTTAAAAGAAAAGAACCTGACCATGGTTAGTTTGTCAGTAGGTCCACTACCGGTGCTTGCTACAGCTTCTGATGAAATATCAAACTCGCAACTGCCTGCCTGAAGAAATGCCAACACATAGCTCCCCTAGAAAAGGAGTGTACTACTCCCTTTGCATGCACATTACATCTTCACTCCAGTTACTATAGTAGATATCGATGGGTGTACCTCTGAGCAGCAGTTCAATTTCTAGGCGTCTGTTTCAAGCGCTCACACAAAAATGCCCAGTTGCAGTTAACCAGTTGGGGATAAGAACAGCAACCATCACCGTGAAAACTACATTGGCCACCAACTTGATGAAGTTTTGGGTCCCGACGAGGCAATCCACATCAGTTTTTCAACAGCTTCCGACGGCTAAAACCGAAGCCTCCACGTGAACGACCGATACGTACGTCCAGTCAGTCGCGCCCCTGTAGAAATGTCAGCGACAGGTGGAGTGATCGGACACCTACCTGTGATGTGCCATGATCTGAAGAAATCTGAATAAAAAACCCACGGCCAGGAGAAAATCCACGGTGCCCAATCAGACACCTCCACGGCTATCCTGAACCGTAGCCACAGCTATCTCCTCCCGCTTGAGGCTCTCGCCGCGCCAAGTGTCACGAGATATCCGCCCAACCAATGGCGTCCGAGCTTCAGATTTTTCCCTCCCTCTCATCACTTCCATCAGTAGTGTGTTTAAATAGCAACGTCCATTACTCATCTCAAACCATCTCCTGACACACCAGCGCCTCACTCTTGGAGAGCACACAGCACATAAACGGTAAGAGCAATGGCGACCACCACCATGGCACTCTCCTCCCCGGCCTTCGCCGGAAAGGCGGTGAAGAACCTGCCATCGTCCGCCCTCTTCGGCGAGGCCCGCGTCACCATGCGCAAGACCGCCGCTAAGGCCAAGCCGGTGTCCTCGGGCAGCCCGTGGTACGGCTCCGACCGCGTGCTCTACCTCGGCCCGCTCTCCGGCGAGCCCCCGAGCTACCTCACTGGCGAGTTCCCCGGCGACTACGGGTGGGACACTGCCGGGCTCTCGGCTGACCCCGAGACCTTCGCCAAGAACCGGGAGCTCGAGGTGATCCACTCTCGGTGGGCCATGCTCGGCGCCCTCGGATGCGTCTTTCCCGAGCTGCTCGCCCGCAACGGCGTCAAGTTCGGCGAGGCCGTCTGGTTCAAGGCTGGCTCCCAGATTTTCAGTGAGGGAGGCCTCGACTACCTCGGCAGCCCGAGCTTGGTGCACGCGCAGAGCATCCTCGCCATCTGGGCCTGCCAGGTCGTGCTCATGGGCGCCGTTGAGGGGTACCGTGTTGCCGGTGGTCCGCTCGGTGAGATCGTCGACCCTCTCTACCCCGGCGGCAGCTTCGACCCCCTTGGCTTGGCTGACGACCCTGAGGCCTTCGCGGAGCTCAAGGTTAAGGAGCTCAAGAATGGCCGCCTCGCCATGTTCTCCATGTTCGGTTTCTTCGTGCAGGCCATCGTCACCGGAAAGGGCCCCCTCGAGAACCTCGCCGACCACCTGGCCGACCCCGTCAACAACAACGCCTGGGCTTTCGCCACCAACTTTGTTCCCGGCAAATAAGCCATCCACTAAGGTGGTGTCCAAGAGACCATGCGCGATGAAGTGTGCACAACTGGTTTCGCTTGTACTACCATGATGTAAATTACGAGGATCGATTCTATGAAAACATGTTACCAGATTTGGAGGCCAATTTTGTGATTTCACCGTGTTACAAAAATCTTAACTAGGGTATAGTAATCTTGGTGTGCATAGGCTCCAACAATGTCTAGTAATCAAGTTCAGGTGAGATGGGAGGACGAAACAAATCAGATATTTCTCAATAAAGGCAATATGTTTGTATCCAATAGTATCAAGTACACCCGACCGAACAATTCAGACGAATTACAACCGAGAACATAATCAACTAAGTAAAGTATCAATTCCAAGGAAATAGAACCCTTGAGCTGGTTAGCTACAAAACTGCATCTACTAGGAATTCACTAGTAAGCGTGCACGTGCAACGCACGTCCTAACATCTGTCACAATTCCTTTGTAAAACCAAAACAATTCTTGCATGCTTAGTTCAAACAAATTTGTTTGTTGAAAGCATAAGCACTTAAATGATGTTGCATAAAAGAATTGCGCCCAATTAGTCCTAGCAGAATTGCATTTATAAGTTTTCCAAATAAAATAAAACCATTACATTTTCTTCTTAAATTTCAATTCAGTTGTATCTATCAATATTGTGTACCATTCATTTTGCACCTTCTAAAATGAATACATAAAAGAACTCCAATTTCTGTAATTTTTCTGTAGCACCGAATACAACTTCACATTAAGATTTTGCACCTTGTAATATATGTCAATGACTACATGCAAACTTTTTCGGATTTGTTTTTAAACTCTAAAATGTGATCTTTATTTTTTTTAAATAAACAGTTTCCCTGGGTTCAGGAGCCATCTGTCCGCACTCTTGGACCATATAGATGACACTAAATAACACAACATTTACATATGAATCTTCTAAGGGGGTAAAGTGCATATTAGGGACCTATGCATGAAACAAAAATGTTATGGTCCCCGATCAGGCTATATACCGAAGAAGTCCTAAATTCTATAGTACACAGCACGATCCAAATCGGGTTGTGCCACCAATGCAGCAGTTTCGCTGAGGCTGTTCCTCCCTTAGAGCATCTCTAGCAGATACCGCATCCCGCGGCACTGCAAACCGATTTTTTTAGCTGAAAAACGGCAGCGTGAAACAGATACCGCAAAGCGAAATATTCTGTGAATATTCGATCGTCTTCCTCGCGGGGTCATCTTCCTCCTAGATCCTGATGTACTCCCGTTTCTGTTTCAACGATGTCGCTCGCCGCTGCTGTGCTATGCAACCGCTCTTGCCGCTGCGTGCCTGCGTGCTGCTGCGTGCCTACGTGCGCTGCGTGCTTCTTGGCGCTGCTTGTGCCTGCTTGCCGCTGCGTGCCTGCTTGCTGCTGCGTGCCTGTGTGCGTTGTGTGCTGCTTGGCGCTGCTTGTGCCTGCTTGCTGCTCCGTGCCTAAATCTTACATAAACCCGTGACAACTAAATCGGATCGGAAGTTGTATATTTAGTTGTAGAAGAATTATTTGCACAATTAAATTCATGGTGATATAATCTTATAATATATTTTTTATCAAAAAAGAGTTATACCGATTGGCTTGTAGAACATCTCAATGATTGAGCTGAGTACACATGGGTCGTGTTGGCAAACTATCATTGGTGATTAGTTACCGTGAATTGCCAAGAAGGGCCTGCAATGCTGGAGTTAGGTTAACTGGACTTAGTAGCAGTGTCCATATTAGGGGCACTGAAGTTAGTAGCAAAATCAGAAGTGGATTATAGTAAATTGAAGTTTGTATACTTTTTCAGTTATATTGAACATGGCCTAGATTTAAGGTCAGACATGACATGTTTAATACTGTAAGAATAAAACAACATGGATGTACAATGTAATTAGATGAATAGTTCATGGATGTGTACCTGATCCACAACATATGGCCAAAACCTTGCAATATTACCATCATGAGTGACTGTATAGAGATCATAATATACGAAAACTTTACCAAATGCAGGAATACTATAGTACCAATGTAGAAGCATGACAAAATTGCATCAGTTTCTTAAGCTTACCGATTATGATATATTTCACTATTTTTGTTTTCTTAGCAATAAAGATTATTGTGTTCTTTTAACATAATTTCACATCAGATTCTAAAGGTTTTGTATTGACCGTGACTGGGACATAGCGTTTTGGCTCCCAGGTCTAGATGAACCTATTATGAAAAATATATTTTATATGAATTTCAAAACGTTGATAAAATCCGAAACAAAATCCGGTGTGTACATCTTGACATGCTATGTTCTCACACATAATATTTGCGGTGAAAAGATATTTTTTATGGTCTGTGTAAAAAAGACAAAAATATGTCTTGTGAAAAGCTATTTTACAACACAGAAAATTGTCTTTTTTATACAAGCCACATAAAATATCTTTTCTTCATGAAACTTCGTATACGAACATAGAATATCAGCATGTACACCTGGGTATTTTTTGTGAATTTTTAAACATTTTGAAATACGTCATTTTGGTGGTGGGTGCATCTACACCTATGAGCCAAAGTAAATTTCCGTCCCAAACTAAGCACGTGATTTAAGAATTAAAACATGTGAGCTTCACTAAGAATATAACAATATCTGGGAATCCCTTAGCATCCAGACCACAAGCTTTTCAGTAAAAAAACTTTGATACTCCAATTAATCTTGTATGAAATACTCCCCCGTCCCAAAATAAGTGACGTGGGTTTGTCTAGATTTGGATGTATCTAGACACGTTTTAGTATATAGGTACATTCAAATCTAGACAAACTCAAGTCACTTATTTTGAGACGGAGGGAGTACCTAAAGCTCGAAGTGTTAGATCTTGAACTCGATGATAATGTAGCACCAAAGCTTCTACGGCAGAGAAATTACATCAATAAAAAAAATTCAAATCAATTAAGCAATCAAACTTTATTAACAATCAACGGGTGAATCAATATGTATATTGCACGAAGAGAGAAAGGTCCCAGTTGCAATCTCCAACATTTGCGGCCCCTAGCGACCTGACACAGGGTCTGCACCCAAAGAACACAGCTGAAGCCATGGGCGCCTGCGGATCTCACATGCAACGACCTCAAAACGGGTGGTTGCGCCATCGCAGGCGACCAAGAAGAGAACCCCTCGCGGAGTTTCCGGCACCTCACCCTCGTCGACTGACGTGTGGAAGGACGATGGATCCGATGACGGTTGCTGCAGATGCTTCCCAGAACAGCGTGCGGGCTGCGAGCAATCGTCCTGGCAGCGGTCCCTCCTCCGTGTTAGGGGATGGAGCGGGCAACAAAGGCGACGGGAGCCCTCAGTGTAGGCAGTGAACTGGGGCTCCGCTCGGACATGCTCCAGGCCTCCAGGACGAACTGCGGCGTCTATGCGCGCCAAGATGTAGAGAGGATGAGGTTGCAGCGCTGCTGTGCTGTGCAGAGGACGCGGTGGCGGCGACATGACCCAAAACAAGCCGTAATATGAGGGCATCGGGCGTGGGAACTGGGAAGGTGTATTCCGTCCGTGATTTTCGTGGTGGAGGCGGTTTTAGTCCATGATCTGCGCGTGATCAGCGAGAGTCAATGTGGGCTCGGTTTAGCACCTGCAGTTTCATTGTGTCATTGGAGAGACAAGGGCCGTTAGATACAGAGGAATAAAAGGCCAAGATCAAAAGTTTCTGCCATGTTCGTGCTTTTATAAGTAGCGTAGATAGATGTAAAACATAAAGCTCCTGTCGTTTAACAAGCCAAAGCTGGTGCAATCCCATTTTTTTCTAAAAAAAAAGCAAGGCTGGGTACTTCCCCCCAGCTCCACCACCCTCCTCGGAAATTACAGGAGCAACGTATATGTTGCAAAACCTAACTAAGGCCACCAACATTGTTACTCCATCCGTTTCAAAATATAAGATGTTTTAGTTTTGTGAAAAAAGTGTATCAAACCTTTTTTAGTGTGTAGGTTCACTCAGAATCTAGATAAACCTATATACTAAAAGAGGTCTATATACACTCATTTCACAAAGCTATTTTTTTTTTATATTTTGAAACGGGAGGAGTACTAACTAAGAGCCTCTGTAGTCTGAATTCTGAAATGATGTTATACGTCTTACCCCTACAATCTGTAGTGATAACATGCCACATTATAATGTTGGTGCTATTTATATTCCGCTTCCTGAAATTGTAGAAAGAGTAAATTCCAGTTTTTATCTTTAGTTTCAAAATTTTGATACTAATTAGCCCATTTAGCAAATATTCATCATAATTACTCCATTTAGCAAAAGTTGTGCTAATTTTTATCCCATGTAAAATTTTATGAGCGTTTTGGCAGGGGTGTCTAGTACAGGTCGCATGCCACTTTATCATTTTGCTTATTTTTATTTCTCACGAGAAGCGGTCTGATTATGAGTTGAACCGTATTGTTTTTCGGATGCGCTGGTCTTGTCTATTCCTAAAACCATGTTTTTCCTCACAAAAAATGTATCTTTCTTAAGGCAAAAAAGAAATCCTAGTGCTACATCAAACTAACTGAACACGACTCCTATCTTCTGAGCAAGAGCCTGTTAAGCCCTTCTAGTTACTACATATATGAAAGTGATGCAGTTCAATGCTCGGGTAGGGCAGCCAAATCAGCGATTTTACTGTAGATCTCGCGCATCTACACTAACAGGCTTTTTTTCCTGATCTCGTTTATTTTTGTCTATTGTTTGTGTGGTCTCTCTCTAAGCGGCTGCGGCGTTTCTGGAAGGTTGAGGTGCGCCTTATCTCCTTCCTAGATGTTCCTCCCTGGCCCCGACGCCTCACACGCCGCCGCCTCCCGCCTATGCCACTTCTATGCTGGAGCTCTCCCTTCCTGCCGTCTCCCCTGCCCAACAGCCGTGTTGTGGATCGGATCCTCTCCGGTGTTACGGTCGCCCCACTTCCTGCCACCTGGACGGCGGTCCCCGACCCCGCTGGAGTTCTCCCTTGCTGCTAGCTCCCCCTGGCCAGCCGGTTATGCCGCGGCTCATGGGTCAGGTCCCACTCTAGCGCTGCGACCGTAGGCAAGGTGCACAGCCGCTGGGAAAGATCGGGTCCTCCTCCTGCATTGCGGCTGTCGGCGAGACGCTCCGCAGTTCAGATCCTCGGCGCAGCTACTCACCTCGACGGCGGCTCCCCAATCACCGGCTGGTCTGCCATGTGTGTGCTCCACGACTTGGAAAGCGCCCCGCCGCCTCCTAGACGACCAAGACGACCATCTGCTCTGCTCGGCTCCACCATCCTCATGCCCTGCGAGGGATCGCCTTCGCCCGAATTCGCATATCTCGCGCTCCGGCTCCTTCAGGGCAGCTCCTTATCCTCCCAGGCCCCGACGGCCGATCTGCCCGGGGCTCTCAAGGACGAATAACGAGCAACACTACTGTTGGAATCCACCTAGGGCACCATCAGGACGACGACCAAGCCGTGCTCGGCTACGCTATCTGGCAGTGTTCCACCTCGCTTCAGCATACATGTCCACCTCTCTGTCATTCATGGCGTTGTTGTCGTGAATTTTACGGTTTGAATGGTTGAATAAATCCTCACTGCAGGTTTGTTCCTCGATCACAGGCAGCAGAGCCAACGAGCTGAAATACTGAGATGGTAAATATTTCCATGCTATGTTTAATGAATATATGCACAAACTCATTGGGGAGGCCTCTTTTCCAGATTCGATTCATTCCGGATACTCTTTGGATGTTAGTTCGCATGGTTGTATCAGCAGGTTACTTATCAGTTAGAGTCTCCGTAGTCACTATAAGTAATTCCCTATTTTTCATCATTCCTGTTTGAAGCCTATGATGAAGGGTTGCGTTACTGCTGATTAATGGTCTGGTTTTATCTTTTTCAGTGCTCGCAGTATTGCAGAGATCTACAAGATATTTGGGTTGGAAGTGTAACATCAGAATAGTGATACAAACTAATGAAAGGATGTTCCAATCCAAAACTATTACGATTATTTTTCTTGCCTTATCTCACATGTGCATTCGAGGTTTGCTATGAAATATCTTTATATGCTTACCATTTACAGTCTGTCCTTCATAAGTTCTTAGAAGTCTCTATATAGATATTATAAGATTCAGTGTAACTCTGCCAGGTAAACGATTTTGGTTTTAATAACATTAGTCTATTCGAATGTAAACTACAACTTATTCAGTAAACCGTATGGCTATTTCTAGATTGGAGAACTTTTAATTCAAGAGTCCTTCGTGGTTACTCATCCATTGATGTCTATAATTTTTTTATTTGGAGTACAATTTGGCTTCCTTCGTTGGTCTAAATATCTCAAACACTTGGAGGAAAAATGTATCAAATATTTTCATTGTTTCTTCTTCATTACGATGAGTTGAGTGCTTCTAGAAATATATTGCTTAACAGGTTATGGTATAGGTCTGTTATGAAAATAACTGAAACTACATTGACAATCTTTCATTGGGGATGATAGTGCCTGCCATGTATGAAACCAGCGGGCCATGCTGTTGATAAAATGAAGAGCATGAGCAGTACGTAGTCAGATTGTGTTCTAAATGTATGTGCCATGATTTGTTGGTTCCTGGTTGCATCTGATGATATTGTGTGAAATTGGCTCATTCATCTTGATTAAATAGTGAGCTTACTACATGGTGGCCATATATTAACTAGCTGTCATAGTTTATTAGCATGCATGATCTGGCTGTATTGATGCTAAGCATCACGTACCTATTTTGGTTTGCCAATGGCAAGCATAAAAAGAAACTTAATCACTCTTTAATTCAGAATGAAGGTACGATTGAGGGTCAGGAGCAGCTAAAAGCTTATATTGCTAGTTATTACAAGTTGTTTGGGGCACCGACAGGAAATTCTTTCACGTTGGATGAGTCCCAAACAGGGGATATCCCTCAGGTTTCGGTTGAGGAAAATAACTTTTTAACCGCCCCTTACACCAAGGAGGAGGTCAAGAAAGCTGTTTTTCAAATGGATAACAAAGCACTAGGGCCTGATGGCTTTCCAGCAGAATTTTATCAAAAGTTCTGAAAAATCATTAGAAATGATCTGATGCTTTTGTTCTCTTTTTTGCATGTTGATCAGCTAGAACTTTTTAGACTTAATTTTGGTAACATCATTTTACTTCATAAGGTTCATAAGGTTAATAATGCGGAACGTATACAAAAGTATCGACCAATCTGCCTTCTTAACGTTAGTTTTAAAATATTTACAAAAGTTGCTACGATTAGACTGAATTCAGTAGCTGATCATGTTATACGCCCATCTCAAACTGCTTTCATGTAAGGACGAAACATCCTAGATGGTGTAGTAATCCTCCATAAGACAAACCATGAACTACACTCAAAAAAACTAAATGGTGTATTGTTCAAGATAGACTTTGAGAAGGCTTACGACAAAGTTAATTAGTCTTTTCTCCAGCAGACACTGCGTATGAAAGGTTTTTTAGAAGAGTGGTGCAATCTCATAGTCTTTTGTGACCGGGGTAGTGTAGCCATCGATGTCAATGATGACACTAGCAAATACTTCCAGACTAAAAAAGGACTAAGACAAGGGGATCCGTTGTCGCCTATACTATTTAACATAGTGGATGATATGCTGGCTATCCTGCTCGAGAGAGCTAAGGCTGCCAGCCAAGTTGAAGGATTAGTTCCCCATCTTGTCGATGGTGGTATTTCTATTCTTCAATACGCTGATGATACTATCCTTTTTATGGAAAATGATCTAGAGAAAGCAAAGAATCTAAAATTAATACTATCAGCATTTGAGCTTCTCTCTGGATTGAAAATCAACTTCCATAAGAGTGATTTGTATTGTTTTGGCGAGGCTGAGAATGAGGCCCACCTATATGCTGAACTATTCGGCTGTAGCTTGGGGCAATTTCCTATTAATTATCTGGGAATCTCGATTCATTATCGGCGTCTCACGATTGCTGAATGGAAACTCGTTGAGGAAAGACTACAAAAACGTCTTAATAGTTGGAAGGTTAAATTACTATCACTTGGTGCAAGACTTGTTCTCATAAACTCAGTACTCATAAATATGGTACTATATATGATCTCGTTCTTCCAGCTACCAAAAGGTGTCTTGAAGAAAATGGATTATTTCTGATCAAGATTATTTTGGCAAAGTGATGGTGAAAAAAAAGAAATATCGACTTGCCAGATGGAATGTGGTTTGCCGATCGAAAAAATACGATGGACTGCGCATACATGATTTGCAAGTCAAAAACACTGCACTTCTAGGTAAATGGTTGTTCAAGCTACTAACAGAAGATGGTATCTGGCAAACTATTCTTTGGAGTAAGTATGCAGGCTCTAAGGCGGTGTCTCAGGTGGTTTGGAAATCCGGAGATTCACACTTTTGGGTGGGACTTATGGCATCTAAAAAAGATTTCTTTCAATTTGGGGTGTTTAATATTAAGGATGGATCGCAGATTAGATTCTGGGAAGATAAATGGCTTGGCCAAACTTCCCTTCATCATCAATATACAGCTCTTTACTCAATTGTTAGACACAAAGGGTATACACTTTCCAAAGTTTTGGAATCTAACCCCCCTAATGTGTTGTTTAGACGAAGCCTAATTGGGCCTAGACTTGTATCATAGAACAATCTTTTATTAAGACTATCCACGGTTGATACGTCCAAAACGTATCTACTTTTCTGAACACTTTTGCTATTGTTTTTTCTCTAAACTTGTGTGAATTGGACGCAACTAACACAGACTGACGCTGTTTTCAGCAGAATTACTTTGGTGTCTAGTTTTTGTGCAGAAAATTAACTATCAGGAAAAATTCCGGAAAATATGCCAAAAATCCTATTTCGCCAGAAGATTCACGGAGCCAGAATACGAGACAGAGTGGGGCTGGGGCCTGGCCACACCACCTGGCCGCGCGGGCTGGGCCTGGCCGCGCTAGGGGGTGGTCTGGCCGCCCTAGACACCCCCTCGGTCTCCCTCTTTGCCTATAAGTTGTCTTCTGACCTAAAAACTCAGGGGGGTTCGACGTTTTTCTAGAAAGAGTTCTGCTCCGTCGCCACCACCAGATTTCGTGATTCGGAACCAGAAACTCCGTTCTGGCACCCTGCCGGGACGGGGAATTGGAGGAGATCATCGCCATCATCATCACCATCGTTTCTCCATCGACCATCCATGTTTCCCCCATCTATGAGTGAGTAATCCCATGCTGTAGGCTATGGGGATGGTAGGGATTGGATGAGATCGTTCATGTAATGGCATCAGATTGTTAGGGCATGGTGCCTAGTATCTTCTATTAGTGCTTTTTTGACTTTGTTGCGACTTGTTATGCTTAATGCTTGTCACTAGGGCCCGAGTGCCATGATTTCAGATCTGAACATGCTATTGATTCATTATGATAGTATTTTTTATGGTCTTACCTGCAAGTTGTATGCACACGTTGTTGTCCGGAACCAAAGGCCCCAAAGTGACAACAATCGGGATAACCGGAGGGAATGGCTTTGATGTGAGGATCACATGTGTTCACGGAGTGTTAATGCTTTGCTCCGGTGCTCTATTAAAAGGAGCACCTTAATTGCCAGTAGTTCCCTTGAGGCTCCGCTGCAAACGGGCTGACAGGACAAAAGATGTTGTGCAAGTTCTCATTGCGAGCACGTATGACTATATATGGAACACATGCCTATGATTACCTAGTACTTGGATGCTTTATCTTATTTATCTGTAATTGTCCTATGTTCTGATTGCCATGTGAATTGTCGTGTCCATACAACGCCCGTCCATCCATCCTATGTCTACCGCGCTCTAATCCTACTGTTTACTGCAATCGTTACTATCGTCTTTACTTTTACTACTGCTATTACTTTACTATTCCTACTACAAAACTGTTGCTACTAATAAACTGCTGTGAGCAAGATTGTTTCCAGGTGCAGCTGAATTGACAACTCAGTTGTTAAGGCTTATAAATATTCTTTGGCTCCCCTTGTGTTGAATTAATAACTTGGGTTTCACTTCCCTTGAAAATACTGCGATACATCCCCCTATACTTGTGGGTCATTAAGACTATTTTCTGGCGTCGTTGCCGGGGAGCATAGCTTTATTTATCAAGTCCACTTGGAATCACTATTGTTCGCCGCCATCCATCCATCATGGGTAAGTCTCGTGATGGCAAGGTTCCTATTTTACCATCCACTATAAGAAGAGGTACGATTCTTAACACCTCTGTTGCTCTTGATTCACCATCTGTTATGAGTAAGTTCCTTACACCACCACATACACATGCTACACACACTGCTACTACTGCTGAATCTGAAACTTCTGATACTTATGATGCTGCTTTTACTGTGCTTGATAAGAGTGTCTCATTAGGTCCTTTCCTAGATGCTACGATTGCTAGAACTATAGCTGGAAATATGGAAACTCCTAATGAAGACACTACTACACCTGTTAGCTCACCTGAGTCTAGAGAGAGCTATGATATTGAAGACGGTTATATTGAGATGACCGATGAATTTATTAGAGAATGTCAAAACACCCATGATAGGAGTGCTGCTAAGAGTCTCCTTGAGAGGCGTACTATTAAACCCAAATTGTCTCCTAATGCTAAGTTTGCTGCATCTCCAATAAACGTTAAAGATAAAGATTATGATTTCTCTCTTGATCTATCCTACATAGCTATTGTTGAGAAATAACCTTTTTGTGGGACTAAGAATGAAAGTGCGGTAGCACATATGACTGAGCTTTCTACCATGAGTGACTTGTTTTCTGATGATATTAAGATGCGCACCTACTTTGTTGCTAAGATTTTCCCTTTTTCACTAAAAGGAGAAGCTAAAACTTGGTTTAATAATTTACCTCCTAGATCTGATAGCCTTGATTGCTTGATTAGTACCTTCCTGCAGAAATATGTTCCTCCTAGTGCTAGACATGCTATTTTGCAGGAACTTTTTGATTTTAAACAGGGAGAAAAAGAGATATTGCCTGAATCATGGGCAAGGTTTTGTGCTTTGATTCATGCACAGGCTGGATGTCCATTATCTAAGAATGAGCTTCTTGATATATTTTATAATGGACTAACTAAAGAATCTAGGACATACCTGGATAGTTGTGCTGATTGTGTTTTCAGGAATAGGACTCCCAAGGAAGCTGAGGAATTAATGGCTAAAATAAGTAAGAATTATGAAGATTGGACTCCTCCTGAACCAGCTATACGTGAAACAATTATACCTGAACAAGCTATACCGGTGCCTATACCATCATCTAAGAAGAGGGGAGTTATTGAATTGAATGATGAAGTGATGAAGGAAGCTAAGAAATGTCTTAAGAGGAAGGGAATTAAAGCTGCAGATGTCAAGAATGTACCTCCTATAGAAGAATTATGTAAGCCAATTCCCCATTCATCCACTATTGAGGTACACTCTCTCCAACATTTTGATGAAGGTGATATCCCTTACTCTAAACCTCCTGATCAATGCTTAGAAGAATTCTATATTTTTATTTTTTAAGCAAGATAATTTTAATAAAAGGGTGCAAAATCATCTAATGGAAAACTCTAGAGCTACTGTTGAGTTGAAGGATATTGTGGAAAGAATCTCTAATGATGTTAAAATGCTTGTTAAACATTTTCAAATGGTTCAGACTCAAATTGATCAACTTATTAAGGTACAAAAAGACTTGCTAGTTAATGCTGCTAAAGAAAAACATGCTTACGAAATTAGAACTAGAAGTGGTGCTGCTACCCACGATCCTCTATATCCTGAGGGGCATCCCAAAAGAATCGAGCAGGATTCTCAACAAGCTGAAAATAGTGGTACTACTTGTAAGAAAAGAAAAAACAAACATAAAACTATTGTAGAACCCTCTGAACCTGCTAAAGATCCTAATAGTATATCTGTCTCTGATGCTGAAACTGAAAGTGGCGTCGTGCCCCACAAAAACCACTACTAGAAAATCGCGGTGTTTTTGTGCATTGCATCATCATGACCGCATGCTCATGTCATCACGCCACATTGTATTTGAGCATTGTCATCATCATGCATATGTTTTGTCTAAAACTATTTTCTAAAAGCCTAGTTTTGTTTTCTAAAATATCCCCCGTCTTTATTCAAATCAAAACCCCTGTCTCTCGCCCGGGTCTTTTATTTGCCTAAAAATTATTTGCAAAAGTATTTTAAAAATAAAAGTTAAATAAAAATGTTTTACCTGGGAGGCCGCCAGCCTGCCAGGCCAAAAGCCCAGCAAGCCAGTAGCCTACTACCCGGTCCAAACTAACCAAAACCTAGTCTAATCCTAACCAAACCCTAACCCCAAACCATCTCCCTACCCTGCCGCCACTCTCTCTCTCTCCCGCCTGTCCACCTCACCACCTGGCCCACCACCTGCCCAAACTCCAACCCCCTCCACCTCACTCCGGCCTACCCCAGGCCGCCACCTCATCCCACCTGCCTCACTCCATCCACTCCCTGTGCGCCACCTATCCCCAACTCCCCTCACACCCGCCACCCTCACCGGTGGACACACACACCCTCACGCACACACACGCCACGCACGCACCACCCCCACCTGCACTCGCACCACACCCCCTGGTCTCCGCCCGGCCCCACCACTTCCCCGCTTGGCCCTCCCCCTCGATTCCTCCTCCCCTGTAGCCCCTCTCTCCCCTGCCTCGCCTCCATCTCAGGTGCGCCGCCGCCGGCCGCGGTCCCCGGCACCTCCTGCCGCCGACCTTGTTCCCTGGCCCGCCTCCGGCCACCTCTCCCCTCCGCTAGGCCTCGCCTCGTCCGGCCACGACCCGCTCCCCGAGTGCGCCCCTGCAAGGCAGCGCCGCCATCGACCCCATCACCGACCGCCTGCACCTATCCGCGATCCACCCCGTCCCCTTATCGTCTTCCTCCCGAGCTCTCTGCATCGCCTCCCCGTCGCCATGGCCACCACTCCTCCTTGCGCCGGTCGCCGACCACCCGCCTCTCCTCGCATCCGCTATGCCGCCGCCTCCCTCTCTACTCCCCCCCTCCACTAACCGCCTCTGCTCCGAGACCCGCGAGTTTCCTCGCATTGCCAAGCCGTCCTCACCAGCGATCGTGCCTCTGTCCGCCACGGGTGCCCCTCACCGTCCTGTTGCCTTGGCCGCGTGCTCTGTTTTGTCTGCAGTACCACGTCGGCATCCGCCTCATCCGTGCCGCGTGTGTGGCTATCTCCTGTTTGATTCGTTACCAGCAGGGTATGTGCAGATGCGGAGTTCTCTGTTTAGTTGTTAAACGCCCGGAGATCGATGCCACGCCCTGCCGCCTCGTCGACAAGTTCTACCACCAGCCCCATCTGAGCAAGTTCACAAGATCTTCCGAGTGCCAACGCCGCTGAACGGAACCCCAAAACCTCGATCCGATGTCGAGACGACAAAGTGAAGACATCGCCGAGTCCTTCCGATGACCGCAAGACCGTCCCCGGAGATGATGACCCGAAGATCCCCTCGTCGGAACGCCAAGTACTTCTTCTCGGAGCCGAACCCGAAGGTCGTCGTGGTGGGACACCAAGGACTCCTACACGGACCCGAAGACCGAACCCGAAGACCACAGATGCGACAAGTACTCCTTCCTGGATGCGAGACCCGGATCCAAAGACCGCCAAGATCACCACCGGAACGCCAAGTTATTCATCCCGAACGCCAAGACCGGCCCGATATGAGGACCCGACAAGATCTTCGCGACGATAAGATCGATACCGACCAGGGCGAATCCGATGCGCCCCCGACGCCAAACCAAGTCCTTCTTCTCGGAATGCCAAGCTCTCCTTCCGTGGTCCGATACCGATCCCCGTCGAACCTTGAGACCGGACCCGAACCCCCAGAACCCCAAGATCTCCCGAACCCAGATGTGTGACCCTAAACCTCTATTTTTATAATATGACAGATACCTGTCGCATCATTAAATCATCATGCTTGCATACATGTCATCTGGTGGGTTGGGTTAAATAGTCGATTCACCTAAATTAAATATGGAGCCTATATGCGGAATATTGTTGTCTTCTTCCGGACTCCATTTAAATTGGTGTAGCGAACCGATGCCATGTTCTGTCTTGTTAAGTCAACATTTAAATTGCGGGGTTGTTGAATAACTTGAACCGTTTAATTAATTGTCGGGACCCCGGTTCCGCTTAATATTGCCTAAATTGCACCATATCTGTGCCATGCCATGCATCATATCATAAGCATGCCGGATGTTCTGCCGTAGTATTAAATATTGCATCCGGTGTTTCTTCTAGTGTTTGCTTCTTCGCGGATTAGGCCGATGAGTGGATGCGAGTACCGACAAGTTCTCCGGATATGAACCTTCAGCAGTGTTTCCCAGGCGAGCATCTCCCTCTTTCTACCTATTTTGCATTTATAGTCTTTATTTCCTCCTATTGATCTATTGGTATCCGTGTCGCAATGCTTTAGTTTCCTTGCACCAGTTATATCCCATGCAGCCTCGATATTGCCATGGACACCTCCTAATACCTGTTGTTTAGTAGATAGCTAGCCTTGCGAGTCGTAGTTGCTTGCTCAGGTGCGGTCCCGTGTTGTCGAGTACCACAGTTGTTAGAATGCTGGCAGATGTTTATGGTGGAGATGATCATGTCTTTAAATACAACTATCAAATTGTTGGGATAACTAATGAAAGAGGCACCGGTGGGCAGTATATGCTATTTGGTTTTTATGTCCACTTGTGTCCCGTAGGCCCCGAGTACTTGATACCTGTTCCTTGACAATTCACACTATCCACATCCGGGAGGCCTTATGGACCCCCCTGAGCCAGAGCTTGATTCATTTCTATTTCTTGGGGCCACAAAGTAGTTTGGGGCTTTATTACTATCCTATACTTATGCCATGCTTTACTGCTTTATTTAAGATTGTGCGTGGAGCACCTGTACTGTTTTGGATCGCGCCATGTTTTCGCGGTATCGACAAGCCTAGACACACTTTCGGGTTCCCAGTCGTTTACAACCGTCGTCGCAAACCCTGGGTCTGTTCCGGAGCCGGCCAACCTTTATTCCTGCAAATTCTTGGGTACAAAAATTCCTGCAAAGAGAGCCTTGGGTACAAAAACCTATGCCTTTCCCTGATAAGAAACACAAGTCAAAGGAAGATGAACACTATAATAAGTTTTATGAGTGGATGAAACCTTTATTCCTGCAAATTCCTTTGACTGATGCTATTAAATTGCCTCCTTACTCAAAGTATATGAAGGATATTGTCTCGAATAAAAGGAAGATCCCTAATGAAGAAATTTCTACTTTGCTTGCTAATTATTTCTTTAATGGTAAGGTTCCAAAGAAACTTGGAGACCCAGGGATTCCAAATATTCCTTGCTCTATTAAAAATAGTTATGTTAGAACTGCTTTGTGTGATTTGGGAGCAGGAGTTAGTGTTATGCCTTTTTCTCTATATAAGAGACTTTAACTGGAAAAACTAATACCAACTGATATATCTTTGCAAATGGCTAATAAATCTACCACTATTCCTGTTGGTATATGTGAGGATGTACCTGTTCAAGTGGCTCATAATTACTTGATATTAACTGATTTTGTTGTGCTTGAAATGCCTAAAGATGATAATATGTCTATTATTCTGGGGAGACCTTTTCTTAATACTGCAGGAGCTGTTATTAATTGTAATCAAGGAAAGGTAACCTTCAATATTAATGACAAGGAACATACTGTCTATTTACCCAAAAAGATTGAAAGGACTTATGGTTTGAATTCAATTGAACATGTTGATGGCATTCAAGTTGGAGAAATATATTGTCCCATACCAAGAGAAAAATTTAAAACTATTATGGTTGGGACCATTGCTATCAAGGTTGAGGTAACATAATCATTAGTGGAATACAAAGTTTTGTTTCATATAAAATGTTTTTGGTAACAAGACCTGATCAACCTTGTTAACAAAAGGATTTCATTGAACAAAACAATGTTTTCACTATGATTATCTCCGCTTACTTCTATTCTATCCATTTTTAGTTTTTGCTTAAGTTTAGTTTGCTTTTCTGTTGTTAGTTTCTTGCATGTTAGAGTGTCTTAGAACTTCTGAAGTTTTAGCCTTGTTTTTTCATTGCATCATTCCAGAAACTTTTTTTGTCAGAAAATCATTCATCTATACCTGAAAATTTCTCAAAAATAAAGTGTCTCGAAGAATTCCAAAAAATTCATATTAAATTTTTACATGAAAAAAGGGGCTAAGAAGTGCCTGGAAGGTACCAGGGGGCCCACCAGGCAGGCACACCACCTGGTGGCGCGGCCAGCCTAGGGGCGCCATGGTGTGGGCCACCCCTGGGGCAGAAGCACAAAAATTCACGCCTCAAAAGGACGTACAGAGATTTTACATGAATTTTTACGGTGAAGCGCAGAAATCTGTTTGGAGACAGCAACTTTCCCAATCATTGCTTCTCTCTCATTAGAGGTTACTCTTGGCACAAAAAGCAAATAAAAAGGATAAGGAGCGGTTATTACTGAAGTAATAACTTCGAAGACTCATCTAAAACTTTTGGGTTATCTCCCAATAAGTACTTTTCTTTAACGCCTTTAAGTTAGGCATAAGAAGCAAGAAAAAGGATCAAGTGTTCTCAAATGAAGAATCATTAAAACCAAATTTCTTGCCCTTATCTCTCTTACTTTTATTCTTAACCTTGGGAAACTTGTGAATGCTTGGTGGAGAAACAAAGCGCATGGTGCCCTTTTCCACATCTATTATTGCTTCAAGGAGCTTCAATAGGGATCTTCCAAGTGTGATTTGCCCTTTTCCTACACATTCAATAACAAGATAATCAGTATAAACCATTTTCCCCAGGATCTTTGTAAACACTCCCTCAGCTATTCCAATGGGTAATATTGTGGCATTATTAGCAAGAAAAATTTCTTCTCCTCCTTCAGAAAGCCCCCAAAGATTCAAAGATTCATAAATATCTTTGGGCATAAGACAAAATTCAGACATGATATCACAACGAGCATGAAAAGTTTCATTGTTTATAGCAATCTTTACTGTGGGAAGCCATTCGAAGGGTTCAGAGTTTATTGGAACATAGTTGTGATGCTCTCTAAGCGTATTATAGCAATCTTTCAAACTAGCAGTGCTGGTCTCAAGAGTATTCAATCTAGCAAATATGTTTATGAAAGAAGAATCTGTTTTGCTAGGCAAGTTGTAAGTAAATACCAACTTCTTTATGGCATTAACAGCATCATCCTCAATGCATTGGAGGAAATATCCTCCCACAACAGCATCTAAAGCATATCTATAGCAAAGAGCAATTCCAAAGTAAAAACTGCTAAGGAACAAGCTTTGAGGTATTTTAGGCTCAGTTTTTTCATGTAGATCAGAGATTCTAGACCAAGCTTCTTTGAAACTCTCTTCAATTCCTTGTTTAAAAGTTAAAATCATTTCCTCAGGTGACATAGTGATTGGAGCAATGCTAGACATAATAGCAACTTAAGATAGGAACTAATTTTTTTGTGTTTTCAATAAAGAAAGCAAACTAGTAAAACTATTTTTTTGTGTTTTTGATAAAGAAACAAGCAAACAAAGCAAAAGTGAACTAAGCAAAACAAAAATAACAAAATAAAGAGATTGGTTATGAGGGACTCCCCTTGTGAAGATGTCCTTGACTCCTCGGCAACGGCGCCAGAAAAAGTACTTACTGACTCGTGTATTAACGAGCTCGTTGGGGAACCCCAAGAGGAAGGTATGATGAGCATAGCAGTAAGTTTTCCCTCAGTTATGAAACCAAGGTTACCAATCCAGTAAGAGCAAGGAAACACCCCAAAGGTGTTGCTAGATGAATGTTGGCAGGGCGCACTACCGGTGCCAGCAACAACGTGGAGACCTGCACAACACAACCACATAACTCTGTCCCCAACTTGCGATGAGGTTGTCAATCTCACCGGTTTTGCTGAAAACAAAGGATTAAACGTATCAAATGGAAGGAAGTAATAGTTTACAGAAAGTAAACACAAAGCAGTAAACAATTGATTGTAGATTTGAAAGTAAAAGAAAGGACCGGGGTCCATATTTCACTAGAGGTGGCTCTCCTTAAGATAGATAACATGCTAGGTGAACAAATTACAGTGGGGCAATTGACAAACATCGAGAAAGTATACAAGCATATACTAATCATCTTGACTCCTTTGAGATTCGATTGGGCATTATAACATTATACATAAACCATCATCCAACTGCATCTATGACTAATAATCCACCTTCAGGTTATCATCCAAATGCCCTCCAGTATTAAATTGCAAGCAACGGATAATTGCATTACGAATTGCGTGCAAAGTAAACAATACGATTGTTCTATGAACAAAGGATTTTTGTTTTCTCCCTAGTAGCAACATCACATCTAGTACCTTAGAGATTTCTGTCATTTCCCTAGATTACCAGAGGCATGAACCCACTATCGAGCATAAATACTAACTCTTGGAGTTGCTAGCATCTACTTGGCCAAGATAGTTACTAACAACAGAAAGCATGCAAGATCACAAATAACAAAGACATGATAGAATCAATAATCAATCTGAAATAGCATCTCAATATCCATCGGATCCCCGCAAACACAACATACAGAATTACAAATAGATGATCTTGATCATGAACGGAGCTCACAAGATCTAGACATGAAAGCACAAAGGAGGAGAACCAGCCATCTAGCTACTACATGGACCCGTAGTCCAGAGATGAACTACTCACGCATCACACCAGAGGCTTGCATGATGATGAAGAAGGCCTCCAGGGTGAATTCCCCTCTCCGGAAGGGTGCCGGGAAGAGCTTCAGATCCCTCCCGATCTAGGGATGAGATGACGGCAGCTACAGACTCTTTCGTAGATTTTTGATCGAGTACTTAGGGTTTCCGTATCAGAGGCAATATATAGGCAGAAGGATAGGCCGAGGGGGTGCCTGGGGTGGCCAGACCACCCCCTAGCGCGGGCTAGGCCTAGCCGCGCGGCCAGGTGGTGTGGCCGGGCCCTACCTCTCTGTCTCGTATTCTGGCTCCAAGTGTCCCTCGGTGAAAAACTGACTTTGGCTTTTGTCCCGTCCAATTCAGAGAATATTCATTTTCTGACTTTCCTGGAACCAAAAACAACAGAAAACAAGCACTAGCACTCTGGCTCTTGTTAATAGGTTAGTCCAAGAAATCATATGAAAATTACTCGAAAGTGTGGACAAAACATAAGAAAGTAGATACAACCAAGCATGGAACATCAAAAATTATGGATACGTTAGCAACGTATCAGTTATGAGAGCTTGTAAGCTTGTTCAATGCTTAGAGATGTAGTTTTTGATGCATGTTTAGGCCTCTACAAGTCCCTATGAGTAGTGCTCTCCATTATATATTCACTTTGCAATCACTTGTGTAATAGATGTTTAAATTTCAGAATATCAAAGATGAACAATCACACCTTTGGAGAAATTTTTGAGAGGGATACACCTAGGAGGTCAAGGCCCTCAAGATCAGCCTCTCAGTTTAGGCCTTCATACAACGAAGATCTCATTGCACCTCGCTTTGGTAATGAAGGAGATGATGGGGATGCTCACCCATCTACTTTTCCTTGTTATACTTTCTTGCAAGCTGCATGGATTCTTGATGATTTCTTGCTACTAATTCAGAGGGTTGTTTTGACCTCATACATGCAAGATGAGAGTGAGCAATACGCCATGCTCACCAAAACTTTTGTTGAGAGTTTCGTTTTCACTAACACCCCCTATCAGTCAACTGTTTCTTTTAGAATTTATAATCTGCCCTTTACCATGCCATTGGAAAGATTTTGCAGTATTATAGGTGTAGGCATGACAGGGACCGTGAAGAAGATTCAAGGGCGACCCATTGATTTTCTAGAACTCTATCGAGGTGTGACCAATGAAGATGACCGCGTAGCTCAGCGCGGGAAGATAAGAAACATCTAACTCCTTGCTCTTAGATACTTTGCCTATTATCTTCCTACTAGCATTCTTGGTAGGGAGAATACGAGTAATATCTCCAACTATCATTTAGCCTTCCTTGCTGCTGCTAACAATGATACTCAGTACAATCTTGGCTCTCTTATTGCTCGCCGCCTAGCTGCTAGGGGACCTATTTATGGGGGCCTCATCGCTTCACGTATGGTCAATGCATTAGAGCTTTCTGTGGATCCAAATGATACTATATTGGCACCACAAAGGCTTGACCTTGCTGCCATGAAAACACATCACTTCGTCACTACTGACTCCGACATGGACAGTTTAGTATACAGGATGTTGTTTACTGACGGGGATGAAAGGGAGATTCCTTTGCCACAATCTACTTTATTCAGTGTTCACAGGAGGCCGTGGTCGTGCTCCAAGGAGGAGGTGGACGAGCAGCTCCGCTTGCTGGGTTTCCACAGGCAGCACCCGGAGGATGTGCCCTCCTACGATTACTCTGCGCACTACAATGGGGAGTCCTCGAGCTCGCACCAGGACGAGGATACCTCCTCACCGTACTATGGAGGCGCTCCATCTTGGCCAACTTGGGATTGACACCCACTTAGGCCAAAAGCCTAAGCTTGGGGGAGGTACACCGACATCGCACTCATCTCCATATCATTTTGCGTCGGTACTTTGTATATTCACGTTTCATTCTCTTTTTTTTAGTTTTCGTTCTTTCTTTGCTTTTGCTTCCTAAAACACAAAAAGACCAAAAATATTTCTGTTGTTTCTCTTTGTTTGCTTCTTCTTCTTTTTGCCTTGGTTTGCTTTTCCCTTTTTGCTTTGTTTGAACTAATTGAAAAAACCCAAAAAGATTTTGCTTTGCTTGTTCTTCCTTTTTGGTTCTTGTTTTTAAAAATCGAAAACACCAAAAATATTTGTTGTTCTTCTTTGGTTTTGTGAGTTTGTTGCAGGATTCAGCAGTCCTCAGTGGAATTTGGTTTCATGTTATTATTCAAGCCACACAAGTGAAGGGAAATAATGAGGATTAATGACAACTTGAGGTGTGGTAAGAGGCTGGTAACGAACTCTATTTGTTTTCATTTTTGTACATATACTCATCATTGTGGGAATTCTTAGCCTGTTTGTGTAGGGTGTATGTTATTCATGGATGCTTAGTAGTTCTTGCTTTCATATGATTAGTTCTAGCTTGCTAATAGTTTGTAGCTTGTCATATGAATGTTTGCTTGCATTACTCTATTCATAACTTGGTATGACACTGTGGTATCCTCCTTTGAGTGTTTCACTTGAATTGACTTGGCACATGCTCACACATGCATATGACTAAAATAATTAGTTAAGCCTCGATGAATTATTTTGCCTTGAGGGTCTTGAATCACTTTCATGCCATGATTAGTCCTGTTTTGTTGCAAGCATGATTATGACAGCTATTGCTGTCTCGTTTGTCGCTCCCTTGTTATTGCTAGCCTTCACTTACACTGAGTATGTTTTACTCGTGTTTCCAATTCCCCAAAACCAATATTGCCAAAAGTGTCCACCATACCTACCTATTAGCATCATTTGCTGTTCCGTGCATATTCAATATGCCTTGTTTTCTTCTGAATAAAATGTTTGCTTGTTATGAGAAAGTTAGTTAGTAAAGCTCTCACGAACTTGATGGCACACTTTATTTCCTGCACTTAATAAACCTGAACCATTGTGAATGTCCATGAAAGTTATATGCTTGGAAATTATAGGCTGGGGATTAGCAGAACCGTGCTGTCACGGGGAACGCTTTCAATAGCTGTAAATATATACCCAGTTGATATCATGCTCTTTTATTTGCGGATGTTGTCGGTGTGAAATAAAAAGGGAGCTTGTAAGTCCATGGAGTTATGTATGTGTGTTAGAGAAACACCTGGGCTGCCGATCTAATCCATGCCTAATCATGGTGGAAACTTGTAGCGTAACCATAATGAGTATCTATGAAGCATTCTTCTTATAAAAAAAGAGAGATAGCTATTGAGAAAAAGAAGAAATGGGAGAGATATGAGAAAAGAGGAAAGATATAAAAAAAACACCATTTTCCCATGGTAAATAAGGAGATTGCTGAGATACTCGTTGTCTGCTTGCCATGTGATACATTGCAAATGTATCTATAATTTTTGATGTTCCATGCTTGGTTTTATCCACTTTCTTGTGTTTTGTCCACACTTTGGAGTACTTTTCTATGATTTCTTGGACTAACCTATTAACAAGATCCACAGTGCCAGCTGCCTATTTTCTGCTGTTTTTGGTTCCAGGAAAGTCAGAAAATGAATATTCTCGGAATTGGACGGGACAAAAGCCAAAGTGCCTATTTTTCCGGAAGTCATCAGATGCCAGAGTACGAAACGGAGAGGGGCCAGGGGGCCACCACACCACCTGATCGCGCGGCCTAGCCTGGCCCGTGCCAGGGGGTGGTCTGGCCGCCTCCGGCACCCCCTCGGCCTCTCCTTCCGCCTATATATTGCCCTCGGGACGAAAACCCTAAGTACCCGATCAAAAATCCACGAAAGAGTCTGTATCCGCCGTCATCTCCATCCCTAGATTGGGAGGGATCTGAAGCTCTTCCCGGCACCCTGCCGGAGAGGGGAATTCACCCTGGAGGCCTTCTTCATCACCATGCAAGCCTCCGGTGTGATGCGTGAGTAGTTCATCCTTGGACTACGGATCCATGTAGTAGCTACATGGCTGGTTCTCCTCCTTTGTGCTTTCATGTCTAGATCTGTGAGCTCCGTTCATGATCAAGATCATCTATTTGTAATTCTGCATGTTGTGTTTGCGGGGATCCGATGGATATAGAGATGCTATTTCAGATTAATTATTGATTCTATCATGTCTTTGTTATTTGTGATCTTGCATGCTTTCTGTTGTTAGTAGCTATCTTGGCCAAGTAGATGCTAGCAACTCCAAGAGTTAGTATTTATGCTCGATAGTGGGTTCATGCCTCTGGTAAACTGGGGAAGTGACAGAAATCTCTAAGGTACTAGATGTGCTGTTGCTACTAGGGAGAAAACAACAATCCTTTGTTCATAGAACAATTGTATTGTTTACTTTACACGCAATTCGTAAAGCAATAATCTGTTGCTTGCAACTTAATACTGGAGGGGGTTCGGATGATAACCTGAAGGTGGATTATTAGTCATAGATGCAGTTGGATGGCGGTCTATGTATAATGTTGTAATGCCCAATCGAATCTCAAAGGAGTCAAGATGATTAGTATATGCATGTATTGCTTTCTCGATGTTTGTCAATTGCCCCGCTGTAATTTGTTCACCAACATGTTATCTATCTTAAGGAGAGCCACCTCTAGTGAACTATGGATCGCGGTCCTTTTTCTTTACATACAATCTACAAA
The DNA here is from genome assembly GCA_916181665.1 of Avena sativa. Taxonomy (NCBI): domain Eukaryota; kingdom Viridiplantae; phylum Streptophyta; class Magnoliopsida; order Poales; family Poaceae; genus Avena; species Avena sativa. The sequence goes on from OV702279.1 coordinate 523,916,489, forward strand.
CTGTTTACTGCTTTGTGTGTACTTTCTTCAAACTATTACTTCCTTCCATTCGATACGTTTAATCCTTTGTTTTCACCAAAACACGGTGAGATTGACAACCTCATCGCAAGTTGGGGACAAAGTTCTGTGGTTGTGTTGTGCAGGTCTCCATGTTGCTACTAGCACCGGTAGTGCGCCCTGCCAAGGCTCAGCTAGCAACACCTTTGGGGTGTTTCCTTGCTTCTACTGGTTCGATTAAACCTTGGTTTCATAACTGAGGGAAACTTGTTGCTGTGCTCATCATACCTTCCTCTTGGGGTTCCCAATGAGCTCTACATCAACACCGAGCCATCAAGCATTTTTCTGGCGCCATTGCCGGGGAGTCAAGGACATCTTCACAAGGGGAGTTCCTCATAACCAATCTCTTTACTTTGTTTTATTTGTTTTGCTTAGTTTATTTGTGCTTTGTTTGCTTGTTTCTTTATCAAAAACACACAAAAAATTAGTTCCTACTATAGTTGGTATTTTCGTTGGTCTGTTATTGTCTTGCTTTATCATGCTTACTATCAATGGTTGGTTTCTTTGAAACTGAATCTTATTGGCAAGGTGGGTTCACGGAAGAACAAAAATATTATTATAAGGAACACCGCTTGTCACAAAAAGGGAAACACTTATGGGAACAAATTGATAAATTGTATACCATTGCTATAAACGTGTGCTCTACTTATAATGTTACTTATTGCTTTGATAAATCTTGTTTCTGTAGGAGGTATAAACACCTGCCTTTTCAATGTGAGTATAATGATAATGTTACCATATCTTCTTATGTTAAAGTGAATTATGACTTTTATGATGTGGAAGAAATTGAAGAATTTATTGCTTGGAAGGGTGCATTTGAACTTGCTAGTTTGCTTGAAAATACTGATGATTCACCTTATAAATATGAGTTTATGATATACTTAAATTTTGCTTTGATAATTACAAGGTAGAAAATGGCTATATTCTTGAATATCTTAATAGATGCTCTCCACCAATGGAAGAGACTAATGCCTTGCAGGAGCCTATGGAAGAAGAAATTGCTGAAACTAGAAGCTCATTGGATGAAAAAGAGGAGGAGAGTGATGATCAAGAGGAGGAAGAATAGATCTACCCATCCTTACCTTCTAATGAGAGTAACTCTTTACCCCTTACATTATTTGATAGTCCCCCATGCTTACCAAAGGAGGACGAATGTCATGTTCCTGAGGATTCTTTTGAAAATATTTATAATAAAGCTCTAGTGTTTGTAGATCATGAAAAGCATGCTTTATGTGATAGTTATATTGTTGAGTTTATCCATGAGGCTACTGAAAATTATTATGAGAGAGGAAAATATGGTTGTAGAAGTTTACCTGAAACATCTCTCTATGTGCTGAAAGTTTTGAAGTTGCTCTTGTTTTATCTACCCATTCTTGTTACTATGTGATCCTTTGATTTATTTTCTTACAAGATTCCTATGCATAGGAAGTGGGTTAGACTTAAATGTGTTTTGAATTTGCTTCTTGATGCTCTCTTTTACTTCAATTCATATTTCTTATGAGAGCATCCTCTCAAACTATCATGCCTAACTTAAAGGCGTTAAAAAAAGTACTTATTGGGAGATAACCCAAAAGGTTTCGATGAGTCTTGGAAGTTATTACTTCAGTAATAACCGCTCCTTATCCTTTTTATTTGCTTTTTGTGCCAAGAGTAACCTCTAATGAGAGAGAAGTAATGATTGGGAAAGTTGCTGTCCTGAAACAGATTTCTGTGCTTCACCGTAAAAATTCGTGTAAAATCTCTGAACGTCTTTTTGAGGCGTGAATTTTTGTGCTTCTTCCCCAGGTTGTTATCTAACTTTCTTTAGTTCAACACTTGTTTATTTGAGCAACATAAGGTCTTAGAAAAAATTCGTCTTTACCTGCTGGTCTGTTTTGACATATTTCTGCCATTTTCTGCATTTGCTTCTTGTTGGTTCCTTTTTGAGTTCTTTTGGGGAATTGAGATTTTTGAGGGAAGCGCTACAGTAGATAGTGTTCTAATGGAAGTTTATTTGGTGTTAGAACTGAACCTTAAGACTTATTTATCTTGAATGCACTAATGTTGCTAATAAAGATTGTGTCAAGTTTTGTATGAAGGAAAAATTTCAGGTGTATGGAAGGAATGAGTAATGAGATGAAGGATGGACTAAAGCTCAAGCTTGGGGATGCCACGCATGTCACCCCAAGAAATATCCAAGAAGTACAAGCGTCAAATCTTGGGTATGCCCAAGGCATCCCCCTCTTCATCAATAAAAATCCCAGGTTTCTTCCAAACGCTTCATTTTTATTGTTTCATGCACAATTGTGTTGTTCTTGGAGCGTCTTCTTTTTCGTTTTTGTTTTTCATTTGCTTTTGTTTGCTTAGTTTTCTGAATAAATTGGTTGGACCCTCTCTTTCTTACATTGGTTTGCAAATAGTTTGGTTTGGTTTGGAAAAGAGTAGGGAAGTTCATGCTTATGTGGTAAAAAGAGCTTGTTTTTGACTGTGGCCTATGCTTTGTCATGCCATGCTTGATATTGTTTTGGCTTTATGCTGAGTATTCTTTGTTGTAGCATGACTTGTTATAAACAATTGAGATTGCTTAATGTTCATTGGATGAATCATGCGTTGTTTTAGCATATTAAAGCATAGTATAGTGGTATTCTCCTTTGATGCTTTATTTGGGTTGACTTGGCGCATGCTCACACCATGTTATGACTATCTCAAGTCACCATAGCCTTTATGATCATTTAGTTTTCAACTTTTAGTATCACTTTATTCTTTGATCAATGATGTTTTGTCGCTCTGCATGATTATGGCCATTATTGCTCTCTTAGTTTGTCGCTCCCAGTCTTTTGCTAGCCTCCACAACCAAGTATGAGTTTCACTCATGCATCCAACTCCCTAAACCAAGTTATTCCAAAGAGTCCACCATACCTACCTACTAGATTATGCTATTCCATGTATATTCATGTTTTTGTTTACCTTCCAAATTAAACTTGTTATGAGAAAACTAGTGATTAAAGCTCTCACGAACTTGATGGCACACTTTACTTTTTTGCATCTAATAAACTTGAACCATTGGGTCCTTCTTTGTTGCGTATATGCTTGCGCTTTTTAAGTTGAAATTAGCAGAACCATGTACCATGGGGAACGCTTTCAACATTGCACTTGTACTTTGTACCCCGTTGATATCATGTTCTTTTGCTTACGGATCCCGGTGGTGTGAAATAAAAGTGGAACTTGTAAGATCATGGAGTTTGTATGTGTGTTAGAGAAACGCCTGGGCCACTAGCCTAAGCCATGCCTAATCATGGTGGAAACTTGCAGCATCACCATAATGAGCACTCTATGAAGCATCCTCAATAAAAACCTATGCAAATAGCAAATAAAAAGATCGCTGAGATGCTCATTGTCTACTTGCCTTGTCATTTTGATTATGGGATAGCTCCTGTATCATGTGCAAGGGGTGCCCTGTTGGCGGTTCTTTATGATACATATGTACTTACGATGACAAGAGCTTACTTGTGACTAAAGTTGAGTAGCATGAGGATCAGTCTTCGTAAGTAAGGGGCATGAGATTTCGGTTTATAACTTGTCAAGCATATCCTCTTAGTTGTGTCACTTTAACCTTAATCACCTTAAAGATGCCTATGATAGCGGCAATGAGAGCTGAAAGCTATAAGTACCATAATTTTTGGAAGCTCTTTATGAGACTTGAATCCCTACTTCCTTTTATGAAGGCCTTTCTTCCACCATTATATTGAGTCTCCACCTTCTACCTTTATGCACCTACTTTGAGAGCATAGTGGCCATTCTTAGTTCTATGTGCATTGTCCCAAGACTAGTTGATAGATGCATAACTTGATATTGCTTATTTTAAACTATTTGTATCTAGTCACTCTTATGAACTTTGAAGGTGTCCTATGCATTTATGTTTTGCTACTCTATGAGGGACAAGCGGAATACTATTATGCTATGTTTTCTTTATGAGAAGCAAACAAACGTCTTGCAAAGCATTGTTATTCATGAATCTTTTGTTTGTGCTTTTTCATGTTGCATCATAGTTTCTTTGTCTTATTGCTAGAACTTTGTCTTTCATGTTATGATTGAAGTACTATGTACCCAGATTTGAATGTTTTACAAATACTTTGATGAAGTCTTTGATGGTGCATGTCACCTCAAAAATTATTCTTTCTTTTATCACTTACTTACTCGAGGACGAGCAGGAGTTAAGCTTGGGGATGTTGATACATTGCAAATGTATCTATAATTTTTGATGTTCCATGCTTGGTTTTATCCACTTTCTTGTGTTTTGTCCACACTTTGGAGTACTTTTCTATGATTTCTTGGACTAACCTATTAACAAGATCCACAGTGCCAGCTGCCTATTTTCTGCTGTTTTTGGTTCCAGGAAAGTCAGAAAATGAATATTCTCGGAATTGGACGGGACAAAAGCCAAAGTGCCTATTTTTCCGGAAGTCATCAGATGCTAGAGTACGAGACGGAGAGGGGCCAGGGGGCCACCACACCACCTGATCGCGCGGCCTAGCCTGGCCCGTGCCAGGGGGTGGTCTGGCCGCCTCCGGCACCCCCTCGGCCTCTCCTTCCGCCTATATATTGCCCTCGGGACGAAAACCCTAAGTACCCGATCAAAAATCCACGAAAGAGTCTGTATCCGCCGTCATCTCCATCCCTAGATTGGGAGGGATCTGAAGCTCTTCCCGGCACCCTGCCGGAGAGGGGAATTCACCCTGGAGGCCTTCTTCATCACCATGCAAGCCTCCGGTGTGATGCGTGAGTAGTTCATCCTTGGACTACGGATCCATGTAGTAGCTACATGGCTGGTTCTCCTCCTTTGTGCTTTCATGTCTAGATCTGTGAGCTCCGTTCATGATCAAGATCATCTATTTGTAATTCTGCATGTTGTGTTTGCGGGGATCCGATGGATATAGAGATGCTATTTCAGATTAATTATTGATTCTATCATGTCTTTGTTATTTGTGATCTTGCATGCTTTCTGTTGTTAGTAGCTATCTTGGCCAAGTAGATGCTAGCAACTCCAAGAGTTAGTATTTATGCTCGATAGTGGGTTCATGCCTCTGGTAAACTGGGGAAGTGACAGAAATCTCTAAGGTACTAGATGTGCTGTTGCTACTAGGGAGAAAACAACAATCCTTTGTTCATAGAACAATTGTATTGTTTACTTTACACGCAATTCGTAAAGCAATAATCTGTTGCTTGCAACTTAATACTGGAGGGGGTTCGGATGATAACCTGAAGGTGGATTATTAGTCATAGATGCAGTTGGATGGCGGTCTATGTATAATGTTGTAATGCCCAATCGAATCTAAAAGGAGTCAAGATGATTAGTATATGCATGTATTGCTTTCTCGATGTTTGTCAATTGCCCCGCTGTAATTTGTTCACCAACATGTTATCTATCTTAAGGAGAGCCACCTCTAGTGAACTATGGATCCCGGTCCTTTTTCTTTACATACAATCTACAAACTGTTTACTGCTTTGTGTGTACTTTCTTCAAACTATTACTTCCTTCCATTCGATACGTTTAATCCTTTGTTTTCACCAAAACACGGTGAGATTGACAACCTCATCGCAAGTTGGGGACAAAGTTCTGTGGTTGTGTTGTGCAGGTCTCCATGTTGCTACTAGCACCGGTAGTGCGCCCTGCCAAGGCTCAGCTAGCAACACCTTTGGGGTGTTTCCTTGCTTCTACTGGTTCGATTAAACCTTGGTTTCATAACTGAGGGAAACTTGTTGCTGTGCTCATCATACCTTCCTCTTGGGGTTCCCAATGAGCTCTACATCAACACCGAGCCATCAAGCATTTTTCTGGCGCCATTGCCGGGGAGTCAAGGACATCTTCACAAGGGGAGTTCCTCATAACCAATCTCTTTACTTTGTTTTATTTGTTTTGCTTAGTTTATTTGTGCTTTGTTTGCTTGTTTCTTTATCAAAAACACACAAAAAATTAGTTCCTACTATAGTTGGTATTTTCGTTGGTCTGTTATTGTCTTGCTTTATCATGCTTACTATCAATGGTTGGTTTCTTTGAAACTGAATCTTATTGGCAAGGTGGGTTCACGGAAGAACAAAAATATTATTATAAGGAACACCGCTTGTCACAAAAAGGGAAACACTTATGGGAACAAATTGATAAATTGTATACCATTGCTATAAACGTGTGCTCTACTTATAATGTTACTTATTGCTTTGATAAATCTTGTTTCTGTAGGAGGTATAAACACCTGCCTTTTCAATGTGAGTATAATGATAATGTTACCATATCTTCTTATGTTAAAGTGAATTATGACTTTTATGATGTGGAAGAAATTGAAGAATTTATTGCTTGGAAGGGTGCATTTGAACTTGCTAGTTTGCTTGAAAATACTGATGATTCACCTTATAAATATGAGTTTATGATATACTTAAATTTTGCTTTGATAATTACAAGGTAGAAAATGGCTATATTCTTGAATATCTTAATAGATGCTCTCCACCAATGGAAGAGACTAATGCCTTGCAGGAGCCTATGGAAGAAGAAATTGCTGAAACTAGAAGCTCATTGGATGAAAAAGAGGAGGAGAGTGATGATCAAGAGGAGGAAGAATAGATCTACCCATCCTTACCTTCTAATGAGAGTAACTCTTTACCCCTTACATTATTTGATAGTCCCCCATGCTTACCAAAGGAGGACGAATGTCATGTTCCTGAGGATTCTTTTGAAAATATTTATAATAAAGCTCTAGTGTTTGTAGATCATGAAAAGCATGCTTTATGTGATAGTTATATTGTTGAGTTTATCCATGAGGCTACTGAAAATTATTATGAGAGAGGAAAATATGGTTGTAGAAGTTTACCTGAAACATCTCTCTATGTGCTGAAAGTTTTGAAGTTGCTCTTGTTTTATCTACCCATTCTTGTTACTATGTGATCCTTTGATTTATTTTCTTACAAGATTCCTATGCATAGGAAGTGGGTTAGACTTAAATGTGTTTTGAATTTGCTTCTTGATGCTCTCTTTTACTTCAATTCATATTTCTTATGAGAGCATCCTCTCAAACTATCATGCCTAACTTAAAGGCGTTAAAAAAAGTACTTATTGGGAGATAACCCAAAAGGTTTCGATGAGTCTTGGAAGTTATTACTTCAGTAATAACCGCTCCTTATCCTTTTTATTTGCTTTTTGTGCCAAGAGTAACCTCTAATGAGAGAGAAGTAATGATTGGGAAAGTTGCTGTCCTGAAACAGATTTCTGTGCTTCACCGTAAAAATTCGTGTAAAATCTCTGAACGTCTTTTTGAGGCGTGAATTTTTGTGCTTCTTCCCCAGGTTGTTATCTAACTTTCTTTAGTTCAACACTTGTTTATTTGAGCAACATAAGGTCTTAGAAAAAATTCGTCTTTACCTGCTGGTCTGTTTTGACATATTTCTGCCATTTTCTGCATTTGCTTCTTGTTGGTTCCTTTTTGAGTTCTTTTGGGGAATTGAGATTTTTGAGGGAAGCGCTACAGTAGCTAGTGTTCTAATGGAAGTTTATTTGGTGTTAGAACTGAACCTTAAGACTTATTTATCTTGAATGCACTAATGTTGCTAATAAAGATTGTGTCAAGTTTTGTATGAAGGAAAAATTTCAGGTGTATGGAAGGAATGAGTAATGAGATGAAGGATGGACTAAAGCTCAAGCTTGGGGATGCCACGCATGTCACCCCAAGAAATATCCAAGAAGTACAAGCGTCAAATCTTGGGTATGCCCAAGGCATCCCCCTCTTCATCAATAAAAATCCCAGGTTTCTTCCAAACGCTTCATTTTTATTGTTTCATGCACAATTGTGTTGTTCTTGGAGCGTCTTCTTTTTCGTTTTTGTTTTTCATTTGCTTTTGTTTGCTTAGTTTTCTGAATAAATTGGTTGGACCCTCTCTTTCTTACATTGGTTTGCAAATAGTTTGGTTTGGTTTGGAAAAGAGTAGGGAAGTTCATGCTTATGTGGTAAAAAGAGCTTGTTTTTGACTGTGGCCTATGCTTTGTCATGCCATGCTTGATATTGTTTTGGCTTTATGCTGAGTATTCTTTGTTGTAGCATGACTTGTTATAAACAATTGAGATTGCTTAATGTTCATTGGATGAATCATGCGTTGTTTTAGCATATTAAAGCATAGTATAGTGGTATTCTCCTTTGATGCTTTATTTGGGTTGACTTGGCGCATGCTCACACCATGTTATGACTATCTCAAGTCACCATAGCCTTTATGATCATTTAGTTTTCAACTTTTAGTATCACTTTATTCTTTGATCAATGATGTTTTGTCGCTCTGCATGATTATGGCCATTATTGCTCTCTTAGTTTGTCGCTCCCAGTCTTTTGCTAGCCTCCACAACCAAGTATGAGTTTCACTCATGCATCCAACTCCCTAAACCAAGTTATTCCAAAGAGTCCACCATACCTACCTACTAGATTATGCTATTCCATGTATATTCATGTTTTTGTTTACCTTCCAAATTAAACTTGTTATGAGAAAACTAGTGATTAAAGCTCTCACGAACTTGATGGCACACTTTACTTTTTTGCATCTAATAAACTTGAACCATTGGGTCCTTCTTTGTTGCGTATATGCTTGCGCTTTTTAAGTTGAAATTAGCAGAACCATGTACCATGGGGAACGCTTTCAACATTGCACTTGTACTTTGTACCCCGTTGATATCATGTTCTTTTGCTTACGGATCCCGGTGGTGTGAAATAAAAGTGGAACTTGTAAGATCATGGAGTTTGTATGTGTGTTAGAGAAACGCCTGGGCCACTAGCCTAAGCCATGCCTAATCATGGTGGAAACTTGCAGCATCACCATAATGAGCACTCTATGAAGCATCCTCAATAAAAACCTATGCAAATAGCAAATAAAAAGATCGCTGAGATGCTCATTGTCTACTTGCCTTGTCATTTTGATTATGGGATAGCTCCTGTATCATGTGCAAGGGGTGCCCTGTTGGCGGTTCTTTATGATACATATGTACTTACGATGACAAGAGCTTACTTGTGACTAAAGTTGAGTAGCATGAGGATCAGTCTTCGTAAGTAAGGGGCATGAGATTTCGGTTTATAACTTGTCAAGCATATCCTCTTAGTTGTGTCACTTTAACCTTAATCACCTTAAAGATGCCTATGATAGCGGCAATGAGAGCTGAAAGCTATAAGTACCATAATTTTTGGAAGCTCTTTATGAGACTTGAATCCCTACTTCCTTTTATGAAGGCCTTTCTTCCACCATTATATTGAGTCTCCACCTTCTACCTTTATGCACCTACTTTGAGAGCATAGTGGCCATTCTTAGTTCTATGTGCATTGTCCCAAGACTAGTTGATAGATGCATAACTTGATATTGCTTATTTTAAACTATTTGTATCTAGTCACTCTTATGAACTTTGAAGGTGTCCTATGCATTTATGTTTTGCTACTCTATGAGGGACAAGCGGAATACTATTATGCTATGTTTTCTTTATGAGAAGCAAACAAACGTCTTGCAAAGCATTGTTATTCATGAATCTTTTGTTTGTGCTTTTTCATGTTGCATCATAGTTTCTTTGTCTTATTGCTAGAACTTTGTCTTTCATGTTATGATTGAAGTACTATGTACCCAGATTTGAATGTTTTACAAATACTTTGATGAAGTCTTTGATGGTGCATGTCACCTCAAAAATTATTCTTTCTTTTATCACTTACTTACTCGAGGACGAGCAGGAGTTAAGCTTGGGGATGTTGATACATTGCAAATGTATCTATAATTTTTGATGTTCCATGCTTGGTTTTATCCACTTTCTTGTGTTTTGTCCACACTTTGGAGTACTTTTCATATGATTTCTTGGACTAACCTATTAACAAGAGCCACAGTGCCAGCTGCCTGTTTTCTGCTGTTTTTGGTTCCAGGAAAGTCAGAAAATGAATATCCTCGGAATTGGACGGGACAAAAGCCAAAGTGCCTATTTTTACGGAAGTCATCAGATGCTAGAGTACGAGACGGAGAGGGGCCAGGGGGCCACCACACCACCTGGCCGTGCAGCCTAGCCTGGCCGCGCCAGGGGGTGGTCTGGCCGCTTCCGGTACCCCTTCGGACTCTCCTTCCGCCTATATATTGCCCTCGGGACGAAAACCCTAAGTACCCGATCAAAAATCCACGAAAGAGTCTGTATCCACCATCATCTCCATCCCTAGATCGGGAGGGATATGAAGATCTTCCCGGCACCTTGCCGGAGAGGGGAATTCACCCTGGAGGCCTTCTTCATCACCATGCAAGCCCCAGGTGTGATGCGTGAGTAGTTCATCCTTGGACTATGGATCCATGTAGTAGCTAGATGGCTGGTTCTCCTCCTTTGTGCTTTCATGTCTAGATCTTGTGAGCTCCGTTCATGATCAAGATCATCTATTTGTAATTCCGTATGTTGTGTTTGCAGGGATCCTATGGATATAGAGATGCAATTTCAGATTGATTATTGATTCTATCATGTCTTTGTTATTTGTGATCTTGCATGCTTTCCGTTGTTAGTAGCTATCTTGGCCAAGTAGATGCTAGCAACTCCAAGAGTTAGTATTTATGCTCGATAGTGGGTTCATGCCTCTGGTAATCTGGGGAAGTGACAGAAATCTCTAAGGTACTAGATGTGCTGTTGCTACTAGGGATAAAACAACAATCCTTTGTTCATAGAACAATCGTATTGTTTACTTTACACGCAATTCGTAAAGCAATAATCTGTTGCTTGCAACTTAATACTGGAGGGTGTTCGGATGATAACCTGAAGGTGGATTATTAGTCATAGATGCAGTTGGATGGCGGTCTATGTATAATGTTGTAATGCCCAATCGAATCTAAAAGGAGTCAAGATGATTAGTATATGCATGTATTGCTTTCTCGATGTTTGTCAATTGCCCCACTGTAATTTGTTCACCTAGCATGTTATCTATCTTAAGGAGAGCCACCTCTAGTGAACTATGGATCCCGGTCCTTTTTCTTTACATACAATCTACAAACTGTTTACTGCTTTGTGTTTGCTTTCTGCAAACTATTACTTCCTTCCATTCGATACGTTTAATCCTTTGTTTTCACCAAAACACGGTGAGATTGACAACCTCATCGACGGTTGGTCCAAAGTTCTATGGTTGTGTTGTGCAGGTCTCCATGTTGCTACTAGCACTGGTAGTGCGCCCTGCCAAGGCTCAGCTAGCAACACCTTTGGGGTGTTTCCTTGCTCCTACTGGTTCGATTAAACCTTGGTTTCATAACTGAGGGAAACTTGTTGCTGTGCTCATCATACCTTCCTCTTGGGGTTCCCAATGAGCTCTACATCAACACCGAGCCATCACCTTGTCATTTTGATATGGGGATTTTTCCGTATCATCGGGCAAGGAGTACCCCGTTGGCGGTTCTCTATGATACACACGTATTTACTATGACAAGAAATTACCGGTAACTAAAGTTGAGTAGCATGAGGAGCGGCCCTCGTACTCAAGGGACATGAGATTTCCAGTTTATAGTCTGTCAAGCATATAACTCAGATTGGACCTCACTTTCACCTTAACCATATTAAAGATGCTCATGATAGGGGCAATGAGAGCTCAAAACTAATGAGTACTATACTGATACGTCCATTTTGCATCACTATTCTATGTCTTAATTCACTATTATTCATTGATATATTTCATATTGAGAGGTGATACTTATGTTATTTTATCTGTTTTTGCATGGTTGATGACTTTTGGAGCATGGACGCTGCGGTCAGGATTCTAATGGAAAATGTGCTGTTTGGAGGCAAAATTCGCGAAGATCAGAAAATCCGGAAAAATATACGGAAAATCCTATTTTTCCAAAAGACTAAGGATGCCAGAAGACGGAGTGGAGATGGGCCACAGGGGGCCCACACCACCCCATGGCGCGGGCAACCCTAGGCCGCGCCAGGAGGTGGTGTGGCCACCCTGGCCCACTCCAGCCTCTCCCCTCTGGCATATATCATCCTCCCGAAACCCTAAGACTCAGGGAGAGACCACAGAAAGATTCCGCCGCCTCTGCAGGGCGGAAAACACCGAGAGAGAAAGATCTCTTCGGCAGACAGATTTCTACCGAGGGAATTCCTTCCCACAGAGGGGAGATCGTCGCCATCAACACCACCATCAAGCTGGACTTCATCGGGATCATCATCATCATCATCACCATTAGCACCCTCATCACCATCTCCATATTGCGGTAACAATTGAGTTGAATCTTGCATTAGTTCATAGGGGAAACTTTCCCGGTGTTGATTACTCTTTGTAGTTGATGCTATTGAGTGAACCATTGAATTATTGTTTATGTTCAGATTGTTATACATCATTATTCCATCTCTGATCATGATCCATATGATGTCTTGTGAGTAGTTCGTTTTGTTCTTGAGGACATGGGAGAAGTCTTGTTGTTAGTAGTGGAGTTGCATTGAGAAAGATTCAATAGATTGTTATTTAAGTTGTGGTGTACTTCTTCTAGTGGTGTCATGTGAACATCCACTACATGACACTTCACCTATATGGGCCTAGGGGAATGCATTGTGTATTTGGCTACTAATCGTAGGGGTTGCCGGAGTGACACAAACCTGAACCCCCGTTAGGAAACCATTGCACAAGGGACGTAAGGGTCTTAGAGTTTAAAGCTGTGGTTAGGTTTCTACCTTAATTACTTTCTTGTACTTACGGATGTTTGCAAGGGGTATAATCACAAGTATGTATTAGTCTTGGATGGGGCGGTACATTAGCACAGGTTCACCCACACAACACTTAGCAAGCTAAAGAAGATTAATCAACTATATGAAGCGAAAGCACTTGACAGTCTTCCCATGTGTCCTCGAGAACGTTTGGTCATCTTAAGTAATACAATTGGCTTGTCCTTTGCTGCATAAAGGATTGGGCCACTTGCTGCATTTATTCCTACTGTCTTTTATTTACTCATACTTTGTTTACTTGCTTTATCGAAAACCCCTAAAAATCCATTTGCTAAGTATTTGCAGAGAATTCCTGATCCATACCACTAGCCAGCACCTTCTGCTCCTCGTTGGGTTCGACACTCTTACTTATCGAAAATACTGCGATACACCCCCTATACTTGTGGGTCATCAAGACTATTTTCTGGCGCCGTTGCCGGGGAGTGAAGCGCTATTGGAGAGTGGAACTGGTAAAGGAAACTTCTACTGTGAGTATTGTTTACTACTGTTAGTTGCTTTATTTTCGTTATGGATAATTCGCTGAGTTTCTTATTTGGTAATGCTACTACCACTGCTAAGGTAGTAGATAAACCACCACCTGCTGAGAATGATGTTTTCAAAATACCTACAAGAATTATTGATCGTGTTATGGATAACTACTATGTTGGGGATGGAACTGTCCATCCCGGTGATCATTTGCTCTTTATACACAAATTATGCGGGTTGTTCAAGTGTGCAGGTATTACTACAGATCAAGTTAAGAAGAAATTATTCTCATTATCACTAAAAGGAAGAGCTAAGGAATTGTATAAGCTGCTGAAGAGTGGTCAAGCTCTGGAATGGGAGGAAATAGTACCTCTCTTTTATTCAAAGTTTTATCCTCCTAGTGAGATTCATAAAGATCGGAATCAAATATACAATTTTATGCATGATACTGAAAGCTACTATGAGAGAGGGAAAAGTGTTCTTATGCATCTCAATAATATCAAGTTTCCTCGTTTTATGCTGAAAGTTTTTATGTTGCACTTCTTTTGCCTTCTTATGCAAGTTGCCTCTGGTTTCAATAACTTGTTTGTTTACAAAATTCCCTTGCATAGGAAGTGGGTTAGACTTAAATGCGTGTGTGGTTTTGCTTCTTAATGCTCTCTTTCACTTCAATTCATATCCCTATGAGACCTTCTTCAAAATTATCATGCCCATCTTAATGGCTATAAAGAAAGAGCTTTATGGGAGACAACCCAATTTGTTTTTGCTTTTAGTTTGTTTTTGAGTCTTGGAAGTTATTACTTTGGTAATAACCGCTCCTTATCCATTTTGTTTGGTTTTTATGTCAATATCAACCTCTAATGAGAGAGAAGTAATATTTGGGGAAGTTGCTGTCCCGAAACAGATTTTTGTGCTTCACCGTAAACATTTGTGAGAGATCTCTGTATGTCGGATTGAGCTGTAATTTTTTTTCTTATGCCCCAGGTTGTTATTTAACTTTCGTTAGTTTTGCACTTTTTGATTTGAGCAACAGAAGTGTTTCGAAAAAATTGATCTTTACCTATTGGTCTGTTTTGACAGATTTTGCCACTCTTGCATTTGCTTCTTTATTCGATTTCCTTTTTGAATTGTTTTTGGGTTTTCGGAAGGAGTTGCTATAGTAGCTTATGTTTTGATGGTTTTCAGTTGAAGTTGGACTCAAAAGGTTTTATCACTTCATATATACTAATGTTGCTAATGAGAATTGTGTGAAGTTTTGTGTGAAAGAAATTTCCAGGAAGTGGAGACAATGGTGTAATAAGGAAGAGAAGGGTTTTATGACTCAAGTAATAAGTGTATGAAGATGAAGATATTGATGTTATTCAAGTGGTGACTCTGAAAGAATCCACTAAATACCAAATTCAGAGACCTGCAGAGTCTGTTTCCAACTAGGTAACAGTTCTGGTAAGAAAAGTTCCGCGAAAATACAATCCAACTATATTTTTGCAGTTTTCAGTCAATAAGGAAAGCTACGAAGCGAAAAAGGGACGGAAACGGAGCCAGGGCACCACCCTGTGGCGTGGGCCCACCCCTGGCCGCGCCATCAGGTGGTGAGTCCACCCCGGACTCCGCCTCCGACTTGTTTTCTCGGAGTACCTTCTTTTTGATATGAAACTTCGTAATATATAACCCCCCCGAATCCCCCGAGGTCCGTATATCGTGTTTTCGTCGTGTTTTTGTTTCGATCCGTTTCTGCTAGGTAAAATCTCAGATTTGTAGCCTCAATGTCTTCCACTGGATTAGTTAAGGGAGATTCCTTGGAAGATATCATCAACCCATACATGAGAGAATTGAAGATTCATCCCAAGGAGTTATTGCTCGAAGGTGGGGAGGTTCGGATTAAAGAGGTTCAAGGCCCTAAAGGTGAAGGAAGTCTGGTGGACAGGATGGAAGCATTGGAACTAGAAGTCTTTAGGTACAAGAAGATGGCGAAGCGCGAAGTGGATATCATCCATAAGATTTGTTCCGAACTCATCACCGAGCACCAAAAGGATACTACTGAACTAAAAAACGAAGTCCTCTCACTCCGCCAAACAACCAACGAACTGCAAGCACAGTTCTATGACGTTCAAAATCAAAAATGTGAGTATGAGGCTAGATTTAAACTCATAAGTGTTGCTGGAAGTTTCAGGATGTTGGAAACCACGATGTCCTTTGTTGATGGGAAGCCTTTACCTTGGAAGACAGACGAGGATGAGAGGATACCACCACCACCAAAGGAGTAATTCGTCATCAGGTTTGGCATCCCCTTGGTTTGTTCCAAGCTTGGGGGAGTGCCACGGTATCATATCACTATCTTCTATCTTTTTACCTTATTAGTAGAGTCATATCATGAATAGAGGAGTTATTATGTAGTATGGTTTGCATTATGGAAGTGTCCCCTCTCTCGTTAGATATGTATCCCTTGGTATGAGTTGCCGTTATGGAATATTAATGAGAAGTTCTATCATTCACTCTTTTGCATAGCCTATATTAGTTTTCAATTCGTGGTTATATGATTGATCTTGTTGTTAGTATTGGTATCACATTGGGATCATTGAGTTAATTTAGTTGGTTTTGGCAAACCTGGCTCGGTCAGTAGCAACACTATTTTTGAGAGTTGAATGAAAAAGATAAAGGTACTCTAAAGAAAAATTATTTCATCGTCTTTCTTTCTTGATTTGCTCATAAGTTTAGTATTCTCTAGTTAAGATCTTTTGTGCTTCTAAGGAAGATTGCATGTTTGTCGTTATCACTTGTATGTTTGTTTGTTTCCTTCAACTCTTATACTTGCTACCCAGCCTTGCTAGCCAAAAACCTGTACTGAGAGGATTTCTTCTCGTGCATCCACCTCCTTTATACCAAAACCTTTGCCATTTGTGTCCACCATACCTACCTAGTAGCATTATTGCTATTCCAAAGTAAATTCTTGTTTTATCTACCTCCCAAATTAAACTTGTTATGTGAAAATTAGTGATTAAAGCTCTCACGAACTTGATGGCACACTTTACTTTCTTGCACTTAATAAACTTGAACCATTGTGCTCACCTATGTTGCGTATATGCTTGCGCTTTGTAAGTTGTGAATTAGCAGAACCATGCCGTCATGGGGAACGCTTTCAACATTGCACTGGTACTTTGTACTAAGTTGATATCATGTTCTTTTGTCTATGGATGTCGTCGGTGTGAAATGAAAGGGGAGCTTGTAAGTCCATGGAGTTATGCATGTGTGTTAGAGAAACGCCTGGGCCGCTGGTCTAATCCATGCTGACATGGTGGAAACCTGCAGCGTAACCATAATGAGTATCTATGAAGCATTCTTCTTATAAAAAAGAGTCCGATATTGAGAAAAAAGAGATATTATGAAAAGAGGAAAGAGAGAAAAAAGCACCATATTCCCATGGTAAATAAGAAGATTGCTGAGATGATTGTTGTTTGCTTGCCTTGTCATTTTGATATGGGGATTCTTCCGTATCATCGGGCAAGGGGTACCCCGTTGGCGGTTCTCTATGATACACATATGCTTACAATGACAAGAACTTACCGGTGACTAAACTTGAGTAGCATGAGGAGCGACCCTCGTATTCAAGGGACATGAGATTCTCAACTTACAACTTGTCAATGCATATCCTCATTTTTGATCACTTTAACCTTAATCACCTAAAGATGCCTATGATAGGGGCAATGAGAGCTGAAAGCTAGTAAGTATTATAATTTTTGGGAGCTCTTTATGAGACTTGCAATACCTGCTTCCCTATTTGAAGGGCCTTTATTTTACTTTGTAGTTGAGTTAGTAAACCTACTCCCTTCTATCTCAGCAAGTATTTTGAGTTGATGTGTTTCATTCATTCATATGTTGATTTATCCATTCATGTTTCTTATGTTCCTTGTTTTGCACATTGCTCTTATCCTGATGTTTACTACTTTGAAAGCTTTCATTCAAAAACCAGTTATTTGTGAACTCCAGCAAGTTATCAACTATTCTTCGACCAAGAGCTAAGTTTGCCATTACCAATTATGATTCACTTTATGTATCTTTATTGTGTTTCCTTTACTTATTACAAGTTGAGTTATATAATAGTGAGTTGTCTTCTATTATGATCTATGTATTTGATGAATGTGATGCTTCTTGTCCGTATTCCTTTATCGACTCTTCACTCCATAAACCTGAGGCCATGTTTATTGAGCTCAGTTTCGCTTGGGGACAAGCGAAGTCTAAGCTTGGGGGGAGTTGATACGTCCATTTTGCATCACTATTCTATGTCTTACTTCACCATTATTCATTGATATATTTCATATTGAGAGGTGATACTTATGTTATTTCATCTGTTTTTGCATCGTTGATGACTTTTGGAGCATGGACCGCTGCAGTCAGGATTCTGATGGAAAATGTGCTGTTTGGAGGCAAAATTCACGAAGATCAGAAAATCCGGGAAAATATACGGAAAATCCTATTTTTCCAAAAGACTAAGGATGCCAGAAGACGGAGTGGAGATGGGCCACAGGGGGCCCACACCACCCCATGACGCGGGCAGCCCTAGGCCGCGCCAGGAGGTGGTGTGGCCACCCTGTCCCACTCCAGCCTCTCCCCTCTGGCGTATATCATCCTCCCGAAACCCTAAGACTCAGGGAGCGACCACAGAAAGATTCCACCGCCTCCGTGGGGCGGAAAACACCGAGAGAGAAAGATCTCTCCGGCAGACAGATTTCTGCCGGGGGAATTCCTTCCCGAAAAGGGGAGATCGTCGCCATCAACACCACCATCAAGCTGGACTTCATCGGGATCATCATCATCATCATCCCCACCATCATCACCATCAGCACCCTCATCACCATCTCCATATTGCTGTAACAATTGAGTTGAATCTTGCATTAGTTCATAGGGGAAACTTTCCCGGTGTTGATTACTCTTTGTAGTTGATGCTATTGAGTGAACCATTGAATTATTGTTTATGTTCAGATTGTTATACATCATTATTCCATCTCTGATCATGATCCATATGATGTCTTGTGAGTAGTTCGTTTTGTTCTTGAGGACATGGGAGAAGTCTTGTTGTTAGTAGTGGAGTTGCGTTGAGAAAGATTCAATAGATTGTTATTTAAGTTGTGGTGTACTTCTTCTAGTGGTGTCATGTGAACGTCGACTACATGACACTTCACCTATATGGGCCTAGGGGAATGCATTGTGTATTTGGCTACTAATCGTAGGGGTTGCCGGAGTGACACAAACCTGAACCCCCGTTAGGAAACCATTGCACAAGGGACATAAGGGTCTTAGAGTTTAAAGCTGTGGTTAGGTTTCTACCGTAATTACTTTCTTGTACTTACGGATGTTTGCAAGGGGTATAATCACAAGTATGTATTAGTCTTGGATGAGGCGGTACATTAGCATAGGTTCACGCACACAACACTTAGCAAGCTAAAGAAGATTAATCAACTATATGAAGCGAAAGCACTTGACAGTCTTCCCATGTGTCCTCGAGAATGTTTGGTCATCTTAAGTAATACAACCGGCTTGTCCTTTGCTGCATAAAGGATTGGGCCACTTGCTGCATTTATTACTACTGTCTTTTATTTACTCGTACTTTGTTTACTTGCTTTATTGAAAACCCCTAAAAATCCGTTTGCTAAGTATTTGCAGAGAATTCCTGATCCATACCACTATCCAGCACCTTCTGCTCCTCGGTGGGTTCGACACTCTTACTTATCGAAAATACTGCGATACACCCCCTATACTCGTGGGTCATCATATACTTTCAGCATTTGGAAGCCTTTCAAACTATTCAAAACCTTTTTCATTTCCTTATTGAGTCATCACCTATTCTATGAGCACTTTCTTGAGAGCATAGTTGTCATTCTTAGTATAATATGCTTGTCTCATTACTAGATTAATTGTGTTATGACTTTGATGCTTGTATCTTTGATATCTTTACTTCTAGTCTTCACTTGAACTTTAGAGGTGCCTTGGCATTCACAATCAAAGGCAAGTGAGATACCACTCTATCATACCTTGTTATGAGCATTGTAATGTTGCTTATGTTTATGTTTCATGCTACTTATTATTTTTGAGTTGGAATCTCTTCATAGCTTCCAATTCCTATTAAGTAAAGTTAGTTGCATAGTCCTTATTATGAATTTTCTAAGTAGTTGATCACATGCTGAGAATATATACATCTTATGAAGCAAATGTGTTCGTGAAAGTTTCTTTTATCGCACTCAGTTTTCAACTGAATTGCTTGAGGACAAGCAATAAGCTAAGCTTGGGGGGAGTTGATACGTCCAAAACGTATCTACATTCCTGAACACTTTTGATATTGTTTTTCCTCTAAACTTGTGTGAATTGGATGCAACTAACACGGACTGACGCTGTTTTCAGCAGAATTACTTTGGTGTCTAGTTTTTGTGCATAAAATCAACTATCAGGAAAAATCCCGGAAAATATGCCAAAAATCCTATTTCCCCAGAAGACTCACGGAGCCAGAATACGAGAAGGAGTGGGGCTGGGGCCTGGCCACACCACCTGGCCCCGCTGGCTGGGCCTGGCCGCGCCAGGGGGTGGTCTGGCCACTTGATACATTGCAAATGTATCTATAATTTTTTATGTTCCATGCTTGGTTTTATCCACTTTCTTGTGTTTTGTTCCAACTTTGGAGTACTTTTCATATGATTTCTTGGACTAACCTATTAACAAGAGCCACAGTGCCAACTGCCTGTTTTCTGCTGTTTTTGGTTCCAAGAAAGTCAGAAAATGAATATTCTCGGAATTGGACGGGACAAAAGCCAAAGTGCCTATTTTTTCGGAAGGGATCAAGTGCTAGAATATGAGACGGAGAAGGACCAGGGGGCCACCACACCACCTGGCCGCGCGACCCAGCTTGGCCCGCACCAGGGGGTGGTGAGGCCAGCCCTGGCATCCCCTCGGCCTCTCCTTCCGCCTATATATTTCCCTTGGGACGAAAACCCTAAGGGCCCGATCAAAAATCCACGAAAGAGTCTGTAGCCGCCATCATCTCCATCCCTAGACCGGGAGGGATCTGAAGCTCTTCCTGACACCCTGCCGGAGAGGGGAATTCACCCTGGAGGCCTTCTTCATCACCATGCAAGCCTCCGGTGTTATGCGTGAGTAGTTCATCCTTGGACTATGGATCCATGTAGTAGCTAGATGGCTAGTTCTCCTCCTTTGTGCTTTCATGTTTAGATCTTGTGAGCTCTGTTCATGATCAAGATCATCTATTTGTAATTCTTCATGTTGTGTTTGCGGGGATCCGATGGATATTGAGATGCTATTTCATATTGATTATTGATTCTATCATGTCTTTGTTATTTGAGATCTTGCATGCTTTCCGTTGTTAGTAGCTATCTTGGCCAAGTAGATGCTAGCAACTCCAAGAGTTAGTATTTATGCTCGATAGTGGATTCATGCCTCTGGTAATCTGGGGAAGTGACAGAAATCTCTAAGGTACTAGATGTGTTGTTGCTACTAGGGAGAAAACAACAATCCTTTGTTCATAGAACAATCATATTGTTTACTTTACACGCAGTTCGGAAAGCAATAATCTGTTGCTTGCAACTTAATACTGGAGGGGGTTCGGATGATAACCTGAAGGTGGATTATTAGTCATAGATGCAGTTGGATGGCGGTCTTTGTATTATGTTGTAATGCCCAATCAAGTCTCAAAGGAGTCAAGATGATTAGTATATGTATGTATTGCTTTTTCGGTGTTTGTCAATTGCCCCACTGTAATTTTTTCACCCAGCATGTTATCTATCTAAGAAGAGCCACCTCTAGTGAACTATGGATCCCGGTCCTTGTCTTTTACATACAATCTACACTCTTTTACTGCTTTGTGTTTACTTTCTGCAAAATTTTACTTCTTTGCATTCGATACGATTAATCCTTTGTTTTCCGCAAAACACGGTGAGATTGACAACCTCATCGCAAGTTGGGGACAAAGTTCTGTGGTTGTGTTGTGCAGGTCTCCACGTTGCTACTAGCACCGGTAGTGCGCCCTGCCGAAGCTCAGCTAGTAACACCTTTGAGGTGTTTCCTTGCTCCTACTGGTTCGATTAAACCTTGGTTTCATAACTAAGGGAAACTTGCTGCTGTGCTCATCATACCTTCCTCTTGGGGTTCCCAACGAGCTCTACATCAACCACGAGCCATCGACACTTTTCTAAGCACCGTGCATTGAGCCATCAAGCGATTTTCTGGCGCCGTTGCCGGGGAGTCAAGGACATCTTCACAAGGGGAGTCCTTCATAACCAATCTCTTTACTTTGTTGTTTTTGTTTTGCTTAGTTTCTTTTTGCTTTGTTTGCTTGTTTTGTTCTTCAAAAAACACAAAAAAATTAGTTCTACTAGTTTGTTTTCTTATTTCAAAAACACAAAAAAATGAGTTCCTATCTTGAGTTGCCACTATGTCTAGCCTTGCTCCAATCACTATGTCACCCAAGGAAATGATTTTCACTTTTAAACAAGGAATTGAGGAAAGTTTTAAGGAAGCTTGGTCTAGAATCTCTGATCTACATGAAAAAACTGAGCCTAAAATGACTCAAAGCTTGTTCCTTAACAATTTTTACCTTGGGATTGCTCTTTGCTATAGATATGCTTTAGATGCTATTGTGGGAGGAGATTTCCTCCAATGTAATGAGGATGATGCCATTAATGCTATAAAGAAATTGATCCTCACTTACACTATGGCTAGCCAAACTGATATTTCTTTCGCAAAAATATTTGCTAGGTTGAACACTCTTAAGGCTAGCACTACTAGCTTAGAAAGTTGCTATAATACGCTTAGGGAGCATCACAATTATGTTCCAATAAATTCTGAACCATCAAAGTGGATCCCTACAGTAAAGATTGAGATAAACACTGAAACTTTTCAAGCCCACTGCGATATCATGTCTGAATTTTGTCTTATGCCCAAAGATATTTATGAATCTTTGAATCTTTGGGGGCTTACTGAAGGAGGAAAAGAAATATCTCTTGCTAATAATGCTACCTTATTTCCTATTGGGCTAGCTGAAGGAGTGTTTACAAAGATCCTTGGGAAAATGATTTCTACTGATTATCTTGTTATTGAATGTGCAGGAAAAGGACAAATTACACTTGGAAGGTCCCTATTAGAACTCCTTGGAGCAATAATAGATGTGGGAAAGGGGACCATGCACCTTTCTTCTCCACCAAAAAATCACATTTTCCCAAAGGTTAAGAATAAAAATAAGAGAGGTAAGGGCAAGAAAGTTGGTTTTAATGCTTCTTCATTTGAGAACACTTGATTCTTTCTTTGCTTCTTATGCCTAACTTAAAGGCGTTAAAGAAAAGTACTTATTGGGAGATAACCCAAAAGTTTTAGATGAGTCTTGGAAGTTATTACCTAAGTAATAACCTCTCCTTATCCTTTTTATTTGCTTTTTGTGCCAAGAGTAACCTCTAATGAGAGTGAAGTAATGATTGGGAAAGTTGCTGTCCCGAAACAGATTTTTGTGCTTCACCGTAAAAATTCGTGAGAGAGCTCTGTATGTCGGATTGAGCTGTAATTTTTTTGCTTCTGCCCCAGGTTGTTATCTAACTTTTGTTAGTTCAACACTTTTTGATTTGAGCAACATAAGGTCTTTGAAAAAATTCGTCTTTACCTGCTCGTCTGTTTTGACAGATTTCTGCCATTTTTTGCATTTGCTTCTTGTGGGTTCCTTTTTGAGTTCTTTTGGGGAATTGAGCTTTTTGAGGGAAGTGCTATAGTAGCTAGTGTTCTAATGGAAGTTTATTTGGTGTTATAACTGAACCTTGAGACTTATTTATCTTAAGTGCACTAATGTTGCTAATGAGATTGTGTGAAGTTCTGTATGAAGGAAAAATTTCAGGTGTATGGAAGGAATGAGTAATGAGATGAAGGATGGACTAAAGCTCAAGCTTGGGGATGCCACGCGTGTCACCCCAAGAAATATCCAAGAAGTACAAGTGTCAAAGCTTGGGGATGCCCAAGGCATCCCCTTCTTCATCAATAAAAATTCCAGGTTTCTTCCAAACGCTTCATTTTTATTGTTTCATGCACAATTGTGTTTTTCTTGGAGCGTCTTCTTTTCCGTTTTCGTTTTCGTTTTTCGTTTGCTTGGTTTGTTTAGTTTTCTGAATAAGTTGGTTGGACCCCCTGTTTCATACATTGGTTTGCAAATGGTTTGGTTTGGTTTGGAAAAGAGTAGGAAAGTTCATACTTATGTGGTGAAAAGAGCTCATTTTTGACTGTGGCTTATGCTTTGTCATGCCATGCTTGATATTGTTTTGGCTTTATGCTTAGTATTCTTTGCTGTAGCATGACTTGTTATAAACAATTGAGATTGCTTAATGTGCCTTGGATGAATCATGTGTTGTTTTAGCATATTAAAGCATGGTATAGTGGTATTCTCCTTTGATGCTTTATTTGGGTTGACTTGGCACATGCTCACACCATGTTATGACTATCTCAAGTCACCATAGCCTTTATGATCCTTTAGTTTTCAACTTGTAGTATCACTTTAAGCTTTGATCAATGATGTTTTGTAACTCTGCATGATTATGGCCATTATTGCTCTCTTAGTTTGTCGCTCCCAGTCTTTTGCTAGCCTCCACAACCAAGTATGAGTTCCACTCATGCGTCCAAATCCCTAAACCAAGTTATTCCAAAGAGTCCACCATACCTACCTACTAGCTTATGCTATTCCAAGTATATTCATGCTTTTGTTTACCTTCCACTTGTTATGAGAAAACTAGTGATTAAAGCTCTCACGAACTTGATGGCACACTTTACTTTACTTGCCCTTAATAAACTTGAACCATTGTGTCTTCTATGTTGTATATGCTTGCACTTATTTGTTGGGAATTAGCAGAACCATGCTTTCATGGGGAACGCTTTCAACATTGCACTTGGTACTTGTACCTAGTTGATATCATGCTCTTTTGTATATGGATGTCGTCGGTGTGAAATGAAAGGGGAGCTTGTAAGTCCATGGAGTTATGTATATGTGTTAGAGAAACGCCTAGGCCGCTGGTCTAATCCATGCTGACATGGTGGAAACCTGCAGCGTAACCATAATGAGCTGTCTATGAAGCATTCTTCTTATAAAAAAAGAGTCCTATATTGAGAAAAAAGAGAAAAGAAAAAAAAGAGATACTATGAAAAGAGGAAAGAGAAAAAAAGCACCATATTCCCATGGTAAATAAGAAGAATGCTGAGATGCTTGTTGTCTGCTTGCCTTGTCATTTTGATATGGGGATTCTTCCGTATCATCGGGCAAGGGATACCCCGTTGGCAGTTCTCTATGATACACATGTACTTATGATGACAAAAACTTACCGGTGACTAAACTTGAGTAGCATGAGGAGCGACCCTCGTATACAAGGGACATGAGATTTCTGACTTATACTTCGTCAAGCATGTACACCATAGTTTGTTCACTTTAACCTTAATCACTTCAAGATGCTTATGATAGGGGCAATGAGAGCTGAAAGCTGTAAGTACTATAATTTTTAGAAGCTCTTTATGAGACTTGAATCCCTACTTCCTTTTACAAAAGGCCTTTCTTCCACCATTATATTGAGTCTCCACCTTCTATCTTTATGCACCTACTTTGAGAGCATAGTGGCCATTCTTAGTTCTATGTGCATTGTCCCAAGACTAGTTGATTGATGCATACTTTGATATTGCTTGCTTTAAACTATTGTATCTGGTCACTCTTATGAACTTTGAAGGTGTCCTATGCATTTATATTTGCTACTCTATTGAGGGACAAGCTGAATACTATTATGCTATGTTTTCTTTATGTGAAACAAACAAACGTCTTGCAAAGCATTGTTATTCATGAATCTTTTGTTTGTGCCTTTTCATGTTGCATCATAGTTTCTTTGCTTATTGCTAGAACTTTGTCTTTCATGTTATGATTGAAGTACTATCATCCCAGCTTTGAATGTTTTACAAATACTTTGATCAAGTCTTTGATGGTGCATGTCACCTCAAAAATTATTCTTTCTTTTTATCACTTACCTACTCGAGGACGAGCAGGAGTTAAGCTTGGGGATGTTGATACATTGCAAATGTATCTATAATTTTTTATGTTCCATGCTTGGTTTTATCTACTTTCTTGTGTTTTGTTCCAACTTTTTAGTACTTTTCATATGATTTCTTGGACTAACCTATTAACAAGAGCCACAGTGCCAGCTGCCTGTTTTCTGCTGTTTTTGGTTCCAGGAAAGTCAAAAAATAAATATTCTCGGAATTGGACAGGACAAAAGCCAAAGTGCCTATTTTTTCGGAAGGGATCAAGTGCCAGAATACGAGACGGAGAAGGACCAGGGGGCCACCACACCACCTGGCCACGCGGCCCAGCTTGGCCCGCGCCAGGGGGTGGTGAGGCCAGCCCTGGCACCCCCTCGGCCTCTCCTTCCGCCTATATATTGCCCTCGGGACGAAAACCCTAAGGGCCTGATCAAAACTCCACGAAAGAGTCTGTAGCCACCGTCATCTCCATCCCTAGATCGGGAGGGATCTGAAGCTCTTCCCGGCACCCTGCCGAAGAGGGGAATTCACCCTGGAGGCCTTCTTCATCACCATACAAGCCTCCGATGTTATGCGTGAGTAGTTCATCCTTGGACTACGGATCCATGTAGTAGCTAGATGGCTGGTTCTCCTCCTTTGTGCTTTCATGTTTAGATCTTGTGAGCTCCGTTCATGATCAAGATCATCTATTTGTAATTCTGCATGTTGTGTTTGCAGGGATCCGATGGATATTGAGCTCCGAGGGATTCTATCATGTCTTTGTTATTTGAGATCTTGCATGCTTTCTGTTGTTAGTAGCTATCTTGGCCCAGTAGATGCTACCAACTCCAAGAGTTAGTATTTATGCTCGATAGTGGGTTCATGCCTCTGGTAATCTAGGAAGTGACAGAAATCTCTAAGGTACTAGATGTGTTGTTGCTACTAGGGAGAAAACAACAATCCTTTGTTCATAGAACAATCGTATTGTTTACTTTACACGCAGTTTGTAAATCAATAATCTATTGCTTGCAACTTAATACTGGAGGGGGTTCAGATGATAACATGAAGGTGGATTATTAGTCATAGATGCAGTTGGATGGCGGTCTATGTATTATGTTGTAATGCCCAATCAAGTCTCAAAGGAGTCAAGATGATTAGTATATGCATGCATTGCTTTCTCGGTGTTTGTCAATTGCCCCACTGTAATTTTTTCACCCAGCATGTTATCTATCTAAGGAGAGCCACCTCTAGTGAACTATGGATCCCGGTCCTTTTTCTTTACATACAATCTACAAACTGTTTACTGCTTTGTCTTTGCTTTCTGCAAACTATTACTTCCTTCCATTCGATACGTTTAATCCTTTGTTTTCACCAAAACACGGTGAGATTGACAACCTCATCGACGGTTGGGGCAAAGTTCTGTGGTTGTGTTGTGTAGGTCTCCACGTTGCTACTAGCACCGGTAGTGCGCGCTGCCAAAGCTCAGCTAGTAACACCTTTGAGGTGTTTCCTTGCTCCTACTGGTTCGATTAAACCTTGGTTTCATAACTGAGGGAAACTTCCTGCTATGCTCATCATACCTTCCTCTTGGGGTTCCCAACAAGCTCTATATCAACCACGAGCCATCAACACTTTTCTGGGCACCGTGCATTGAGCCATCACCACCCCAGACACCCCCTCGGTCTCCCTCTTCGCCTATAAGTTGCCTTCTGACCTAAAAACTCAGGGGGGGTTCGATGTTTTTCCAAAAAGAGTTCCGCCCCGCCGCCACCACCAGATTTCGTGATTCGGAACCAGAAACTCCATTCTGGCACCCTGCCGGGACGGGGAATTGGAGGAGATCATCGCCATCATCACCACCATCGCTTCTCCATCGACCATCCATATTTCCCCCATCTATGAGTGAGTAATCCCCCGATGCAGGCTATGGGGATGGTAGGGATTGGATGAGATTGTTCATGTAATGGCATCAGATTGTTCGGGCATGGTGCCTAGTATCTTCTATTAGTGCTTTTTTGACTTTGTTGCGACTTGTTATGCTTAATGCTTGTCACTAGGGCCCGAGTGCCATGATTTCAGATCTGAACATGTTATTGATTCATTATGATAGTATTGTTTATGGTCTTACCTGCAAGTTGTACGCACATGTTGTTGTCCGGAACCAAAGGCCCCGAAGTGACAGCAATTGGGATAACCAGAGGGAATGGCTTTGATGTGAGGATCACATGTGTTCACGGAGTGTTAATGCTTTGCTCC
The DNA here is from genome assembly GCA_916181665.1 of Avena sativa. Classification (NCBI taxonomy): domain Eukaryota; kingdom Viridiplantae; phylum Streptophyta; class Magnoliopsida; order Poales; family Poaceae; genus Avena; species Avena sativa. Next base: position 523,944,015 of record OV702279.1, read on the forward strand.
GGTGCTCTATTAAAAGGAGCAACTTAATTGCCAGTAGTTCCCTTGAGGCCCCGCTGCAAACGGGCTGGCAGGACATAAGATGTTGTGCAAGTTCTCATTGCGAGCACATATGATTATATATAGAACACATGCCTATGATTATCAAGTACTTGGATGCTTTATCTTATTTATCTGCAATTGCCCTATGTTATGATTGCCATGTGAATTTTCTTGTCCATGCAACGCCCGTCCATCTATCCCTATGCCTACCGCGCTCTAATCCTACTGTTTACTGCAATTATTACTATCGTCTTTACTTTTACTACTGCTATTACTTTACTATTCCTACTACAAAACTGTTGCTACTAATAAACTGTTGTGAGAAAGATTGTTTCCAGGTGCAGCTGAATTGACAACTCAGTTGTTAAGGCTTATAAATATTCTTTGACTCCCCTTGTGTCGAATCAATAAATTGGGTTTCACTTCCCTCGAAAATACTACGATACACCCCCTATACCTATGGGTCATCAACGGTACAGCTGCCGGAGGGGGTGGACGAGTTCAAATGGAATTTACTTGAGAGTGGTAAATTTTCGGTTGACTCAATGTATAGAGCTTTGATCCAACCTGATATTCTTGTCGATATTAATCTTAAAATTTGGAAAATGAAGATACCCCTTAAGACGAAGATATTTGCTTGCTACCTTCGTAAAGGAGTAATTCTTACTAAAGACAATCTTGTTAAGAGGAATTGGCGTGGAGGTACACAATGTGTATTTTGTCATCAAAATGAGACAATACGACACTTATTCTTCCAATGTAAATTTGCTCGTGCTATATGGTCAATCATCCAAGTATCCTCTGGTTTATCTCCTCCTCGATCGGTTGCCCATGTATATGACAATTGGTTAAATGAGATTCAGGATAAATATGGGACTTTATTTAGGGTGGGAGCGCTTGCCATTATTTGGTCGCTTTGGCTATGTAGAAATGATAAGATTTTTAATAACATAGTTTCTTCTTCTTTGCAGGTGATCTATCACACAACGGCTATCCTCCGATCATGGATTCCGCTCCAGCGTATGGAGTTCTGTGACTTGTTTGTGGAGGGGTGTACGCGATTGGAGGACGCATCAAGGGATATTTTCTCCCGACATGGATGGCTGCGTGATTTGCGGATTGAACTGTCATAGCCGCAGGCTGTTCTATTTTATTATATGGATTGTAATGCTCGTACTTTAGTTTGGTTCTCGTTCTGTGGTTGATCGGCTGTGTGCATCCTAGATATGCAGAGACCGGGTGTAAACATTGCTTATGAGTAATAAAGCGCCCATTTCCAAAAACAAGTGCCTATTTTGGGCTACAGGAAACAGATCATCATTCATATGAAAATGCAGTGATACTTATTTGATACATGCGAAAGAAGTGTTGCTGAACATAGAACTAGAAACCTTCTATTAATCTGAAGCAGTTTATATGCATATATTTATGGACTAAAGATAGTTGGTCTATAAAGGAAAACAAAATTGAGGTTTTCGTTTCTACTAAACCATAGGCAATGTTTTTGTTGATAGCTCATACTGGAAGATTTTTATTAAGAATTATTTTGGTAGTTGCCCACACATGGCAGTATATAAACGAGTGGTGCATCATATTCTCAAGGGCTAAATAGTAAATGTTATATGCATTGTAGCTTATTACATGGTGGGCAGATGTTAACTAGCTTTCATACTTCATTAGAATGCATGGTCATGTTGCATTGATGCTGAGCATCATATACCTATTTCTGGATATAGGGCGAATTTCTTAAGCTTGGAGTATATGATTTTTTTGGAGTATTTCTAGGATCATATACCCTTTTTTCTTAACTAAGATATCTTCCAAAAAGGTTGTTGCTGGCTATGGCATTGGCATGGAAAGTGTGCTGCTTGGAGTGGTTAATTTTCTTAAGGGTTAATGATCTTAAGCTTTCTTACTCACTCTATATTGTACCATGTCTCTGTGAACTGGAAATGATCTTCTTTATTTATTTGGGTGATTAGTGCTAATGCCTATTTTTATGACCCATGAGCACATATTAATTTCATGTGTGATAAATACCTCTCTCTAATGTTGTTGCCGAAGCATTTATATATTCCCTACAAACAAAAAATCATACCAGTACAGAAGTTAATTTTCCTACTTGACTGTTATGTTTTGATCAGGATTACCCCTTCATGCCATTGCACAAGATGCTAGATGTCTCATCTGATTGCGAAAAAATTGGCAGTAGGCATGTCTTGGGATGGACTTACTTTAAATGACAATGCATTTCTGTTATATTTTTTCCAGGATTACCCCTTCATGTCATTGCACAAAATGATATATGTTTCATTTAGAGACTCGGTTATCAATGAGGAGGATAAATTAATACGGTGGATAGCTGAATCTGGCTCGGTTGGTTGTGTTATTACTCAAGTTGTTCAGCTCAAAATAATTGGCTTACCTGCAGCTTAAATTCAGTTCCAGTTATTGAATATTTACTGGCTCCATTTGCCTCTATGAAAACACATGCCCCGACAAATTGCAACACCTCGGATTTTGGCGATATGATTATAGCTTACAAGTACTGGCATCTTGCATAGATTGCAGATAATAAGTGCAAATGTCAAATAGTTGATGTAATTATTCATGCTGATCGTATCCTAGATGGAACACTTCCTATCTAGGTACTATTATCGTAAGCCTACATATACAAACTCAATTTGGGAACTTTTATTCGTATGCACACAATGCAAGCTGACTACTCAAACCCAATTGCAGGGCTATGTACATGTGTGAGAGATCAACTCAAGAATTCTGTTGTGGCTGTAGTAAAGTCAGGTACCCTGGAACTGTCTGTTGTGGACATCCATTCTCAAACTACTACAAAGAGTGATTCTCTTATATAAAGTTCATTCTCAAACTACTACAAGGAGTGATTCTCTTATATAATGTATGCCGGTGGTACCAATGTAATCTACTGTATAGCCCTGTCTTAATATATGAAATGTTCCTTTATCACGTGAATTGACAAGCAACTACAGACCTTTCCGAACTCACATCGCCGTCGTAGCATTCCGTATACACGGATGTCCCGCGACACAGGCGCGGCATGTTGCCGCGCAAATTTGCCTAGTTCTCATTAAACCGCAGCTAGCAGCACTACCATTGCACCAGCCCCGCCTCTGCAAGTTCTTCATGTAGTGCCGAGAAACACAACAGCCAGTCTGCCAGATGGGAGGTTGTAAAAAAAACTTGGCAGTAGAAAACAACCATAACAAAACTAGTCGACGTGCCATGCCATCCTGTATACGGTATACCCATATGTCAATACACTCACAAAAATTTAAAGGGGGTAAAACTGGCACAACTTTTACTAAATGGGGTATTAGAATGAATATTTGCTAAATGGTGTAATTAGTGTCAAATTTTTGGAAATAAGGGATAAAAAATGGAATTTACTCTTGTAGAAAGTTTTAGTCACTTTTCCGTGATTCTGTCTAACATTTCTCTTGGCATGGTTTACTAAACAATTATAAGCCTTCTTTCAGATTTTTTAAGAAGTTTTTTGTGCAAATTTCAGAAATAATACATGAACTAATTCAATGTCATATATATTGCCCTATCGTTGTCGGTGAAAACTGTAGGTAGTAAGGCCATTTTCAGCGGGCTGACCCATTTTGGACCCTAAATGTGTGTGTTGAAGTCCCTTTTGGGCTGGCCCATGGACAACACATGCGGCCGTGTCCATTTGGGTCAGGGGTTCTCCTAGCGGCTGGACCCAATATTTTTTCATAGATATCCAAGGATTTTACATAGGTAGAATAAAAGTAGAAAACTACATATATTAAAACTAGGCACCTCCCTAGTCGTCCTCCTCCTCATCGTCGCCTACTTGTCCACCTCCTCCAAATCGGTGTGGTAGTGGCGATGGCACAGTCTACCTCCTCCTCGTCAGTGTGGTAGTGCTGACAACACATGGTTCCATCGAAGACCTTGACAGTGAGCATGTTGTGGCCGTCAAAGTTTAAGACGAGGAAGTGGACAATCTGCAAGTCATGTGCATGGGCAAAATGGTTCCAATCGTAGTGGAGGTACATGTGGCCTTGGCCTTCTAACAACGCCTCCACGAGCTAGATGCGGCGCCTGATGCTGTCCTCCCACAACTTGACTCCACCGGGATCCTGTCCATTGAGCACCCATCCAAACATGTCAGGGAGCCGATGTTTGTCCAATAAGTTTTGGTGGATGGGCAAACGAACTTGAAGTCAGAGAGATCCACGGATATAACGATTGATGCATACATGATCTTTATAGTTTATTGTGAAATATTCGAACATATTTGCATCATATCCACTGTTATAATCATGTTCTATATATATTTTGTGGACTTTCCAAAATATTCCCTTTATTTGGGTTATAACTCACATTTATTTTGTGGACTTTCCAAAATATTCCCTTTATTTGGGTTATAACTCTACAGAATAGGAAAACACTATTTTGTGTATTTTTAATTTTCAGAAACCTTCACGGACTCAAGAGAATCTAAGAATTTTTCTACGGAACTTTTTTTTATCAAGATGGAGGTCAGGAGCACTTGGAGTAGATCAGGGAGGCCAGGGACCATTTGGAGGCCCATGGCACGATCAAGAATGCCTTCCCCTCCATGGGTCCCATCTGGCGCCTATAGGCTCAGATGCCGTGAATCTTAGAGTTGATCTCTTTATATTGACCTAAAAATGACTATATGTATGGCCCCTTTCGCCATTTCACGAGGAGGCAGATCACACAGACAAAAACATACAAAACCATATATGTAAGAAGGAAGCTTCAAATATTGGAGGGCAAAACTCTGCCAGAATCATCCTCTATTTCTTCTCCAACCAAATAGCTTGATCTCTTGTCCTATGATTGTTTTAAAGCTATATGAGTTGTTCAATGTGATCATAGGTGGATCCACCATCTCTATAGCCCGGGCGGCCATCCGGTCTTGCTGGACGAGCGATGCCTTGTATTCTATGATTTTTTTACATAAATTTGTTGAAAAAATTAGCATTATATACATGTTGGCCAGGATTCTAAAAATTTCTGGGTCCGCCACTGAACATGATTTTGATCATATATATGTAGTTCCTTTGTGGTGGATCTTTGTTTTATGAGACGATTATATGAGATTGCAAATTTTTAGTATGTGATTGGTTATACCATCTTCTATATATGTTCTGATCAAACTAGTATGCTAGGCATATGTGGGAGATGTGCGTAATAGACAGAGGAACATGTAGTAGCTACTTAGCTACTGGATAGTGACAAAAAGTTTGGGATCTACTATGCTTTTTATCTTTCTGTTAATGTCTCACGGAGGAACGGAATACTTATTTTATTATCCTCTAGTGAAAAAATATTATCCCCTTTGTTCGATGTAGTATATTGTTATTCAAAATCATGTCAAAATACTTGCGACTTTTTTTATCTTAAATCTAGTTTGAGAAGTTTTTCCTTAAATGAGAAGTATGATGAAGATGTGTTGCATCATCTTCACTATAGGATATGATGTCCATACGAATACAAACCACACATTAACATGCAAGTTTCATCAAGATTTATGCCATCTCTAAGATGATTTTAATTCTACTATATTTATGGGAGTGTACACAAGTGAACCCATGAACACCCAATCTGTTTTTAATCATAAGAACACACTTTTACTATCATTTAGTTGTTCTTTTTATTTTCTTCAGTTATTTAATCCAAAAGCTACATAATTACTTTTCTTTGTTGCATTCACTATAAAAACCCAAAAATATCATTACTATTACCTTCTGCATTTTAGTTTAGCTTTTGCATATAGATTAATTTAGTTATTTGCTTGTATATTTACATTATTTTATTTTAAATTCTAATACCAAACCATGTGCATGACAACCACTTGGTAGAGTTGATGACACAAGACAAATTATCTTGTCTTGCATGTTGCTAGAAGAGGAAAGATAACTAGTTTTCCATATTTCCCTATGGGGACAACACCCTTTTTACATCACTTTGCGCTTGGAATCCTAATGAACTAGCATCCATGTAAGTCTGGTGCCATGAGAGACCCACGCGGTGATGATAACAAAGACGGCGACGCGACAGACTCGGCCTAGGGGGCGTCCCAGTCACCCATGGATCCTATGCCCCTCGCTTGATTGCTCGGACCATGGCTGCCAGTGCTGTGAGAAAACAAGAGTGGCTCGAAGTGGCAATGGAAGGCATGTGGTGAAGATGGATACGTGTGGCCTGCTTTAAAAGCCCAAATAATCATGCCATTGAAGCCGACACAGAGGTCGAGCAGCATTGATGGCGGCGCAGTAGTTCAGCGGCCAACATTCATGCCGGTGCAGTACTCAACCTACTTCCATTGATGACTAGGGCAGAAGGACAGAGGGCGGTGGGTCGCTACTAGGCGGGCACAATGGCGGACGCAGGAGGACACGCGTGCGGTTAGTGGCGTGTCCGGCTGGATGCATTCAAGCCCAATTTGGGGTCATGAATGGGTCGGTCCGCGTGCAACGGTCTGTTTGCGGTGCGCCGGTGCACCGGGTTTCAGATGTCCTCTTATCCGATCGGATCAGAACATACAGTCTCAATCTGTTTTTATTGCGCTGCTAGAGATGCCCTAATCGTCTTCGGCGAAGACACATGTTGTGCATGTGATGGCCGTGCACTGTTTGCCTACGGCCAAGACAATATGTCCTTTCGTCTTGGGCCAAAACAATAAGTGTACGCAGTCACCACTATCATAGAGGCTAGTTTTGTGATGAAACCCAAGTTTCAGCATAGTTTTGTATATATAGAAAAAAGTTCCAACTTGGTTACGTGCTTTGTGCATATCCAATTTGACAGCACATACACCCACTTTAACTTGGTTCTTCTTTAGCGTGACCGTGGTTTGTTAGAGCATCTCTATCCGAAACCCTAAAATTTAGATGATAATTTTTGATAATCTAAAAGTCGGCGGCCCAATTCCTAACCCCTATATTTAAATGATAAAAAATTAAGCTTCATTTTCACTCCTCTGTTACATACATAAAAAATATCATGGCATATGATCAAGCATTCGAATATTCAAATGACTTAAATTCAACAACTCAAAAGTATCTGAACACATCAAATTTAAACATGCACATATATCATCCAAAAATGGACCAACTAGACCATGTTTTTAAGCCAAAAGCGCAACATCTTCCTCCTCCTTGTAGTTTTGTGTCCTTTTGCTCTTGGTGGCGACGTATGAGGTTTGTGTTGGCACCACCTCCTCCTCGGCCATCTCCTCTTTGGCCACCTCCTCTTTTTCTTCATCCACCTCACCTCCTCTTCGGCCATCTCTTCCTCCACTAGATCTTGATTGAGATCATTGAGCCCTTGTACGTGAGAGAAACCCAATTGGAACATGCAATTCGGCGATGGTGATTTTGGTCGCACTAGGTTGTGAAAGTGCATGTGTGCTCCCATGTATGGTTTTGGTAATTAATGACAATCTCTATGGACTAATGTTTGGATTGAGTTTCACTTGTAGAATTTGTCCATTGGTATCGATTAGTCCATGTATTGGTTTCAAGGTTGAAAAATGAAGAAATGAAGAAATGAAGAAGAAGCAATGTCCAAGGGTTTTGTGCCTATTGGAACCATGTAGAAGAAGAAGACAACAAAGAAGAAGATCAAGAGTGTCTTGAAGAATAAGATGGAGTTCCTCATGACTATCTTCAAGACTTCATCAAGAATGTATGATCTTGATAGATTTTCTATTTTACCGGTATCTTGTAGTGTTGGGAGACCAGATTTAGAATAGATATTCGTACTATCAAGAGGGACTCTCAAGTGAGTAGCTCGTTCGTTTTATTCGAGAGATCTCAAACCTTTTCATACATAGAATCATCTGTCTTGGTTGTTGTTTGGATCTTGTCCATGAGAGGACCTAGAGCTTGTGGTCATCTTCATAACAAGCTTTAGTTCATAAAAAAACGGATTTCTCCTGAATATCCTTTTGTGTTTTTGATCTTGCGGGTTTTTCCGGCTCCACACCTTGGGAGATATCTCACATATATATACTTGATATTTTATCCCTAGGTGGTATCCAATATTTAGACAAAATTGGTTTTATCCTTTTTGGAGTTCAGATGCAAAAGTTATGGCAGTCACCGGAAGTACCGCTATGCCACTTTTGGCGCCGGTAGTACCGGTTAAAGTACTGGGTTAGTTCTGGTTCTGTTTGTGAATGCCCCTAGCATCTGCTCTGTTTTTGGCCGCCTATTTACCGGTACTTGGGCCAGTAGTTGACCGAAAGTACCGCTCGGGAATTTTGCCGCCGGTAGTATCGGTGGAAATTCTGGCCCACTTCCACTCAGCCTGTGACACCCCATAGTAAGCTTTCTGTTTGGTCGCGTCTATTTGTCGGTTCTTGGCCGATAGTGGACCGGTAGTACCGGCTAGAAGTTCCGACCTAGGTCAGGTGGAACTTCGGGGATGTACAACTAAGTTGTTTCAATAGTTTTCGAGCCGTTGAAACTAGGCTGGCCGGAACTTTCGGTGGCTACCAGTACTACCGTCCAGGCGCATTTTTGCCCAAACGATCAGATCTGGGAGCCCTTTAAAAGGGGCTCCTCTTCCCCTTCGTGAATATGAGTTCTTTTGGTTCGTTTTCTCTCTATCCTCCATTGTTGACCTTGAAGAGTTTGTCCTCTTCCGTTCTTCCTCCTATAATTCTTTCATCTTTTTGAGGGATTTGAGAGAGGAGATCTAGACCTACAACCCATCAAATCCAATCCCTTCTTTCTAAAGAAATCCATGGGATCTAGATTTTGGAGAGTTTTGTGTTCTCCTTTTGTGTTCTTTCTCTCTTATTCCCCCAATAGATTTTGTAGCTTTGGTGTAATTTGAGAGTAAAGGACTCGCCTCTTGCATTTGGTGCATCGGTTTGAGTTCTCCTTGAATATTCGGCGAGTTCAAGATCTTGGGGTTGTTTCTCTTGGGTTCTTAAAACCCTAGACGGTTGTGTAATAGTGGTGTGATACCCTTAGTGCCTCCAATTGAGTTGTGAAGATTCCTCTAGGTCGAGGCCTTTGTGGTCATTCTTGGGAGCCCTCCAATTGAGTTGTGGAGTTTGCACCAAACTTATACGGGTGCGGTGCCCGCCCTCCCATAGTGGACCGAGTGCTCGTCTTTGTGGTTCGCACTCGGGAGAATAGGGTGAGCATGTTGTTGCGTTAGTGAGTTGCGTTACTTCGCATCTTGGGGCGAGACCTTGTGTGGTGTTGGCTGAGTATTGAGCCACCACACCTCAAGATGAGCCATTTGTGGCGTTCGAAGAGCATTGCGCCATCGCACCTCTCCAACGGAGACGTAATATTTTTAGAAGTGAACTTCGGGGTAAAAATCATCGTCTCTGTGTCCATCGGCTATCTCTCAACCGAGGCCATTACTTATGCAATTTACATTGTGATAGCCATCATGCTTGAAGTATTATATCTTGCTATCACCTTGTTACTTGTCTTGCTTAGCATAGGTTGTTGGTGCACTTAGTGAACCTAGTGGTTCTATTATGCTTTGATAAATTAAAATTAGTTTTATTCCGCATTTATTAGACACTAAATCATAATTATTTTAAAAGTCTATTAACCCCCTCTAGACGATGTCAATTGTATTTTTAGGTTGCCCTTGGTCAGACATTTCGTCGACCACCTCGCGGGCGGAGGCGGGAGAACGAGCTGCTACTGTCGAGCGCGCCACCGGCCTGGGAGTGGTGGCGGTAGCAGTCGTCTTGTGAGCTGCCGTGGTCGACGTAGCGGCCTTCCTCTTCTTCTCCTGCTCCGCCACAGAGAGAGCCTTCATGGCCTCTGTCGGTTTCCAGTCCCGCGGGCCGATCACCACTGGCGCAAGGGGCGGGCAGCCCACCTTTGCCGCTGTAGTGGTCATCTAGCCGCCCTTCCCGTCGCCCACACCACGCTGATAGTTCCCAACCGCTTCTGTGGCACCGGAGCCATGGTGGGGGTCGATTCCGGCGGTGTCGCATTGGTGGGAAACTCCGACGGGGGTTCAGAAACAACTTCTGGTGCCATTCCGGCCGGGGCACGTGCCCAAGGTGGTGCTGACAGCGAGGGGGCGGCGAGTTTCGGCAGGAGAGTGGGTGGATTGACGGGAGAAAAGGGGGATTTTTGGGCGGCTGAGCAAAAAAGAGGGAGTTGAGACCAATTTTGGAGGGACTCTTAAATTATTTATCGGCTAACGGTTTTGCGAGTTTGGCTAGCGGATCATTTGAGAATCTTTTTATCGTCTAACAAAATGTTGTTAGGCCTATCATACATCTGGTACTACTCTTTTGCCTTCATAGACATCTGCACACCACTTACTTACCACTGATCGAGCAGCAGCTTCTGTTTCAAGCGGTCGCTAGAAATTGTCACCACCAACTTGGGGCGGAGCTGGATGAATGATCGATTCACTACCGGCTAAAATCCCCTTCAGTTTCTAACAGCTTTCGATGGCTAAAATCGACAAGTGGGGTGACCACACGTGATGTGCCATGATCCGAAGAAATCTGGAGAAAAACCCACCGCCACGAGAAAATCCACGGCGCCCAACTACGCGTCCTCAGTCGTAGCCACAACAATCTCCTACCCTTTGAGGCTCTCGCCGCGCCAACTGTCCGGAGATATCCACTCCACCAATCGCGTCCAAGCTTCAGATTTTTTGCCCCCTCCGATATCTTTCCCTCCGTAGTGTTACATATCATAGTTCTCTGCTCCTCTCAAACCATCCTCACACACACAGCCAGAGCCTCACTCTTGGAGTAACACACCAGTCTCAGCGGAGCAATGGCAACCACCACAATGGGACTCTCCTCTACGGCCTTCTCTGGCAAGGCGGTGAAGAACCTGCCATCGTCCGCCCTCTTCGGCGAGGCCCCCGTCACCATGCGCAAGACGTCCGCCAAGGCCAAGCCGGTGTCCTCGGGCAGCCCGTGGTACGGCTCCGACCGCGTGCTCTACCTCGGCCCACTCTCCGGCGAGCCCCCGAGCTACCTCACCGGCGAGTTCCCCGGTGACTATGGGTGGGACACCGCGGGGCTCTCCGCCGACCCCGAGACCTTCGCCAAGAACAGGGAGTTGGAAGTGATCCACTCACGGTGGGCCATGCTTGGTGCGCTAGGCTGCGTCTTCCCCGAGCTCCTCGCTCGTAATGGCGTCAAATTCGGCGAGGCCGTCTGGTTCAAGGCCGGCTCCCAGATTTTCAGTGAGGGAGGCCTCGACTACCTCGGCAACCCGAGCTTGGTGCACGCACAGAGCATCCTCGCCATCTGGGCCTGCCAGGTCGTGCTCATGGGCGCCGTTGAGGGGTACCGCGTTGCCGGTGGCCCGCTCGGTGAGATCGTCGACCCTCTCTACCCCGGCGGCAGCTTCGACCCCCTCGGCTTGGCCGACGACCCTGAGGCCTTCGCGGAGCTCAAGGTTAAGGAGCTCAAGAACGGCCGCCTCGCCATGTTCTCCATGTTCGGCTTCTTCGTGCAGGCCATCGTGACCGGAAAGGGCCCCCTCGAGAACCTCGCCGACCACTTGGCCGACCCCGTCAACAACAACGCCTGGGCTTTCGCCACCAACTTTGTTCCCGGCAAATAAGCCCTCCACTAAGGCGGTGTCCGAGAGACCGTGCACGCGATGAAGTGTGCACAACTGGTTTCGCTTGTACTACCATGATCTAAATTATGAGGATCGATTCTATGAAAACATGTTACTAGGTTTGGAGGCCAACTTTGTGATTTCACCATGTTACAAAAATCTTCACTATAGGGTATAGTAATCTTGGTGTGCATAGGCTCCAACAATTTCAAGTAATCAAGTTGATATTTCTCTATAAAGGGCAATATATTTATATCCAATCCTATCAAGTACACCCGACCAAACAAATCAGATGAATTACGACCGAGAACATAATCAACTAAGTAAAGTATCAATTCCAAGGAAATAGAGCCATTGAGCTGACCGGTTAGCTGCAAAAGTGCATCTTCTAGGAATTCATGCAAAACATAAAGCTATTGTCGTTTAACAAGCCAAAGCTGATGCAATCCCATTTTTTTCTTAAAAAAAAAGGCAAGGCTGTGTACTTCCCCCAGCTCCACCACCCTCCTCGGCAACTACTGGAGCAACGTACATGTAGCAAAACCTAACCAAGGCCACCAACATTGTTACTAACTAAGAGCCTCTGTAGTCTGAATTCTGAAATGATGTCATACGTTTTACCCCTACAATCTGTAGTGAAAACATGCCACATTATAATGTTGGTGCTATTTATATTCTGTCGCCTGAAATTGTAGAAAGTTTCAGTCACTATTCGCATGGTTCACTAAGCAATTATACGCCTTCTTTTAGATTTTAAAAAAAAGTTTTTGTGCAAATTTCACAAAATAATACCTGAACAAATCCAATGTCATATACATTACACTATTGTCGTCCGCGAAAACTGTAGATAGTAAGGGCATCTTGAGTGGGCTGACCCATTTGGACCCTAAATGTGTCTGTTTCAGTCTTTTTTGGTCGGCCCGCGGACAACAAATGCGGCCGTGTCCGTTTGGGCCAGGGGTGTTCCCAGCGGCTGGACACAAACTTTGTTCATAGATATCCATGGGTTTTACATAGGTAGAATAAAGGTAAAAATAATACATAGATTAATACTAGGCATCTCCCTAGTGTCGTCCTCCACCTCATCGCCTAGTCGTCCACGTCCTCGTCGTCGGAGTGGTAGTGCTGACAACACATGCTTCCACCGAAGACCTTGACAGTGAGCATGCCATGGCCGTCGAAGTTGAAGACGAGGAAGTGGATGATCTACAGTTCGTGCGTGCGGGCGAACTGGTTCCAACCATAGTGGAGGTACATGTGGCCTTGGCCCTCGAACAACGCCTCCACGAGCCAGATGCGGCGCCCGCCTCCTTCCTCCCACAACTTGATTTCACGGGGCTCCTGTCCATCGAGCACGCATCCAAACTTGTTAGGGAGCCGATGTTTGTCCAATGAGTTTTTTTGGATGGGTACAACGAACTCGAAGTTAGAGAGATCAACGAAAATAACAATTAATGCATACATGAACTTTATAGTTATTGTGAAATATTCAAACATTTTTGAAAAAAATATTCCCTTTATTTAGGTCATAACTGTCCAGAATAGGAAAATACTGTTTTGTTTTCAGGGACCTTCGCAAACTCAAAATAATCTAAGTTTTTTTTTCTGCGGAAGCATTTCATTAAGACGAAGGTCAGGAGCACTTGGAGCAGATCAAGGGAGGCCTAAGGCCCATTTGGAGGACCATGGCGTGGCCAAGAATGCATGGCGCGCCACGGTCCCATCTAGCGCCTCTAGGCTTCGATGCCATCCATCTTCACATTGATCTATTCGTCTTAACCTAAAAATATCTATATATATGACCTCTTTCTCCATCTCGTGGGGAGTCGGAGCACGGAGACAAAAACATATAAAACCATATACGTAAGAAGGAAGCTTCGAAGGTTAGAGGGAGAAACTTTGCCAGAATCATCCTCTATTGCTTCTCCAACCTCTCCAACACCACGACGAACATCTCCATAATGAAGAGAGAGTAGTCTCAACCCCGGACTATGGGTTCGTGAAAGTAGCTTGATCTCTATCTTGTGCTATGATTATTTTAGAGTTATATGAGTTATTCAACATGATTATGGTCATATATATGTAATTCCTTTATGGTAAATCTTTGTTTTATGAGGCGGTTATGTGAGATTGCAAATTTTTAGTATCCGAATGATGTATTGATAGTATGCATATATTTATCCCATCTTATATCCATGTTCTGATGAAACTAGTACGCTAGGCATATGTGGGAGATGTGCGTATTAGATGGAGGAACATGTAGTATCTACTAGATGACAAAAAATTACGATATTTTTATCTTTCCTTTATTGCCTCACTAGGGGAATAAAATACTTATTCTATTATCATCTAGTGAAAAAAATTATCTCCTTTCTTCAAGGTAATATATTGTTATTCAAAATCATGACAAAGTACATACGACTATACATTGTATTTATCTTAAATCTAGTTCGAGAAGTTTTTCCTTACTCGAGGAGTATGAGTAAGATGTGTTGCATCATCTTCACTATAGGACATGATGTCCATACAAATGCGAACCAAACACTAACATGAAAGTTTCATCATGACTTATGCCATCTCTAAGATTATTTTGATTCCACCATATTTATGAGAGTGTGGACAAGTGAACCCATGAACACCCGGTCTGTTTTTAATCATAAAAACACACTTGTACTATCATTTACTTGTTCTTTTATTTTATGCATTAGAGAAATAATTACTTTTCTTTGTTGCATTCACTATAAAATCCCAAAAATATCTTTAGTATTACCTTTTGCATTTTAGTTTAGCTTTTGCATATATATTAATTTACTTATTTGCTTGTATATTTACATTATTTTATTTATTTGATATTTTATTTTCAATTCTAATACCAAACCTTGTGCATGACAACCACTTGGTAGAGTTGAGTACGCAAGGCAAATTATCTTGTTTAATGTTGCTAGAAGCGGAAAGATAAGTAGGTTTCCATATTTCCCTGAGAGTTCGACAAAGACCCTCGAGTTATTCCTATGGGGACAACACCCTTGTTATATCACTTTGCGCTTGGAGTCTAATGAATTGGCGTCCATGTAAATCTGGTGCCATGAGCAATGCGCATCGATGATGATAGAGATGGCGATGCGCGACGGCTTTGACCTTGTCCTTGGCCTGGGGGGCGTCCCAATCACGTCTGGATGCTATGCCCCTCGCTGGAGTGCTTGGTCCATGGAAGGCAGTGCTATGAGAAAGTAAGAGTGACTTGAAGTGGCAATGGAAGGCGTGGGGGTGGAGATGGATACATGTGGCCTGCTTAAAAAGGCCAAGCATCCATGCCATTGAAGCCGACATAGATGTCGAGCGGCATTGATGGCAGCATTGGAGTTCAGCGGCCAGCATTCATGCTGACGCAGTAGTCAACCTGCTTCCATTGATGACCAAGGAAGAAGGATAGTGGGCGGTGGGTCCCTGCTAAGCGGGCCAATGACAGACATGGAACACACTTGTGGTCCGCGGCGCGTGCGGCTGGACGCATTCAAGCTCAGTTTGGGGCCAAGAATGGGTTGGTCCGAGTGCACCGGGTTGTTTTGCAGCGCCACTGCGCCGGGTTTTAGCTGCCCTCTTGTTTGACCGGACTAGAACGAACTGTCTTAGTCTATCTGGATTACGCCGGTAGAGAGATGCCCTAATCTTCTTCGGCGAAGAAAACATGTTGTGCATGTGATGTCGCAAGCTCGGGCCAGACACTATTCGTCTATGACCAGTACAATAAGTCCTTTCGTCTTGGGCCAAAACAATAAGTGCATGCATTCAACAATATCACAGAGAGACTTGTTTGTGATGAAACCCAAGTTTCAACATAGTTAGAAAGAGCGAAGGCAAATCGAATCCTCATTATCCCCTCTCTTCAGTCGCTACAGTACATGTGGGACTTTTCCTCCTCCCGGGCCTCTCCTCTTCTCCTCTGGTGGCGCTACCAGCCGGAGTAGGGAGGGGAGAGGTTGCCGGTTTGTACAGAGTAGAGCCAGGCCTAGTGGTAGCGGCCATGTGCCGGTAGTGGGCTCTATGCCCAGTAGTTGGAGAGGATTCCTGGATCTTGGCACCCAGATCTGGTGATTTCTAGGGTTCCTGCTTGCCGCCCCGTTGCTCTTCTAGACTGGGCATCGAAGGGCTGGTTGGGGCACCGTCCTGCAAATAAATCGGTGGTTGGTGGTTGGTTCCTCTTATTCACTGCTACCGCTGGAATGAAACTCCAGATCATTCAGGACCTTATACGTGCAAAAAAAAACAGCATAATTTTTTATATATAATTTTTTTCTACTGGGTTATGCATATCCAGTTTGACAGGACATAAACCCACTTTAACTTGATTCTTCTTTATCGTGAACCTGACCATGGTTTTGTTAGGCCTATCATACATCTGGTACTACTCTCTTGCCTTCATAGCACGTCTGCACTCCACTTACCACTGATCGAGCAGCAACGTCTGTTTCAAGCGGTCGCTAGAAAATGTCACCATCAACTTGGGGCGGAGGTGGATGAATGATCGATTCACTACCGGACGAGGAATCCCATTCAGTTTCTAACAGCTTTCGATGGCTAAAATCGACAAGTGGAGTGACCACACGTGATGTGTCATGATCTGAAGAAATCTGGAGAAAAACCCACCGCACAAGAAAGTCCACGGCGCCCAACCCAACTACCCATCCCCACGGCGATCCTCAGTCGCCACAACAATCTCCTACCCTTTGAGGCTCTCGCCGCGCTAACTGTCCGGAGATATCAGATATCCACTCCACCAATCGGGTCCAAGCTTCAGATTTTTTGCTCGCTCACATATCTTCCCCCCGTAGTATTACATATCGATCATAGTTCTCTGCTCCTCACAAACCATCCTCACACACACAGCCAGAGCCTCACTCTTGGAGTAACACACCAGTCTCAGCGGAGCAATGGCAACCACCACGATGGGACTCTCCTCTACAGCCTTCGCCGGCAAGGTGGTGAAGAACCTGCCATCGTCCACCCTCTTTGGTGAGGCCCGCGCCACCATGCGCAAGACGTCCGCCAAGGCCAAGCCAGTGTCCTCGGGAAGCCCGTGGTACGGCTCCGACCGCGTGCTCTACCTCGGCCCACTCTCTGGCGAGCCCCGAGCTACCTCACCGGCGAGTTCCCCGGCGACTATGGGTGGGACACCGCGGGGCTCTCCGCCGACCCCGAGACCTTCGCCAAGAACAGGGAGTTGGAAGTGATCCACTCACGGTGGGCCATGCTTGGTGCGCTAGGCTGCGTCTTCCCCGAGCTCCTCGCTCGTAATGGCGTCAAATTCGGCGAGGCCGTCTGGTTCAAGGCCGGCTCCCAGATTTTCAGTGAGGGAGGCCTCGACTACCTCGGCAACCCGAGCTTGGTGCACGCGCAGAGCATCCTCGCCATCTGGGCCTGCCAGGTCGTGCTCATGGGCGCCGTTGAGGGGTACCGTGTTGCCGGTGGCCCGCTTGGTGAGATCGTCGACCCTCTCTACCCCGGTGGCAGCTTTGACCCCCTCGGCTTGGCCGACGACCCCGAGGCCTTCGCAGAGCTCAAGGTTAAGGAGCTCAAGAACGGCCGCCTCGCCATGTTCTCCATGTTCGGCTTCTTCGTGCAGGCCATTGTCACCGGAAAGGGCCCCCTTGAGAACCTCGCCGACCACTTGGCCGCCCCTGTCAACAACAACGCCTGGGCTTTCGCCACCAACTTTGTTCCCGGCAAATAAGCCCTCCACTAAGGCGGTGTCCGAGAGACCATGCACGCGATGAAGTGTGCACAACTGGTTTCGCTTGTACTACCATGATGTAAATTACGAGGATCGATTCTATGAAAACATGTTAGTAGGTTTGGAGGCCAATTTTGTGATTTCACCATGTTACAAAAATCTTCACTATAGGGTATAGTAATCTTGGTGTGCATAGGCTTCAACAATGTCAAGTAATCAAGTTCAGGTGAGATGGGAGGACCAAATAAATCTGATATTTCTCAATAAAGAGCAATATATTTATATCCAATCATATCAAGTACACCCGACCGAACAAATCAGATGAATTACGATCTAGAACATAATCAACTAAGTAAAGTACCAATTCCAAGGAAATAGAGCCATTGAGCTGGCCGGTTAGCTATAAAAGTGCATCTACTAGGAATTCATGTAAAACATAAAGCTCTTGTCGTTTAACAAGCCAAAGCTGATGCAATCCCATTTTTTTCTTAAAGAAAAGGCAAGGCCGTGTACTTCCCCCAGCTCCACCACCCTCCTCGGCAACTACTGGAGCAACGTACATGTAGCAAAACCTAACCAAGGCCACCAACATTGTTACTAACTAAGAGCCTCTGTAGTCTGAATTCTGAAATGATATCATACGTCTTACCCCTACAATCTGTAGTGAAAACATGCCGCATTATAATGTTGGTGCTATTTATATTCTGTCGCCTGAAATTGTAGAAAGTTTCAGTCACTTTTCCGTGATTCTGTCTAACACTTCTCTTCGCATGGTTCACTAAGCAATTATACGCCTTCTTTTAGATTTTTAAAAAAGTTTTTGTGCAAATTTCACAAAATAATACATGAACAAATCCAATTTCATATACATTACACTATCCTCGTCGGCGAAAACTTTAGATAGTAAGGCCATCTTCAGTGGGCTGACCCATTTGGACCCTAAATGTGTCTGTTTTAGTCCTTTTTGGTCGGCCCGCGGACAATAAATGCGGCTGTGTCCGTTGGGCCAGGGGTGTTCCCAGCGGCTGGACCCAAACTTTGTTCATAGATATCCATGGGTTTTACATAGGTAGAATAAAAGTAGAAAAATACATAGATTAAAACTAGGCATCTCCCTAGTGTCGTCCTCCACCTCATCGCCTAGTCGTCCACCTCCTCGTCGTCAGAGTGGTAGTGCTGACAGCACATGGTTCCACCGAAGACCTTGACAGTGAGCATGCCCTGGCCTTCAAAGTTGAAGACGAGGAAGTGGATGATCTATAGTTCATGCAGGCGAACTGGTTCCAACCATAGTGGAGGTACATGTGGCCTTGCCCTCGAACAACGCCTCCACGAGCCAGATGCGGCGCCTTCCTCTTTCCTCCCACAACTTGACTTCACGGGGCTCCTGTCCATCGAGCACCCATCCAAACTTGTTAGGGAGCCGATGTTTGTCCAATGAGTTTTGGTGGATGGGTACAACAAACTCGAAGTTAGAGAGATCCACGAAAATAACAATTAATGCATACATGATCTTTATAGTTATTGTGAAATATTCAAACCTATTTGAAAAAATATTCCCTTTATTTGGGTCATAACTCTCCAGAATAGGACAATACTGTTTTGTTATCAGGGACCTTCACAAACTCAAAATAATCTAAGCTTTTTTTTCTTCTGCGGAAGCATTTTATTAAGAGGAAGGTCAGGAGCACTTGGAGCAGATCACGGGAGGCCTAAGGCCCATTTGGAGGACCATGGCGTGGCCAAGAATGCCTGGCGTGCCACGGTCCCATCTATCGCCTCTAGGCTTCGATGCCATCCATCTTCACATTGATCTCTTCGTCTTGACCTAAAAATGTCTATATATATGACCTCTTTCTCCATCTCGTGGGGAGTCGGAGCACGCAGACGAAAACATATAAAATCATATACGTAAGAAGGGAGCTTCGAAGGATGGCGGGAGAAACTTTGCTAGAATCATCCTTTATTGCTTCTCGAACCTCTCCAACACCACCACCAACATCTCCATAATGAAGAGAGAGTAGTCCCAACCCCCCTATGGGTTCGTGAAAGTAACTTGATCTCTATCTTGTGCTATGATTATTTTAGAGTTATATGAGTTATTCAACATGATTATGGTCATATATATGTAATTCTTTTATGGTAAATCTTTGTTTTATGAGGCGGTTATATGAGATTGCAAATTTTTAGTATGTGATTGATGTATTGATATATGCATATATTTATCCCATCTTATATCCATGTTCTGATGAAACTAGTATGCTAGGCATATGAGGGAGATGTGCGTATTAGATGGAGGAACATGTAGTATCTACTAGATGACAAAATAAATTAGGATGATTTTTATCTTTCCTTTATTGCCTCACTAGGGGGAATAAAATACTTATTCTATTATCATCTAGTGAAAAAAAATTATCTCCTTTCTTCAAGGTAATATATTGTTATTCAAAATCATGACAAAGTACCTACGACTATACATTGTTTTTATCTTAAATCTAGTTCGAGAAGTTTTTCCTTACTTGAGGAGTACGAGTAAGATGTGTTGCATCATCTTCAGTATAGGATATGATGTCCATACAAATGCGAACCAAACACTAACATGAAAGTTTCATCATGACTTATGCCATCTCTAAGATTATTTTGATTCCACCATATTTATGAGAGTGTGGACAAGTGAACCCATGAACACCCGGTCTGTTTTTAATCATAAGAACACACTTCTACTATCATTTACTTGTTATTTTATTTTATGCATTAGAGAAACAATTACTTTTCTTTGTTGCATTCACTATAAAACCCCAAAAATATCTTTACTATTACCTTTTGCATTTTAGTGTAGCTTTTGCATATATATTAATTTACTTATTTGCTTGTATATTTACATTATTTATTTGTATATTTGATATATTTAAATTAATTTACCTTGTGCATGACAACCACTTGGTAGAGTTGAGGACGCAAGGCAAATTATCTTGTTTAATGTTGCTAGAAGCGGAAAGATAAGTAGGTTTCCATATTTCCCTGAGAGTCCGACAAAAACCCTCGAGTCATCCATGTGGGGACAACACCCTTGTTATATCACTTTGCGCTTGGAGTCTAATGAATTGGCATCCATGTAAATCTGGTGCCATGAGCAATGCACATCGATGATGATAGAGATGGCGATGCGCGATGGCTTCAACCTTGTCCTTGTCCTGGGGGGGCGTCCCAATCACGCATGGATCCTATGCCCCTCGCTGGAGTACTTGGTCCATGGAAGGCAGTGCTCTGAGAAAGTAAGAGTGACTTGAAGTGGCAATGGAAGGGGTGGGGTGGATATGGATACAGGTGGCCTGCTTTAAAAGGCCAAGCACCCATGCCATTGAAGCCGACATAGATGTCGAGCGACATTGATGGCAGCATAGGAGTTCAGCAGCCATCATTCATGCTGACGCAATAGTCAGCCTGCTTCCATTGATGACCAAGGCAGAAGGATAGTGGGCGGTGGGTCCCTGCTAAGCGGGCCAATGATAGACGTGGAACACACTTGTGGTCCGCGGCGCGTTTGGCTGGACGCATTCAAGCTCAATTTGGGGCCAAGAATGGGTTGGTCCGAGTACACTGATGGCTACGCACGCTTCTATTCTTGTAGACAGTGTTGGGTCTACAAGTGCAGATGTTTGTAGAACAACAACAAGTTTCCCTTAAGTGGATCACCCAAGGTTTATCGAATTCAGGGAGGAAGTGATCAAAGGTATCCCTCTCAAGCAACCATGCAATCAAGATACAAGAAGTCTCTTGTGTCCCCAACACACCCAATACACTTGTCAGGTGTATACATGCACTAGTTCGGCAAAGAGATAGTGAAATACAAGTTATATGGATGATTATAAGTGGTAATTGCAATCTGAAATAATAGTGGCAGCAAGCAAACATATAACAGGACTGATTGTAAACGGTGTTTCAATGCTTAGAAACAAGGCCTAAGGATCATACTTTCACTAGTGGACACTCTCATATAAATATCTTCTCTTTATTATGCTACCTTGAACTACTCTCCGGTTGGATGATGTAGGGCTATAACAGCACACCTTAAAGTTCGCATTCCCCATCTAGATAACCCCTCACTATCACCTTGAGCGCTAGATGGTTCCAACAAACACCACAATCTCATAGAGACATCCAACTCAAATTATACTCATGGTAAGTATTTGTGTAACCTTAGCCAAAGGGACACATGGTGTGCACACTGTCAACTTCACACACGTGGGGAAAAGCAGAGATTAATTAAAGCACTTGAGTAGCAGAATAGATCTTATTAGATTACAAAGCTCATGATCTCAGTAAGATCACACAGAGAGAGATGAACACATAGCTAGATGTAGATCCCTTAGCCTCGAGAGAGAACGACTACCTCATCATGGGAGTCAGCCACGATGATGGAGATGGCTCCGGGGTAATTCCCCATCCCGACAGGGTGCCGAAACACAGACTTCTATCCCTCGAATCTCCTCTTCGGTGGTAGCGGTGCTGCGGAACTTTTCGTGGAATTCTGATCTGGTACTTAGAGTTTTTGTCCCAGGAGACTTTTATAGGCGAAGGGGCAAGGTCGGTGGAGCACCAGGGGGCCCATACCCCTGGTGGCGCCCCCAGGCCGCGCCGCCACCAGGTGTGGCCGCCCTGGTGCGCCACTTCGTCTCCCCTTCGGTCTCCATATTGCTTCGGGTAAAATATTGACTTTGGCTTTTGTCCCGTCCAATTCTGAGAATATTTCCTTACTAGCTTTGCTGAAACCAAAAACAGCAGAAAACAGGCAACTAGCACTGTGGCATATTGTTAATAGGTTAGTTCTAAAAAATGTATAAAAATACCTCAAAGTGTGAACAAAATAAGAAAGTAGAAATAAAACAAGCATGAAACATAAAAAATTATAGATACGTTTACGACATATCATGCACCGTTTTTTTTGCAGTGCCACTGCGCCGGGTTTTAGCTGCCCTCTTGTTTGACCGGACTAGAACGAACTATCTTAGTCTGTCTAGATTATGCCGCTAGAGAGATGCCCTAATCTTCTTCGGCGAAGAAAACATGTTGTGCATGTGATGTTGCCAGCTCGGGCCAGGCACTATTCGTCTACGACCTGTACAATAAGTCCTTTCGTCTTGGGCCAAAACAATAAGTGCATGCATTGAACAATATCACAGAGAGACTTGTTTGTGATGAAACCCAAGTTTCAACATAGTTAGAAAGAGCGAAGGCAAATCGAATCCTCATTATCCCCTCTCTCCAGTCGCTATAGTACATGCGGGACTTTTCCTCCTCCCCGGGCCTCTCCTCTTCTCTTCTGGTGGCGCTACCAGCCGGGGTAGGGAGGGGAGAGGTTGCCGTCTTGTACAGAAGAGAGCTAGGCCTAGTGGTAGTGGCCATGTGCCGGTAGTGGGATCTATGCCCAGTAGTTGGAGAGGATTCCTAGGTCTTGGCAGCCAGATCTGGGGAATTCTAGGGTTCTTGCTTGCCGCCTCGTTGCTCTTCTAGACTGGGCATCAAAGGGCTGGTTGGAGCACCGCTCCTCCAAATAAATCAGTGGTTGGTGGCTGCTTCCTCTTATTCACTGCTACCGCTGCACTTTTTCATCCCCTTCTGGATGGTCGTGGAGGCGAGGGGGAGGAGATGGGGTGCTTGGTGAAGGGCGGAAGCGGTAGCGGCGGGGGCAAGTCCGCTCTGGTGTGCGCGCAGCGCCAGACAATGGTCAGCCATGGCTCTCTCCCTATCTATTCTTCTCTCGGCCGACCATAGTGGCGAGGGAGAGAAGATGACGTAGTTGGGCGCACCTTCCAACTCCCTCATCTTGCGCCCCCTCGAGGCTCTGGCAGTTTGTCAGTGCCTGTCCTTCTCCTGGCCGGACGTGGCGGCGAAGGTGAGAAGGGCGGTGTGCTTGGTGCTGATGGTGTTGCTCGAAGGCTCTAGGAGCGTTTGGAGTCTCCACTCCCTGCGGCGTTCTCCAAATGGAGGCGTGGTGCCGCTACTGCTATTTTCGGTTAGAAGCTTGGCCACGTCGTGCTCGACAGCGTTGCCCGCTTGAGCCTTTTCTTCCTTCTCCGGAGGATCTTCCTCAGACTTGACGAGCCCTTCAGTGCTCCTATTCATCCAAGTGGTTTCTTCCCCGGTGTGACCAGGGATGGCACTGCCTTGAGGCTGTCCGTCGCCCGCGGGATCCATGGATCTGATTGGCGTTTCTGTGATCCTTTTTAGGGTGTGTTATTTAAAATCGTAGGGCCTCGTTGTAATTTTACTTTTCTTTAAGGGATTTTTTGTAATTGTACACCCACCGTCGAAATGAAAATCCAGGTCATTCAGGACCTTATCCGTGCAAAAAAAAACAGCATAATTTTTTATATATAATTTTTTTTCTACTGGGTTATGCATATCCAGTTTGACAGGATATAAACCCACTTTAACTTGATTCTTCTTTAGCGTGAACCTGACCATGGTTTTGTTAGGCCTATCATACATCTGGTACTACTCTCTTGCCTTCATAGCACGTCTGCACTCACTTACCACTGATCGAGCAGCAACGTCTGTTTCAAGCGGTCGCTAGAAAATGTCACCATCAACTTGGGGCGGAGGTGGATGAATGATCGATTCACTACCGGACGAGGGCATCTCCATGAAGACAATCTTATAATATCTCAACCGGTACGTACGGAGCCGCTAGGGAGAGGCGGCCAGGCTTGAAAACCCATCTAGAGTTTCCGCACCCCTCGCCGGTGACATCTGCTCCACCTGCGGTGGACTTAAGGCCTTCGAGGTGCGGCGGACCACGGGCTCTCGCCGGCGGGAGGATTTCCGTCCTCTGTTTGGTCTGTTTTTTATTGTCTTCTTCGGAACGTTGAGACGACGGCTACGTCTTGAAATCAGAATAATGTTTTTCCCGCTCTATCCTTGCTCCGAGGTGCATTTAGCGTTGATGGAGAGCGCGTGAAGTCGTGTGTCCGACAGATCTCCCGGAATTCTGTCCGTTTTCGTCTTTATTGATTTGTTTTTAAGTCCGTCTCTTTTGATCTTCGATTATCATCGTTGGCGATCAGGGGAGAGTTTCAGCCCGGCATGCCCGGGCAGCTCTTCCGGCAAGCGCGCAAACATCGATTAATTTGGCGTTAATTTGTGTGGTGCAGGCTGCTTGCCCGGGCAGCTAGTTCACGTAGGGTCTTTTCCCATTTTCTTGTCCAGCCCAACGAGATAAGCCCACATGAAGCTGGCCCAAATCATCATCAATAGGTCTAAGCGTCTATCCACGTCTGTCGCGATACAGGAGGCTGTTTGTTCGTCCGTTCTTCCTTAAAAAATAAGGTGTTCATCTGTTCGTCTCCTTGTCCAGGCCTACAACAGGCGACGGTCGACGGGCAGCACGACTCTTCAAGATTCTGCTGCAATCTACAGATTGCACATCGGGACAGTGTCCGGCGTCGCCCGCTCGCTTCCTCTTCCAGACACCGTCGCGGCGTAGCGGCGCTTGTGATCCTCCACGGGCTAGATTTAATTTAAGAACTTAGGAAAAAAAGGTTTGTTCATCTATACACTACATTTTACCACTTACACACTTGCAACCTTAGCAAGGATATTCACTTTAAGATTTTATGTTGTTGAATCATTTTATTAAATCTTCAATTTCATAAAATTAGGAGGTAGTTGGTCTGATAATCTACTACTTATAATATTATTGTCAGCTTCCGTGCTTCCAAAATACTATCTCTGTTTCAAAGCTTAGGGTTTATATTTTTTTTTGGAAAGTCAAGCTACGGAAAGTTTGACCAAACTTTTAAAAAAACTATCAAGAAGTATGATATTATATAGATACTGACGAGGGTTTAACTCGTCAATGCCCATCGTTATGGACTTGTGTTTTGCAGAAGGAGGGAGCGCTGGAGACATCTATCGGCTAGCAAACAAGCACACAGGGGACAAAGGATTTACCCAGGTTCAGGCCTCGTAGAGGTCCCTACTCCTGCTTGTCTGCTCGTGGAATTATCGAAGGAGTCGAAAGTTACAATGGTGCGCAGATGCAATCTGGCAAGGGTTGTGGAAACTAGGGTTGCGTGTGTCCTCCTCGCCGCCCCCTCCTAGCCTTTATATAGATAGGCTAGGTCTCATGTAGCAGGTCGAGTCGGTTACAAGTTAGGGTTTTCCCCTTCAAACTTTTTATCTTTAGCTTCTTCTTGTCTTTCAAGCAATCGAGAGTCCCCTAGGTTACTCGAGTCCCTCCATCCGGGCCTTGGCGACACCGTGGGCCTATATGTGTTTGGACCGTATATACCAAGCTTGAGTACCTGTAGAGTATACCCATGTCAGTAGCCCCGAGTGTCCAGTGGAATCGCAGATTCGACTGGGGACTTTTTGAAGTTTTCGAGTGCCCAAATGAGTACATTTCGATTGCTTGTATTTGTGTCATAGGGATTATTGATATACGTGCCTGATATAACCGAAGCATCGGTATCAGTTAACCACCTTAGGGTGAAACAACGCAATCTACTCGAATTCGAGTCCCCGGACTCGAATCCGGAAAAGTACTGGTGTAATTCGACTCAGGCCGCGGAGGTCTTACAGGAGTCGAATTCCAGTTATATGGGTGTGAGCACTTGACGCATCCGTCAAAGCATGTTCATCGTGCCTATAGGCACGGATATATTTTTGGTAGTGCGTAGTTAAATGCGTTGCCAGGCCTTATTCAGGTCTTACCTTCACGCCGTAGGCGCGGCATCCGAATTTTATTATCGCGGAGACGATTCGGATAACCCAGGAGACGCAGTCTCTTTGTAGGGAAAAATTATGAGGCGGTGTCTCCATGAGTTTCGAGTGTGGATGTTATCAACACACCCCTTTTTTGTACAAATAATCATAGGGTGCGCGACCAGCGCTCCCTATGGGAGTAGCCCCCGAGTGCCTGGTTGAGTCGAAGACTCAGGCAGGGACTAAAGAACTTTTGCGACTGTTGTCGTCTTTTGCTTGCTTGTTCAGTCGATGACCCAGGCAGGTACTAAAACACTTTCGTGATTGCTGTCGTCTTTTGCCTGCTTGTTTCAGTCAATGACTCAGGCAGGTACTAAAATATTTTCGCGACTGCTGTCGTCTTTGGCCTGCTTGTTTTCGGCACTCCCTATGGGAGTAACACATGTCCATAATCGAACCGTGTTTCGAGTGGTTGAGTTTGCTTTTGTGATTGTCCATGTTCCTGCAACAAGAAAAAGAAAAGCCGTAGAGTGCGCGGCCAGCGCTCCCTATGGGAGTAGCCCCCGAGTGCTTGGTGGAGTCGAAAACTCCAGCAAGGACTAAAATAGTCGAAGTTTTCCACTGCATAGCATTGGCGACGTCAGTGCTAACGCTTGTATGACCTTAGTTGCCCGCGTGAGCGGTTTTGACGGGACGTGATGAGCGGTGGGTCCCACTTTCTGACTTTGATTTGACTCGGCGTGCGTAATCTTATTTTTAACTGTGTCTCCTCGATTTCCGCGCGTAATGGTAGAAGTGGGGGACGGTTCGCGCTTCCTCTTCTCCACGTGTCCTACGCGATGCGTGCCACGCGTCCAATAGGGTTTTTGTCAGCCATTGGATTGCATCTCCCAGGGGTTAAGTAGCGATGCTGCGGCGGTAATTTCCCATCTGTGCTCTTTCTTCCTTGCTGCCATCGCCATTGCCGTTTGCTTTTCGCCTTTCCTCTGTGCCCATCTTCTCCACGACGCTGGACCAGCTCCGTTCGTTCCCAAGCTACTTCCTTCGCTCTCATCGCCGCCGCGCAATGGGGAAGAAGAAGGGAGGCGCTGCCGCTGATTCCGCGGCCACCCTCACTGCAGCGAAGAAGAAAGGTGGCTCCGCTGCTGCCGGCACCAGTGTCGCCGCCGTCGGGAAGAAGAAGGTCACGGGCACCCGCGTGACTAATGGCGCATGTCGCCCCTCTATCATCAAGGCGTCGTATCTCCGTCTTCTTCGCCAAGACGGAGTTATTTCTGCAGCAGTCGCCGATTTGCACGTCCCCAGCGGTGAGACCATTTATGTGCCTCCTGCTGGTTATCGAGTGATGTTTCTTGCTTTCATCATTCGCGGTCTTTCCTTGCCTCTTCACCCCTTTCTTCGGGGTCTTGTTTGTTTCTATGGGCTCCAGCTCCATCAGCTGTCCCCAAATTCTCTCCTCCACATCACTTGTTTCATCACTCTCGGCGAGTGCTGGCTCGGAATCGAGCCATACTTTGGTCTTTTCAAGCGCATCTTTAAATTGAAGCGTCAGTCCGCATCTGGCTCTTTAGTTTATGACGTAGGTGGTTGCAGAATCCACGTTGACCCATCCGTCACCTACTTCGATATCAAGCTTACAAAGTCCGTCCAGGGATGGAGGCACAAATGGTTCTATGTACGCGACCAGAAGGCCAAGGACGAGCACTTTGGACTCGCGCCTTTCGATCCCGCGACTCCCTGCAAAAAGATGCGTTCTTGGAAGAGCGTGATCATGCCTTCCGAACTCGCGGAGACAGACGTGTTATATCAGCGCGTCTGCGACCTCGAGAATCGCATAGGCGCAGAAGAGGGAGGCTGCGCCCTTTTCAGGACTTGGCTGCGTCGTCGCGTCCAGCCTCTCCAGGCCAGGGTCCATCCCATGTTCCAGTGGTGTGGCGCTGATGATCCCACTCGCGTGTCTGCTGATGGCATGTCCGCGAGTGAGGTAGATAAGAGGGTGCGACTGGTCACGAAGTACACCCTCAAGGATGTGCTGCCGAACGAGCCAGTCGTTCCTCCCTTCGATGCTTCGAATCCTCCTCCCGAGGTACAGTTGTGCTACGTAGTAGATTATTTTCTCGATTGCGTTTCCTATTGTGTTTGCTGATCTTTACTTTTTGTATGTAGGGGTGGGCGGTGTCGCCTTGCATGCCTCCCCTCCCTAAGGGGATAATTCCTCGTGAAGCTTTGGAAGAAGACGAGTCTGAGTCGACTGTCCCTTCCGATGTGGAAGAGGAAGCCCCCGGGTCTGAGAGTCCGGATACTCGCAAGCGTTCACGTAGCGGGGATTCCGACGCGTCGACTCCTTCATATCCAGGAGACACGGCTGTTGACACGGAATCGCCAATTCCAGCTGTTCCTGTGAGGGCTGTGGCACCGTCTTCTCGCAAGAAGATGCGATTGCCCAAGGAGTCTTCGTCGGAGTTAGCGGAGGCCACATTTGATCTTGACAGATTTGACTGGTAAGTTTGTTAGTGCATTCATTCTTCTCTTGGTTTCTTCTTGTTGGCTTTGCCTTGGAGTTTGCCCTTTCTAAGTGCGGATTTTGTCTTGTAGTCAAGAGGCGTCGTCATCTTCTGACGACGTCGAATTTTTGAAGGAATCAGGAGTCGCGACCTCAAGGGCCAAGATAGAGGTCCAGCGCGCTCCTTCTCCTCCGGCGGCGGCCCACTCCGGGCATAATTCTTCGAGCTCTCCTCACGTAGGGGAGCATCGAGTAGTTGCTCGGATGACGGTTCGGCAATCTTCTTCGGAGTCGCTGGAGGACCATGTAAGTATATCTTTCTTTCTTTTATAATTTGGCAGTTAACGCCCTTTTGTTGCCCTCTGCTGACTCCTTGTTTTGTGCGATAGCTCCTTGTAAAGGAAGCCATGTAGGTGGCGAAGCAGGTGATCGCGATGGGTCGTCAGCATGCGATGCTGGAGACGCGCCACCGCGTGGTCGAGAGTGAGTGTTCTATACTTATTCTTTTCGTCTTCTCTGTATTTTGGTATAATCGACTGACAGCCAAATTTTTGACTGCCATGTAGCTGAGCATAATGTTTTACTGCGTGATATCGCCACGTTGGAGAAGACGCTAGCTGCAGCTGTGAAGGGGCGCGACGAGGAGATCGCGGCTCGTGATGAAGCCCAGAAGCGCAAAGAGGATCTGCGTGCCTCCTTTGCAGCCATGGAGAAGTTGTTCGAAGAGCAACTGTTCTCAGTCGCCAAGGCCCTCTCAGGTACTTTTACTGGTAGATATTTTATTGTGTTCTTCTCTTCCTCTGTAGTGCCGGTGGCATTAGAAGTTTTATTCATGTGTGTATTTTGGTGTAGATGCTGGTGGCTTGAGTTTTGATCCACAAGCCCTTGGTCGTCATGACGCTCTGGCAGGAGCGGTATTTGCCGTCGAAGATCGCAGCGTCGCTGTCCAAAATACGCTGTCCAACGCCAAGGCCACCCTGAGTCGCCTTCGGGAGGAGCTGATGCCGAAGGCGGAGCTGGTCGACAATGTGGAAGAGCTGGTGGAGTCGCTCGCTTGGGGTGTGCCTGCCACACACAAGAACTCCCTCCGCGCAGCTGGCGCGACCATGTCGCTTGCCATGGTGCAAGCCCACGGAGTCGAAGTGGATCCTTCTGCGGTGTCGAAGACGATGCCTGTTGGCACGGATGGTCAGCAGGTAGTATTTGCTCCCTTTGCGACTGCCTGTGCCAAATATGGCCATTCCTTGATAAACATTGTTGCCAAGTATTCGGAGGAGCTCAATCGCGCAAAGAAGGCGGCAAAAACTTCGGCCTCAGGGGCCGGCGGAATGTCAGTGGCATCTGATACTGCCACGGACTTGATGAAGCCCCCGAGGTCATCGAAGTCGAAGAAGCCAGCTGCTCCGTAGTTAGTTTCTTGTAATAGCTGATGAACTAGCTCTTTTGATTGGAGAACATGCCTGTTGGCGAATGTGTTTGTAGATACTTTTATTGATCCTGAATGCATCTATTATTTTTGACTTTTGAGTTGGTCGCCTTATTTGCCTCTGACTTGATTTTTAGTAGGGTACATCAAGTAGTCCTGTGGGGGGAACCCCGTACTCGCCATATCTTGAGGATGCAATGGCACCACCATGCTCCAGGGTAGAGGAGCTGTCCTTGCTTTCACGACTTCGTGATCGCGTGAAGAAACTGGAGCGTGAATTGCCCGTGATCCGTGGTAGCACGGACGTGTGGAAGTCCAAGGCTGAAAAAGCCGTCTCCCGTGAGCAATATCTGCTTGGCGAGGTGACGCTACTGGGCGACCAGTTTAAGTGTTAGTTTGCCCATCCTCGTCTTTTCCTTTGTAGTTAATCGCAATGGTACGTTGTACTCATGCTGTTGATGCTGCTTCGTGTAGCGCAGGAGGAGAGGGATAGGATTGCCATCCGCCTTCATGATCTCACCCAGGAGCAACTTCAGGAGAGTGGATACTTCTGGGTAGATCATGATTGTGCGACTGTGTTAGCGACCCTGCAGGATCGCGCCTCGCGAGTGCTGCTCTTTCTTAAGAAGTCACAGTCGTGTTTGAAGAACATCTACCGGGCGATGTTCCCGCTAGATGATACTCCATCAAGCCTGCTGGCCCTTCTGACCAAATTTCAAGATATGTCCGTGGTTCGCGAGTGCTTGAGGCAGCAGTTGGTGGTTGGTGCCAAGGCTGCCCTCTCCGTGGTGCGTTTGCACAGGCCTGACGTGGATGTCGCCGCCATTGCCTCTAGGCCACCGGTGCCACCATCAGGATCTTCCTGGAATATGGTGCCGCACTATCAGGTTGTGGATCGTCCAGCCGAGGAGATCGTCGACTTCTTCGAGGAACAGACTAATGTTCTTCTGTTGTAAGCGTAGCCAAATATATATCCTGCATATAAGTGTACTGGTGTTGTAAAGCTCATATATATTTGTAGATAATTTATTGTTGAATGTATACAAATAGCTTTATAAGGGTGGGGTGCGTTGCACTTATGCGAGTCCTTTTCGTTAGCCTGGCCATCTTTGTATCGTTCCCTTGTCAACCTGTCAGGTGCGTTGCAGCTGGGTTGAGTTTGTGCTAAGGGGTTCGATTGATGTGCCAGCTACTCGGGATGTCGCGTTATTGTTCGAAGAACATGTGTGTATAGGGTGGCGTAGCCCCCGAGTATGAAAGTTGACAAAAGAAAAGAGAACACGGAGTTTTGGGGCACTTAGCTTTTATTTATTCGAAGATCAGTACGGAGTACAATGTGCGGCTAAGTAGCCTTGGCTGAATAGCCTTATTTGCGATGCAAAAGTAAAGAAGAAGCGACTAAGAAGCGTCGCAGTTGTGCGACGTTCCAAGGGTTGGAGTGTGCGACTCCTGTCTCTAAATCTTGAAGGCGATAGGCGCCACCTGGGATTACTTCTGTAATCACGTACGGTCCTTCCCAAGGGGACTCGAGCTTGAGATATCCCTGCTGCTTCAGTCGCAGGACTAGGTCACCTTCGACGAAGGATCTGGGGTGAATCCTTCTGTTATGATAGTTGCGCAGGTTCTGCTGGTAGATCGTGGATCTTTCTGCGGCGATTTCTCTTGCTTCGTCAAGGAGGTCGACGGAGTCTTTGAGTGCGAGGGATGACTCCTGCTCGCTGTAGGCGACTACGCGTGGCGCTTTGTACCGTACTTCGGCGGGTAGTACTGCCTCTGCTCCGTGTACCATAAAGAATGACGTGTAGCCGGTGGCGCTATTTGGAGTTATACGCAGGCTCCGGAGTACAGATTGCAGTTCATCTGGCCAGCAGCCCGCGGCTTGTTCGAGTGGTCAGAGGAGTCGCTTCTTGATGCTGCTGCAGACGAGCCCGTTTGCCTTTTCCACCTGACCGTTGGTCTGTGGTGTGCTACGGAGGCGTAGCTGATGTTGATCCCCAGGTTCTTGCAGAATTCTTAGAACTCCTTGGATGTAAAGTTCGTTCCGTTGTCGGTGATGATGCTGTGCGGCACGCCGAAGCGGTAGACGATGGACTCGAAGAACTTTACTGCGCTGTGCCCTGATTGCTTGGTCACTGGCATGGCCTCAATCCACTTGGTGAATTTGTCGACTGCGACCAGGAGGTAGACGTAGCTTCCTTGCGAGGACCTTGGAAGTTTGCCAACCATGTCGAGTCCCCACTGGGCGAAGGGCCAGGAAAATGGGATAGGCCGGAGTTCTGCGCCTAGTGCGTGTGGTTTGTCTGCGAATCGCTGACAAGCGTTGCACTTTTGGACTATATCCTTGGCGTCGCGCATGGCCGTGGGACAGTAAAATCCAGCTCGTAGAGCTTTGGCAACGAGGGCGCGACTGCCGGCGTGGTGCCCGCAGGTCCCTTCATGGATGTCGAGGAGGACTGCTCTTCCATCGGCTAGGGAGACGCACCGCTGTAACACGCCTATGATGCTGCGTTTATACAGTTCGCCGTTGATAACGGCGAATGCCTTGGAGCGTCGCGCGATGTGTCGTGCGTCTGTCGGGTCGTCCGGTAGGCGCTTACAGAGGAGGTACGTAATGTACGGCTGCGTCCAGGATTGTTCGATCATCATGACGCTCATTGGTCCCTCGAGTCCTGTGTCGAGCTCCAAGTCATCGATTGTCATTGGTTCATTGGGTGTCATAGCCCCCGAGTCCGTTGCTGCGCTTGTTTTCTTCTCTGCGGCCTTCGGCTTGATGGAGCGTTCGCATATGCGCTCGAGAAATACCCAAGGTGGTATGGGTGCGCAGGTGGAGCCTATGTTGGCGAGTGCGTCCGCCTCCTCGTTGCTTTCGCGACCTATGTGTCGCAACTCGCAACCATCGAAGTCTCCTTCAAGTGTGTCGTAGAGGTCGCGGTATGCGATCATGTTGTCATTTAGTGCGTCGCACTCGTGCATTGTTTGGTTGACGACCAGCTTGGAGTCATCATATATGATTAGCCTCTTTGCGCCGCAGGCTTTTGCCATTCTCATCCCGTGTAACAGGGCCTCGTATTCAGCCTCGTTGTTTGAGGCTGTGAACTGCATTCGCAGGACGTACTTCAGCTTATCCCCTTGAGGCGATGTCAGTATGACACCTGCTCCTGCTCCATCTCTCCTCTTGGACCCATCGAAGTGCATTGTCCAGAGGTAGGACATGTCTGGCCTGTCCGGAAGTTGGTTTTCCATCCAATGTACGAGGAAGTCAGGGAGAACTTGCGACTTGATTGCGCCGCGCTTTTCGTAATGGATGTCTCGTGGATACAGTTCGATTCCCCAAAGCGCGACTCGTCCTGTGGCGTCTGGGTTATTGAGGATATGTCCCAATGGGGCGTCGTTGACTACCATGATTGGGTGTTCCTGGAAGTAATGGCACAGTCGCCGGGCGGTCATAAAGACGCCGTACGCCAGCTTCTGGTAGTGCGGGTACCGCTGTTTTGTTGGCGTGAGGACCTCGCTGAGGTAGTATACCGGGCGTTGTATGCCGTGGACCTTGTTTTCCTTGGACCGTTCAACGACGAGCACTGTGCTAACCACTTGGTTGGTGGCGGAGATCTACAGCAGCAGTGGTTCCCTTTCTCGTGGAGTTACCAATACTGGCGAGGTGGATAGCAGGCGCTTGAGGTCTTCGAATTCTTCTTGCGCTTCGTTGGTCCATTCGAATTTGTCAGCTTTGCGGAGGAGCTGATAGAAGGGCAACGCCTTTTCTCCCATTCGACTGATAAATCGACTGAGGGTCGCGATTCACCCGGTTAGTTGCTGAACGCCTCTTATGTTCTTTGGCTTCTCCATGGCCAGTATGGCCTTAATATTTTTTAGGTTAGCCTCAATCCCTCTCGCGGAGATAAGATACCCGAGCAGTTGCCCAGAGGGTACGCCGAAGGCGCATTTGTCCGGATTGAGCTTTATCCGGTAGCGATCGATATTGGCGAAGGTTTCGCACAAGTCGTTGATTAGAGAGGCTTCTTCCTTGGTTTTGATTACTATGTCATCGACATAGACTTGGATGTTGCGACCAAGTTGCTCCTTGAGGCAAGCCTGCATGCACCGCTGGTACGTGGCTCCCGCGTTTTTTAGCCCGAAGGGCATTGTGTTGTAGCAGAACACGCCGAAGGGCGTTGTAAACGCGGTCTTCTCCTAGTCTTCCTCCTTCATTCGAATTTGGTTATAGCCTGAGTAGGCGTCGAGGAAGCAGAGGCGCTCGCATCCAGCGGTGGAGTCGATGATTTGATCGATCTGTGGTAGCGGGAAGTGATCTTTTGGGCAGTGCTTGTTTAGAGAAGTAAAGTCCACGCACATCCGCAGGATATCCGTGTCCTTTTTTGGCACCAGCACCGTATTGGCGAGCCAAGTGCTTTCCTTGATCTCGCGTATGAATTTGGCCTCGAGGAGTCTGTTGATCTCCATTCCGACTGCCTGTGCCCATGGCTCAGACAGTCGCCTGATTGTTTGCTTGACTGGCCTTGCGTCGGGGTTGACGTTGAGTGCGTGCTCGGCGAATTCCCTAGGAACTCCTAGCATGTCCGCAGGACACCAGGCGAAAATTTCCTAGTGCTCACGGAGGAATTCGA
Source organism: Avena sativa (assembly GCA_916181665.1). Classification (NCBI taxonomy): domain Eukaryota; kingdom Viridiplantae; phylum Streptophyta; class Magnoliopsida; order Poales; family Poaceae; genus Avena; species Avena sativa. The sequence goes on from OV702279.1 coordinate 523,978,660, forward strand.
CGAGCGCGAGTTCCTATGCGGGACTCAAGTTGTTGGCGATGAGGGCCGTTTTAGCGGGATCTAATGGATGGACCTGCACCTTCTTTGTGTGCACAGATGAGTCGAAGGGGAGGTCAGGTGAGCTTGGCCTACTGAGGGGGGCAGACTGTTGTCTGTCGTTTCCTTCAGTCGCGCGAGCTCCTCCTGCATGCCGAAGGACTGGGAGATTCTGTTGAATTCCCTGTCGCAACTGTCAGATCGCTCGAAACTCCCGTTGATCGTGATGACGCCATTGGGACTTGGCATTTTCATCTGCAGGTAGGCGTAGTGAGATACTGCCATGAACTTAGCGAACGCGACGTACCCGAGGATGCAGTGGTATTGTGAGGGCCAGTCAACAACTTCAAAGTCGATGCGCTCGCGCCGGAAGTTCTTCGGCGTGCCGAAATAGACGTCGAGGTTGATTTTGCCCAGGGGGTATACGCCTTTTCCTGGGACGATGCCGTGGAACGTTGTGTCCGATGCCTCCAAGAAGGTTAGAGGGATCCTCATTGCTCGCAAGGTACTTGCGAATATGAGGTTGATACCGCTTCCGCTATCCATGAAGACGCGACTCATGTCGAAGCCTCCAATTTGCGCCTCGAGTACGAGGGGGCAATGACCTGGGCGAGGTACTTGAGGCGGGTGGTCGCGTTTGTCGAAGGTAATGCATGACTCACTACCACTGAGGTACTCAGTGGTGGATGGTGGCGAGTGCATGGCCAAGTTGACTTGGCGAGTGATGGCCTTCTGCACCCTATTGGAGGGGCGTCCCTTTTGGATCATCATGGTACCCATGGCCCGTGGGTATGGTTCGCCTCCGTGGCGCTGGTCCGGTGCAGCTCCGTTCGAGGGTGGCCCCGGTGGTGGTGGTGCGCCATGTGCCACTGCGCCTGGAGCGGTTCAGTAGCCTCTTTCGACTGCATTACGGTTCATCCGAACCAACCCCTCATGTAGCTTGAGGAACTCGCGGCAGTCCATGAGGAGGTGACTGGACTTTCTCTTGCCATCATGCTTGTCGATGTAGAAGTGTACCGTGCATGGTCCGGACAGTTTGTCTTCGATGGAGGTCGCAGGTGCTTCATCACGAGCGCGGCGTTGCCATACTTGGGTGGTTTTCCCGGAGTCGCGGTATCCACCGCTACGGTATCCGCTGTTGCGGTTATCGTCGCGTCTATCGGCGTAGCCGGCTGCGACCATGTTGACGTCATCGCGATCGTTGTAGACGCACATACGACGTTTACTCCGGCGGTCGCATCTTCGTTCGAGTTCTCCCTCCTCGTCAGAGTGAACGCGGTTCTTCAACGAATCTTCCCCATCGGCCCACCGATTCGCGATCTCCATCAGGTGGTCGATGGTCTTGTGCTTCGAGCGGCCTAGCTCCTCCCTGAGTTCCATGCGGCGGACACCACCATTGAATGCATCAATCGCGCGGTCTTCCGAGATGTTCTCCGCGGAGTTCTTGATGATGGACCATCTTTGGATGTAAGAGCGCAGCGATTCGCCAGATTTTTGTTGGCAGCATCTCAGTTCTTCGATTGAAGCGGGGCGTTTGTACGTGCCCTTAAAATTGCGCACGAAGCTGTAGACCAGCTCATCCGAGCTGCGAATGGATCCACGTGGGAGGTTATTGAGCCATGCCCGGAGTCGCGACTGCTGTCGATGACCATGTTCCCAATTGCCGCCGGAGCGTTGAGCTCGCTGAGGGTGCCGATCGATGGAGGGAACCATGATGTTGGCTGATCGGGCATGCGAAGCGTGCCCATCTGACCAACTTGGAAGCGGAAGCTCCCAATCTCCAGGCTGATTCCGTCGCCTACGGACTCGAAGGCCGGGCGAGTAGTCGGCGTGTGGACGGTGAAGTCGAAGGCGCCGAAAAGCTGGCGAATCTCCGTTGTTGCAGAGTTGTAGATCGCGTTTGATGGGGCCGAAGAAGCCGCAACATCAGCACTCCCAATTCCCACGGACGGCGCCAATTGACGAGGGTTTCACTCGTCAATGCCCATTGTTATGGACTTGGGTTTTGGAGAAGGAGGGAGCACTGGAGACATCTATCGGCTAGCAAATAAGCACATAGGGGACAAAGGATTTACCCAGATTCAGGCCTCGTAGAGGTCCCTACTCCTGCTTGTCTTCTCGTGGAATTATCGAAGGAGTCGAAAGTTATAATGGTGCGCAGATGCAATCTGGCAAGGGTTATGGAAACTAGGGTTGCGTGTGTCCTCCTCGCTGCCCCGTCCTAGCCTTTATATAGATAGGCTACGTCTCAGGTAGCAGGTCGAGTCGGTTACAAGTTAGGGTTTCCCCTTCATACTTTCTATCTTTAGCTTCTTCTTGTCTTTCAAGCAATCGAGAGTCCCCTAGGTTACTCGAGTCCCTCCATCCGGGCCTTGGCGACACCGTGGGCCTGTATGTATTTGGACCGTATATACCAAGCTTGAGTACCTGTAGGGTATACCCATGTTAGATACCATGTGAAAATATGTTTCATTATGTATCGAATGGTATGAATTTAATATTGTAAATATTAATACTTTTTTCTAAAAACTTGATCAAACTTTACATAATTTGACTTTTGAAAAAAAAAAGAGATTTGGAACAGAGAGGGAGTATTATGAATGTACGGTTCTAAATATAGTACTTATAACTAGATTGTATATATCAAATATTGTGTTGCGATTCTCGGTTTTTTTTGCTTAACTTATGCTTCGCCCAGGCTCCAGTTTTTTCTTGGCTCCGCCACTGTTGGCGATGGTTGCTGCTTTAGTGCGTTGGTCTTTTGTGCTCTTAGCACGACGACTTTCCGTCTGTCTACTACAATAAGCTCTACTACGACAAGCTTTGCCTGGCTCTGGTGATGGAGGGGCGAGGACGGCGGCGCGCCTTCGGCTCGCGCTAGTGTTTGTGTCATCCCTAGGTGGTCTAATAATCTATTTGTATTTTTATTACTTTTGGGTCTCTTTGTACTGCTATTGATGATTATTAATAAACCGGTGGAATTAAAAAAAAGTAGACTGACCACACGTGATGTGTCATGATCTGAAGAAATCTGGAGAAAAACCCACCGCCACAAGAAAATCCACGGCGCCCAACCCAACTACCCATCCCCACGGCGATCCTCAGTCGTAGCCACAACTATCTCCTACCTTTGAGGCTCTCGCCACGCCACCTGTCCGGAGATATCCACTCCACCAATCGGGTCCAAGTTTCAGATTTTTTTTGCTCGCTCACATATCTTCCCTCCGTAGTGTTACATATCATAGTTCTCTGCTCCTCTCAAACCATCCTCACACACACAGCCAGAGCCTCACTCTTGGAGTAACACACCAGTCTCAGCGGAGCAATGGCAACCACCACAATGGGACTCTCCTCTACGGCCTTCTCTGGCAAGGCGGTGAAGAACCTGCCATCATCCGCCCTCTTCGGCGAGGCCCGCGTCACCATGCGCAAGACGTCCGCCAAGGCCAAGCCAGTGTCCTCGGGCAGCCCGTGGTACGGAACCGACCGCGTGCTCTACCTCGGCCCACTCTCCGGCGAGCCCCCGAGCTACCTCACCGGCGAGTTCCCCGGCGACTATGGGTGGGACACCGCGGGGCTCTCCGCCGACCCTGAGACCTTCGCCAAGAACAGGGAGTTGGAAGTGATCCACTCACGGTGGGCCATGCTTGGTGCGCTAGGCTGCGTCTTCCCCGAGCTCCTCGCTCGTAATGGCGTCAAATTCGGCGAGGCCGTCTGGTTCAAGGCCGGCTCCCAGATTTTCAGTGAGGGAGGCCTCGACTACCTCGGCAACCCGAGCTTGGTACACGCGCAGAGCATCCTCGCCATCTGGGCCTGCCAGGTCGTGCTCATGGGCGCCGTTGAGGGGTACCGCGTTGCCGGTGGCCCGCTTGGTGAGATCGTCGACCCTCTCTACCCCGGTGGCAGCTTCGACCCCCTCGGCTTGGCCGACGACCCCGAGGCCTTCGCAGAGCTTAAGGTTAAGGAGCTCAAGAACGGCCGCCTCGCCATGTTCTCCATGTTCGGCTTCTTCGTGCAGGCCATTGTCACCGGAAAGGGCCCCCTTGAGAACCTCGCCGACCACTTGGCCGACCCCGTCAACAACAACGCCTGGGCTTTCGCCACCAACTTTGTTCCCGGCAAATAAGCCCTCCACTAAGGTGGTGTCCGAGAGACCATGCACGCGATGAAGTGTGCACAACTGGTTTCGCTTGTACTACCATGATGTAAATTACGAGGATCGATTCTATGAAAACATGTTAGTAGGTTTGGAGGCCAATTTTGTGATTTCACCATGTTACAAAAATCTTCACTATAGGGTATAGTAATCTTGGTGTGCATAGGCTTCAACAATGTCAAGTAATCAAGTTCAGGTGAGATGGGAGGACCAAATAAATCTGATATTTCTCAATAAAGAGCAATATATTTATATCCAATCATATCAAGTACACCCGACCGAACAAATCAGATGAATTACGATCTAGAACATAATCAACTAAGTAAAGTACCAATTCCAAGGAAATAGAGCCATTGAGCTGGCCGGTTAGCTATAAAAGTGCATCTACTAGGAATTCATGTAAAACATAAAGCTCTTGTCGTTTAACAAGCCAAAGCTGATGCAATCCCATTTTTTTCTTAAAGAAAAGGCAAGGCTGTGTCATACGTCACCAACATTGTTACTAACTAAGAGCCTCTGTAGTCTGAATTCTGAAATGATATCATACGTCTTACCCCTACAATCTGTAGTGAAAACATGCCGCATTATAATGTTTGTGCTATTTATATTCTGTCGCCTGAAATTGTACAAAGTTTCAGTCACTTTTCCGTGATTCTGTCTAACACTTCTCTTCGCATGGTTCACTAAGCAATTATACGCCTTCTTTTAGATTTTTAAAAAAGCTTTTGTGCAAATTTCACAAAATAATACATGAACAAATCCAATTTCATATACATTACACTATCCTCGTCGGCGAAAACTTTAGATAGTAAGGCCATCTTCAGTGGGCTTGACCCATTTGGACCCTAAATGTGTCTGTTTTAGTCCTTTTTGGTCGGCCCGCGGACAATAAATGCGGCTGTGTCCGTTGGGCCAGGGGTGTTCCCAGAGGCTGGAGCCAAACTTTGTTCATAGATATCCATGGGTTTTACATAGGTAGAATAAAAGTAGAAAAATACATAGATTAAAACTAGGCATCTCCCTAGTGTCGTCCTCCACCTCATCTCCTAGTCGTCCACCTCCTCGTCGTCAAAGTGGTAGTGCTGACAGCACATGGTTCCACCGAAGACCTTGACAGTGAGCATGCCATGGCCTTCAAAGTTGAAGACGAGGAACTGGATGATCTATAGTTCGTGCAGGCGAACTGGTTCCAACCATAGTGGAGGTACATGTGGCCTTGCCCTCGAACAACGCCTCCACGAGCCAGATGCGGCGCCTTCCTCTTTCCTCCCACAACTTGACTTCACGGGGCTCCTGTCCATCGAGCACCCATCCAAACTTGTTAGGGAGCCGATGTTTGTCCAATGAGTTTTGGTGGATGGGTACAACAAACTCGAAGTTAGAGAGATCCACGAAAATAACAATTAATGCATACATGATCTTTATAGTTATTGTGAAATATTCAAACCTATTTGAAAAAATATTCCCTTTACTTGGGTCATAACTCTCCAGAATAGGACAATACTGTTTTGTTTTCAGGACCTGCACAAACTCAAAATAATCTAAGCTTTTTTTTCTGCGGAAGCATTTCATTAAGAGGAAGGTCAGGAGCACTTGGAACAGATCACGGGAGGCCTAAGGCCCATTTGGAGGACCATGGCGTGGCCAAGAATGCCTGGCGTGCCACGGTCCCATCTATCGCCTCTAGGCTTCGATGCCATCCATCTTCACATTGATCTCTTCGTCTTGACCTAAAAATGTCTATATATATGACCTCTTTCTCCATCTCGTGGGGAGTCGGAGCACGCAGACGAAAACATATAAAACCATATACGTAAGAAGGGAGCTTCGAAGGATGGAGGGAGAAACTTTGCTAGAATCATCCTTTATTGCTTCTCGAACCTCTCCAACACCACCACCAACATCTCCATAATGAAGAGAGAGTAGTCCCAACCCCCCTATGGGTTCGTGAAAGTAACTTGATCTCTATCTTGTGCTATGATTATTTTAGAGTTATATGAGTTATTCAACATGATTATGGTCATATATATGTAATTCTTTTATGGTAAATCTTTGTTTTATGAGGCGGTTATATGAGATTGCAAATTTTTAGTATGTGATTGATGTATTGATATATGCATATATTTATCCCATCTTATATCCATGTTCTGATGAAACTAGTATGCTAGGCATATGAGGGAGATGTGCGTATTAGATGGAGGAACATGTATTATCTACTAGATGACAAAATAAATTAGGATGATTTTTATCTTTCCTTTATTGCCTCACTAGGGGGAATAAAATACTTATTCTATTATCATCTAGTGAAAAAAAATTATCTCCTTTCTTCAAGGTAATATATTGTTATTCAAAATCATGACAAAGTACCTACGACTATACATTGTTTTTATCTTAAATCTAGTTCGAGAAGTTTTTCCTTACTTGAGGAGTACGAGTAAGATGTGTTGCATCATCTTCAGTATAGGATATGATGTCCATACAAATGCGAACCAAACACTAACATGAAAGTTTCATCATGACTTATGCCATCTCTAAGATTATTTTGATTCCATCATATTTATGAGAGTGTGGACAAGTGAACCCATGAACACCCGGTCTGTTTTTAATCATAAGAACACACTTCTACTATCATTTACTTGTTATTTTATTTTATGCATTAGAGAAACAATTACTTTTCTTTGTTGCATTCACTATAAAACCCAAAAATATCTTTACTATTACCTTTTGCATTTTAGTGTAGCTTTTGCATATATATTAATTTACTTATTTGCTTGTATATTTACATTATTTATTTGTATATTTGATATATTTAAATTAATTTACCTTGTGCATGACAACCACTTGGTAGAGTTGAGGACGCAAGGCAAATTATCTTGTTTAATGTTGCTAGAAGCGGAAAGATAAGTAGGTTTCCATATTTCCCTGAGAGTTCGACAAAAACCCAACCCTCGAGTCATCCATGTGGGGACAACACCCTTGTTATATCACTTTGCGCTTGGAGTCTAATGAATTGGCATCCATGTAAATCTGGTGCCATGAGCAATGCACATCGATGATGATAGAGATGGCGATGCGCGATGGCTTCAACCTTGTCCTTGTCCTGGGGGGGCGTCCCAATACCGCATGGATCCTATGCCCCTCGCTGGAATACTTGGTCCATGGAAGGCAGTGCTCTGAGAAAGTAAGAGTGACTTGAAGTGGCAATGGAAGGGGTGGGTGGAGATGGATACAGGTGGCCTGCTTTAAAAGGCCAAGCACCCATGCCATTGAAGCCGACATAGATGTCGAGCGACATTGATGGCAGCATAGGAGTTCAGCAGCCATCATTCATGCTGACGCAATAGTCAGCCTGCTTCCATTGATGACCAAGGCAGAAGGATAGTGGGCGGTGGGTCCCTGCTAAGCAGGCCAATGCTAGACGTGGAACACACTTGAGGTCCGCAAAGCGTTTGGCTGGACGCATTCAAGCTCAATTTGGGGCCAAGAATGGGTTGGTCCGAGTACACTGATGGCTACGCACGCTTCTATTCTTGTAGACAGTGTTGGGTCTACAAGTGCAGAGGTTTGTAGAACAACAGCAAATTTCCCTTAAGTGGATCACCCAAGGTTTATCGAACTCAGGGAGGAAGTGATCAAAGGTATCCCTCTCAAGCAACCATGCAATCAAGATACAAGAAGTCTCTTGTGTCCCCAACACACCCAATACACTTGTCAGGTGTATACATGCACTAGTTCGGCAAAGAGATAGTGAAATACAAGTTATATGGATGATTATAAGTGGTAATTGCAATCTGAAATAATAGTGGAAGCAAGCAAACATATAACAGGACTGATTGTAAACGGTGTTTCAATGCTTAGAAACAAGGCCTAAGGATCATACTTTCACTAGTGGACACTCTCATATAAATATCTTCTCTTTATTATGCTACCTTGAACTACTCTCCGGTTGGACGATGTAGGGCTATAACAGCACACCTTAAAGTTCGTATTCCCCATCTAGATAACCCCTCACTATCACCTTGAGCGCTAGATGGTTCCAACAAACACCACAATCTCATAGAGACATTCAACTCAAATTATACTCATGGTAAGTATTTGTGTAACCTTAGCCAAAGGGAAATATGGTGTGCACACTGTCAACTTCACACACGTGGAGAAAAACAGAGATTAATTAAAGCACTTGAGTAGCAGAATAGATCTATTAGATTACAAAGCTCATGATCTCAATAAGATCACACATAGAGAGAGATGAACACATAGCTACATGTAGATCCCTTAGCCTCGAGAGAGAACGACTCCCTCATCATGGGAGTCAGCCACGATGATGGAGATGGCTCCGGGGTAATTCCCCATCCCGACAGGGTGCCGAAACACAGACTTCTATCCCTCGAATCTCCTCTTCGGTGGTAGCGGTGCTGCGGAACTTTTCGTGGAATTCTGATATGGTACTTAGGGTTTTTGTCCCAGGAGACTTTTATAGGCGAAGGGGCAAGGTCGGTGGAGCACCAGGGGGCCCATACCTCTGGTGGCGCCCCCAGGCCGCGCCGCCACCAGGTGTGGCCGCCCTGGTGCGCCACTTCGTCTCCCCTTCGGTCTCCATATTGCTTCGGGTAAAATATTGACTTTGGCTTTTGTCCCGTCCAATTCTGAGAATATTTCCTTACTAGCTTTGCTGAAACCAAAAACAGCAGAAAACAGACAACTAGCACTGTGGCATATTGTTAATAGGTTAGTTCTAAAAATATATAAAAATGCCTCAAAGTGTGAACAAAAATAAGAAAGTAGAAATAAAACAAGAATGGAACATAAAAAATTATAGATACGTTTACGACATATCATGCACCGTTTTTTTTGCAGTGCCACTGCGCCGGGTTTTAGCTGCCCTCTTGTTTGACCGGACTAGAACGAACTATCTTAGTCTGTCTAGATTATGCCGCTAGAGAGATGCCCTAATCTTCTTTGGCGAAGAAAACATGTTGTGCATGTGATGTTGCCAGCTCGGGCCAGGCACTATTCGTCTACGACCAGTACAATAAGTCCTTTCGTCTTGGGCCAAAACAATAAGTGCATGCATTGAACAATATCACAGAGAGACTTGTTTGTGATGAAACCCAAGTTTCAACATAGTTAGAAAGAGCGAAGGCAAAGCGAATCCTCATTATCCCCTCTCTCCAGTCGCTACAGTACATGCGGGGCTTTTCCTCCTCCCCGGGCCTCTCCTCTTCTCTTCTGGTGGCGCTACCAGCCGGGGTAGGGAGGGGAGAGGTTGCCGTCTTGTACAGAGTAGAGCTAGGCCTAGTGGTAGTGGCCATGTGCCGATAGTGGGATCTATGCCCAGTAGTTGGAGAGGATTCCTAGTTCTTGGCAGCCAGATCTGGGGAATTCTAGGGTTCTTGCTTGCCGCCTCGTTGCTCTTCTAGACTGGGCATCAAAGGGCTGGTTGGAGCACCGCTCCTCCAAATAAATCAGTGGTTGGTGGCTGCTTCCTCTTATTCACTGCTACCGCTGCACTTTTTCATCCCCTTCTGGATGGTCGTGGAGGCGAGGGGGAGGAGATGGGGTGCTTGGTGAAGGGCGGAAGCGGTAGCGGCGGGGGCAAGTCCGCTCTGGTGTGCGCGCAGCGCCAGGCAATGGTCAGCCATGGCTCTCTCCCTATCTATTCTTCTCTCGGCCGACCATAGTGGCGAGGGAGAGAAGATGACGTAGTTGGGCGCACCTTCCAACTCCCTCATCTTGCGCCCCCTCGAGGCTCTGGCAGTTTGTCAGTGCCTGTCCTTCTCCTGGCCGGACGTGGCGGCGAAGGTGAGAAGGGCGGTGTGCTTGGTGCTGATGGTGTTGCTCGAAGGCTCTAGGAGCGTTTGGAGTCTCCACTCCCTGCGGCGTTCTCCAAATGGAGGCGCGGTGCCGCTACTGCTATTTTCGGTTAGAAGCTTGGCCACGTCGTGCTCGACAGCGTTGCCCGCTTGAGCCTTTTCTTCCTTCTCCCGAGGATCTTCCTCAGACTTGACGAGCCCTTCAGTGCTCCTATTCATCCAAGTGGTTTCTTCCCCGGTGTGACCAGGGATGGCACTGCCTTGAGGCTGTCCGTCGCCCGCGGGATCCATGGATCTGATTGGCGTTTCTGTGATCCTTTTTAGGGTGTGTTATGTAAAATCGTAGGGCCTCGTTGTAATTTTACTTTTCTTTAAGGGCTTTTTTGTAATTGTACACCCACCGTCGAAATGAAAATCCAGGTCATTCAGGACCTTATCCGTGCAAAAAAAAACAGCATAATTTTTTATATATAATTTTTTTTTCTACTGGGTTATGCATATCCAGTTTGACAGGATATAAACCCACTTTAACTTGATTCTTCTTTAGCGTGAACCTGACCATGGTTTTGTTAGGCCTATCATACATCTGGTACTACTCTCTTGCCTTCATAGCACGTCTGCACTCACTTACCACTGATCGAGCAGCAACGTCTGTTTCAAGCGGTCGCTAGAAAATGTCACCATCAACTTGGGGCGGAGGTGGATGAATGATCGATTCACTACCGGACGAGGGCATCTCCATGAAGACAATCTTATAATATCTCAACCGGTACGTACGGAGCCGCTAGGGAGAGGCGGCCAGGCTTGAAAACCCATCTAGAGTTTCCGCACCCCTCGCCGGCGACATCTGCTCCACCTCCGGTGGACTTAAGGCCTTCGAGGTGCGGCGGACCACGGGCTCTCGCCGGCGGGAGGATTTCCGTCCTCTGTTTGGTCTGTTTTTTATTGTCTTCTTCGGAACGTTGAGACGACGGCTACGTCTTGAAATCAGAATAATGTTTTTCCTGCTCTATCCTCGCTCCGAGGTGCATTTAGCGTTGATGGAGAGCGCGTGAAGTCGTGTGTCCGACAGATCTCCCGGAATTCTGTCCGTTTTCGTCTTTATTGCTTTGTTTTCAAGTCAGTCTCTTTCGATCTTCGATTATCATCATTGGGGATCAGGGGAGAGTTCAGCCCGGCATGCCCGGGCAGCTCTTCCGGCAAGCGCGCAAACATCGATTAATTTGGCGTTAATTTGTGTGGTGCAGGCTGCTTGCCCGGGCAGCTAGTTCACGTAGGGTCTTTTCCCATTTTCTTGTCCAGCCCAACGAGATAAGCCCACATGAAGCTGGCCCAAATCATCATCAATAGGTCTAAGCGTCTATCCACGTCTGTCGCGATACAGGAGGCTGTTTGTTCGTCCGTTCTTCCTTAAAAAATAAGGTGTTCATCTGTTCGTCTCCTTGTCCAGGCCTACAACAGGCGACGGTCGACGGGCAGCACGACTCTTCAAGATTCTGCTGCAATCTACAGATTGCACATCGGGACAGTGTCCGGCGTCGCCCGCTCGCTTCCTCTTCCAGACACCGTCGCGGCGTAGCGGCGCTTGTGATCCTCCACGGGCTAGATTTAATTTAAGAACTTAGGAAAAAAAGGTTTGTTCATCTATACACTACATTTTACCACTTACACACTTGCAACCTTAGCAAGGATATTCACTTTAAGATTTTATGTTGTTGAATCATTTTATTAAATCTTCAATTTCATAAAATTAGGAGGTAGTTGGTCTGATAATCTACTACTTATAATATTATTGTCAGCTTCCGTGCTTCCAAAATACTATCTCTGTTTCAAAGCTTAGGGTTTATATTTTTTTTGGAAAGTCAAGCTACGAAAAGTTTGACCAAACTTTTAAAAAAACTATCAAGAAGTATGATATTATATAGATACTGACGAGGGTTTAACTCGTCAATACCCATTGTTATGGACTTGGGTTTTGGAGAAGGAGGGAGCGCTGGAGACATCTATCGGCTAGCAAACAAGCACACAGGGAACAAAGGATTTACCCAGGTTCAGGCCTCGTAGAGGTCCCTACTCCTGCTTGTCTGCTCGTGGAATTATCGAAGGAGTCGAAAGTTACAATGGTGCGCAGATGCAATCTGGCAAGGGTTGTGGAAACTAGGGTTGCGTGTGTCCTCCTCGCCGCCCCCTCCTAGCCTTTATATAGATAGGCTAGGTCTCATGTAGCAGGTCGAGTCGGTTACAAGTTAGGGTTTTCCCCTTCAAACTTTCTATCTTTAGCTTCTTCTTGTCTTTCAAGCAATCGAGAGTCCCCTAGGTTACTCGAGTCCCTCCATCCGGGCCTTGGCGACACCGTGGGCCTGTATGTATTTGGACCGTATATACCAAGCTTGAGTACCTGTAGGGTATACCCATGTCAGTAGCCCCCGAGTGTCCAGTGGAATCGCAGATTCGACTGGGGACTTTTTGAAGTTTTCGAGTGCCCAAATGAGTACATTTCGATTGCTTGTATTTGTGTCATAGGGATTGTTGATATGCGTGCCTGATATAACCGAAGCATCGGTATCAGTTAACCACCTTAGAGTGAAACAATGCAATCTACTCGAATTCGAGTCCCCGGACTCGAATCCGGAAAAGTGCTGGTGTAATTCGACTCAGGCCGCGGAGGTCTTACAGGAGTCGAATTCCAGTTATATGGGTGTGAGCACTTGACGCATCCGTCAAGGCATGTTCATCGTGCCTATAGGCACGGATATATTTTTGGTAGTGCGTAGTTAAATGCGTTGCCAGGCCTTATTCAGGTCTTACCTTCACGCCGTAGGCGCGGCATCCGAATTTTATTATCGCGGAGACGATTCGGATAACCCAGGAGACGCAGTCTCTTTGTAGGGAAAAATTATGAGGCGGTGTCGCCATGAGTTTCGACTGTGGATGTTATCAACACACCCCTTTTTTGTACAAATAATCATAGGGTGCGCGACCAGCGCTCCCTATGGGAGTAGCCCCCGAGTGCCTGGTTGAGTCGAAGACTCAGGCAGGGACTAAAGAACTTTTGCGACTGCTGTCGTCTTTTGCTTGCTTGTTTAGTCGATGACCCAGGCAGGTACTAAAACACTTTCGTGATTGCTGTCGTCTTTTGCCTGCTTGTTTCAGTCAATGACTCAGGCAGGTACTAAAATATTTTCGCGACTGCTGTCGTCTTTTGCCTGCTTGTTTTCGGCGCTCCCTATGGGAGTAACACATGTCCATAATCGAACCGTGTTTCGAGTGGTTGAGTTTGCTTTTGTGATTGTCCATGTTCCTGCAACAAGAAAAAGAAAATCCGTAGGGTGCGCGGCCAGCGCTCCCTATGGGAGTAGCCCCCGAGTGCTTGGTGGAGTCGAAGACTCCAGCAAGGACTAAAATAGTCGAAGTTTTCGACTGTATAGCATTGGCGACGTCAGTGCTGACGCTTGTATGACCTTAGTTGCCCGCGTGAGCGGTTTTGACGGGACTGATGAGCGGTGGGTCCCACTTTCTGACTTTGATTTGACTCGGCGTGCGTAATCTTATTTTTAACTGTGCCTCCTCGATTTCCGCGCGTAATGGTAGAAGTGGGGGGACGGTTCGCGCTTCCTCTTCTCCACGTGTCCTACGCGATGCGTGCCACGCGTCCAATAGGGTTTTTGTCAGCCATTGGATTGCATCTCCCAGGGGTTAAGTAGCGATGCTGCGGCGGTAATTTCCCATCTGTGCTCTTTCTTCCTTGCTGCCATCGCCATTGCCGTTTGCTTTTCGCCTTTCTTCTGCGCCCATATTCTCCACGATGCTGGACCAGCTCCGTTCGTTCCCAAGCTACTTCCTTCGCTCTCATCGCCGCCGCGCAATGGGGAAGAAGAAGGGAGGCGCTGCCGCTGATTCCGCGGCCACCCTCGCTGCAGCGAAGAAGAAAGGTGGCTCCGCTGCAGCCGACACCAGTGCCGCCGCCGTCGGGAAGAAGAAGGTCACGGGCACCCGCGTGACTAATGGCGCATGTCGCCCCTCTATCATCAAGGCGTCGTATCTCCGTCTTCTTCGCCAAGACGGAGTTATTTCTGCAGCAGTCACCGATTTGCGCGTCCCCAGTGGCAAGACCATTTATGTGCCTCCTGCTGGTTATCGAGTGATGTTTCTTGCTTTCATCATTCGCGGTCTTTCTTTGCCTCTTCACCCCTTTCTTCGGGGTCTTGTTTGTTTCTATGGGCTCCAGCTCCATCAGCTGTCCCCAAATTCTCTCCTCCACATCACTTGTTTCATCACTCTCCGCGAGTGCTGGCTCGGAATCGAGCCATACTTTGGTCTTTTCAAGCGCATCTTTAAATTGAAGCGTCAGTCTGCATCTGGCTCTTTAGTTTATGACATAGGTGGTTGCAGAATCCACGTTGACCCATCCGTCACCTACTTCGATATCAAGATTACAAAGTCCGTCCAGGGATGGAGGCACAAATGGTTCTATGTACGCGACCAGAAGGCCAAGGACGAGCACTTTGGACTCGTGCCTTTCGATCCCGCGACTCCCTGCAAAAAGATGCGTTCTTGGAAGAACGTGATCATGCCTTCCGAACTCGCGGAGACAGACGTGTTATATCAGCGCGTCTGCGACCTTGAGAATCGCATAGGCGCAGAAGAGGGAGGCTGCGCCCTTTTCAGGACTTGGCTGCATCGTCGCGTCTAGCCTCTCCAGGCCAGGGTCCATCCCATGTTCCAGTGGTGTGGCGCTGATGATCCCACTCGCGTGTCTGCTGATAGCATGTCCGCGAGTGAGGTAGATAAGAGGGTGCGACTGGTCACGAAGTACACCCTCAAGGATGTGCTGCCGAACGAGCCAGTCGTTCCTCCCTTCGATGCTTCGAATCCTCCTCCCGAGGTACAGTTGCGCTACGTAGTAGCTTATTTTCTCGATTGCGTTTCCTATTGTGTTTGCTGATCTTTACTTTTTGTATGTAGGGGTGGGCGGTGTCGCCTTGCATGCCTCCCCTCCCTAAGGGGATAATTCCTCGTGAAGCTTTGGAAGAGGACGAGTCTGAGTCGACTGTCCCTTCCGATGTGGAAGAGGAAGCCCCCGGGTCCGAGAGTCCGGATACTCGTAAGCGTTCACGTAGCGGGGATTCCGACGCGTCGACTCCTTCATCTCCAGGAGACACGGCTGTTGACATGGAATCGTCAATTCCAGATGTTCCTGTGAGGGCTGTGGCATCGTCTTCTCGCAAGAAGATGCGATTGCCCAAGGAGTCTTCGTCGGAGTCAGCGGAGGCCACATTTGATCTTGACAGATTTGACTGGTAAGTTTGTTAGTGCATTCATTCTTCTCTTGGTTTCTTCTTGTTGGCTTTGCCTTGGAGTTTGCCCTTTCTGAGTGCGGATTTTGTCTTGTAGTCAAGAGGCGTCGTCATCTTCTAACGACGTCGAATTTTTGAAGGAATCAGGAGTCGCGACCTCAAGGGCCAAGATAGAGGTCCAGCGCGCTCCTTCTCCTCCGGCGGCGGCCCACTCCGGGCATAATTCTTCGAGCTCTCCTCACGTAGGGGAGCATGGAGTAGTTGCTCGGATGACGGTTCGGCAATCTTCTTCGGAGTCACTGGAGGACCATGTAAGTATATCTTTCTTTCTTTTATAATTTGGCAGTCAACGCCCTTTTGTTGCCCTCCGCTGACTCCTTGTTTTGTGCGACAGCTCCTTGTAAAGGAAGCCATGTAGGTGGCGGAGCAGGTGATGGCGATGGGTCGTCAGCATGCGATGCTGGAGACGCGCCACCGCGTGGTCGAGAGTGAGTGTTCTATACATCAAGTAGTCCTGTGGGGGGAACCCCGTACTCGCCATATCTTGAGGATGCAATGGCACCACCATGCTCCAGGGTAGAGGAGCTGTCCTTGCTTTCACGACTTCGTGATCGCGTGAAGAAACTGGAGCGTGAATTGCCCGTGATCCGTGGTAGCTCGGAAGTGTGGAAGTCCAAGGCTGAAAAAGCCGTCTCCCGTGAGCAATATCTGCTTGGCGAGGTGACGCAACTGGGCGACCAGTTTAAGTGTTAGTTTGCCCATCCTCGTCTTTTCCTTTGTAGTTAATCGCAATGGTACGTTGTACTCATGCTGTTGATGCTGCTTCGTGTAGCGCAGGAGGAGAGGGATAGGATTGCCATCCGCCTTCATGATCTCACCCAGGAGCAACTTCAGGAGAGTGGATACTTCTGGGTAGATCATCATCGTGCGACTATGTTAGCGACCCTGCAGGATCGCGCCTCGCGAGTGCTGCTCTTTCTGAAGAAGTCGCAGTCGTGTTTGAAGAACATCTACCGGGCGATGTTCCCGCTGGATGATACTCCATCAAGCCTGCTGGCCCTTCTGACCAAATTTCAAGATATGTCCGTGGTTCGCGAGTGCTTGAGGCAGCAGTTGGTGGTTGGTGCCAAGGCTGCCCTCTCCGTGGTGCGTTTGCACAGGCCTGACGTGGATGTCGCCGCCATTGCCTCTAGGCCACCGGTGCCACCATCAGGATCTTCCTGGAATATGGTGTCGCACTATCAGGCTGTGGATCGTCCAGCCGAGGAGATCGTCGACTTCTTCGAGGAACAGACTAATGTTCTTCTGTTGTAAGGGTAGCCAAATATATATCCTGCATATAAGTGTACTGGTGTTGTAAAGCTCATATATATTTGTAGATAATTTATTGTTGAATGTATACAAATAGCTTTATAAGGGTGGGGTGCGTTGCACTTATGCGAGTCCTTTTCGTTAGCCTGGCCATCTTTGTATCGTTCCCTTGTCAACCTGTCAGGTGCGTTGCAGCTGGGTTGAGTTTGTGCTAAGGGGTTCGATTGATGTGCCAGCTACTCGGGATGTCGCGTTCTTGTTCGAAGAACATGTGTGTATAGGGTGGCGTAGCCCCCGAGTATGAAAGTTGACAAAAGAAAAGAGAACACGGAGTTTTGGGGCACTTAGCTTTTATTTATTCGAAGATCAGTACGGAGTACAATGTGCGGCTAAGTAGCCTTGGCTGAATAGCCTTATTTGCGATGCAAAAGTAAAGAAGAAGCGACTAAGAAGCGTCGCAGTTGTGCGACGTTCCAAGGGTTGGAGTGTGCGACTCCTGTCTCTAAATCTTGAAGGCGATAGGCGCCACCTGGGATTACTTCTGTAACCACGTACGGTCCTTCCCAAGGGGACTCGAGCTTGAGATATCCCTGCTGCTTCAGTCGCAGGACTAGGTCACCTTCGACGAAGGATCTGGGGCGAAGCCTTCTGTTATGATAGTTGCGCAGGTTCTGCTGGTAGATCGTGGATCTTTCTGCGGCGATTTCTCTTGCTTCGTCCAGGAGGTCGACGGAGTCTTTGAGTGCGAGGGATGACTCCTGCTCGCTGTAGGCGACTACGCGTGGCGCTTTGTACCGTACTTCGGCGGGTAGTACTGCCTCTGCTCCGTGTACCATAAAGAATGACGTGTAGCCGGTGGCGCTATTTGGAGTTGTACGCAGGCTCCGGAGTACAGATTGCAGTTCATCTGGCCAGCAGTCCACGGCTTGTTCGAGTGGTCAGAGGAGTCGCTTCTTGATGCCGCTGCAGACGAGCCCGTTTGCCTTTTCCACCTGACCATTGGTCTGTGGTGTGCTACTGAGGCGTAGCTGATGTTGATCCCCAGGTTCTTGCAGAATTCTTAGAACTCCTTGGATGTAAAGTTCGTTCCGTTGTCGGTGATGATGATGTGCGGCACGCCGAAGCGGTAGACGATGGACTCGAAGAACTTTACTGCGCTGCGCCCTGATTGCTTGGTCACTGGCATGGCCTCAATCCACTTGGTGAATTTGTCGACTGCGACCAGGAGGTAGACGTAGCTTCCTTGCGAGGACCTTGGAAGTTTGCCAACCATGTCGAGTCCCCACTGGGCGAAGGGCAGGACAATGGGATAGGCCGGAGTTCTGCGCCTAGTGCGTGTGGTTTGTCTGCGAATCGCTGACAAGCGTTGCACATTTGGACTATATCCTTGGCGTCGCGCATGGCCGTGGGACAGTAAAATCCAGCTCGTAGAGCTTTGGCAACGAGGGCGCGACTGCCGGCGTGGTGCCCGCAGGTCCCTTCATGGATGTCGAGGAGGACTGCTCTTCCATCGGCTAGGGAGACGCATCGCTGTAACACGCCTATGATGCTGCGTTTATACAGTTCGCCGTTGATAACGGCGAATGCCTTGGAGCGTCGCGCGATGTGTCGTGCGTCTGTCGGGTCGTCCGGTAGGCGCTTACAGAGGAGGTACGTAATGTACGGCGGCGTCTAGGATTGTTCAATCATCATGACGCTCATTGGTCCCTCGAGTCCTGTGTCGAGCTCCAAGTCATTGATTGTCATTGGCTCATTGGGTGGCATAGCCCCCGAGTCCGTTGCTGCGCTTGTTTTCTTCTCTGCGGCCTTCGGCTTGATGGAGCGTTCGCATATGCGCTCGAGAAATACCCCAGGTGGTATGGGTGCGCAGGTGGAGCCTATGTTGGCGAGTGCGTCCGCCTCCTCGTTGCTTTCGCGACCTATGTGTCGCAACTCGCAACCATCGAAGTCTCCTTCAAGTGTGTCATAGAGGTCGCGATATGCGATCATGTTGTCATTTAGTGCGTCGCACTCGTGCATTGTTTGGTTGACGACCAGCTTGGAGTCACCATATATGATTAGCCTCTTTGCGCCGCAGGCTTTTGCCATTCTCATCCCGTGTAACAGGGCCTCGTATTCAGCCTCGTTGTTTGAGGCTGTGAACTGCATTCGCAGGACGTACTTCAGCTTGTCCCCTTGAGGCGATGTCAGTATGACACCTGCTCCTGCTCCATCTCTCCTCTTGGACCCATCGAAGTGCATTGTCCAGAGGAAGGACATGTCTGGCCTGTCCGGAAGTTGGTTTTCCATCCAATGTACGAGGAAGTCAGGGAGAACTTGCGACTTGATTGCGCCGCGCTTTTCATAATGGATGTCTCGTGGATACAGTTCGATTCCCCAAAGCGCGACTCGTCCTGTGGCGTCTGGGTTATTGAGGATATGTCCCAATGGGGCGTCGTTGACTACCATGATTGGGTGTTCCTGGAAGTAATGGCACAGTCGCCGGGCGGTCATAAAGACGCCGTACGCCAGCTTCTGGTAGTGCGGGTACCGCTGTTTTGTTGGCGTGAGGACCTCGCTGAGGTAGTATACCGGGCGTTGTATGCCGTGGACCTTGTTTTCCTCGGCCCGTTCAACGACGAGCACTGTGCTAACCACTTGGTTGGTGGCGGAGATGTACAGCAGCAGTGGTTCCCTTTCTCGTGGAGTTACCAATACGGGCGAGGTGGATAGCAGGCGCTTGAGGTCTTCGAATGCTTCTTGCGCTTCGTTGGTCCATTCGAATTTGTCAGCTTTGCGGAGGAGCTGATAGAAGGGCAACGCCTTTTCTCCCATTCGACTGATAAATCGACTGAGGGTCGCGATTCACCCGGTTAGTTGCTGAACGCCTCTTATGTTCTTTGGCTTCTCCATGGCCAGTATGGCCTTAATATTTTTTAGGTTTGCATCAATCCCTCTCGCGGAGATAAGATACCCGAGCAGTTGCCCAGAGGGTACGCCGAAGGCGCATTTGTCCGGATTGAGCTTTATCCGGTAGCGATCGAGATTGGCGAAGGTTTCGCGCAAGTCGTCGATTAGAGAGGCTTCTTCCTTGGTTTTGATTACTATGTCATCGACATAGACTTGGATGTTGCGACCAAGTTGCTCCTTGAGGCAAGCCTGCATGCACCGCTGGTACGTGGCTCCCACGTTTTTTAGCCCGAAGGGCATTGTGTTGTAGCAGAACACGCCGAAGGGCGTTGTAAACGCGGTCTTCTCCTAGTCTTCCTTCTTCATTCGAATTTGGTTATAGCCTGAGTAGGCGTCGAGGAAGCATAGGCGCTCGCATCCAGCGGTGGAGTCGATGATTTGATCGATCTGTGGTAGCGGGAAGTGATCTTTTGGGCAGTGCTTGTTTAGAGAAGTAAAGTCCACGCACATCCGCAGGATATCCGTGTCCTTTTTTGGCACCAGCACCGTATTGGCGAGCCAAGTGCTTTCCTTGATATCGCGTATGAATTTGGCCTCGAGGATTCTGTTGATCTCCATTCCGACTGCCTGTGCCCGTGGCTCAGACAGTCGCCTGATTGTTTGCTTGACTGGCCTTGCGTCGGGGTTGACGTTGAGTGCGTGCTCGGTGAATTCCCTAGGAACTCCTAGCATGTCCGTAGGACACCAGGCGAAAATTTCCTAGTGCTCACGGAGGAATTCGACGAGCGCGAGTTCCTATGCGGGACTCAAGTTGTTGGCGATGAGGGCCGTTTTAGCGGGATCTGATGGATGGACCTGCACCTTCTTTGTGTGCACAGATGAGTCGAAGGGGAGGTCAGGTGAGCTTGTCCTACTGAGGGGGGCAGACTGTTGTCTGTCGTTTCCTTCAGTCGCGCGAGCTCCTCCTGCATGCCGAAGGACTGGGAGATTCTGTTGAATTCCCTGTCGCAACTGTCAGATCGCTCGAAACTCCCGTTGATCGTGATGACGCCATTGGGACCTGGCATTTTCATCTGCAGGTAGGCGTAGTGAGATACTGCCATGAACTTAGCGAACGCGACGTACCCGAGGATGCAGTGGTATTGTGAGGGCCAGTCGACAACTTCAAAGTCGATGCGCTCGCGCCGGAAGTTTTTCGGCGTGCCGAATATGACGTCGAGGTTGATTTTGCCCAGGGGGTATACACCTTTTCCTGGGACGATGTCGTGGAACGTTGTGTCCGATGCCTCCAAGAAGGTTAGAGGGATCCTCATTGCTCGCAAGGTACTTGCGAATATGAGGTTGATACCGCTTCCGCCATCCATGAAGACGCGACTCATGTCGAAGCCTCCAATTTGCGCCTCGAGTACGAGGGGGCAATGACCTGGGCGAGGTACTTGAGGCGGGTGGTCGCGTTTGTCGAAGGTAATGCATGACTCACTACCACTGAGGTACTCAGTGGTGGATGGTGGCGAGTGCATGGCCAAGTTGACTTGGCGAGTGATGGCCTTCTGCACCCTATTGGAGGGGCGTCCCTTTTGGATCATCATGGTACCCATGGCCCGTGGCTATGGTTCGCCTCCGTGGCGCTGGTCCGGTGCAGCTCCGTTCGGGGGTGGCCCCGGTGGTGGTGGTGCGCCATGTGCCACTGCGCCTGGAGCGGTTCCGTAGCCTCTTTCGACTGCATTGTGGTTCATCCGAACCAACCCCTCATGTAGCTTGAGGAACTCGCGGCAGTCCATGAGGAGGTGACTGGACTTTCTCTTGCCATCATGCTTATCGATGTGGAAGTGTGCCGTGCATGGTCCGGACAGTTTGTCTTCGATGGAGGTCGCAGGTGCTTCATCATGAGCGCGGCGTTGCCATACTTGCGTGGTTTTCCCGGAGTCGCGGTATCCACCGCTATGGTATCCGTTGTTGCGGTTATCGTCGCGTCTATCGGCATAGCCGGCTGCGACCATGTTGACGTCATCGCGATCGTCGTAGACGCGCATACGACGTTTACTCCGGCGGTCGCATCTTCGTTCGAGTTCTGCCTCCTCGTCAGAGTGAACGCGGTTCTTCAACGAATCTTCCCCATCGGCCCACCGATTCGCGATCTCCATCAGGTGGTCGATGGTCTTGTGCTTCGAGCGGCCTAGCTCCTCCCTGAGTTCCATGCGGCGGACACCACCATTGAATGCATCAATCGCGCGGTCTTCCGAGATGTTCTCCGCGGAGTTCTTGATGATGGACCATCTTTGGATGTAAGAGCGCAGCGATTCGCCAGATTTTTGTTGGCAGCATCTCAGTTCTTCGATTGAAGCGGGGCGTTTGTACGTGCCCTTAAAATTGCGCACGAAGCTGTAGACCAGCTCATCCGAGCTGCGAATGGATCCACGTGGGAGGTTATTGAGCCATGCCCGGGCGGCGCCCTGCAGCTGTAGCTGCAAGCATTGCATGGCAGTACTTCGACTGCCTCCGTGCAGTCTGACGGAGGAGATGTGATCCTCCAGCCAGATCTTGGGGTCCTGCAAACCGTCAAATTTCGGGTTCTCCGATGGGAGTTTGAACCCTTTAGGCATTCGCTTTTGCCTGATGGATCTGCTGAAGCATCTGGCACCACAGAGATCCCCATCTTCTTCTTCCGAATCAGTCGACCGATCACGTCGTGCCCTTGACCTGTCGATCTTGCGCTGCGTGAGTTCGTCGCGTGCATCGTAGTCACGACCGTGTCGTCATGAACGGCGGCGCCGAGACAGGTCGTGACTGTCATCGCTTGACGAGGGCGAGGAGTAGCGTTTTGCTAACGCTTTGGCCTTTTTTGGGTCTGGTACTGGTTCTTTGTCGAGGGCGGCCTCGATTAGCCCCAGGCCCGCGATCGTAGATCGGTGCATGGCCGTTCGGGGATCTCCAGCCGGTGGCTGGTTATTGAGAAGGTACATGGTGGCCGCTATCACTGCGGCCTGTGGCGTCCTGGGAACCACGTTGCCTCTCGTGTCGACTGTCATAGAGCCGAAGTCGAGGACTTTCGCGGCGTCTATGCGTTCTTGTTCGGTGAGGTGAGCCATCCGCGATTGCCTCTTCCTGGCGAGATGCTCGTTGCCTCTTGAGGAGGATCCTTCGTAGGAGGAGAGCCCAGCGCGACGAAGGCTTGACTCGTCCGCCGCCTTTTTACGCGCCTCAAGTTGTGCGATTGCTTGTTTCTGGCGCTTGAATTCCTCTTTTAGGAGCCAGTGGTAACCCATCAGTAGTTCCTGAGGGGACCCGAAGGGTAGAGGTGCACCTCGTAGGGCTTCGCGGCAGCGTTCCCACTCTTGCTCGTTGAGCCTGATCACGACGCGTTCGCCGGTTTGCTCGTTGATTATGCTGGGGGGGTTCGACTGCTCCTCCATTGCCGCCATTGCCGCCGTTGGTGGCGTTGGGCGGGTCGGTGCCGTTGCCGGTGTTACCACCGTTGCCGCGGTTGGCGGAGGTGTCGCCCGCGTTGATGACGGCGCACATGAAGTGATTTGGGAAGCTGTTGCTTCCACAACTTTCAGATTCGGAACCGTAGGTTCCATCTTCAGTGGCCAGATCGCTTAGATCGGAGTCGCGACTGCTGTCGATGACCATGTTCCCAATTGCCGCCGAAGCGTTGAGCTCGCTGAGGGTGCCGATCGATGGAGGGAACCATGATGCTGGGGCAATCGTCGGTGTTGTCGGCTGATCGGGCATGCGAAGCGTGCCCATCTGACCAACTTGGAAGCGGAAGCTCCCAATCTCCAGGCTGATTCCGTCGCCTACGGACTCGAAGGCCGGGCGAGTAGTCGGCGTGTGGACGGTGAAGTCGAAGGCGCCGAAAAGCTGGCGAATCTCCGTTGTTGCAGAGTTGTAGATCGCGTTTGATGGGGCCGAAGAAGCCGCAACATCAGCACTCCCAATTCCCACGGACGGCGCCAATTGACGAGGGTTTCACTCGTCAATGCCCATTGTTATGGACTTGGGTTTTGGAGAAGGAAGGAGCGCTGGAGACATCTATCGGCTAACAAATAAGCACATAGGGGACAAAGGATTTACCCAGATTCAGGCCTCGTAGAGGTCCCTACTCCTGCTTGTCTGCTCGTAGAATTATCGAAGGAGTCGAAAGTTACAATGGTGCGCAGAGGCAATCTGGCAAGGGTTATGGAAACTAGGGTTGCGTGTGTCCTCCTCGCCGCCCCCTCCTAGCCTTTATATAGATAGGCTACGTCTCAGGTAGCAGGTCGAGTCGGTTACAAGTTAGGGTTTCCCCTTCATACTTCCTATCTTTAGCTTCTTCTTGTCTTTCAAGCAATCGAGAGTCCCCTAGGTTACTCGAGTCCCTCCATCCGGGCCTTGGCGACACCGTGGGCCTGTATGTATTTGGACCATATATACCAAGCTTGAGTACCTGTAGGGTATACCCATGTTAGATACCATGTGAAAATATGTTTCATTATGTATCGAATGGTATGAATTTAATATTGTAAATATTAATACTTTTTTCTAAAAACTTGATCAAACTTTACATAATTTGACTTTTGAAAAAAAAAGAGATTTGGAACAGAGAGGGAGTATTATGAATGTACGGTTCTAAATATAGTACTTATAACTAGATTGTATATATCAAATATTGTGTTGCGATTCTCGGTTTTTTTTTGCTTAACTTATGCTTCGCCCAGGCTCCAATTTTTTCTTGGCTCCGCCACTGTTGGCGATGGTTGCTGCTTTAGCACGACGACTTTCCGTCTGTCTACTACAACAAGCTCTACTACGACAAGCTTTGCCTGGCTCTGGTGATGGAGGGGCGAGGACGACGGCGCGCCTTCGGCTCGCGCTAGTGTTTGTGTCATCACTAGGTGGTCTAATAATCTATTTGTAATTTTTATTACTTTTGGGTCTCTTTTTACTGCTATTGATGATTATTAATAAACCGGTGGAATTAAAAAAATTAGTGTGACCACACGTGATGTGTCATGATCTGAAGAAATCTGGAGAAAAACCCACCGCCACAAGAAAATCCACGGCGCCCAACCCAACTACCCATCCCCACGGCGATCCTCAGTCGTAGCCACAACTATCTCCTACCTTTGAGGCTCTCGCCACGCCACCTGTCCGGAGATATCCACTCCACCAATCGGGTCCAAGTTTCAGATTTTTTTTGCTCGCTCACATATCTTCCCTCCGTAGTGTTACATATCATAGTTCTCTGCTCCTCTCAAACCATCCTCACACACACAGCCAGAGCCTCACTCTTGGAGTAACACACCAGTCTCAGCGGAGCAATGGCAACCACCACAATGGGACTCTCCTCTACGGCCTTCTCTGGCCAGGCGGTGAAGAACCTGCCATCGTCCGCCCTCTTCGGCGAGGCCCGCGTCACCATGCGCAAGACGTCCGCCAAGGCCAAGCCAGTGTCCTCGGGCAGCCCGTGGTACGGCTCCGACCGCGTGCTCTACCTCGGCCCACTCTCCGGCGAGCCCCCGAGCTACCTCACCGGCGAGTTCCCCGGCGACTATGGGTGGGACACCGCGGGGCTCTCCGCCGACCCTGAGACCTTCGCCAAGAACAGGGAGTTGGAAGTGATCCACTCACGGTGGGCCATGCTTGGTGCGCTAGGCTGCGTCTTCCCCGAGCTCCTCGCTCGTAATGGCATCAAATTCGGCGAGGCCGTCTGGTTCAAGGCTGGCTCCCAAATTTTCAGTGAGGGAGGCCTCGACTACCTCGGCAACCCGAGCTTGGTGCACGCGCAGAGCATCCTCGCCATCTGGGCCTGCCAGGTCGTGCTCATGGGCGCTGTTGAGGGGTACCGTGTTGCCGGTGGCCCGCTCGGTGAGATCGTCGACCCTCTCTACCCCGGCGGCAGCTTCGACCCCCTTGGCTTGGCTGACGACCCTGAGGCCTTCGCGGAGCTCAAGGTTAAAGAGCTCAAGAACGGCCGCCTCGCCATGTTCTCCATGTTCGGTTTCTTCGTGCAGGCCATCGTCACCGGAAAGGGGCCCCTCGAGAACCTCGCCGACCACCTGGCCGACCCCGTCAACAACAATGCCTGGGCTTTCGCCACCAACTTTGTTCCTGGCAAATAAGCCACCTATAAGGCTGCGGGTTAAGGCCCGCGCCTGCGAGCCGCAGGTGTCGGGGAGACGGTGCACGCGATGAAGTGTGCACAACTGGTTTCCCTTGTACTACCATGATGTAAATTACGACTATTGATTCTATGCAAACATGTTACTAGATTTTGAGGGAAGTTTTTTTTTCACGGTGTTACAAAAATCTTCACGCCTTAGCCATGATATCCAGCATTTACTAACTTGCTCTTTCACTTCTACCTCTCTAGTAGGACAAGAAAAATTGCCAGGTTTAACCATTCTTACTAATTTCCAGAACTTGCAAAATAATTTCCCAACAATTGATTGAGAAACTCCACGTTTTGTTTATAGACTCGCAATAACACCAGAGAATCACCCGCAAAAAGCTAATTAGAAGCGTTTTTCCTGATTTTTAATAAAGGGCATTTTATTATTTAAAGATTTTTAAGCATTATACCGGTCTATGCATATCTATGATGCACACACACGACACATGTCCTAATGTCACAAATTAAAAAGATGAAATACATATCATTAATGAGAAATGAAAAACTCATATGGTGGTGGAAACCGATCCAAAGATTGCGCTTCCATGTTTCATAAAAAATCACTCGCCATGTCTTTCAGTCGTGTAGACACATCCATAAACAGGTCATGATTCTCCACACATTGTAGAGACGGTCATGAATGAAGAACACTGGTACACATGTAGATAACCTGTAAAAGAGTAGTATTTTATCATTAAAAACTTTATCTTTTTTACATAGCCAAAGCTCCACTAGTGGCTAGCACTCTAAGAAGAATTATGTACTTGTAACCTATACCATGAGTCAATTCTCTACAATATTAGCAACACTATAAGGTGCATACAAATTTATAGCTATTTGGAAGACTAACCATATAGAGGAAAAAATTGCAACAAATGCTTGATTGATGACAAAAATATTTTATACTCCCATGCCAATTTCAATAAGGTTGTTTTTGGTAAGGATAATCTCACGACGAAGATACAAAAAAAATATTTTAATATTTAATGGTACCTTCATCTTCCATGTTTTTCTATTGTTGTCAACTGATATGTCTAGCTGGATTAGCGTGTTGTACATAGAATCAATCGATAATTTTCCACTCTTACCTAGATTTCGAGCGAAACTCATCATTCCTAGCCCTTAGTTATAAACAATCAGGGATTTGATGACATTGTGGCCGGCCACCCGACATCGCATGAATTAATTAGTGAAGATTTATAAGACTATATATATGAATTAATTATTCATTAATAATGACTTAATAATTTGTTAGAGCATTATGCCCTTAGTTATGAAGGGATATGGAGCAATTTCAGCCGTTATTGTTTTAAAATTTAAATAGAGAGGAGCACTGAAGGTTTTGTTAGGGGAAGCGCTACGCGTCCCCCGGGGATAACTCCCCCCGATCCCCCGATCCTCTGGCCGCCACGTGTCCTAAAAAAACACTTCCAATCCTGCTTTTGCTACAAACCACCTATTTTTGCTGCAAAAAAGCCCGTTTTGTAGAAAAAAAGGTTCGTTCACGACGAAAATAAAAAGAAAAATCTCGCAAAAGTTTCACCGGAGACTATGTAGCAAAAAATTGTGCTAATGTAGCAAACCCGACTTCGCTGATGACATCACCGGAGACTTTCACCGGAAGACCTCGCCGGAGACCGGGTAGCAAAAACTTTACGCTATTATAGTAAAACCACAAAACATATGTAGCAAATAAAATGTTCTATTGTAGCAAATCCGACCTCGTCGGAGACCTCGCCAGAGATCTTGTAGCAAGCCATATATACTATTGTAGCAAAACAAGAAAGCCTTTGTAGCAAAAAAAATTTATAGCAAAAATCGACACAGCGCATAGCACCGCCGAAGGTCTCGTACCACCGCTGGCCGCATGTAGCAAATTTAAAGCTCGCTTGTAGCACCGCCACCGACCGCATGTAGCAAAACCCGCAAAACTCGCCACCTCTGTCCTGTGGTAGCATACTCCAACGACTTCAATGGAGAGATGGAGGAAAACGGCCGATGCGAGCTTGGCGGCCGACAAGAGGTGCGAGATGGGCGGAGCAGCAGGGGACGCGCGTGGTGGTGAATCCCAGGTGCCATGTTGCCGGAGCCAGGCCACTCATCGGCAGGATCAGGCGGCGCTCCGGCGAGAGGAACATTGAGGATGGGGGAGGCGGCGCTGCATGTACTCTACTCCGGCGAGGCTGGGGCAGGCGCGTGGGCGGAGCGGTGCATGCGCATGGGCGGTGCAGCCGGCGGCGCGGCTGGGTGGCGCGGTGTAGTCGCAGGCGCGTGAGCAAGGCAGCGCGGTGGCACGGGCAGCACGGCTGGGCGGCGAGGGCGCGGCAGCTTGGCGGCGCGGCTGGGTGCAGGACGCGAAGGAAGCGACCCGGGGATCGCGATGCGCTATCCCGGGGGAGGAGTATCGTTAAGGCCCATCGTATGGCTGGTACTGCACTCCACCCACTTACCACTTACTCCCTCCGTTCGGAAATATAAGACGTTTTAGCTTTGTGAATATAATGTATCTAGACGTCTTTTAGTGTATAGGTTCATAGAGGTTTGGAATGAACTTACACAGTAAAAGAGTCTAGATACACTGCTTTCACAAAGCTAAAACATCTTATATTTCTAAACGGAGGGAGGGAGTACTTACCATGGTCTGTTTCAAGCTGTCGCGCTAAAAAATGTATAGTTGCAGCTAACCAGCTGCTAGGATAAGATCAACCATCACTGTCACTGTTACTGCATTCAAAAAAAAGCCATCACTGTTACCACCGACTTGGAGCAAAACGACACGTGGAGTGACTACCCGTGTGATGTGCCATGATCTGAAGAAATCTGGAAAAAACCCACGGCCACGAGAAAATCCACAGCGCCCAATCGCACTTCCCCTGTCGTAGCCACAACTATCTCCTTCCGTTTGTGGCTCTGGCTGCGCCAACTGTCCGCTGGAGATATCCACTCCACCAATAGCGTCCAAGCTTCAGATTTTTGGCTCCCTTTTATATTTTCCCTTCCCAGTGTTAGATATCATGGTTCTCTGGCCCTTTCAAACCATCCCCCACACACAATCAGAGCCTCACTCTTGGAGTAACACACCAGTCTCAGCGGAGCAATGGCAACCACCAGGATGGCACTCTCCTCTCCGGTCTTCACCGGCAATGCGGTGAAGAACCTTCCATCATCTGCCCTATTCGGGGAGGCCAAAGTCACTATGCGCAAGACTGCCGCTAAGGCCAAGCCGGTGTCCTCTGGCAGCCCGTGGTACGGCTCTGACCGCGTGCTCTACCTTGGCCCGCTCTCCGGCGAGCCCCCGAGCTACCTCACCGGTGAGTTCCCCGGCGACTACGGGTAGGACACCGCTGGGTTATCGGCCGATCCCGCGACCTTCTCCAAGAACCGGGAGCTCGAGGTGATCCACTCCCGGTGGGCCATGCTCGGCGCCCTCAGTTGCGTCTTCCCCGAGCTGCTGGCCCGCAACGGCGTCAAGTTCGGCGAAGCCGTCTGGTTCAAGGCCGGCTCCCAGATCTTCAGCGAGGGAGGCCTCGACTACCTCGGCAACCCGAGCCTGGTGCACGCGCAGAGCATCCTCGCCATCTGGGCCTGCCAGGTCGTGCTCATGGGCGCCGTTGAGGGGTATCGCGTTGCTGGTGGCCCACTCGGTGAGATCGTCGACCCTCTATACCCTGGCGGTAGCTTTGACCCCCTCGGTTTGGCTGACGACCCAGAGGCCTTCGCGGAGCTCAAGGTTAAAGAGCTTAAGAACGGCCGTCTCGCCATGTTCTCCATGTTCGGCTTCTTCGTCCAGGCCATCGTCACCGGAAAAGGCCCCCTCGAGAACCTCGCTGACCACCTGGCCGACCCCGTCAACAACAACGCCTGGGCTTTCGCCACTAACTTTGTTCCCGGCAAATAAGTCATCACTATGGCTGCGCATTGGTGCCGCGCCTGTGAGCGGGCAGGTGTCGGGGAGACGGTGCACCAGATGAAGTGAGCACAATTGGTTTCGCTTGTGCTACTATGATGTAAATTATGAGGATTGATTCTATGGAAACAGACTGGGAGGTCAATTTTGTGATCTCACGGTGTTACAGTAATCTTCACTCTCTTTTATTTTTTTGAAAATAATAACTTTATAAATTAAGCATGCAAGCAGCCTCATTAAAACCTTCCAGTCCCCTTAGGTACCATGGTAAGAAAAAATAGTGCGTCAGAAACTTGCAGCCTTTTAACCATATTACAATGTTGTTACATCATCGGCTAGTATGGATCTAAGGAAATCAGGGGGCTCCTCATGCCAAACATTCGACATGGGTCCATCTACATGCCTAGCTAATGAATCTGCCGACAGATTTGCTTCCCTAGGACAATGTCTGAAGCAAGTAGTTGTAAAATTGCGGCTGAGGAAGTTGCATTCCTCATAGATAGCTGCGGCAGGGCCAAGAGAATTTCCTCCGTGCTGCATGACATCGATGACCTCCATACAGTCCGAGTTAATCTCCAGCCTGTTACACCCCACCTGGCCTGCCAAGATAAGTCCATCTTTCAACGCCATAGCCTCCACGGTAGCAGCATCCGAGACAAAGGGAATGTGTCTATTACTTGCAGCAACAAAGAAGCCTCTCTCATCTCGAATAATAGCACCACAGTTTCCGGTACCAGTCTATGTTGAAGCTGGCATCAACATTTAACTTGACAAAATCCTCTCGAGGTTTTATCCATCCATGTCTAGCTGTCCCCTTTCTTCTTCTTCCTAACTCTGGTGTAGTTCAGAACTAGGGTCGATATGGCCTGAGACGATCTCACTGGAGACTGGACCACTTCCCCATGTGTCGCCTGCCGACGTTCCCACCATATGTACCATATGGCCATCGCAAGCAAGTCATTCCGATCAACTTCATCAAGCAAAGGGGCTTTCGCCGATTTATCACGCAGCAAAACTTCAATCACAGACGACCCCTGCTCATCCATCTCACACACATGCAATATTAGACTTTACATGCCCAAGATTATCCATATCTCCCGCACCCTAGGGCATAAGAAAAAGGTGTGTCGGATACTCTCACAGTCGGACTTGCAGAGCTAACATTGAGAGCTATTTTGCATATGTCGATTAGCCAACACACCGTTACACGGTATCGCGCCCAATAAGGACCTCCAACAGTGAATCTTGATCTTAGCTGGCACGTTGAGAGACCATAATGTTTTCCAAACTGGTAGGGTCGATGATGTACCATAGCGAGACGTCCTCCTTAGTTTCTCCCCATGCTAGTGCTCCCAGACTCTCTTTTAACTAGGAGCCACTGATGGGATACCGTAGACATTTCAGGCCCAAACAATGTCATGTTATCAAGTTCAGGTGAGATGTGAGGACCAAACATATCAGATATCTCCCAATAAAAGCCAATATATACATATATTTATACCCAATCAGATCGAGTATGTACACCCGATCCGACCGAACAAATCAGATGAATGACGACCGAGAACATAATCAACTAAGTAAGGTATCAATTCCAAGGAAATAGAACCCTTGAGCTGGTTGGCTACAAGACTGCATCTACTTGTAGTTCATGTAAATAATATAAGGCTCTTGTCGTTTAACAAGCCAAAGCTGGCCACTTTCCCCAGCTCCACCAATACTACTCGGCAACTACTGGAGCAGCGTACATGTTACTAACCAAGAACCTATCTTGTCTGAATTCTGAAATGATGTCGACATGTGTCTTACCCTACAATTAATCTGTTGTGACAACATTCCACATATAAAGTTGGTGCTATCTATATTATAGTCGTTGACGGATATTGTACTCCGTCCATATTAATTGTCGAGTAAATAGATGTATCTACACATGTTTTAGTGCTAGATACATCTATTTCAGTGACAAGTAATATGGATGTAGAAAGTTTCAGTCACCTTTTCATGATTATGTCTTCTCTTGGCATGTTTTTTTTTTAGATAATTAGCATAAACATCCTTCCTTTGAAAAGAAGAAGAAAAGAACGTATAGTGGGCTGGGTCAGCCCATAAAATTATCAGAACCAAAGTGTTGTAACATATGTGAACAAGATGAGAAACATCCTTCCTTAGAAAAAAGAAAAAAAAGGTAAATATGAGCCTATTATAAAAATCCATCAAAAACAAATTTTAAAATGTTAATTTTTTAAAAAAGTTTTTTTGCATAGGCATCGCATTCTATGTAAGCACATAATTTTCCGAGAGAAAAGAATATTTATGTTCCTTGTGTAAAAAGACAAAAAAAATCCGTGAATAGTCACGTCGAATCATTGAAATTGATCGTTTTTACACGAGAAACAAAAAATATTATTTTTCTGAACTTGTGCGTGGACATAGAATGTCTGGATGTACACACAAATATTTTTAAATTTTTTTTGACATTTTGAAATTTGTATTCAAACAATGGGTTCATTTGCTCTTGAGCCGAATTGGATTTTCACGTAAATATATTCTATAATAA
This sequence comes from Avena sativa, assembly GCA_916181665.1. NCBI lineage: Eukaryota > Viridiplantae > Streptophyta > Magnoliopsida > Poales > Poaceae > Avena > Avena sativa. The sequence continues at coordinate 524,010,777 of OV702279.1, forward strand.
ATATGTCAACCAATTGATCAGTCGGCATACTATGTCAACCAAAAAGCCGAAAACAACCACCATTGTCATCACCAAACGTTGAAGGAAGACCAAATATTTATCATTGAAGGCCCTATCCATAATATCCAACATTTACAACTTGCTCATTCACTTCTACCTCTCTAGTATGGACAAGAAAATTGCTAGATTTAACCACACTTGGCAATTTCCTGAACTTGCACAATACTTATCCGAAAACTGCCCGTTACACTCTGCATTGTTAATAGGCCCACATTAATACCATAGAATCACCTGCAAAAAGAAAATTAGAAACTATTGGGACATCAAAGCACACCTTAACACCAACAAGGTCACCTCTCTCATGGCATTTGAAAAAGAATGTTTAAAACCTTCTGCATATACAAGAACCCCCCCCCCCCCCCCCCACCCACCCACACACACACAAAGGGCCCTTGTTAGAGGCCAGGTTTTTTTTGAACCATGCAGGAGAGCTGCATGTGTATTCGTTAAGAACAAGATAGTACAATGCCAAAGAAGACACGACCCATACAACACCATAGAGGAACACCTCGATGAATAACAACAAACACGACCAAACCAACTTAGACTAGAGCAGTCGATACAACACAAGACATGTAAACAAAAATATACCCATAGCAAAGTCTGTAAAACTTGCCAGAACAACACGACCCTAAACGAGACAATCACGACAACTGAAGCACATACATTACCGGACTGAAACCGCTACAAGCCTTGGATCATATCAACTGCACAAGCATAGACTCCACATCTTTGAACTACCTAGAAACTCTCCCAACCCCGCCGGGTATATCTCCACCCAGACCACAGAAGATGGTCCATCGAGGTTCACGAGCACAACTGGAGCAACAATGCGAACTAAGCCAGTGACAGAGAATCATGACCAGAACCATAATGGTAGGAGATAGATCCGACGCTCCACCGCTAGAAAGTGACACGTGAGAGGGAACAATGATCAGGTAAGTTAATGAATACGACCTCACATGACCAAGAGACATTGCAGAAGCTAGTTGTCGGAAACTAAATCCACAACAGCATAACCACACCAAAGAAGCGACGATACCATCACTACCTCGTCGTCGGCGACATGGACACTATCGTGCAGACCATAGCTAGCCTCCGCGACCACAAGGACCACCGCCAGGAGGCAGGACCAATACCCCTGGAGACTAGAGTTTCCACTCTAGAAAGATTCGATCCCGTCACCCATCACCGTGACGGGGAGGCCAATTTTGTGTTGAAACCTGTAACATCCCAAAACTTTAATCCAAGGTTATCAAGATTAAATCATCCAAAAATGGGGTTAACAAAAACTTTTCCTAATTTAAAATGAAAGCATTCATATGTGTGTGCATTTAAAATAGGAGTTGTTTTGAATTGCCATGATTGAATGATCCAATGCTTGTAAAATGTTTCTTAGGTGATTTAAACATCATCTACATCATTCCCAAACTTTTCCTAAAGAAAAACAAATCAAAAAGAATTAAAAAGGAGGAATGGTCATTTTGGCAAATTAACTCTCATGTCTACTTTGGCTATTCCTAGTACTCAAAACTTAACAGAAATAATTCTTGATCTTTGCACCCCTTGCTAGTACACATAATGAGGTACCAAGGCCCACCTTTGGATCTGCTAAAAACATTATGTTAACTATTTTAAATGACAGTTTAAAATTGAATCTAATGCATATGCATAGATCACCCATATTTCAAAAACCATCTATTTGAGCTCCACTTTCAAAACCCTTGCAATTAGAGACTACCTATCACTAGTGGAGATCACTCAAAAAATTTGAAACCAAAATTCAAAACTTTCCTTCATGCGGCCATTTAATCAAACACTTGGCATGCATAATCTCTACTCTAATCCTAGCTCACTGTTTACTACAGGGTTTTGCCCCCAAATGACCTTCATTTATCTCCTCTGTTCCCTCTTGATCTAACCAAACCCCTAACACCCCTCTCCCTTGTCCCTAGTCCCCATGCCATGCCATGCCATGCCGAGCCATGCCTCGCCGGCCAACCCTTGCCCCGCTACAGCAGACCATTCCCTCTTCCCTCGCCACGTATAGGAGGTAGCCAGGAGCTCACCGCCACCCCATGTCCCTTGCCCGAGCCCAGAGCAGCAGTGGACCACCGAGCACAAACCGCGCCCAGTGCCACCGCACCATGCCAGTGCCGCCCCCAGAGCGCGCTCGGTCCCCGCTCGCATAGACCGCCCCTTGGCAGCAGCCCGCGCCCGCCGCTCCGCCTCGACCTGGAGAACACCCCAGACACCCCCGCTGGCCGCCCAACGCCTCACAGCCACCACTCGACGTGGACACGGCCGCCTCTGCCTCTCAGAGCGCCACCTCGCCCCGACCGCGTGCCACTGCCCCTACGCTCGCATTCAAGTTCTAGAGCACCGCTAGAGAACCACACATCGATCGCCACCCCAAGCCATGCCTCTACCCCGCTGTAGCCATGTCGCCACTATCGACTGCCCATCCCGCTCGGTCTCACCGTCGGGCCTATAAAAGGATCCCTCCCCAGCCTCTTCTCTCCACACCGTTCCACTCCCCTCACCTCTCTGAACCTCACCCACCTCTAGCCGGAGCAAGGTGAGCTCTGCCTCGCCGGAATTGGAGCCGGAGCAGCCGCGACAGGAGGAGAAGGGCGCCGTTGATTGCGACCACTGTTGGGTCCGCAGCATAGAAAACAAAAAATTTCCTATGGTGTGAACTACACGCCAAGATCTATCTACTAGGTACAAAGCAAACGGGTGGACATACATCCATAGAGAACTTACCCTCGTAGACAACGAGCTTTGTTAACGAGTAGGAACTCGTGGTTGATGTAGTCGTACACTTGCCGATCTCAAGATCGTGAGGAAGTCTGAGCGCCGCAACCCAGCAGCGCATCCGCACTCGCACACACGTTCAAGCCGCCGAACAACCTCCACCTCCTCGCTCCAGCGATCCAGCGGAAGCAGCAACTCCTTCCAGACGAAATGCCATTGGGAACATGTATCTCGCTAATCCGAGACCATGAGGGAATAATTCTAGAGGGGGAGAGAGATCCTTCACAAGGAGGTGTGAGGATGAAGGAGGGAATGGGTGGCCTTTTATAGGAGGAAGGGGGGTGCCCCCTCTCTCCATGGCCGGCGCATGGGGGGTGACCCCTCACCTCCCCCATTCATGTGGTTGTAACCCCTCCACATTAAAATGCCTCTTCACATTCCCTTTTAAAGCCTCCACTTTAAATGCATTAAATTTCTCCAAATTTAATGCTCTCTCATTTAATAAAACTCTTTTTATTAAATTTATTCAGAATTTTGTTAATTACTTTAATTAACAAACATTCACATATAGCCCCTTGCAATATTTCAATATCACATGCAGAACCACCTTCTGCAATTTCACCCGAAACAATTTCCGGTTTCTATTGAAACAATTCCTGCGCTTTGCATTCTTTCGTCTGAAACATATGTGCTCCAAAATGGTGTCTGGTAACTCTTAAGTGTGCCACCCTACGGTTCGCGAATAATGCAGACATGATCGAGACCCTTCTCCGATCAATAATCAGCAGCGGGACCTGGAGATCCGTACTGACTCCTACACATTCAACGATGACTCCTGTGATCGTGAGAACTTTTAACGCTTGTAACTAAATCCCTTTGTCTCTCGATATATTACATGTCCGAGATTCGATCATCGGTATCTCCATACCTAGTTTGATCTCGTTACCGACATGCACTCTTTTCTTGTTCCCGTCATATAACATTCTAGTGATCACATCACTTGCTTGCAAGCTATCCTAATGTGATATCACCGAGAGGGCCCAGAGTATATCTATCCATCATTTGGATTGACAAATTCCACTCTTGATCCATGAGCCTCAACATAATACCTTCGTAGCACTGAACCCATCTTTATAGTCACCCTGTTTCGGTGTGACGTTTGATGTTATCAAGATACTCTTCCGGTGTTAGCAATTAACATGATCTCATGGTCTAAGGATAAAGATTACTTCGTATGATGTTATAGCAATATAAACACAATGACTTGATCATAATGCTATACTTCGGATGAATGTTCATCATATCATTCCACCAATGGTGTGACCTTGTTATTAACAACATCCAATGTCCATGATCAGGAAACCTTGATCATCCTCTTAATCAACAAGCTAGTCTATAAGAGAGGCATGACTAGGAACCCTTTTTGTTTATTAAACACACATGTATTGATGTTTCCTATCAATACAATTATAGCATGCAAAATAAACATATATCATATACAAGGAATACATAATAACAACTTTATTATTGCCTCTCAGAGCATATTTCCTTCAGTCTCCCACTTGCACTAGAGACAATAATCTAGTTCACATAGTGATAAATCTAACACCCATGGAGTTCTGGTGTTGATCATGTTTTGCCCTAGGGAGTACTTTAGTCAACGGATTTGCTACATTCAGGTCCGTGTGCACTTTACAAATCTTTATATCTCCATCCTTGACATGCTCGCGGATGGAGTGAAACCGGCGCTTAATATGCTTGGAATTCTTGTGTGACCTTGGTTCCTTTGCGTTGGCTATGGCTCCATTGTTGTCACAATAGATCACCATCGGGTCCAACGCACTGGGAACCACAGCCAGTTCCGTTATGAACTCCTTCATCCAAACCGCTTCCTGCGCCGCTTCTGAAGCAGCAACATATTCCGCCTCCGTTGTTGATCTAGCCACCATAGGTTGTTTGGAGCTCCTCCAACTAACTACTGCTCCGTTCAAGAGAAATATGTATCCGGATTGAGACTTAGAGTCATCCGGATCAGTGTCAAAGCTAGCATCGACATAACACTTAGCGACTAGCTCTTCTTCACCTCCGTATATAAGAAACATTTCCTTAGTTCTTCTCAAGTACTTAAGGATATTCTTGACCGCTATCCAGTGTTCCGAACCTGGATCAGATTGGTACCTACTAGTCAAACTAATAGCATGTGCCACATCCAGTCTTGTACATAGCATGGCATACATTATAGAGCCTATGGCTGAGGCATAGGGGATCTTATCCATTATCTCTCTTTCTTCCACCGTAGCCGGACTTTGAGTCTTACTCAATGTCTTGCCTTGCAACATAGGTAAGAACCCCTTCTTACTTCCGTCCATATTAAACTTCTTTAATATCTTATCAAGGTATGTACTCTGCGATAGCCCAATTAGGCGTCTTGATCTATCTCTATAGATTTTAATGCCTAATATATATGAAGCTTCACCAAGGTCCTTCATCGAAAATTTACTATTTAGATAACTTTTAACACTGTTTAAAAGATCTAAATCATTTCCAATCAATAATATGTCATCCACATATAATATCAGAAATGCCACATTGATCCCACTCACTTTCTTGTAAATACAAGCCTCTCCATAAGTTTGGACAAATCCAAACTCTTTGATCACCTCATCCAAGCAGAGATTCCAACTTCGTGATGCTTGCTTCTGTCCATAGATGGATCGCTGAAGTTTGCACACCTTATTAGCATACTTAGGATCGACAAAACCCTTAGGTTGTATCATATACAACTCTTCTTCAATCTTACCATTGAGGAACGCAGTTTTGACATCCATCTGCCATATTTCATAATCGAAATATGCAGCAATTGCTAACATAATCCTAACCGACTTAAGCATCGCTACGGGAGAGAATGTCTCATCGTAGTCAACTCCTTGAATTTGTCGAAACCCCTTTGTGACAAGTCGAGCCTTATAGATGGTCACATTACCATCAGCATCAGTTTTCCTTTTGAAAATCCATTTATTCTCAACGGCCTTTCGGTCGTGAGGTAAGTCCACCAAGTTCCAAACTTGGTTCTCGTACATGGATTCCATCTCGGATTTCATGGCTTCTAGCCATTTGTTGGAATCCGGGCTCATCATCACTTCTTCATACGTCGCAGGGTCATCCATTTCATCAACCATGAAATTCATAACAGGATTCCCGTACAGTTCAGGAGCTGCAAGTGTCCTGCTTGACCTGCGCTTTCGGAGTTTCATGATCAATATCATTACCTCTCTCTTCATTAGGTGAAGTCAACTCCGAAACAACTTCTGGAGTTGCGCTACTCACCATTTCAGGAAGAGAAGGTTCAATAACCTCTTCGAGTTCTACCTTCCGACTACTCACACCTTTCGCGAGAAACTCCTTCTCAAGAAAGGATCCATTCTTGGCAACAAAGACCTTGCCCTCGGATCTGTGATAGAAGGTATACCCAATCGTTTCCTTAGGGTATCCTATGAAGACGCATTTTTCCGCTGTGGGTTCGAGTTTATCCGGTTGAAGTTTCTTCACATGACCATCGCATCCCCAAACCTTAAGAAATGACATCTTAGGTTTGTTTCCAAACCATAATTCATACGGTGTCGTTTCAACGGATTTAGATGGTGCCCTATTTAAAGTGAATGCAGCGGTTTCCAGTGCATAACCCCAAAATGATAGTGACAAGTCAGTCAGAGACATCATAGATCAAAGCATATCAATAAAGTACGATTACGACATTCTGACACACCATTACGTTGTGGTGTTCCGGCAGGCGTGAGTTGTGAAACTATTCCACAGTCTTTCATATGTGTGCTAAACTCGTAACTAAGATACTCTCCTCCACGGTCGGACCGCAGAAATTTGATCTTTCTGTTACGATGATTTTCCACTTCATTCTGAAATTCTTTGAACTTTTCAAAAGTTTCAGACTTGTGTTTCATCAAATAGATATACCCATATCTACTCAAATCATCCGTGAAAGTAACAAAATAACGATATCCACCTCGCGCCGACACACTCATTGGTCCACACACATCAGTATATATGATTTCCAATAAATTTGTCGCCCGTTCCATTGAACCGGAAAACGGCGTTCTAGTCATCTTGCCCATAAGGCATGGCTCACATGTATCAAATGATTCAAAATCAAGTGATTCCAAAAGTCCATCAGAATGGAGTTTCTTCATGCGTTTAACGCCAATATGACCTAGACGGCAGTGCCACATATATGTAGATATATCATTATCAAGTTTAATCCTTTTAGCATCAACAATATGAATATGCGTAATACTGCTATCGAGATCCAACAGAAATAAACCATTCAACATAGGTGCATGACCATAAAAGATATTATTCATATAAATCGAACAACCATTGTTTTCAGAATTAAATGAATAACCACTTTGCATCAAACACGATCCGGATACAATGTTCATGCTCAGTGCAGGCACCAAATAACAATTATTTAGGTTTATAACTAATCCCGATGGCATATGGAGAGGCAGCGTTCCGACGGCGATCGCATCAACTCTTGATCCATTGCCGACTCGCATCGAGACCTCATCCCTTGCTAGTTGTCGCTTGTTCCGCAGCCCCTGAACCGAGTTACATATATTAGCAACCAATCCGGTATCAAATACCCAGGTGCTACTGCGAGTACTAGTCAAGTACACATCAATAACATGTATATCACATATACCTTTGTTTGCCTTGCCGGACTTCTTGTCCGCCAAATACTTGGGGCAGTTGTGCTTCCAATGGCCAGTCCCCTTGCAATAGTAGCACTCGGTGTCAGACTTAGGGCCAGCTCGGGGTTTTCTTTTCAGGCGTGGCAACAGACTTGCCACCCTTCTTTCCCTTGTGCTTGCCTTTCTTGTCCTTCTTGAAACCGGTGGTCCTATTGATCATCAACACTTGATGTTCTTTCCTAATCTCCACTTCTGCAGTCTTAAGCATTGACAGAAGCTCGGGAAGAGACTTCTTCATGCCCTGCATATTATAGTTCATCACGAAGCTCTTGTAGCTAGGTGGCAGAGATTGGAGAACATGATGTATGCCTAAGTCAATGGGAATCGTTATTCCCAAGGACACAAGCTTATCGGCATACCCAGACATTTTGAGTACGTGCTCACTACCGGAGTTGTTTTCCTCCATCATGCAGCTAAAGAACTTTTCTGTAGCATTATAACTCTCTACGGCAGCATGGGTATCGAAAATCATTTTCAATTCTCCTATGGTATCAAAGGCATTGCCATTTTCGAAACGCTTTCGAAGTTCTGGCTCTAGCCCATACAGTATGCCGCAATGAACTAAGTTGTGGTCCTCCTGACGAGTTATATAGACGTTCTTTTCCTCGACAGGGGCATCAGGAGCTGGTGGGGGGCCTAGTGGCGCATCTAGCACATATTTCTTTTGTGCAGCAGTGAGGAGAATCCTCAAATTCATAGCCCAGTTGGTGAAGTTGCTACCATTCGCAGCAAGTTTCTCTTTCTCCATGAACACATTGAAATTAAAAGCAGGTGGTGCCATCTACAACAGAATTTGTAAAGTATATTTAGACTAAGTTTATGATACATTGAGTTCGACTAATCCAAATTACTAACGAACTCCCACTCAAAAACGACATCCCTCGTGTCCTTTTGGTGATTACATGAACCAAATCCACTACACCAAGTCCGATCATCACGTGAGTCGGTGTAGCTTCAAAGGCGAGCATCTATATGGGCATCATATCAACTATATGACTCATGCTTAACCTTTCGGTCCGTGTTCCGAGGCCATGTCTGTACATGCTAGGCTCGTCAAGTAAGAACCTTAGTATTTGCGTGTGTAAAACTGTCTTACACCCGTTGTATGAAAGCGTAGAGTTGAAAACACCCGATCATCACGTGATGCCTCAAAACACGATCCACAAAACGGTGCATACTTAAGGAAGAACACATTTTATCTTGATATCTAAATGAGGGATCATCTTATAATGCTACCAAACGCGCCAAACTAGCAATATAAGATGCTAACATCTAATGTGTGAAGTGAGGTGATATGGTCCATGCATTTGATCTTTATCATTTGCATCGTGGTATGATCTCTATCATTCCTTTGTGTGTAAGGCCAAGGTCTATGGAACTTACACGTTAAGTGAGTTGTAAGAGTATCTATCATACATCTACTTACAACAATACCATATCAAAACACTAGCCCAGCAACGATCTAAACTAGACGCCTCTAATTTATCAATTGCAAGTTTTACGTGGCTTAGGGCTTTCGGAGATAGAACATGTCTAACCTACGAACATGAACCACAACGAGGATAACCAAGTTATTAGCAACTCGTTGTAAATCAGATATTGACTATAGTAGGAGAAACAGACACCCGCCAGCCACTTATGCAAAACAAGTTGAATGTCAGTCGTGGAACCGGTCTCATGTACGATGACATGTAAGGTTGGTCCGGGCAGCTTCATCCCACTATGCCACCAATATCCAAAGTACATAGAAGATGCAATAACATGATCATCATCGCCCACATATAAACATATGTGTACTACCCGTGCAAAGCACCTACGCATAGATCAGGCTCTGATACCACTGTTGGGTCCGCAGCATAGAAAACAAAAAATTTCCTACGGTGTGAACTACACGCCAAGATCTATCTACTAGGTACAAAACAAACGGGTGGACATACATCCATAGAGAACTTACCCTCGTAGATAACAAGCTTTGTTAATGAGTAGGAACTCGTGGTTGATGTAGTCGTACACTTGCCGATCTCAAGATCGTGAGGAAGTCCGAGCGCCGCAACTCAGCAGCGCATCCGCACTCGCACACACGTTCAAGCCACCGGACAACCTCCACCTCCTTGCTCCAGCGATCCAGCGGAAGCAGCAACTCCTTCCAGACGAAATGCCACCGGGAACATGTATCTCGCTAATCCGAGACCATGGGGGAATAATTCTAGAGGGGGAGACATATCCTTCACAAGGAGGTGTGAGGATGAAGGAGGGAATGGGTGGCCTTTTATAGGAGGAAGGGGGGGTGCCCCCTCTCTCCATGGCCGGCGCATGGGGGGGTGACCCCTCACCTCCCCCATTCATGTGGTTGTAACCCCTCCACATTAAAATGCCTCTTCACATTCCCTTTTAAAGCCTCCACTTTAAATGCATTAAATTTCTCCAAATTTAATGCTCTCTCATTTAATAAAACTCTTTTTATTAAATTTATTCAGAATTTTGTTAATTACTTTAATTAACAAATATTCACATATAGCCCCTTGCAATATTTCAATATCACATGCAGAACCACCTTCTGCAATTTCACCCGAAACAATTTCCGGTTTCTATTGAAACAATTCCTGCGCTTTGCAATTCTTTCGTCTGAAACATATGTGCTCCAAAATGGTGTCCGGTAACTCTTAAGTGTGCCACCCTACGGTTCGCGAATAATGCAGACATGATCGAGACCCTTCTCCGATCAATAATCAGCAGCGGGACCTGGAGATCCGTACTGACTCCTACACATTCAACGATGACTCCTGTGATCGTGAGAACTTTTAACGCTTGTAACTAAATCCCTTTGTCTCTCGATATATTACATGTCCGAGATTCGATCATCGGTATCTCCATACCTAGTTTGATCTCGTTACCGACATGCACTCTTTTCTCGTTCTCGTCATATAACATTCTAGTGATCACATCACTTGCTTGCAAGCTATCCTAATGTGATATCACCGAGAGGGCCCAGAGTATATCTATCCATCATTTGGATTAACAAATTCCACTCTTGATCCATGAGCCTCAACATAATACCTTCGTAGCACTGAACCCATCTTTACAGTCACTCTGTTTCGGTGTGACGTTTGATGTTATCAAGATACTCTTCCGGTGTTAGCAATTAACATGATCTCATGGTCTAAGGATAAAGATTACTTCGTATGATGTTATAGCAATATAAACACAATGAATTGATCATAATGCTATACTTCGGATGAATTTTCATCACATCATTCCACCAATGGTGTGACCTTGTTATTAACAACATCCAGTGTCCATGATCAAGAAACCTTGATCATCCTGTTAATCAACAAGCTAGTCTATAAGAGAGGCATGACTAGGAACCCTTTTTGTTTATTAAACACACATGTATTGATGTTTCCTATCAATACAATTATATCATGCAAAATAAACATCTATCATATACAAGGAATACATAATAACAACTTTATTATTGCCTCTCAGGGCATATTTCCTTCAACCACCCCAAGCTCCGCCGCAACCGCGCCTCGCCTCGCCGTCGTCTTCCACGTCATTTGCCCTCCTCGCCGACCCTGCTGGAGCCCTAGTACGCCCCAGTAGACCCCCACCGAGCCGCTAAGGTTCGAGCTCGCCGGCGACCTGTTCGTCGTCGACGACGACCCTCAACCGTAAATTCCTATTCTAATCGCACGGCCCACAGCGCGCGTACCGTTTCACGTTTTAAGGGCCGCTGACACGCGAGACCCCCCGTCAGCTGAGCCCCATGCCGCTGAGCGCCACTGGGCCGGCCCATTTCTTTTCCCGCGCTAGCCCACCCATTCAAATCTGGATTTTTCTTTTTAGTTAAATCTAGTTTCTATCCCCTAATTTGAAAATCAATTCAGAGAGTTTTATAAATCCAAATTGCATGAAACTAATTTTGTCTAAAAGGTATTGAAATGATCTATCCAAGACCGTTGGATTTAATTCAATTAGAGTTATAGATCTCTCCTAATAAAAATAAGAAGACAGAAGCTTTTGCAACTTGCAACATTTTTATAAAATCAACCAAGTTAGCTTTTGAGTTGATTCCAACTCTCAAAAATCACATTTCATCATATCTATCTAAGTATATAATAATATTAAGGTTTACATGTAGTGACTTTGGACTAGTACCAAAATAATGCTATATAGGCATTTCTCGTCACTTTAAATCATTAAATAATGAACTTAAACCAAAGTAATATTGATCCAACCTTTTAAATCTCATTCCCACATGTTAGAGTATGTGGTGATGACATGTGTCAACATGATCCCATATTTTGAGTGGTGAATATTAAATCTTAGTTAAATTTTCAATGAGTAGAAATTACTTTTCTAAAATAAAAAAAGAAACTATTGAATTAAACTTGTGATGCTTGTGATGATAATAGATCATCAATTGTGTGTCTTAGAATGCTATCTAGCCTAGTTAAGTATTGTTTGGTGATTGTCTAGTCCGTATGTATTGTTATAGAAGATAGTACCGACCAAGCTTACAAGGAGGAGGAGTGCTATCAAGACGAAGACGAAGAAAACTTGAACCACTACACCAACCAAGGCAAGCCACCATTAACATTACAAGCTACCCTTAGCAATCTAGCACTATCCAAGATTAACCCTTGCAAGTTAGTACTTGCAAGTGTAGTACTTAGCAACTAGAATCAAACTAGATGGTTTAGCAAAGATGCCTTAAGCATGCTTTGATCACACCCTTTTGACTATTAGTACCCCAAGTCTTACTTACAACTTTTACTCTCCTTAGTACACAAAGTTCTTTACTTGTTTTGAAGGTAGCATAAAAAGTATAAAACTTAACCTACTTAGAAACCTTTAGATGTCATTCTATGGCATGAGATTGATCCCATCCTTCCACCTTAGTGAACAATTTTAACTTAGTATTTTAGAGTAGATCCAAAACTTGAGTCACTTTAGATGGCAACAAATGGGTAAAAATGAATTGTGAAAACCTTGGAATGATGAGTCATTCTATTGAGATGTTTTGACATGTGTTGAGAAACACAACTGGTTTATGATGATGAAAATGATGAGGCATGAGCCTTAACCCTTTTATAAAACTGATGGTTGGATTCGGATGCGATACCATTCCAAATTTACCGTACAACCACACTACCTGAATTGGGTAAGGCTTAGCTAGAAATTTATATGCATTACTATTAGTTCCCTCACGGGAGAGGTTTGAGCTGAGGCTACCTCTCAATGTTGTCCACCTATCTAGTGCCCAAGATGGCTGATGGTCATCGTTGGGAGGCCGTGCTCATAGGAGAGGTGCTTATACTAGGGTGTGTAAAGGGAAGGTTATGTTTGATTATCTGCATACTAAGTATGATGATTCAGGGTTACCCCTGACAGATGTATCGAATCTTGTGGTGAAAGTGTACCACCTCTGCAGAGTGTTAAACTATTCGAATAGCCACGTCCGCAGTTATGGACAGTTGGAATGGTCATACTGTTTCGTTGTCAGATGTTTTCTAAATAACTTGAAATGAATGATGAACTTTGACTTGACCACAACAGGGTTGTGTTTATGACAATAGCTCCCCAACTTAAGTGATTCTAGAAGTTTACTTTATCTTTCTTTGCTTCAGAACTCAGCTTAGGTTTCAAACTTAACTTTATAGTTAAACTTAGCTCTAGCACTTTAACTTAGAATTATACTACTTGTTAGTGGTAGTTTGCGAGTACTTAAAGAGTACTCATGGCTTTTGTCCCTGGCTATTATCATGGCCAGACTATGAAGGAGATTATCAAGATGATGGTCAGCAGGACGGCTATGATAACTAGGACTATCTGCCTTCATTAGCATTGCCCGTGCCCCTGAAGATGGACCCCACCGCTACGCTTATCTTTTATTTCCGCTGCTTGTTGTATTAAAGACTGGATCATGAGATCCTTATTTGTGTAAAACCTTATGTATGGTATGTAACTGATGATGTACTGTGATATCGAATCAGCTATGTCTCGCATGAGAAGGCCCAGACTTTCGCACTGCTCGTCCAAGATCACCAGTCTCTTCGCTGCCAGCGTGCAAAGAAGGATCGCACTATCGCCCGTCTTTGCAAGAAGGTGGCCGACCTCGAGAAGACCGTCAAGGAGCAGGAAGCTCAGCTTGCCGCCAAGGAAGAAGAAGATGAGGGTGAAGACATCCAGGGAGATATGGATTCTTACCTCAGCAATGATGATGACTTTTTGGAGGAGGATGCTGTGGACTTCTACACTAATGATGAAGACTCCGACTTCATCGACGATGAGTAGATGCACTAGAGCACTGTCGTAGCATGAGATGTATCATCTCATTGTATCGTAGCTTGCAGCATGGTTCTTCAAGCCATCGGTTTTCCCTTTGATCGTTGTGGTGTGTGTTGTATCGTGTGCTTGATTGCATGAATGAAAATGAAGTTAGTTGAAAAAAAACCTGAGTCCAACTCAATGTTTTAGCTTTGAAAACCCAAAACCATGAACCTTAGAATTTCCCTCTTACCCCTATATCTATCTCAATCTTCAGATGACTCGTGGAAACCAAGGAGGGAGCAGCTCGTCGCAAGACCCAATGCTGTAGATCTTGCAGAATCTCATCGCAGACCATGAAGCCAGCAGGGCCGAGCATGAAGCCAACTTAGCAACATTGCAGCAGATCGCCCAAATGGCTCTCAACAACCAAGGACATGGAAATCAGGATCACCAAGGATCCAAACTCAAAAACTTTCAGAACACCAATCCCCCAATCTTTAACCAATCTGAAAACCCATTAGATGTTGATGACTGGTTACAGACCATGGAAAACAACTTAGAGGTTGCCAGAGTTGATGAGAATGAGAAAATTCTCTTCGCCACCCACTATCTGGCGGGAGATGCAAGAGCTTGGTGGAATAGCATCCGCAATATGAACCATGGCCAGGTGATGACCTGGGAAGCATTCAAGGTCAAGTTCAGCCGCACCCACGTGCCGCAAGGTCTTGTCAACAGGATGAGAGATGAATTCCGCAAATTGAAGCAAGGAAGAATGACTGTGGTGGAGTACCCTGACAGATTCTTGTCACTTGCTAGATATGCACCGGATGAGATCAACACGGAGACCAAGAAGAAGGAGAGATTCTTAAACGGACTGCATGATGAGATGCAGACTGTCCTTGTCAACATCCGTTTCGAGGATCTCGAAGATCTAGTCGACTCTGCCATTCAGATGGAAGGGAAGATTAACCAGGCGAACGACAACCGCAAGCGTTGTATGATGCAGCAGTCTAGATCCAGTAGTCACCAGAAGTACCGTCCCAACCCCTCACCAGGATATGCACCAAGGAACAACCGACCCCCAAATTCTCGCCTAAGCTACCCCAACCGTAGCGGAGGTAATGCGAAGTCCGGAGGAAACAATCACAACTCCGGTAATGCCAACAATTTCAACCGTGCCCCTCCCAAGAGCAAGACTAACAACAACAACACTGCACCCAGAACTGGCAGCAATGTTGTGCCTGTCGCAGTCAAGGACAAGTCCCAGATCACCTGTTTCGAGTGTGGAGTGAAGGGTCACTACTCCAATGAGTGTCCCAAGAAGACTGCCGCCAATGCCCCTGTGAATGCCCCAGCTCAGCAGCAGCGTCGTGTTCAACTAGGAAGGAGATTTGCCCTAGGGAACCCTCACAACCGCAACGGTCGTCTCTTCCACATGAACGCAGAAGAAGCCCAGGAAGCGCCAGATGTAGTGCTGGGTATGTTTTCTGTCAACTCAGTTTTAGCAAGAGTATTGTTTGATTCTGGAGCATCGCATTCATTTGTCACCGAAGAATTTGTATGCACTAGTAAGATTCACCCAACCGACCTGAAGCATGTCATGATAGTTCAAATCCCCGGTTCAACAACAAAAGCTAGAAAAATTTGCAAAGCTGTACCTATCAGAATACATGGGATAGATTTTTATGCCAACCTAATTGTACTTGGAACCAAAGGATTGGAAGTAGTACTAGGTATGGACTGGATGTCAAGGCATAAAGGATTGATAGACTGTGCTAAGAAAGCCATCACCATGACCAGTAGTTCTGGAGTAACAGTAGAGCATATCTCTGAAACCTTACCCCGTCAATTCAAGTGCAACAAGAGTGTAGCCCTGCCCACCATTGACCAAGTCAGAGTAGTCTGTGAATACCCCGACGTATTTCCAGATGAATTGCCAGGTATGCCCCCGGATAGGGATATTGAGTTCATTATCGAACTAATCCTCGGAACCGGACCTATAGCCCAGAGACCCTATACCATGAACCCCTCAGAGTTAGTGGAACTGAAGAAGCAGTTGGATGCCATGTTAGCAACAGGCTTGATTAAGCCATGCGCATCACCATGGAGATCACCAGTGTTATTTGTCGACAAGAAAGATGGAGGCAACCGTCTGTGTACAGATTACAGAAAATTGAATGATGTCACCATCAAGAACAAGTACCCTTTGCCAAAGATAGAGGATCTATTTGATCAATTGACTGGAGCCCAGCTATTCTCAAAGATTGATCTTAGGACTGGTTATCACCAACTTAAGATTCGTGCAATGGATATTCTGAAGACTGCCTTTACTACTCGCTATGGTTTATACGAGTATATGGTTATGTCTTTTGGATTAACCAATGCCCCTGCTTATTTCATGAATCTCATGAATAAGATCTTTATGAATTTCCTAGATAAGTTTGTAGTTGTGTTTATCGATGACATCCTTATCTACTCCAAGTCAGAAGAAGAGCATGAGCAACATCTGAGAATCATTCTAGAAACCCTGAGAGAGCATCAGTTATATGCCAAGTTCAGCAAGTGTGAGTTTTGGCTGAAAGAAGTAGGATTCCTAGGACATATTGTGTCTGCCGGAGGAGTCTCTATTGATCCCACCAAGATCAAAGATGTCGAGGAATGGGAAGCTCCAACCAATCAAACCCAAGTTAGTTCATTTCTCGGATTAGCGGGATATTACCGCAAGTTCGTAGAAGGATTCTCGAGCATAGCCTGACCAATGACCCAATTGTTGAAGAAGGACAAGAAGTTTGAATGGACAGACAAGTGTGAAGCCAGTTTCCAAGAGCTGAAGAAGAGATTGATATCCGCCCCAATTTTGATCATGCTAGACATCAAGAAGCCGTTTGATGTGTATTGTGATGCATCCAAGATTGGCCTAGGATGTGTATTGATGCAAGAAGGCAAAGTCATCGCTTATCTGTCTTGACAATTGAAGCAACATGAGCAGAATTATCCGACCCATGATCTTGAGCTAGCAGCCGTAGTTCTAGCATTGAAGACATGGCGTCATTATTTGATGGGTAATCGCTGTGAGATTTACTCAGATCATAAGAGCTTGAAGTATATCTTCACTCATAAGGAGCTGATTTGAGGCAAAGAAGATGGATAGAGTTAATCAAGGATTATGACCTTGACATTTACTATCACCCCGGCAAAGCCAATGTGGTAGCGGATGCTCTTAGCAGATTGCCGTGTAGGCTTAACACCATGATCAAAGAGAAGCAACCAAGTTTGCATGAGGAGTTGGAGCAGTTCAGGACTGAGTTAGTTAGTAAAGGATTCCTAGCTAGCATTGAACTTCAACTCACTTTGATTAGCCAAATCAAGGAATCCCAGAAGGGGAGTCAAAGTATCGACGGAATCAAACGTCGTATTGGTACAGGAAAGGTACCTGGATTCACCAAAGACGAAGAAGGAGTACTGTGGTACAAGGGACGTATCTATGTGCCAGCAGATTCGGTGCTGAAGGAAGTGATCATGAAGGAAGCTCATGATACTCTTTATTCTATCCACCCCGGAGGAACAAAGATGTATCAGGATTTGAAAGAGCAATTTTGGTGGCACAAGATGAAGAGAGAGATCGGAAGCTACATCGCCAAATGTGACATCTGTCAAAGAGTCAAAGCAGAGCATCAGAGACCTGCAGGACTATTGCAACCATTGCAGATTCCAGAATGGAAATGGGATTCCGTTGGAATGGACTTTATCACCGGTTTACCTACTTCTAGTAGGGGAAATGACTCAATCTGGGTCATAGTTGATAGACTGTCCAAGGTAGCCCACTTTACACCTATAAAGACAACCTACCAGAGTGCAAAGTTAGCAGAGTTATACATTGCTAGGATTGTTAGTCTGCATGGAACCCCCAAGACCATCGTCTCAGATCGAGGAACCCAGATTACTTCAAGATTTTGGCAGGAAGTTCAGGAAGGTTTAGGGACCAAGTTAAACTTCAGTACCGCTTATCACCCGCAAACAGATGGACAGACTGAGAGAGTCAACCAGATCCTAGAGGATATGCTTAGAGCTTGTGTGTTGGAATACATATCAAAATGGGAAGACTGCCTACCTTTCGCAGAATTCTCATATATATCAAGCTAGTTTGCAGATGGCACCATTTGAATTCCTATACAGAAGAAAGTGTCGTACCCCTTTGAATTGGTCACAAGTAGGAGAGAGTCAGATCTTTGGACCTGACATTCTCCGAGAAGCAGAAGAGAAAGTTCACAGTCCGTGAGCACCTCAAGACCGCCCAATCCAGACAAAAGAGCTATGCCAACAAGAGAAGGAGAGACCTGACTTTCAATATCGGAGATTTCGTATATCTCAAGGTTTCACCATTGAAGGGAACTCAACGCTTTAGTCTGAAGGGAAAGTTAGCTCCCAGATATATCGGACCTTTCAAGATTCTAAACCGCCAAGGAGAAGTATCGTATCAAATGGAACTGCCTGAAGAGATGTCAGCCATCCACAGTGTGTTCCATATCTCGTTACTTCGCAAATGCTTGGAAGTGCCTGAGAAGACTGAAGTTTTCAAGAACATCGATCACAGAGCTGTGGAAATCAACAATGACCTGACCTATCGGGAAGTGCCCATCCGTATCTTAGAACAAGCCTACAGAACCACCAGGACCAGGAGTATCAAGTTTCTCAACATTCAGTGGAGCAACCATAACGAGGAGGAAGCTACTTGGGAGCGCGAAGATTACATTAGAACAGAGTTCCTAGATCTCTTTAGTTCCTAGTTTTCTTTGTAAATCTCGGGATGAGATTTTGTTTAAGGGGGTAAGGTTTGTAATATCCCAAAACTTTAATCCAAGGTTATCAAGATTAAATCATCCAAAAATGGGGTTAACAAAAACTTTTCCTAATTTAAAATGAAAGCATTCATATGTGTGTGCATTTAAAATAGGAGTTGTTTTGAATTGCCATGATTGAATGATCCAATGCTTGTAAAATGTTTCTTAGGTGATTTAAACATCATCTACATCATTCCCAAACTTTTCCTAAAGAAAAACAAATCAAAAAGAATTAAAAAGGAGGAATGGTCATTTTGGCAAATTAACTCTCATGTCTACTTTGGCTATTCCTAGTACTCAAAACTTAACAGAAATAATTCTTGATCTTTGCACCCCTTGCTAGTACACATAATGAGGTACCAAGGCCCACCTTTGGATCTGCTAAAAACATTCTGTTAACTATTTTAAATGACAGTTTAAAATTGAATCTAATGCATATGCATAGATCACCCCTATTTCAAAAACCATCTATTTGACCTCCACTTTCAAAACCGTTGCAACCAGAGACTACCTATCACTAGTGGAGATCACTCGAAAAATTTGAAACCAAAATTCAAAACTTTCTTTTATGTGGCCATTTAATCAAACACTTGGCATGCATAATCTCTACTCTAATCCTAGCTCACTGTTTACTACAGGGTTTTGCCCCCAAATGACCTTCATTTATCTCCTTTGTCCCCTCTTGATCTAACCAAACCCCTAACACCCCTCTCCCTTGTCCCTAGTCCCCATGCCATGCCATGCCGAGCCATGCCTCGCCGGCCAACCCTTGCCCCGCTGCAGCAGACCATTCCCTCTTTCCTCGCCATGTCTAGGAGGTAGCCAGGAGCTCACCGCCACCCCCTGTCCCTTGCCCGAGCCCAGAGCAGCAGTGGACCACCGAGCACAAACCGCGCCCAGTGCCACCGCACCATGCCAGTGCTGCCCCTAGAGCGCGCTCGGTCCCCCCTCACACAGACCGCCCCTTGGCAGCAGCCCACGCCCGCCGCTCTGCCTCGACCTGGAGAACACGCCAGACACCCCCGCTGGCCGCCCAACTCCTCACAGCCACCGCTCGCCGTGGACACCGCCGCCTCTACCTCTCAGAGCGCCACCTCGCCCCGATCGCGTGCCACCGCCCCTACGCTCGCATTCAAGTTCTAGAGCACCGCCAGGGAACCACACATCGATCGCCACCCCAAGCCATGCCTCTACCCCGCCGTAGCCATGTCGCCACCGTCGACTGCCCATCCCGCTCGGTCTCACCGTCGGGCCTATAAAAGGAGCCCTCCCCAGCCTCTTCTCTCCACACCATTCCACTCCTCTCACCTCTCTAAACCTCACCCACCTCTAGCCGGAGCAAGGCGAGCTCTGCCTCGCCAGAATTGGAGCCGGAGCAGCCGCGGCAGGAGGAGAAGGGCGCCGTTGATTGCGACCACCCCAAGCTCCGCCGCAACCGCGCCTCGCCTTGCCGTCGTCTTCCACGTCGTTTGCCAGCCTCGCCGACCCCGCTGGAGCCCTGGTACGCCCCCAGTAGACCCCTACCGAGCCGCTAGGGTTCGAGCTCGCCGGCGACCTGTTCGTCGTCGACGATGACCCTCAGTCGTAGATTCCTATTCTAATCGTATGGCCCACAGCGCGTGTACCGTTTCGCGTTTTAAGTGCCGCTGACACGCGGGACCCCCCTGTCAGCTGAGCCCCGCGCCGCGGAGCGCCACTGGGCCGGCCCATTTCTTTTCCTGCGCTAGCCCACCCATTCAAATCTGGATTTTTCTTTTTAGTTAAATCTAGTTTCTATCCCCTAGTTTGAAAATCAATTCAGAGAGTTTTATAAATCCAAATTGCATGAAACTAATTCTGTCTGAAAGGTATTGAAATGATCTATCCAAGCCTGTTGGATTTAATTCAATTACAGTTATAGATCTCTCCTAATAAAAATAAGAAGACAGAAGCTTTTTCAACTTGCAACATTTTTATAAAATCAACCAAGTTAGCTTTTGAGTTGATTCCAACTCTCAAAAATCACATTTCATCATATCTATCTAAGTATGTAATAATATTAAGGTTTACATGTAGTGACTTTGGACTAGTACCAAAATAATTCTATATAGGCATTTCTAGTCACTTTAAATCATTAAATGATGAACTTAAACCAAAGTAATATTGATCCAACCTTTTAAATCTCATTCCCACATGTTAGAGTATGTGGTGATGACATGTGTCAACATGATCCCATATTTTGAGTGGTTAATATTAAATCTTAGTTAAATTTTCAATGAGTAGAAATTATTTTTCTAAAATAAAAAGAAAGAAACTATTGAATTAAACTTGTGATGCTTGTGATGATAATAGATCATCAATTGTGTGTCTTAGAATGCTATCTAGCCTAGTTAAGTATTCTTTGGTGATTGTCTACTCCGCATGTATTGTTATAGAAGATAGTACCGACCAAGCTTACGAGGAGGAGAAGTGCTATCAAGACGAAGACGAAGAAAATTTCAACCACTACACCAACAAAGGCAAGCCACCATTAACAGTACAAGCTACCCTTAGCAAGCTAGCACTATCCAAGATTAACCCTTGCAAGTTAGTACTTGCAAGTGTAGTACTTAGCAACTAGAATCAAACTAGATGGTTTAGCAAAGATGCCTTAAGCATGCTTTGATCACACCTTTTTGACTATTAGTACCCCAAGTCTTACTTACAAGTTTTACTCCCATTAGTACACAAAGTTCTTTACTCGTTTTGAAGGTAGCATAAAAAGTATAAAACTTGACCTACTTAGAAACCTTTAGATGTCATTCTATGGCATGAGATTGATCCCATCCTTCCACCTTAGTGAACACTCTTAACTTAGTATTTTAGAGTAGATCCAAAACTTGAGTCACTTTAGATGGGAACAAATGGGTGAAAATGAATTGTGAAAACCTTGGAATGATGAGTCATTCTATTGAGATGTTTTGACATGTGTTGAGAAACACAACTGGTTTATGATGATAAAAATGATGAGGCATGAGCCTTAACCCTTTTATAAAACTGATGGTTAGATTCGGATGCGATACCATTCCAAATTTACCGTACAACCACACTACCTGAATTGGGTAAGGCTTAGCTAGAAATTTATATGCATTAGTATTAGTTCCCTCACGGGAGAGGTTTGAGCTGAGGCTACCTCTCAATGTTGTCCACCTATGCAATGCCCAAGATGACTGATGGTCATGGTTGAGAGGCCATGCTCATAGGAGAGGTGCTTATACTAGGGTGTGTAAAGGGAAGGTTATGTTTGATTATCTGCATACTAAGTATGATGATTCAGGGTTACCCCTGACAGATGTATCGAATCTTGTGGTGAAAGTGTACCACCTCTGCAGAGTGTCAAACTATTCGAATAGCCGCGTCCGCGGTTATGGACAGTTGGAATGGCCATACTGTTTCGTTGTCAGATGTTTTCTAAATAACTTGAAATGAATGATGAACTTTGACTTGACCACAACAGGGTTGTGTTTATGACAATAGCTCCCCAACTTAAGTGATTCTAGAACTTTACTTTATCTTTCTTTGCTTCAGAACTCAGCTTAGGTTTCAAACTTAACTTTATAGTTAAACTTAGCTCTAGCACTTTAACTTAGAATTATACTACTTGTTAGTGGTACTTTGCGAGTACTTAAAGAGTACTCATGGCTTTTGTCCCTGGCTATTATCATGGCCAGACTATGAAGGAGATTATCAAGATGATGGTCAGCAGGACGGCTATGATAACTAGGACTATCTGCCTTCGTCAGCATTGCCTGTGCCCCTGAAGATGGACCCCACGGCTACGCTTATCTTTTATTTCCGCTGCTTGTTATATTAAAGACTGGATCATGAGATCCTTATTTGTGTAAAACCTTATGTATGGTATGTAACTGATGATGTACTGTGATATCGAATCAGCTATGTCTCGCAAAAATGGTAATCCGGGTGTTGACAAAACCCAAGTTTTAAGCATAGTTTTGTCAAAACAAAAAAGACATCATTATCACTCCATTATGCACTTTGTGCATACCCAGTTTGACGGACATTGTCGTGCCGACCATAGCTAGCCTCCGCGACCATAAGGACCACCGCCAGGAGGTAGGACCAATACGCCTGGAGACTAGAGTTTCCACTCTAGGAAGATTGAGTTATGTCACCCGTCACCATGACAGGGAGGAAAGTTTTGTGTTGAAACCCAAGTTTTAAGCATAGTTTTTTCAAAACAAAAAAGACATCAATATCACTCCATTATGCGCATTGTGCATATCTAGTTTGACGACACATAAACCCACTTTTAGATGGTACGAGATCCCAACCCTCATGTCATTAGCCTAGGGAGACTTGGGGGAGCCCCACCGTGTGAGGCGCGCAAACCTTTCTCCGACCTCCCCTCGCCCCATCACCGATGGTGGACAGCGGGGACGGCGAGCCAATGCCTGCATTTTTCCTCCGAGCTTAGCGTACTTTCCACCCCAACATCGTCGATTTGTCCCCGTGGTCGGCTGCAAGATCTGGCTCGGTCATCCAATGTCTGCATCGTGCCCATGGGCAAGATGGAGCCGAAAATCGGGAGATACTAGTTGACAAACACCTAGTCTTCAGGACATCTGTGTGTTTGCATGCACTAGTGGAGCGTCGAGTGTATTCTTCCTCAAAAAAGGCATCGAATGGCATAGTACATGATAGGATTGCTTCGATTCACGGGGTTAGGAGGCTCAGTTCTTCGACTAGATCTTCACGTATACAATTGGATCTTCGGCCATGGCCAGCTGTGGACCTGCCATCAAGGTGCCACTTTAGTCGGCACCATGCCGTGGCATCTTTATTATGATTACTGAGGTATTGACAAGGATGAATAAGATAAAAATGGTTGCGTCAGATGACCAGTGCATTGCAAATCCAATACAAGGTCACAAAGGGATCACAGAGACCAATTTGGATGTGGTGAAGATGGTGAGCCAGATGATCAGAGTTTCACAGCAGTTTCGACAAGTGGGGGTGGCAACACAGGAAGATTCCGTTCTTGGACCATGTCTTGACTTCCGTGGTGAAAAAGCTAGGTGTGAACTTCACTGATTATACCTGGCAATGGTGGCCTTGTTGAAGGCATTGCCTAGAGTTCAGCCAGACTTTGTTTGTGATGAAAACCTATCATCTATGATCAGACAACGATGATGTTTGTGTATTTGTTTGCTTGTTGGAGACGTTGTTCTTGGAGAACTTTTTTTTGCAATCGGGTGTGGTATGTGGTAGTGGTAGTTGCTGCTGCTTCACTGATATTTTCGGCATTTTTTTCTTTTTTTTCTCTTTTACCAGTGTGCATCCTTGATGTCTTGATTGACTCTTGACATTATTTTGTTGCATAGGCTAGATGTAACTGATATCTGCGCTTCGTATTAATATATTTATTTTGTAGAAAATAAACCATATTTAGTTAGACCCATAGTACAACTGCGTACTAGTTTGTTTTGCGGATTTGCATGTTCTCATGTGCCGAAGAATATGCATGTTCTGAGTCATCTCCCTCACCATTAAATTTATCTCACCATTGCGCAAAGTGCGAGTTACACATGAGTTGCAAGTCGGTTCTAACTGTTGCAACTAAGAATTAGTACAAATTTTATAAGTTGTAACTAGGTTGTAACTGAGAATTAAAATAAATAGTAGGGGGACGTCAGCCGACTAAGACTAGATTGCAGGTGCTCTTTTTTTTGGGTTCAGATATAGCAGATCTGTACTCCACTTACTTTTTTGTTTTGCGGGTAGTGCACTCCACTTACCACTGATCAAGCAGCAGCGTCTGTTGCTAGCGGTCGCAAAAAATTACTAGTCGCAGCTAACCAGCTGCTCGGATAAGAACAACTGCAACTGTCACTACCAACATGGAGCAGAAGGGCTAAGGGCGTGTACAGTTGTCCACCTCAGCTGTCTAACAAGTGTCACGTTCGATTTTTTCTGATGTGGAAACGGTTGAACAAGGAGAGAGAAGAACGGCGTCTGTAGTTCTACGGACGGCCAGTATCCTTGAAAATCGGTCGCTATAGACAGCCTTTTTCCTGTTGTACGTGTAGGGTGCCTGTAATTGGCAGTTTTCTCGTGTCAAAGCGCCATAGATCCCAGCAGGAAGACAATCATTTATTCAATTGACATTTTCTTGTTCAGAAATCTAAACAGACGGCCTTGTTGTACACATCATCTACATCAGAGTCTGCATGTGACGTGGGGCTGTGGTACAGACGGTAGCTGTCTAGACCAATGTCCATGCCCTAAAACACCCTTTACGTGAATGACCGCTACGTCGAGCGTCCAGTCGGTCGTCTCTCCTAACGTGGAGTGACTAGCCGTGATATGCCACTAGAAAATCCACCGCGCCCACTCACCCATGCCAACGGCGATACTCAACCCTAGCCACAACTATCTCCTCACGTTTGAGGCTATCACCGCGCCAACTGTCCGGGGAGTTCGCTCCACCAATGACGTCCAAGCTTCAGATTTTTTTTCTCCCTCTCATATCTTCCCTCGGTAGTTTTTGTTTCGCAACCCCTGCCGGCTGACCGGTCCCGAGGCTGCTCCACTAAGAGGAAGAAGACTAGAGTCGAAGACACACAAGAATCACACAAGAAATTAACACAGGAAGAAAGAGCTTTTTATTGATATCTCTGTTGAACAGTACGTACAATGATTGCTCCTCTATTTATAGACTACAGGGGGATAACGATACCCACATGGGCTAACCTAGCCTGGTAGAGGCCACACCGAATGGGCACCTACCGGTCCAGTTTCCCAACACTCCCCCTGGGTATCTTATCTGTATATCCATGTCTTAAAACTCCGAAAAACCCAGTGGAAAAAAATATGGACAAAAGTACATGGTATACCTCTTGTTATGTTGCACGAATTGCCTCATTAAAAACCTCATGTGAGAAACTTTCATAAAAACTCACTAAGGGAAAAGAGTACAATTCACCTAACTGTAAATTTAAGTACTCAATCATCGGGATCGAGATTTCAGGGACGAGTTTGTGAAGATTCTCCCCCTGAACCTTGCATCTCCCTCAGTCTCATCATGCCAATTCCACGAACACATCTCTCGAAAGAAGATGCTGGCAATGATTTAGTGAATAAATCAGCAAGATTTTCATATGACTTGGTGTGCAATACTTTTACTTCGTTCATCTTTTGCATTTCATGTGCATAGAACTTGGGGTTTATATGCTTTGTAAGATTGCTCGTCACGTAACCCGTCTGAACTTGTGCAACACAAGCAGCATTATCTTCATAGATAATTGTTGAGGTTTGTACGGTGTTCAGCCCACATGACATCTGGATGTGGCTGACTACTCGTCGAAGCCATACACACTCTCGTGATGCTTCATATAATGCAATGATTTCCGAGTGGTTTGTCGAAGTTGACACAAGAGTTTGCTTAGACGATTTCCAGGAAATCGCTGTTCCACCACAAAGAAAAACATATCCAGTCTGTGACTTGGACGTGTGCGGGTCTGAAAGGTACCCAGCATCTGCATAGCCTACAACAGATAGGTCTTGGTTCTTTTGGTAAAACAATCCAAGGTCTTTGGTCCCTTGTAGGTACCGAAAAATATCCTTAACGCCTTTCCAATGCCTTTTGGTAGGCTCAGAACTATGCCTAGCAAGTAGATTGACGGCGAATGCAATATCCGGCCGTGTGCAGTTTGCGAGGTACATGAGTGCTCCAACCGCACTTAAGTAGGGGAATTCTGGTCCCAGAATTTCCTCCCTCTCTTCTTTAGGCCTGAACGGGTCCTTGTCTTGCTGCAGAGATCTTCCGACCATCGGGGTCTTAGAAGGGTATGCTTTGTCAAACCCAATTCGTTCCAACACCTTCTGGGTGTAGGCCGACTGGTGCAATAGAATCCCAGCAGGGGAATGCTCAAGTTGTAGACCTAGGCAGAACTTGGTTTTGCCTAAATCTTTCATCTCGAATTCCGACATCAGGTAGGAACTCGCTTCCTCAATATCCTCAGGTGTACCGATTATATTCAAATCGTCCACATACACCGAGATAATACAGAAACCATCCTGGGATCTCCGTATAAAAACACATGGGCAATCTTCATTGCTCGTGTAGCCCTTCTGATGAAGGAAATCGCTTAAACGATTATACCACATCCTACCTGACTGTTTAAGTCCATACAGTGACTTCTTAAGCTGAACGTTGTATAAACCCCTGTTTGCTCTATCCTGGTTCGGAACAGGGATACCTTCAGGTACTTTCATGTATATGTCCGAATCCAAGTTACCATATAGGTAAGCGGTGACAACATCCATAAGTTTCATTTTTAAGTCCATGTTTACTGCCATTGAGATCAAGTATCTAAAGGTAATTCCATCCATGACTGGGAAGTAAGTTTCCTCAAAGTCGACACCTGGTCGCTGAGTGAAACCTTGAGCAACGAGCCTTGCTTTGTACCTTACTACTTCATTATTTTTGTTTCTCTTTCGAACAAAAACCCACTTATGGCCAACAGGGCGAATGTGAGGAGGAGTTAGACAAACAGGCCCAAATACCTCTCTTTTGTTTAACGATAATAATTCAGTAGTGATTGCCTTTAGCCAATCTTTCCAATCCGACCTTTTCTTACAATCAGCGAGCGTGTTAGGCTCAGGGTCAAGATCTATGATTGAGGCAATTTTCTTGGCAAAATTAACGTCGACATTTGCCATGGCTCGATTGTATGACTCACCCGAATTAACATAGTTAATGGCCATTTCGTCATGGAGTGCATCAGGCACATCCTCTTGCTCCACCGAATTTCCCAATCCGGGGGCTAGGTCCTTTAGTTTTCCTGCTCCGATGTGTGCGCACACAACTTCGCTAGGTATTTCCGATATAGGAAAATTCAAGTCCGGGATTTCGTGCACTGAAACATCCGTACTTGTGCCAGGTCTCAACTGGCTCCCCTCTTTAGGGGTAGACTGTAATAAATCTCTCTTATCCTTTTTCTTCGGGCGTCCCCGGGTACTTGGGATTCGAGAAACCGGATTCCTCGTCCTCTTAGGCCTTAGGACGGGAGCGGGTATACCATCATTTTTATTTGGTATTTCAACCCTTTCTGGTGCATTGCGTGCAGGCACATGCGACTTTGTCACAGTCTTTAAATCACTAAAATGATCAGGCAGTTGATTCGCTAAGGAGTGCAAATCTAGTATCTTTTGGACTTCTCGATTAGACTCAAAAGTGCGCGGGTCATGAGCGTGGATCCCCGTGGCTTGCCACGTGATTTCACGACTTTTGTCATCCAGGGGTTGATTACCTTCCCCCAAAGTCGGAAAAAGATCCTCGTCAAAAATGCAGTCAGCAAAACGGGCCGTGTGACAGTCGCCTGTCATGGGGTCCAAGAACCTGATTATAGACACAGTCTCATAACCAACGTATATCCCCGACTTTCGGAACGGTCCCATTGCTGATCGCTGGGGTGGTGGTATAGGTACATATACCTGGCAACCGAACCTTCGAAGGTGGGAAATTTTCGGTGCCGACCCTTGCGCAAGTTGGATAGGAGTGGATGTTGTAGGCTGATGGTCGAAAGTTGATGAGATTGGCAGCGTGTAACACCGCGTGACCCCAACATGTAGTTGGTAAATTACAACCCTGAAGAAGTGGTCGGGCAATGAATTTGATTCTTTTAATCAATACCTCTGCAAGTCCATTTTGAGTGTGGACGTGCGGTACAGAGTGCTCAAGTTTGATTCCTGTTGCCATGCAATAATCATCGAATGCCTTGGAAGTAAATTCTCCGGCATTGTCCATTCGAATAGACTTTAAACGATAATCAGGGAATTTATTCCGTATTTGTATGATCTGGGAGATCAACTTTGCAAAAGCATGGTTCCTTGTTGACAGCAGGCAAACATTGGATCATTTAGAGGAAGCATCAATGAGCACCATGAAGTACCGAAACGGCCCCGAGAGGGGCTGAATTGGACCACATATGTCCCCTTGTATACGTTCCAAGAACGCGGGGATTTCATCTTTCACCTTTAGGGGAGACGGTCGAATGATCAATTTCCCCGTAGCGCATGCGGAGCACACGAAATCATCAGGATTCGGGAAATTTTTCACATTAACATTATGACCATTCGAGTTGTTAATTATATTTCTCATCATCCGAAGACCGGGATGGCCTAACCTATCATGCCAAAGGCAGAATAGTTCAGAGCTTCTAAAGACAGTCTTAAGGGTAGTGTAAATAGGTGGTGCTACTATCTTGGTGTAGTACAGCCCAGTAGCTAATGAAGGAAGTCTTTCGACAACATGTTTACCATTTTTGTCACGCTTGGTAATGAGTAGGAACTCCTTTCCATTCTCATCATCATCGGTCTCAACATGGAAACCATTTGCGCGGATGTCTCTAAAACTAAAGAGAGTACGAGTCGACTCCGGGTACAACAATGCTTCTTCAATGATCAAAGTTGTTCCATTCGGGAGTATGATAGTTGCTCTTCCGGAGCCAACTACATTCGGACCGCAGCCGGCAATCGTCATTATGTTACCGGGGTTTTTGGTAATAGACTCAAAGTACTTTGGTTCTCTCAAGATGGTATTTGTGGTGCCGCTATCAGCAAGGCACGTTTCCTCCATTTGGGCGCCACACGCGTTCTAAAATATAGTGTCTAATTAATATAATGGAGCGAGGAAGATGCTTCAACAAATAAAAACACATAAACATTTCAGAACACAACCATCTCATATTAAATAATGGAATAAATGAATAAAATAAATGTCATCCAATCGCCAAAAACAAATAAATGTTTTGCTCTCATAGAGCTTACAACCATATCGAAAAGATTGTATCAGATTATTGCCAAATGAAATCATGAAGTAAACAAAGAGGAGCTCAGATGGATACTGTAAAGAAACCATCAATCTCAGCTGCTATCTCTAGCTCGCTGAGCTTCTCTTCGTTGGCTATCATTGCCGAGGCAGCGGTGATGTCCAGCTGGGGCACGGGAGGGGGCACGAGGTGCTCAACCTCCATGGGCACCATGGCGTTCGTGAGAACCGCCGAAGGTGCTACCACATGTGCTACGCCATGTGCCACTACGGGCGCGGCGTTGTGCACGGGCGCCGCTCCGGGCACCGGTGGTGCCCCCATCTAGACGAGGTGCGCCTCACGCGCCTTCTTGTTGGCCTTGAATGCGTCCACGACGTGCTTGGGGGCCAAACACTGCCTGGAGAAGTGAGTCTTGGAGCCACAGCGGAAGCAGTCCTGGGGCCTAGCCTCCCCTTTACCTGCCTTTTGTTGCTTGGTCGGGTTGGAGGAGTTGGGGCCCTTCTTGCCCTTCTTGCCTCTCCTCTTGTGGATGGGCTTGCGCATCTTGTAGGCGCCGGCATTAGCTTCATGACTTGGGCCCCCTGCGAAGGGTTGCGCGGAGAAGTTCTTTTTGAGAACATTGTCCTGCGCCTCGGCCACTTGGAGAGCATCAATAAGCGCTGCATATTCCGTAAATCCTTCCTGGCGGTAGTTCCGCGAGGACTGAATAGTGGAAGGGTGGAATGTGGAGAGGGTCTTGTCTATCTTCTGCTGATCAGTGGTAGTAGAGCCACACAGCTGAAGAGTGGTACAAATCCGGTGTAATGCGGAGTTGTACTCCCCCACAGTCTTGAAGTCCGCAAACCTCAGACGAATCCAATCCGCCTCCGCCTGTGGCTGAACGGTGTACTTAAGCCTAGAGAACCGCTTGTTGAGGGCGGTCCAAAGGGCAGAAGCACTCCGTTCTGCCATGTACTCATTTTTAAGAGTCTCACACATGTGATGGCGGAGGAAATGCAGTGCTTTGGCGTTATCCTCCGAGGTGATGGTGCTTGGGGCCGTCTGGGTCCCCGCACTCAGCGCACCCTTGATGCATCGGCCCTCGAGGACGATCTCCACGTCCGAGACCCAAGTCAGGTAGTTCAGCCCATCCTGGGTTAGCGCCGGGAACTCACGGCTCACGATTCCGGTCATCTGCAATTTATGCAAAGTATGTGAGATTACAGCAGATAATCAGTTGCATAAATGCGATAATCGATACAATTATTCAAATATGAAGGCGGTCCAAAATTTAAATAGCAAACGTACATGCTAAGAATGAAATACAAAGAATTAAAGGCATAAAACATTTAATTACTGCGGTAAGACATAGTATAAAGTCATGTACACGGAGAGGTTATGTTAGGTGCGTACTAAACGCGAAAAGAGAAAAATAACGGCCCAGGAAAAAAAATGAAACAGGTCGAAAATGTCTGCCCCGCTCCACGTCTTTTTTTTTGTTTATTTTATTTTACACGGGCCGAAACCACGCGTGGCCGGCCCACCCCAGACCGTCCCAGCCCGTTTAGCGGGGGAACAGAGCTAGGAGACCTAGCTCTCGACTGGGGCGACATCGGCGGCAGCAGGGCGCGCCGGCGGCGCTGGAGGGGCGGCGCGCGCGTCCATCTGGGACGGGGTGGGGTGGCGGTTGCGCGACAGCGGCGCCAGTGGGGCATGACGGCGCGGTGGCCCTCGCGGCGGGTGGCGGGGAGCAGCCGCGGCCAGCAGGGCTCGGCGGCGGCACGGCGAGCGCAGCGGCGGCCGGCGCGGCCCGTGGCGGCGGCATGCGCACCGGCCAGCAGGGCACGGCGGCGGCGCGACGAGCACAGCGGCGGCCAGCGCAGCTCGTGGTGGTGGCATGCGCGGCCAGCAGGGCACGGCGGCACGAGCGGCGATCCGGCGGCGCGGCCAGCGGGGCTCGACGGCGGCACGGCGAGCGCAGCGCCCGCCCGTGGCGGCGGCATGCGCACCGGCCAGCAGGGCACGGCGGCGGCGCGGCGAGCACAGCGGCGGCCGGCGCAACTCGTGGTGGTGGCATGCGCGGCACGGCGGCAACCCGGCAGCGCGGCCGGCGCAACTACACGGCTAGCGGGGCTAGCAGCGCTCGCGCTCGCGACCAGTACGGCGAGCGGCAGTGCGGCCAGCAGGGCCGGCAACGCTTGCGCGCACGTCCAGTACTACGAGCGGCAGTGCCTTGAGCAGAGCGCAGTGCGTAGATGCATCTTGCATCCATGTGTGCACGACAGAGTTTCAAGAATTTGTTTTTCGCCTCGTTCATCTGGAATCGATGCAACACGTGCAGAACTAATACATCGCGGCGGTACCGATCAGCAGGATCTCTGTGTACCTTCTCTCTAGGGTGTAGTCAACAAGTCCCCAGATCCGAGAGTATCGACATTGGTCGGCGACAGCGTGTCCACTCGACTCTCGGGGAGAAATCCACACGATAGATTAGATCTAAATTACGTGTTAACCGCAAAAATTGAAAGGAAATCGAACAATGAATCCATTTTTGCGGTCAATTTCGGATTACCTTCAACGAAAGCCTGCGTGATGCAGGCTCGACGGTGGCTTGACGGAGGCTCGACGGAGAGACACGTGCTGATAACGTGTTTCGCAACCCCTGCCGGCTAGCCGGTCCCGAGGCTGCTCCACTAAGAGGAAGAAGACTAGAGTCGAAGACACACAAGAATCACACAAGAAATGGACATAGGAAGAAAGAGCTTTTTATTGATATCTCTGTTGAACAGTACGTACAATGATTGCTTCTCTATTTATAGACTACAGGGGGATAACGATACCCACATGGGCTAACCTAGCCTGGTAGAGGCCACACCGAATGAGCCCCTACCGGTCCAGTTTCCCAACAGTTTTAAATATCATAGTTCTCTCTGCTGCTCTCAAACCATCCTCGCACACAACCAGAGCTTGGAGCAATGACAACCACCACAATGGGACTCTCCTCTCCTGCCTTCGCCGGCAAGGCGGTTAAGAACATGCCCGGGTCACAATGCGCAAGAAGCTGCCAAGGCCAAGCTGGTTTCCTCGGGCAGCCCGTGGTACGGCTCTGACCGTGTGCTCTACCTCGACCCGCTCTCCGGCGAGCCCCCGAGCTACCTCACCGGCGAGTTCCCCGGCGACTACGGGTGGGACACCGCGGTGTGGAAAATATTGAATCCCTAATATTTTGGTGTATTTAGTTGACCCTTGTGAGGGTATATATAGAATTACAAAGAGTAGGTAGACTTGGAGTACAAGATGATCTTAGAATCTTAGTCTATCTCATATACGTATATGATCTGTATTCTAACATCCCCTTAGTCGTAGCGGGAGTGAAACGGATGCTTGCGACTGGATTTGAAGTCTTGCACTTCCGTCGTCTTCACCTCCTTATCATCATCACCTGCGTGGACATGATCATGACTGGCACCTAGGGGCGATGACTGCGTTCCCTCCGGTGCCTGTCTTCAAGAATATAATACACGCTTAGCCCTTTCCATCAGTTCGGACTTTTGGAATAATTGGCAAGAGCAACAATTCAATATGGTATCAGAGCCAAGAGGTCTCAAGTTCAAGACCCTGCTCACGCAGTATTAAAAAAAGATTCTGCAGCCTGCACCGAACCCATGCTAAGGACTAAAATAGCCTAGACGTGAGGGGGAGTGTTAAGAATATAATACACGCCTAGCCCTTTCCATCAGTTCGGACTTTTGGAATAATTGGCAAGGGCAACAATTCAATACGCAAGGCTCTCGGCTGACCCTGAGACATTTGCTAAGAACCGGGAGCTCGAGGTGATCCACTCTAGGTGGGCTATGCTCGGCGCCCTCGGGTGCGTCTTCCCTGGGCTCCTCACCCGCAACGGCGTCAAGTTCGGCGAGGCCGTATGTTTCAAGGCTGGCTCACAGATTTTCAGCGAGGGAGGCCTCGACAACCTTGGCAACCCGAGCCTGGTGCACGCGCAGAGCATTCTCGCCATCTGGGCATGCCAGGTCGTGCTCATGGGTGCCGTGGAGGGGTACCGGGTTGCCGGAGTCCCGCTCGGTGAGATCGTCGACCCTCTGTACCCTGGCGGCAGCTTTGACCCCCTCGGCTTGGCTGACGACCCCGAGGCCTTCGCCGAGCTTAAGGTTAAGGAGCTCAAGAACGGTCGTCTCGCCATGTTCTCCATGTTTGGCTTCTTCGTGCATACCATCGTCACCGGCAAGAGGCCCCTCGAGAACCTGCCCGACCACTTGGCAGACCCCGTCAACAACAACGTATGGGCGTTCGCCACCAACTTTGTTCCCGGCAAATAAGCCATCACTAAGGGTGCATGCCGAGGCCAGGTATGTGAGCCGCGAGTGTCTAGGAGACCGTGCACCCGATGAAGTGAGCACAATTGGTTTCGCTGCTTCTACTACCATGATGTATTACGAGGATTGATTCTACGAAAACATGTTACATACTAGACTTGGAGGTTAATTTTGTGATGTCACGTTGTTACAAATATCTTCACTATCTTTTTAACTAGGAGCTAGTGATCGGATACCGTAGTTGTGATATGCAATAGATTACAGGGTATGGTAATCTCGGTGTACATTTCTTTTTGACGGAAACGGCAGGAGCACTGCCTTTATGCATTATAGAAAGAGGGGAACATAGTACAATTTTTTTACAGACAGGACAACGCCAAAGAGAGGCTGGGTAGACAGAAAAAAACAATCGAAACTCAGGCTCTGAAAGCAAGCTTGGACTGAGCAGCATCGGCTCTGGCCCTCTCGGCGACGGCGGTCGGAGGTAAGTTTTTGTGCTGAAAAATGCGTTGGTTCCACTCGTTCCAAATGCTCCTCATCACGTGAGCTGCCAACGAGAGCATGTCTTTTCTCCGAGCACCACGATCAACTTTCCAAAGATTCTCCCACCAATAGCATAAGTCCAAGGCACTCATCGTGATCAGGCACATATGAGGTTCATCCGAGAGGCAGGGTGTCCATTTCATGATCAAACAATGTCATGTAATCAAGTTCAGGTGAGATGGGAGGACCAAACACATCAGATATTTCCCAATAAAGGCAAATCTATACATATATTTATATCCAATCAGATCAAGTACACCCAACTGAACAAATCAGACGAAGAGGGCCGTGAACATAATCAACTAAGTAAAGTATCAATTCCAAGGAAATAGAAACCCTTGAGCTGGTTGGTCACAAGACTGCATCTACTAGGAATTCATGTAAATAATAAGGCTCTTGTCGTTTAACAAGCCAAAGCTGGTGCAATCCCATTCCTTTCTACAAAAAGCCAAGGCTGTCCACTTCACCCAGCTCCACCACCCTACTCGGCAACTGCTGGAGCAGCGTACATGTTACTAACTAAGAACCTCTCTAGTCTGAATTCTGAAATGATGTCGACATGTGTCTTACCCTACAATTAATATGTTGTGATAACATTCCACATATAATGTGGGTGCTATCTATATTATATTCGTTGCCTGAAATTGTAGAAAGTTTCAGTCACCTTTCCGTGATTATGTCTTCTCTTGCCTCTTGGCATGTTTTTTTTTTTTTGAGCTACTCATCATAAACATCCTTCCTTAGAAAAGAAGAAGAAAAGAACGTATAGCGGGCTGGGTCAGCCAATAAAATTATTAGAAATAAAGTGGTGTAACATATATGAACAGGATGAGAGACATCCTTCCTTAGAAAAGAAGAAAAAAGAAGAAAAAAGAAGGTAAATATGAACCTATTATAAAAAATCCATCAAAAAAAAATTAAAATGTTATTTAAAAAAAAGGTTTGCATATGCATCCAGGCGTTCTATGTCAGCACATAAGTTTTTGAGGGAAAAGAACATTTTATGTTGCTTGTGTAAGAAGACAAAAAATTCCGTGAATAGTCATGTTGAATCATTGAAATTTATCCTTTTTACACGAGAAATAAAAAATATTATTTTCCCCTGAAAACTTGTGTGCGGAATGTCCGGATGTACGTACAAATATTTTTTTAATTCATTGACATGCTGAAATTTGTATTCAAACAATGGGTTCATTTGTTTATGAGCCAAAATGTATTTTCACGTAAATAAATTATATAAGAGATATGTCAACCAAATGATCCGTCGGCATACTATGTCAACCAAAAAGCCGAAAACAACCACCATTGTCATCACTAAACGTTGAAAGAAGATCAAATATTTATCATTGAAGGCCCTAGCCATAATATCCAACATTTACAACTTGCTCTTTCACTTCTACCTCTCTAGTATGGACACGAAAAAATACTAGATTTAACCACACTTACCAATTTCCTGAACTTGCACAATACTTATCCAAAAACTGCCTGTGACACTCTGCATTCTGTTTATAGGCTCGCATTGATACCATAGAATCATCTGTCAAAAGAAAACTAGAAACTTTTGGGACATCAAAGCACACCTTAACACCAACAAGGTAATCTCTCTCATGGTTTTGAAGAAAGAGCGTTTAAAGCCTTTTGCATATAGAAGACCCCCCCCCCCCCCCCACCACCACCATCACCACCACACAAAGACCCCTTGTCAGAGGCCAGGTTTTGTTTTGAACCATGTAGGAGAGTTGCATGTGTATTCATGAAGAAGAAAATAGTACAATGCCAAAAGAAGACACGACCCGTGTAATGCCATAGAGGTACACCTCGATGGATAACAACAAACACGGCCAAACCAACCTAAACTAGAGCAGTCGAAAGAACACAAGACATGTACACAAAAATACAACCATAGCAAAGCCTAGCCAGAACAACACGACCCTAAAACAACAACCTTGACAATCACGACGGCTGAAGCACATACATTACCAGAATGAAACCGCTAGAAGCCTTAGATGAGATCAACTGCACAAGCATAGGAACCACACCTTCGAACGACCTCAACACGCTCCCAATGTCACCAGGTATATCTACACCTAGGTCATTGAAGATGGGCCATGGTGGTTGACGAGCACAACCAGACAACAATGAGAACTGAGCCAGACGAAGAATCAAGGACATAACCATACTAACAAGGAGACAAATCTGGCAGGTCCACCGCCGGACCTGGTAAATTAATGAATACGACCTCACACGACCAAGAGACATGAAGTTAATCCACAATAGCATAACCACACCAAAGAAGATACGATACCATCACTACCACATCCTCGGTGACATGGACACTGTCGTGCCGACCATAGCCATCCTCCACGACCACAACGACCACCACCAGGAGGCATGACCAATACCCCTGGAGACTAGAGTTTCCAGTCCAGCAAGATTCAGTCATGTCACCTGCCACCGCGACGGGGAGGCTAATTTTATGATGAAATCCAACTGTAAGCATAGTTTTGTCAAAGAAAAGAAACATCGTTATCACTCCGTTATATGCTTTGTGCATATCCAGTTTGACGACACATGAACCCACTTTTAGATGGTATGAGGGTTACACTTAGCGAATTCTGGACATGTAGGTGGAATACTACCACTGCGGGTAAACCGAAGTGAACCTTGTGGTACAATCGCCCAACATTGGTCTTCCATGTAGATATGGCCTAAACAAACCTAAACCAAGAAAAAATTACAGTGGTCAACTCTCATTGGAGGCCGATCAAAGGGTATATCTGTGGTGGCCCCAAACTAGGGTTTCACCATAAAATAACCGCCAGAGCAAGTGTAGGTGGAAGGTCCATAGATGAAATATCTAGATCCCAGGTGTGACTGTCTTCACATGCATGCGTTTACAGTTAGCAAATTCTGGACGTGTAGGTGGAATACTTTCACTGCGGATAAACCATGGTGAACATTATGGTACAATGGCCAACCTTGGTCTTCCATTTAGATATGGTCTAAACAAAACCTAAACCAAGAAAAAAAGTACATTGGTCAACCCTCATTAGAGGCCTATCAAAGGGGTAGTAATGTGGCGGGAAAGAAATGGCCAAATTTAAGAA
The DNA here is from genome assembly GCA_916181665.1 of Avena sativa. NCBI lineage: Eukaryota > Viridiplantae > Streptophyta > Magnoliopsida > Poales > Poaceae > Avena > Avena sativa. Next base: position 524,048,248 of record OV702279.1, read on the forward strand.
AATGGTCTTTGCCATGTGGGAAGTCAAAAAACACACAACAAAGAACTTTGCTGTGTCAAAAGTGGAAAAGCACACGGCAAAGGATTATTCTGGCGGAAAACTCCCTGCGCTGGAAAATTGCCCAAGTTGAAAAAATACATTAGCCGGAAAAATGCGCGCGGTTTAAAAAGTTGAAACAAAAAACATTTTGCCTTGTGTTACGTCGTGTGACACGGCAAATTCTCGCCGTCACGACGGCCCGTTAGGTGAGGCGAGTATGTCCACATGTCCTGACAGTTCGCCATGCACCGTTTTTGCTGTGTATTTTTTGGGGATTTTGACGTGTGCCTTCTTTTGCCGTGTGTTGTTCTTGTGTTTTACCGTGTAGTTTTATTTCGCCTTGTGTTATTTTGTGGCGCGCGATATCGTCGTCCTTTGCCGTGCATTGGCAAATCCGGAGTTGCACGTCAAAGCCACGTTTTCCCATAGCATTGATCTGGTCACAATTATAATGTGCATCACTTCACTGAGCCACCAGTTACCTGCAAAATATATATTATAAACTACTCCCTCCGTTTTAAAATATAAGATGTTTTAGCTTTGTGAATGAAGTGTATCTAGACTTGTTTTAGTGTCTAGGTTCATCTAGGTTTGGAGTGAATCTAGATACTAAAAAGAGTCTAGATACACGTCTTTCATAAAGCTAAAACATCTTATATTATGAAACGGAGGGAGTACATAGCAGATATATCAATCTAGAGTAACATTGCCCGCTGGTTTAGCATCTCTTGTTGGAAACACACGCTGTCCATATGGATATGGTTGTATGCTATCGATTGTTGCTCTGGACAGGACATGTCTTATGGTATGTTTGCAACAAGCTACATGCTTCTCCGAGTGTAAAAATCAACAACCAATTTAGGTTTATTTATATAAGTGCTCCTTTTAATATTTGTCCATTGTACTAGGTTGCGTGATTCATTGGTAAGTTTGTTCAGTCATCTATCTATTATATACTAAAAGCAATATAAGATTGTTTTTCGAGTGACCAGGTTGATCCATATAAACTTTAAAAATATGGTATATTGATCTGTATATTAACGGTTTTAAACAGGTGCGGGCGGGTACATGACACGGCAGTTCAATGAAAGGGGTCACAATCCGGTACATACTTCCGGCCAGCTGACCGTCGCTAAAATTATACGGGAATTCTATTTTCAGAACGGTTGGTAGATGATCAAACCCGGCGGGCTGACGCGTGTCGTCGGATCAATCGCGATCAAAACAGATGACGAGATGAGCTCCTCTCCTCTCAGTCGTTTCCTCATTTTTCGTAAACCACACGAGACGAGAAAGGCCATCGGTTGTGTTCCCTCCAGCGCCTGCCGCCGGACCAGCCCCCCCGCCCCCTCCACTTTGTATCCTCGTCGCCGGTTCCTGCACTCTGTCTCTGCCGTCCTCGCCTGCAGCTGGAGCTAGCGTTGCTTTCCCCTCGCCGTTGCCCTCCAACTAGCGGCCGGCCTGCTTCCGCCTTCTCTCCATGCCCGGTATGATCTCCGGCGACCGGCGCATCCCCTACTACCCGCGCCTCCTCCGGCGAGCAGTGCCACTGCCGCTCTTCCTCGATGCACTGAAGAGTATGGAAGACAAAATCTCAACGAAATTGGTGACATGGGAGACAATAAATAGTCTAAATTGAACAGAAAAATTGAATGCCCGTGACCAGAATCGCATATTGGTGCATATGCTTTTCTTTGAAGAGAACTAATTAATCGTCACAAGGATGCATGTCTTGGTCAATTGTAGCAGGAGAGAGAAACAAGAACTAAGGAAGAAGATAACTAGATAAGCACCAGCGTGTGTATGGTGAGGATGACAATTTGCTTTCTCAGCTAGGTGCACACAAGTGTTGTACCACACAAAATATTATGGTGGAGTTGTGTTTGTCCTTCGCTAGATGCACACAAGTAGTTGTACCAGAAAATATATACTTTATGAATTTGAGTATGATTTTGCGTGGTGTCGATAAAACTGATCTGATTACCCTTTTCTCTTGTATCAACTCTATTTTTTGGGCTAGGGATAGATCTGCAGCGGTGGGTGGTGTGGCAACCATGGTCTTTTGGGCCTCATGGTGGTGTCGGTGGATGGTTCGCCATGAGGCGGTGGCCTGATCTAGCTGTCTAGTCTCGTCCGGTGGTAGTGGATCAACACAATATTAATGCGGTTATCAATGTAGTTACTCAGTCATTTGGCTAATAGCTACTAACATTGTACCGGTTTGGTTATCTAGCTGTTTACAATATACTTATCACTACGAAGTGTCGTCTAGCTAATAGTTATCTATATGATACTGATGGATTTATCCATGTGTTCACTGTATAGTTATCAACCCAGTACTTATAAATTTATCCATGTATTTAGAGTATATTATCACTGCGGAGTCAATATAGTTATCATCTCGTCTAGCTAATAGTTACTCACCCAATACTGATGGAGTTATCCATGTGTTCACTATATAGTTATCAACCCTGTACTTATAAATTTATCCCTGTGTTTAGGGTATAGTTATCAACATAATATTGATGCGTTTATCGATGTAGTTACTCAGTCATTTGGCTAATAGCTACTAACATTGTACCGGTTTGGTTATCTAGCTGTTTAGAGTATACTTATCACCATGAAGTGTCCTCTAGCTAATAGTTACCCATCTGGTAATGATGGAGTTATCCATGTGTTCACTATATAGTTATCAACCCAGTACTTATAAAGTTATCCATGTGTTTAGGGTATATTATCACCACGAAGTCAATATAGTTATCATCTCGTCTAGCTAATAGTTACCCACCCAGAACTGATGGAGTTATCGATGTAGTTACTCAGTCATTTGGCTAATAGCTACTAACATTGTACCGGTTTGGTTATCTAGTTGTTGACGTAAACTTATGCATTATGAGGTGGGTTAATTTGCGTGCTACAGTTTGGATAACTCTCGTGTTAGAGGTGGATAATTTTTGCGTCCGAAAAAGTCGTCAAATCATATAAGATGAGATCTAGTTTCGAAGATCTCGATGTGGTTCGGCCAACAGTGAAAACAGATTTGAAGTTGGATAAAATATTTGATCGATATTTTGAATTTTTGGATCCCGTATTAAATCCGGTGAACATTTGTGGTTTATGCTTACCTCCACAACTTTCTTAAGGTACGCTATTTATGCACTAAATCAATGCTTAATTAACGGAAAACTTTTCCATGCACGCACACGTACGGAGCGCTCTGATCGGAACAATCCTTTCGCCGAATTCTACCGTTGCCCTAATGCAAATAATGTTACTTTCTCCGATCCAAATTAATTGATTTGGATTTGTCTAGATTCGGAAGTATCTAACACTAAAATATGTCTAGATACATCTGAATCTAGACAAATAAGAGTCAATTAATTTGGATTGGAGGGAGTAGCAATTTTACGTTTTTTCGCATGCATGCAAAAACTCATCTATACAACCTATTTTATCCAAGTGGGTAACTTACGTGTTATATGATTGATAATATACATATGCATGGATAACTCATGCGTTACCGTGGATAACTTTTGGATCGAATTTTTTTTGTCGAAACATATCAACATAGGATCTAGTTTTAAAGATCTCGACGCAACTAGACCAATAGCGAAAACAAATTCTAAATCGGATAAACGATTTAGCTTGTAAAACATTTTGAATTTTGAATTTTCATATTAGTTCCTACTCCCTCCGTTCATAAATATAAGACGGTTTAGCTTTGTGAATCAAATGTATCTAGACGTCTTTTAGTGTATAGGTTCGTAGAGGTTTTAGGTGAACCTATACACTAAAAAGAGTCTAGATACATTCATTTTACAAAGTTAAAATGTCTTATATTTCTGAATAGAGAGAGTACTACGTAAGCCTTTCTTCCTTTTGTGCTTATGAACTAAACTGTTCTTAATTGGCGCTGATTAGGACTAAATCAATTTTAATTAGTCCTTGCCGTGCACACAACCATGCGCCCGGTCACGCAGAAGCTTGCTAGGTCGGAACTCAGTGTTGTCTGATCCGCCAGATTTTGTATTTCATAGAACGTCCGCTAGGTAGCAATGTCCAAATTATATTGATCATTAGATCTAGAATATAGTTTTAGGATTTAACTAGCACAAAGCCCGTACGTTGCTAATGTACCACATCAAATCAAATGGTTATTATTTTATATGTTTAAATTTGTACGTCGATTGAATCCAAATGACACGTAGACTTTGATTGACCTATCTTTTGTACCGTATTTAGTGAAAATCACAATGACATGTAGACTTGTATTGACCTATCTTTTGTACCGTGTATTAGTGAAAATCACATAACATCTATTTTAAACGTGTAATAGTAGTGTGTACATTGATAAAGAGTGGTATAAGTCGGCGAATGGTGCTTTAATAACATAAAATCTGAATATACACTAAAATATAACTGAAAAGTTCCTTCCACATCTAAGCATCAGCATATCTATCATCATGTACTTACCTTGTTATACCTAAAAATGCATCATGGTTTATGTCCTTTTTTCGGAAGTACAAAAATTACAAAGACATGCATGTTTTTGTACATAATCTTTACCATGTTATAAAGTTTCTGTTCTAATTCTTTGATAACTTAGCATTAATATGCAGAGTTTGGCAAAGTGCTTCTTAGACCTAAAAATCAAGACACACGAACCATATGACAGCTGAACTTTTATAGCATAATCATTGTCTACAATGTTTTGTCCCAAAACTGCAAGATACAATAGAGAAGCTATCACACTGTTCATTCAAAATGGTGAAGTAATAGCTCGAATGATTAGTTAAAAAACGACGCAGCAATTTTGATTGGAAATACGGGCTAAGTACAAACAAATATGAAGAGAAAGTGGGTCGATGCTGGGCTGGTTGCTTGGTGAAGGCGACAAATGGGTGATGTTTTGGAGGCGTCGTCTAGCACTCGTTCAGTTGGTGATGTTATGGTGGCGTCGTCCGATACTCGTTCAGTTGTTGGTAGCAGTTTGGGAGCCCAACGCAGCGGTGGCGCAGCTTCTCCCCATCCCTCCCGCCCCCATTCTCCTTGGGCACAGGTCCGACGGTGGCGCTGGTCGTCTCCTCCTCCAACCACTCCCGAAGAAATCCAACCTCTTTAATACTGTATCAATTAGTACTACTGAAATCCCGTAAGCAAGCAAAGCAAAGCAAAGCATGAACTATACACAGCTGTGTGCACCAAGTACGAACGCATAAAAGAAAAGGAATGCAGCAAATCATCTAGCAGCCTTTATCGCTGCTGCTCTAATCCAGCAAATCATTCCGAGCATGCATGGTAGTCTCTCCACCGCGAATTCTTCGATCGTTGTGTCCCCAGCTGCCTTCTGCTTCTCGCCCGCCGCAACTACTGCTCACCCAGGCCCTCTCCCGCTCTTCCATTGCAGGGGTGTCCGGCCGCCCTCCAATCCCCGACGCGGCACCTCCGGGAATGGGGAGAGGCCGACCGGACTGGAGGTGAGGGCCACCCTTCAATCCCCGACACGGCGGCCGACATCTCCGGGAATGGGTTCGCGGCCATCCTCTGGGCTAAGGCGAGGTCCAGCCGCCCTCCAGTCCCCGTCGCGGCGGCATCTCTAGGAATTGGGGCCGGTATCTCCGGGAATGGGGACGCGGTGGGCGATGGAGAGATCCGTCTGGGCGGCGCCAGGCGAAGGTGGGAGGGAGGGTAGGGGCGCGCAGCAGTGGGCGATGGCGAGGTCCGGCCGTGCTGCACCGCTCTAGCCTCTAGGCGGGGATGGTGATGTCGAGGTGGAGGGTGCGGCCTTCTGTCTCGCGCAGAGGAAGAAGCAAACAGGAGAGTTGACTAAGCGGTGGCACACCATGTAATTACTCCGAACTGCTGAGGGCAAAAGGGTCTTTTTTGGACGGACGAAGGCGAAGGACAGAAACAGTCCTGTCTGTCTTTATTATTCCACGGCAACTATCTCCGTTACGTTCGCGAGTTACTCATAGAATTAGTCGGCTCATACCAACCAAAAAAAAGAACAACCAGTCAAGCATGCGTCCTTGCTCCTCTCTTCGTATCTCCACTGCCGGCCAGGGAGGCAACGGGTGAATATATAAGAGGATGATGGCTGCAAGGAACTGGCTTGCCGCGTCCTAGACTGTGCAAATGGCTAACCTACGCATCGCCAGCGAGCCATCACAGAGATACAAATAGAGGCCTTGCAGAGCAAATAGAGGCATGCTGGCCAGCGGCGCAACAAGATGAGAACAGTCAGTCCAGCCATATTAATTGGATATATGACTAACATCAAATCATGTGATGAAGCTGTATATATAGATCCCATACCAAAACAAGACCAGAAAAACATTGCCAATCAAATTAAACATGCAAACTTAAGAATTGCGGGTATGTGCAACGAACTATCCAACTAGGGAGAAGAACAGACAAGCACGGATCACTCATTGTAGAAGAAGAAGAAGATACAAAGAGCACATAGTTTTTCTTTCTGGGAGACACAGACACCACGGCGCACGAACGCCTTTTCTTTCTCTTCACAGACTCAAAACAAACTACAGGTACAGCCATGATGATTTATAGCCTAGCTAGCTAGGGACGACGCACGTACGCCACGATAGATCCTATTTTCCCTCGATCGTGAGCTGCTCACTCATCCGCGAGAGACAGACCAGGGCGTTCCCTGCGACTGCTGCGAGCGCCCTTCGATGCCACAAATTAAACCGGCTCGACTCCAACTGAACCCGAACGCGCGCGGCCACGCACCGGCGTTCCGGCCGCTCGACCTGACCTAGACCAACACGACGGACGCCACGCGAGAACAGACTCACACGTCCTCGACACACACGCACGCACGCACGCACCGGACACACCTGTCGCGGTTTATTGCTAACACAATCTCGAAGAGGCGGGTGAGCTCGCTGGCGCCGCTCACCGTCGTCGCCGCCATGCTGCCACTAGGGGGACCTAGGGGCGTGGCTCCACCTCCCCGGCCCTCCCTGGAAGACGAGCTCGATGCACGGCGTCGGCGGCGGCGAGATGCCGCTGCCACTCGCCTGGCCGCGGCGGTCCACCTCGGGCGGCGCGCTCGCGCTACGCCTCGACGGGGAGGAAGCTCGGCGCCGGCCGCGCAGCTCCTCCCCGTGGACGCCGCCTAGCTCGCTGTCACGACTGGGGGAGTCGGGACGGCGGCGGCATTGCGCGATGGCGCAGCCCAAAACCAGCACGGCGACGGCAATGCCGCCGCCGATGATCGCGGCGATCTCTCCGGAATCAATCTGCTCGCTCATGGTGTGCTTGAGTGTGGGCGAGGAATGATCTCTACTGTGTGTGAGGATGCAGGGGAGGAGTGCGGGGGGAGAGTGAAGATTTATAGAGGTTTTGCTAGTTGTGGGGTTTAGGATTTCCTTTCCATGTTCACGTGCAACACAGACATGGGACCTAGAATGCAGATTTAACCATCAATATAGTCTGGATGATCTGGACTAATATGGTTCCTAAAAAAACACTGATTATCTTTTTTGCATATAATTGATAAGTTCTCATTTTACATGAAAATACATATATATATAGACGTTATATTTAGCATGGTTAACTGCCACGTCTTAGTTTACACCTAAGAATCTAGCATATATCTCACCTGATGAAATCCTAGTGAGACATGGACACGTACCATATCAATTAAGAGTAGTGATGTGCACAAGCTCCTTTTTCTTCAAACGGTATATGAGCAGCACGTTTACACCTAATAAACCAGCATATATTTAATTGGATGACATCCTAGTGAGGCATGGACAGTACATATCAATTAGGGGAGCCCTACGCGTCCCCCGGTGATAAATCCCCGGATCCCGCGGGTCCTTTTTCCCTAAAACAGGACCAAATCCCACTTTTACTACAAAACGCCGCTTTTGCTACAAATAGTTTCGCTTTTGCTACATGTAGCAAAAAAGGTTCGTCCATGGGACAAAAAATTAAAAAGACAGATCTCGCCAGAGTTTCGTCGGAGGTTATGTAGCAAAAAAATTGTGCTAATGTAGCAAACCCGATTACACCGATGGCATCGCCAGAGACTTTCGTCGGAAGACCTCGTAGCAAAAATTTGAACTGTTGTAGCAAAATCATAAAACGAGCATCATCTTTAGTGTATCAAAAAAAATGAGAAATAAATTTATAATTTTATTCACTTATTGATTATATGTTAGGAACCATTATAGATCTAAATTTAATAAAATTATTATGCTGAAGAAAATATCACATGCGTAGGTGAACATCCCTTTTTAATTTAAGTTTGAATTATTATTGTGCCATCTCCGGACTGATGACCAGTTGTATCATTTTTATGTATTAGCTGAACAAATTTAATTAAGTTCAGTCCATCATGTGATGTTGGTTAATATTTAGATTATCGGTCATTAGTAGTAAAATGCTATTTCTTATGGTCCAAATCATAACTAAAGATCATGTCGGTCCAAATAATAACTAAAGATCATATCAATGGTGCGAACAAAAAATAGTTGATATTTCTAGTGAGAAGGAACATAAATTTTCTTAATGATGCAGAGTAGAATATTATCCTTTTTAATAATCCATGTACACACTAAGAAATGTATTCTCATTTCTTCAGATCTTTTTTCGCGCTTTAACTTCCTATTTTCCAGACATGGGACGTTTTTGTTTTATCAAAAAATGTGACTTTTAGACATGGGCAATGTCCACAATGTGACACAACATTAATCAAAGGAATAGAAGGTTGACTCATGTTTGCACGGCTGACGTGGAAGTTTACCTTTAAAATATAAATGAAAATAAAAAATAAGTTCTAGGTAATGATTGACTTACAGTGTTAATTTTTTTATATTTATCTAAAAGTAAAAAATTGTGAAAAATATGCAAGCAAATAGTATAGATGCTTATCTAAGGTCAATAAGAGCTTTTGATTTTTGTTAACATTTTAGTTTGATAGGCTTATTTTGACACTGGTCTCAGACTTTGAATAAATTAACTCATAAAAGAATGCACTATTGGAAAATCCCCACCATTGATTTCTATCCCCACCGGGACCTCACACCCTCAATATCCCATAAAGAATCGGGAGGCATGGAACTAAATTTCAATCTTGTACCTCTAGTTCACTTATTGTACTTTGTTTAACGAATCTGTGAAGCCAGATCATCGTAAGAAATTGGTGCAAACAAATTTGAAGAGAGCATATATACATTTCTCGCATCTGATATTTTCTAAACTGGTAGGTTAAGATGGCTATATGGAAAGAACGTTGTCTTTTCAAACTGTTTGTGATATGTAGATAAGAAATATGAGATACATTCCTAGAAATTAAAAATAGTATCATATATTGTGGACACAAAAGAGAAAATTATCAATGGATTATTCACACCAGCATTGATCTTTTGGTCTTGGTATTTCCCTAGTAGTATCATGGTTTCCTTGTTCAAGCACATGTCAAACTTTTACCATCGAACATCTATCTCCACCCATATCTTGTGCCCGGTCTCTCTCTTCCACTTGATACCAATTGTAGAGTTTGATAATGGATAATTGATCTACCGGTCTCTAATCCAATTACAATACTCCATTATCATTGGGTAACTCCTAAGGTTGTAGTGATCAGTTTTCCATGGCTTATCTTGTGGTGTTTTAAAGGCAACTTGTACTAACTTATATCAACAAAACAACCACCAAGCAAGAAAAACTAAGCTAACCAACCATGTGTTTGCCTCAACCTTTCCATTTTTAGGTATTGTTTCTAGCTTACACATCAACCAATGCTTACATCAGTATCTCACCACTCAACTACACAAAATATGATTTTTTTTAGGGAATGCAAAATATGATTTGGGAAAAGGACACATGGTCATTGTGTATACCCATCAACAGCGGCGGACTTGGAACTATGACGATACTTGATAACATATTTGTACAATTTCTATCAACTCCATATAGTATGTGTCAATATAGAACGAAACATCCAATCTAAGTAAAGTCAACATAATGGTGAAAACCATAAGCTTGGGGATGCCAAAGGAACCCCACTAGAATTATTAAACTCTCGGTTTGTAAACCTCTAAACTTTGTTTTTTATCAACCATAAGATGATCTTAGAAACTTGGAGCGTCTTTATCTAGTTTTATTTAGTTTTGCATGTCACCTTTGAAATAAATGAGACCACCATGATACATGTTTTGCAGGCCTAAGAAAGAGATACTGAAATAAAAAAATAAATTGAGTTGTATGCTATCAAAAGAAAAAGGGAATGAAAAAAAAGTTGAAATTCAAGTTATGCTAAGTTTTACTTGTTTCAAATAGTTTGATGAATGATAAATTGCAAGTGCATTATTTAGTGCTACCTTTTGTTCACATGCATAGATGGTTAATTTTAAGGAGCTTTGTTTTATAAGAAATAATTAGCACTATGGACAGTTTAGCATGCTTGTAGATCTCTTTTTGCCAACCGAAAATTCTCAAACAAGATAAGACTTGTATATCCAAATACCTTAAACTCCAACAGCATACACGATTCCTACCTATGTGTCACTTGCTACTCCAAGTATAATATATGTGTTATGACTTGAAGTACTTAAAATAATCTCTTTTGTGTAGTTTAAAGCTCATGATAAAGTAAGATGTGGGGCGAAAACCACTAGAACATGCAACCGTTTAAATAAAACAGAATGTCAAACAAGAATTTGACCCATGGTAATTGCAAGTTATGTGTTTAAGAATTTATAATTTCTTTGTTAGCCAAACCATGCTATCATGGGGAAATATTTCAAATATTGCACTACTTTTCATTGATATCATGTTCTTTTGGCTGTCGATGGTCACTGATGGGAAATAAAATGGAAACACTCAATAATCTTTCTGGAGTTTGCATATAATTAGAGAGACGCATGGGCCGCCAACCTAAGCCATGCTATGCATCATGGTGGAAGTTTATAGCATGAATATTCTATGAAGCATCTTCAATAAAAAGCTATGAAAATAGTAAATAAAATAAAGTGTTGAGAAGTTCATTTGTTTGTCCATCTTGTCATCTAAGTATGGATAGACCCTCACAAAGGGACTCCTCATACAAAGGGACAAGAGGTACCTCAGTTAACGCCCTTGTTTGAAAATATATTCCTATAATCACAGAACCTCTTAATTGATCCTAAGTTGAGTAGCATGAGGTGTGAGTACTTGTGGTCAAGGGGCATGAAACATTCAACTTGTAAAGGGTCAAACACATAAATCATACCTACTTATATCAATAAAATATGCCTGGAACCCTATTTTTATGATTACCGTTGGCTTGAACTACATATCTCAAAATATTATTTTATGCTCCCACATATTTTTTATTTTATTGAAGGACTAGCACATGTGTTCCCTACTTACTTTATGTTACAAAACTGTCAATATCAAAAGAAACAAAAGAGTCTTTCATAATTTTATAGGTTCATCTAAGCATGCTTAATTGTTCATGGTACTTTCATTTGTTTCAATACAAAATAACTTATTGTTAAGCATGTGTGTAGTGTATAAGAGATATCACATTATAACTCATTTGATTATTGATATTCTTTAAAGATTGAACCTTATAAACTTTGTATGATAATGATATAATGTATGACATGAAACACATCAACTAACTCCAAAGTCCATGTTTAGCTTTATCACCTTCATTCTCGAGGACATGCATAGGTTAAGTTGGAGGTTGTTGATGCATGTAAAATGCATACATGAACTTTGTAGTTTATTAACACATATTCCCACATATTTGCATCATATTAGTAGTTATTACCAATGTTTTTCATGATTTCGGGGATTTTCTAAACAATCCCCTCTCCACTGGTTCTAACTCTATCAGGTAGAATATAACATCTATTAGTATTTCTGACATGACAGGAGCTACGGGACTCCAAAAAGGGCAAGGTTAGAGGCCACGGTTCACAAATTTTGAGACGCATCCCGTAGGCCAAATAAGAACTAGAGAAGCTTAATTGTCTGCAAATAAGGGAAGTGGCCCGACCTCTGATGTCTACACACTTCTATTCTTGTAGACAGTTGTTGGGCCTCCAAGTGTAGAGGTTTGTAGAATAGCAGCAAGTTTCCCTTAAGTGGATTACCCAAGGTTTATCGAACTCAGGGAGGAAGTGGTCAAAAGTATCCCTCTCAAGCAACCCTGCAATCAAGATACAAGAAGTCTCTTGTGTCCCCAACACAACCAATACACTTGTCAGGTGTATAGGTGCACTAGTTCGGCGAAGAGATAGTGAAATACAAGTGGTATAGATAATTATAAGTGGTAACGGTGCCAGAAAATACTTTGATGGCGTGGAAGAGACTAAAGGTAAACTGAAATAAATATGGCAGCAAGCAAACATGTAACATATCTAGTTGCAAACGGTGTTTCAATACTTAGAAATAAGGTCTAGGGATCATACTTTCACTAGTGAAAACTCTCATATAAATATCTTCTCTTCATGATACTACTCTGAACTACTCTCCGGTTGGACACTCTAATCCATGGTAGGTCTATAATAGCACACCTCAAAGTCCGCTTTCCCCATCTAGATAACCCCACACTATCACCTTGAGCTTTAGATGGTTCCAACAAACACCACAATTTCAGAGACATCCAACTCCAAATATAACTCATAACAAGTATTTGTAATCTCTAGCCTAAATGCCACCATGGTGTGCACGTTGTCACTTTCACACACATGGGGAGAGCAGAGATCTATTAAAGCACTTGAGTAGCAAGGTAGATCTACTTGATTACAAAGCTCATGATCACAATATGACCATGCATAGGGAGAGAGATGAACACATAGCTACCGATAGAACCCTTAGCCTCGAGGAAGAACTACTCCTTCATCATCATGGGAATCATCAATGGCGATGGAGATGGTGGTGGAGATCGATGGAGATGGCTCCGGGGGCACTTCCCCGTCCCGGTAGGGTGCCGGAACAGATACTTTCTGTCCCCCGAATCTCCCCTTCGGTGGCGGCAGCGCTGTGGAACTTTTCGTGGCTGGAAGATTCTTTAGGGTTTCTGTATTGGAGGCGATATATAGGCGAAAGGGTGATGTCAGAGGGTGGACCAGGGGCCCACACCACCTAGTGGCGCGGCCAGGGGGACCCGCGCCACCACATGGTGTGGCCAGCCCATGGCCCCTCTCTATCTCGTCTTCTGGCTCCGTGAGTCTTCCGGTAAAATATCCACTTTGGCTTTTGTCCGGTCCAATTCCGAGAATATTCATTTTCTAGCTTTTCTGGAACCAAAAACAGCAGAAAACAGGCAACTGGCACTGTGGCATCTTATTAATAGGTTAGTTCCAGAAAATGTGTAAAAATACTCCAAAGTGTGGACAAAACATAAGAAAGTAGATATAAAACAAGCATGGGACATCAAAAATTATAGATATGTTTCCAACGTATCAACATCCCCAAGCTTAACTCCTGCTTGTCCTCGAGTAGGTAAGTGATAAAAAGAAAGAATAATTTTTGAGGTGACATGCACCATCATAGACTTGATGAAAGTATTTGTAAAACATGGATAGCTGGGATCATAGTACTTTAACATAGCATGAAAGATATAGTTCTAACAATAAGACATAGCAACTATGTTGTAACATGAAAGGATACAAACAAAAGATTCATAAATAACAATGCTTTGCAAGACGTTTGTTTGTTTCACATCAGGAAAGCATAATAAGAATGGTATTCTGCTTGTCCCTCATAGAGTAGAAAAACATAAATGCATACGACACCGTCAAAGTTCATAAGGGTGACTAGATACAAATAGTTTAAGAACAAGCAATATCAAAGTTATACATCATTCAACAAGTATTGGGACAATGCACAATAAACTAAGAATGGCCACTATGCTCTCTCAATAGGTGCATACAGATAGAAGATGGAGACTCAACATAAAAGTAAAAGAAAGGCCTTCATAGAAGGAAGCAGGGATTTAAGTCTCATAAAGAGCTTCCAAAAATTATGGTACTTATTAGCTTTCATCTCTCATCGCCCCTATCTTAAGCATCTTTAAGTGATTAAGGTTAAAGTGAACAAACTATGGAGTATATGCTTGACAAAGTATAAGTTGGCAATCTCATATCCCTTGAATACGAGGGCCGCTCCTCATGCTACTCAAGTTTAGTTACCGGTAAGTTCTTGTCATAGTAAGTACATGTGTATCATAGAGAATCGCCAACGGGGTACCCCTTGCCCGATGATACGGAAGAATACCCATATCAAAATGACAAGGCAAGCAGACAATAAGCATCTCAGCATCTTCTTATTTACCATGGGAAAATGGTGTTTTTTGTCTCTTTCCTCTTTTCTCATCTTTTTTATCTTTTTTTATCAATCTCTATCTTTTTTTATAAGAAGAATTCTTCATAGATTGCTCATTATGGTACGCTGCAGGTTTCCACCATGATTGGGCATGGATTAGACCAGCCGCCCAGGCGTTTCTATAACACACATACATAACTCCATGGACTTACAAGCTCCCCTTTCATTTCACACCGACGACATCCATAAAAAAAAGAGCATGATATCAACTGGGTACAATGTACAAGTGCAATGTTGAAAGCGTTCCCCATGATGGCATGGTTCTGCTAATCCCCAACGTATAAGTGCAAGCATATACAATATAGATGACACAATGGTTCTAGTTTATTAGGGGCAAGAAAAGTAAAGTGTGCCATCAAGTTCGTGAGAGCTTTAATCACTAGTTTTCTCATGACAAGCTTAATTCGGAAGGTAGATAAAAACATGAATATACTTGGAATAGTGATACGTCCATTTTGCATCACTATTCTATATCATAATTCACTATTATTCATTGATATATTTCATATTAAGAGATGATACTTATGTAATTTCATCTGTTTTTGCATGGTTGATGACTTTTGGAGCATGGACCGCTGTAGTCAGGATTCTGATGGAAAAGGTGTTATTTGGAGGCAAAATTCACGAAGATCAGAAAATCCGGGAAAATATACGGAAAATCCTATTTTTCCAGAAGACGAAGGAAGCTAGAAGGAGGAGTGGAGATGGGCCACAGGGGCCCACTCCACCCTTGGTGCGGGCCAGCCTAGGCCGCGACACCAGGTGGTGTGGCCGCCCTGGCCCACCTCCATCTCTCCCCTCTGGCGTATATAATCCTCCCAAAACCCTAATACTCGGAGAGCGACCACAGAAAGATTACGATGCCTCTGCGGGGCGGAAAACACCGAGAGAGAAAGATCTCTTCGGCAGACAGATTTTTGCCGAGGGAATTCCACCCCGGAGAGGGGACATCATCACCATTAACACCACCATCAAGCTGGACTTCATCGGGATCATCATCATTATCACCACCATCATCATCAGCAGCACCATCATCACCATCTCCATACCGCTGTAATAATTGGGTTGAATCTTGCGTAGTTCTTAGGGGAAACTTTCCCGGTGTTGATTACTCTTTGTAGTTGATGCTATTGAGTAGAACCATTGAATTATTGTTTATGTTCAGATTGTTATACATCATTATTCCATCTCTGATCATGATCCATATGATGTCTTGTGAGTAGTTCATTTTGCTCTTGAGGACTTGGTAGAAGTCATGTTGTTAGTAGTGGAGTTGTGTTGAGAAAGATTCAATAGTTTGATATTTAAGTTGTGGTGTACTTCTTCTAGTGGTGTCATGTGAATGTCGACTACATGACACTTCACCTATATGGGCCTAGGGGAATGCATTGTGTATTTGGCTACTAATCGTAGGGGTTGCCGGAGTGACAGAAACTTGAATCCCCATTAGGAAACCATTGCACAAGGGACGTCAGGGTCTTAGAGTTTAAAGCTGTGGTTAGGTTTCTACCTTAATTACTTTCTTGTCCTTACGGATGTTTGCAAGGGGTATAATCACAAGTATGTATTAGTCATAGGAAGGTCGGTACATTAGCACAGGTTCACCCACACAACACTTAGCAAGCTAAAGAAGATTAATCAACTATATGAAGCGAAAGCACTTGACATTCTTCCCATGTGTCCTCGAGAACGTTTGGTCATCTTAAGTAATACAACCGGCTTGTCCTTTGCTGAATAAAGGATTGGGCCACTTGCTGCATCTATTCTTATTGTCTTTTATTTACTCGTACTTTATTTACTTGCATTATCAAAAAACCCTAAAAATCCGTTTGCTAAGTATTTGCAGAGAATTCCTAATCCATACTGATACATTGCAAATGTATCTATAATTTTTGATGCTCCATGCTTGGTTTTATCCACTTTCTTGTGTTTTGTCCACACTTTGGAGTACTTTTCATATGATTTCTTGGACTAACCTATTAACAAGAGCTATAGTGCCAGCTGCCTATTTTCTGCTATTTTTGGTTACAGGAAAGTCAGACCTAAAACTTCGGGGGGTTCGACGTTTTTCTAGAAGGAGTTCTGCTCCACCGCCACCACCAGATTCCACGAAACAGCACCAAAAACTCCGTTCTGGCACCCTACCGGGACGGGGAATTGGAGGAGATCATCGCCATCATTATCACCATCGCTTCTCCATTGACCATCCATGTTTCCCCCATCTATGAGTGAGTAATCCCCCGATGTAGGCCATGGGGATGGTAGGGATTGGATGAGATCGTTCATGTAATGGCATCAGATTGTTAGGGCATGGTGCCTAGTATCTTTTATTAGTGCTTTATGACTGTTGCGACTTGTTGTGCTTAATGCTTGTCACTAGGGCCCGAGTGCCATGATTTCATATCTAAACATGTTATTGATTAATTATGATAGTATTGTTTTTGGTCTTATCTACAAGTTGTATACACACGTTGTTGTCCGGAACCTATGGCCCCGAAGTGACAGAAATCGGGATAACCGGAAGGGAATGACTTTGAAGTGAGGATCACATGTGTTCAAGGAGTGTTAATGCTTTGCTCCGGTGCTCTATTAAAAGGAGCACCTTAATTGCCAGTAGTTCCCTAGAGGCCCCGCTGCAAACGGGCTGGCAGGACAAAAGATGTTGTGCAAGTTCTCATTGCAAGCACGTATGACTATATATGGAACACATGCCTAGGATTGTCTAGTACTTGGATGATTTATCTTATTTATCTGCAATTGCCCTTTGTTCTGATTGCTATGTGAATTGTCTTGTTCATGCAACGCCCGTCCATCCATCCCTATGCCTACCGCACTCGAATCCCACTGTTTACTGCTTTTGTTACTACTGTCTTTGCTTTACTACTGCTGTTACTTTACTATTCCTACTACAAAACTGTTGCTACTGATAAACTGCTGTGAGAAAGATTGTTTCCAGGTGCAGCTGAATTTACAACTCAGTTGTTAAGGCTTATAAATATTCTTTGGTTCCCCTTGTGTCGAATCAATAAATTGGGTTTCACTTCCCTCGAAAATACTGCGATACACCCCCTATACTTGTGGGTCATCAAGACTATTTTCTGGCGCCGTTGCCGGGGAGCATAGCTTTATTTATCAAGTCCACTTGGAATCACTATTGTTCAAGCTAAGTTTATTTTCTCCTTGTTTGCTTGTTTATTTATAAAAAATACAAAAAAAAAATTGGTTCCTACTCTAGTTGTTATTTTCGTTGGTCCGTTATTGTCTTGCCTTATCATGCTTGTTGTCAATGGTTGGTTTCTTTGAAACTGAATCTTATTGGCAAGGTGGGTTCACGGAAGATGAAAAATATTATTATAAGGAACACCGCTTGTCACAAAAAGGGAAACACTTATGGGAACAAATTGATAAATTGTATACCATTGCTAGAAACGTGTGCTCTACTTATAATGTTACTTATTGCTTTGATAAATCTTGTTGCTCTAGGAGGTACAAACACCTCCCTTTTCAATGTGTGTATAATGATAATGTTACCATATCTTCCTATGTTAAGGGAAATTATGACTTTTATGATGTGGAACAAATTGAAGAATTTATTGCTTGGAAGGGTGCATTTGAACTTGCTAGTTTGCTTGAAAATATTGATGATTCACCTTATAAATATGAGGTTTATGGTATACTTAAATTTTGCTTTGATAATTACAAGGAAGAAAATGGCTATATTCTTGAATATATTAATAGATGATTTCCACAAATGGAAGAGACTAATGCCTTGCAGGATCCTATGGAAGAAGAAATCGATGAACCTGAAATCTCATTAGATGAAAAGAGGAGGAGAGTGATGAACAAAAGGAGGAAGAATGGATTAGCTACCCATGCCTACCTTCTAATGAGAGTAACTCTTTATCCCTTACATTATTTAATTGTCCTCCATGCTTACTAAAGGAGGATGAATGCCATGTTCGTGAGGATTCTTTTGAATTTTTTTATAATAAAGCTCTAGTGCTTATAGATCAGGAAAAGCATGCTTTATGTGATAGTTATATTGTTGAGTTTATTCATGAGGCTACTGAAAATTATTATGAGAGAGGAAAATATGGTTGTAGAAGTTTTCATGGCATTGAAGCACCTCTCTATGTGCTGAAAGTTTTGAAGTTACTCTTGTTTTATCTTCCTATGCCTGTCACTTTGTTATTTGCTTACACGATTCCTATGCATAGGAAGTGGGTTAGACTTAAATGTGTTTTGAATTTGCTTCTTGATGCTCTCTTTTACTTCAATTCTTATTTCTTATGAGAGCATCCTCTCAAACTTTTATGCCTGAAGATGATAATATGTCTATTATTCTTGGGAGACCTTTTCTTAATACTACAGGAGCTGTTATTAATTGTAATCAAGGGAAGGTGACCTTCAATGTCAATGACAAGGAACATACTATCTATTTCCCCAAGAAGATTGATAGGACTTATGGTTTTGAATTCAATTGAACATGTTGAGGGCATTCAAGTTGGAGAAATATATTGTCCCATACCAAGAGAAAAATTTGAAACTATTATGATTGGGACCATTGCTATCAAGGTTGAGGTAACATAATCATTAGTGGAATACAAAGTTTTGTCTCATATGAAATTGTTTTGGTAGCAAGACCTGATCAACCTTGTTAACAAAAGGATTTCATTGAACAAAACAATGTTTTCACCATGATTATCTCCGCTTACGTCTATTCTATCCATTTCAGTTTTTGCTTATGCCTAACTTAAAGGCGTTAAAGAAAAGTACTTATTGGGAGATAACCCAAAAGTTTTAGATGAGTCTTGAAACTTATTACCTCTGTAATAACCACTCCTTATCCTTTTTATTTGCTTTTTGTGCCAAGAGTAACCTCTAATGAGAGAGAAGTAATGATTGGGAAAGTTGCTATCCTGAAACAGATTTATGTGCTTCACTGTAAAAATTCGTTTAAAATCTCTATACGTATTTTTGAGGCGTGAATTTTTGTGCTTCTTCCCCAGGTTGTTATCTAACTTTCGTTAGTTCAACACTTTTTGATTTGAGCAACATAATGTCTTCGAAAAAATTCGTCTTTACCTGTTGGTCTGTTTTGACAGATTTCTGTCATTTTCTGCATTTGCTTCTTGTTGATTCCTTTTTGAGTTTTAGGGAATTGAGCTTTTTGAGGGAAGTGCTACAGTAGCTAGTGTTCTAATGGAAGTTTATTTGGTGTTAGAACCGAACCTTAAGACTTATTTATCTTGAGTGCACTAATGTTGCTAATAAAGATTGTGTGAAGTTTTGTATGAAGGAAAATTTTCAGGTGTATGGAAGGAATGAGTAATGAGATGAAGGATGGACTAAAGCTCAAGCTTGGGGATGCCACGCGTGTCACCCCAAGAAATATCCAAGAAGTACAAGCGTCAAAGCTTGGGGATGCCCAAGGCATCCCCTTCTTCATCAATAAAAATCTCAGGTTTCTTTCAACCACTTCATTTTTATTGTTTCATGCACATTTGTGTTGTTCTTGGAGCGTCTTCTTTTTCGTTTTCGTTTTGGTTTTTAGTTTGCGTGGATTTCTTAGTTTGCTAAATAAAATTGTTGGACCTCCTCTTTCATGCATTGGTGTTCAAATAGTTTGGTTTGGTTTGGTTTGGAAAAGAGTAGGAAAGCTCATGCTTAAGTGGTAAAGAGAGCTTGTTTTTGACCATGGCCTATGATTTGTCATGCCATGCTTGATATTGTTTTAGCTTTATGCTTAGTATTCTTTGTTGTAGCATGACTTGTTATAAACAATTGGGATTGCTGAATGTGCCTTGGATGAATCATGCGTTGTTTTAGCATACTAAAGCATAGTATAGTGATATTCTCCTTTGATGCTTTATTTGGGTTGACCTGGCACATGCTCACACCATGTTATGACTATCCCAAGTCACCATAAGCCTTTATGATCCTTTAGTTTTCAACTTGTAGTATCACTTTATGCTTTGATTAATGATGTTTTGTCGCTTTGCATGATTATGGCCATTATTGCTCTCTCGTTTCTCGCTCCCTTACTATTGCTAGCCTTCACTTCCACTGAGTGTTTTACTCAAGTTTCCCACTCCCTAAACCAAATATTGCCAAAGTGTCCACCATACCTGCCTATTTGCATCATTTGCTACTTCCGTGCATATTCAATATGCCTTGTTTTCTTCCAAATAAAATGTTTGCTTGTTTTGAGAAAGTTAGTTAGTAAAGCTCTCACGAACTTGATGGCACACTTTATTTCCTGCACTTAATAAATCTGAACCATTGTGAACTCTCCATGAAAGTTATATGCTTGCTAAATATAGGCCGGGGATTAGCAGAACCGTGCTGTCACGGGGAACGCTTTCAACACTTGTAAATATATACCCAGTTGATACCTTGCTCTTTTGTTTGCGGATGTCGTCGGTGTGAAATAAAAGGGGAGCTTGTAAGTCCATGGAGTTATGTATGTGTGTTAGAGAAATGCCTGGGCCGCTGGTCTAATCCATGCTAACATGGTGGAAACCTGCAGCGTAACCATAATGATATCTATGAAGCATTCTTCTTATAAAAAAAGAGAGATAGCTATTGAGAAAAGAAAAAAAAGAGATTTATGAAAAGAGGAAAGCGAGAAAAAAGCACCATTTTCCCATGGTAAATAAGAAGATTGTTGAGATACTCATTGTCTGCTTGCCATGTCATTTTGATATGGGGATTCTTCCGTATCATCGGGCAAGGGGTACCCCGTTGGCGGTTCTCAATGATATGCACATACTTACGATGACAAGAACTTACCGGTAACTAAAGTTGAGTAGCATGAGGAGTGGCCCTCGTACTCAAGGGACTTGGGATTTTCAGTTTATAGTCTGTCAAGCATATAACTCAGATCTCACTTTCACCTTAACCACATTAAAGATACTTATGATAGGGGCAATGAGAGCTCAAAGCTAATGAGTACCATACTTTCACCATTTGGAAGCCTTTCAAACTATTCAAAACCTTTTCATTTCCTTGATGAGTCTCCACACATTCTATGAGCACTTTCTTGAGAGCATAGTGGCCATTCTTAGTTCTATGTGCATTGTCCCAAGACTTGTTGATTGATGCATATATTTATACCGCTTGTTTTAAACTATTTGTATCTAGTCACTCTTGTGAACTTTGAAGGTGTCCTATGCATTTATGTTTGCTACTCTTTGAGGGACAAGCTGAATGCCACTATGCTATGTTTTCTTTATGTGAAACAAACAAACGTCTTGCAAAGCATTGTTATTCATGAATACTTTGTTTGTGCCTTTTCATGTTGCATCATAGTTTCTTTGTCTTATTGCGAGAACTTTGTCTTTCATGTTATGATTGAAGTACTATGATCCCAGCTTTGAATGTTTACAAATACTTTGGTCAAGTCTTTGATGGTGCATGTCAATTCAAAAATTATTTTTTCTTTTTATCACTTACCTACTCGAGGACGAGCAGGAGTTAAGCTTGGGGATGTTGATACATTGCAAATGTATCTATAATTTTTGATGCTCCATGCTTGGTTTTATCCACTTTCTTGTGTTTTGTCCACACTTTGGAGTACTTTTCATATGATTTCTTGGACTAACCTATTAACAAGGGCCATAGTGCCAGCTGCCTGTTTTCTGCTGTTTTTGGTTCCATGAAAGTCAGAAAATGAATATTCTCGGAATTGGACGGGACAAAAGCCAAAGTGCCTATTTTTCCAGAAGACTCCAGGAGCCAGAATACGAGACGGAGGAGGGACAGGGGCTGACCACACCCCTCCAGGCACGGGTTGGGCCTGGCCGCGCCAGGGCATGGTGTGGTGGCCCTAGGCACCCCCCGGTCTCCCTCTTCGCCTATAAGAAGCCTCCTGACCTAAAAACTTCGGGGGGTTCGACGTTTTTCAAGAAGGAGTTCTGCTCCACCGCCACCACCAGATTCCACGAAACAGCACCAAAAACTCCGTTCTGGCACCCTGCCGGGACAGGGAATTGGAGGATATCATTGCCATCATCATCACCATCGCTTCTCTATCGACCATCCATGTTTCGCCCATCTATGAGTGAGTAATCCCCCGCTGTAGGCCATGGGGATGGTAGGGATTGGATGAGATCGTTCATATAATGGCATCAGATTGTTAGGGCATGGTGCCTAGTATCTTGTATTAGTGCTTTATGACTTTGTTGCGACTTGTTGTGCTTAATGCTTGTCACTAGGGCCCAAGTGCCATGATTTCAGATCTGAACATGTTATTGATTCATTATGATAGTATTGTTTTTGGTCTTATCTACAAGTTGTATACACACGTTGTTGTCCGGAACCTGTGGCCCCGAAGTGACAGAAATCGGGATAACCGAAAGGGAATGGCTTTGATGTGAGGATCACATGTGTTCACGGAGTGTTAATGCTTTTCTCTGGTGCTCTATTAAAAGGAGCACCTTAATTGCCAGTAGTTCCCTAGAGGCCCCGCTGCAAACGGGCTGGCAGGACAAAAGATGTTATGCAAGTTCTCATTGCGAGCATGTATGACTATATATGGAACACATGCCTAGGATTGTCTAGTACTTGGATGATTTATCTTATTTATCTGTAATTTCCCTATGTTCTGATTGTTATGTGAATTGTCTTATTCATGCAACGCCCGTCCATCCATCCCTATGCCTACCGCACTCGAATCCCACTGTTTACTGATTTTGTTACTACTGTCTTTGCTTTACTACTGCTGTTACTTTACTATTCCTACTACAAAACTGTTGCTACTGATAAACTGTTGTGAGCAAGATTGTTTCCTGGTGCAGCTGAATTGACAACTCAGTTGTTAAGGCTTATAAATATTCTTTGGCTCCCCTTGTGTCAAATCAATAAATTGGGTTTCACTTCCCTCGAAAATACTGCGATACACCCCCTGTACTTGTGGGTCATCACATACCACTAGCCAGCACCTTCTGCTCCTTGTTGGGTTCGACACTCTTACTTATCGAAAATACTGCGATACACCCCCTATACTTATGGGTCATCAAGACTATTTTCTGGCGCCTTTGCCGGGGAGTGAAGCGCTACTGGAGAGTGGAACTGGTAAAGGAAACTTCTACTATGAGTATTGTTTACTTCTATTAGTTGCTTTATTTTTGTTATGGATAATTCGTTGAGTTTCTTATTTCGTAATGCTACTACCGCTGCTAAGGTAGTAGATGAACCACCACCTGCTAAGAATGATTTTTTTAAAATACCTACGAGAATTATTGATCGTGTTATGGATAACTAGTATGTTGGGGATGGAACTGTCCATCCCGGTGATCATTTACTCTTCATACACGAATTATGCGGGTTGTTCAAGTGTGCAAGTATTACTACGGATCAAGTTAATAAGAAGTTATTCTCATTATCACTGAAAGGAAGAGCTGAGGAATGGTATAAGCTGCTGAAGAATGGTCAAGCTCTTGAATGGGAGGAAATAGTACCTCTCTTTTATTCAAAGTTTTGTCCTCCTAGTGAGATTCATAAAGATCGGAATCAAATATACAACTTTTGGCCTCTTGATGGAGAGAGTACCGCTCAAGCTTGGGGGAGATTGAAGTTACTAATGCTCAAATGTCCCATTTATGAGCTTCCCAATAATATTATTATTAATAACTTTTATGCAAGGCTTTCTCTTCATGATAAGGATTTATTAGATGCTTCTTGTGCTGGATCATTCACTCGCATGGAAGAAGAAGCTAAATGGGATATTCTGGACCGTATTCAAGATAACGCTGAAGCATGGGAGAATGACGAAGGTAGAAAGTCAGGTATAAATTATGATTATGAATGTATTGAATCTTTTATGGGAACTGATGACTTTCAAAATATTAAAAATGCTTATGGTCTAGACTCTCAAGCTATTGCAACTTATTTTAAGGCTTTTGCTTCCTACATTGAAGTGCCTAAAAAGAAGTGGAATAAGTATCATGAACCTTATAAATATATTGCTAAGAGTGTTCCTGCAAGAAATACTAAAGTTTTTAATCATGTTGTACCTGAACCTTACATTGAGAAAATGTCTTTCCCAGTTAAGATAAAGGAGCATTCTATGATAGCTAGTATGGTTAATGAAAGTACAAGTAAAGCTGTTGAACCTGATAAACAAATGGATGATGAACCTACAATGGCAAATGTGAAAGACTTTGTCACTAAATATGTAGAAGAGGGACACGCTATCCTTTGTAAGGATACCTCTAATATTGTTTCACAAAGTAGTATTATAAGAACTAGTATTCCTATGTTTTCTGTTAGAATAAGTGATCATTGTTACGATGGTCCTTGTGATAGTTATATTGTTAAGTTTATGCATGATACTGAAAGTGATTATGAGAGAGGGAAAAGTGTTCTTAATTATCTCAATAATATCAAGTTTCCTCATTTTATGCTGAAAGTTTTCATGTTGCACCTCTTTTGCCTTCCTATGCTCGCAGTCTCTGGTTTCAACTTGTTTGTTTACAAAATTCCCTTGCATAGGAAGTGGGTTAGACTTAAACATGTGTATTTTGGCTTCTTAATGCTCTCTTTCACTTCAATTCATATTCTTATGTGAGCATCCTTGAAATTATCATGCCCATCTTAATGGCTATAAAGAAAGAGCTTTTTGGGAGACAACCCAATTTATTTTTGCTTTCAGTTTGTTTTTGTTTCTTTGAGTCTTGGAAGTTATTACTTCGGTAATAACCTCTCCTTATTCTTTTTGTTTGGTATTTGTGTCAAGATCAACCTCTAATGAGAGAGGAGTAATATTTGGGGAAGTTGCTGTCCCGAAACAGATTTTTGTGCTTCGTTGTAAAAATTAGTGGGAGATCTCTGTATGTCGGATTGAGCTGTAATGTTTTGAGATTCTGCCCCAGGTTTTTATTTAACTTTCGTTAGTTTTGAACTTTTTGATTTGAGCAACAGAATGTTTTCGAAAAAATTGATCTTTACCTGCTGGTCTGTTTTGACAGATTTTGCCACTCTTGCATTTGCTTCTTTAATCGATTTCCTTTTTGAATTCTTTTTGGGTTTTCAGAAGGAGTTGCTACAGTAGCTTATGTTTTGATGGTTTTCAGTTGAAAGTGGACTCAAAAGTTTTTATCACTTCACTTATACTAATGTTGCTAATAAGAACTGTGTGAAGTTTTGTGTGAAAAAATTTCCAGGTAGTGGAGAAAATGGTGTAATGAGAAAGTGAAAGGTTTCATGACTCAAGTAATAAGTGTATAAAGATGAATATATTGATGTTATCCAAGTGGTGACTCTGGAAGAATCTATCAAAGACCAAATTCAGAGACCTGCAGAGTCCGTTTTCGAATAGGTAACAGTTCTGGTAAGAAAAGTTCCGCGAAAATATTATCCAACTATATTTTTGCAGTTTTTAGCCAATAAGGAAAGTTACGAAGCGAAAGAGGGACGAAAACGAAGCCAGGTGGCTCACACCACCTTGTGGCGCGGGACCACCCCTGGCCGCGCTACCAGGTGGTGTGGCCACTCCGGACTCCGCCTCCGACTCATTTTCTTCCAGTACCTTCCTTTTGTTGTAAAACTTCGTAATATATAACCCCCTGGATCTCCCGAGGTTCGTATATCTGATACATTGCAAATGTATCTATAATTTTTGATGTTCCATGCTTGGTTTTATCCACTTTCTTGTGTTTTGTCCACACTTTGGAGTACTTTTAATATGATTTCTCGGACTAACCTATTAATAAGAGCCACAGTGCCAGCTGCCTGTTTTCTGCTGTTTTTGGTTTCAGGAAAGTCAGAAAATGAATATTCTCGGAATTGGACAGGACAAAAGCCAAAGTGCCTATTTTTCCGGAAGTCATCAGATGCCAGAATACGAGATGGAGAGGGGCCAGAGGGCGGCCACACCACCTGGCCGCACGGCCAGGCTTGGCCCGCACCAGGGGGTGGTCTGGCCAGCCCAGGCACCCCCTCGGCCTCTCCTTCCGCCTATAAGATGCCCTCGGGATGAAAACCCTATGGGCCCGATCAAAAATCTACGAAAGAGTCTATAGCCACCGTCATATCTATCCCTAGATCGGGAGGGATCTGAAGCTCTTCCCGGCACCCTGCCTGAGAGGGGAATTCACCCTGGAGGCCTTCTTCATCACCATGCAAGCCTCCGGTGTGATGCATGAGTAATTCATCCTTGGACTATGGATCCATGTAGTAGCTAGATGGCTGGTTCTCCTCCTTTGTGCTTTCCTGTTTAGATCTTGTGAGCTCCGTTCATGATCAAGATCATCTATTTGTAATTCCGCATGTTATGTTTGCGGGGATCCGATGGATATTGAGATGCTATTTCAGATTGATTATTGATTCTATCATGTCTTTGTTATTTGTGATCTTGCATGCTTTCCGTTGTTAGTAGCTATCTTGGCCAAGTAGATGCTAGCAACTCCAAGAGTTAGTATTTATGCTCGATAGTGGGTTCATGCCTCTGGTAATCTAGGGAAGTGACAGAAATCTCTAAGGTACTAGATGTGTTGTTGCTACTAGGGAGAAAACAACAATCCTTTGTTCATAGAACAATCGTATTGTTTACTTTACACAAAATTCGTAAAGCAATAATCTATTGCTTGCAACTTAATATTGGAGGGGGTTCGGATGATAACCTGAAGGTGGATTATTAGTCATAGATGTAGTTGGATGGCGGTCAATGTATAATGTTGTAATGCCCAATCAAGTCTCAAAGGAGTCAAGATGATTAGTATATGCTTGTATGCTTTCTCGATGTTTGTCAATTGCCCCGCTGTAATTTGTTCACCTAGCATGTTATCTATCTTAAGGAGAGCTACCTCTAGTGAACTATGGATCCCGGTCCTTTTCTTTACATACAATCTACAAACTGTTTACTGCTTTGTGTTTACTTTTTGCAAACTGTTACTTCCTTCCATTCGATACGTTTAATCCTTTGTTTTCAGCAAAACATGCTGAGATTGACAACCTCATCGCAAGTTGGGGACAAAGTTCTGTGGTTGTGTTGTGCAGGTCTCCATGTTGCTACTAGCACCGGTAGTGCGCCCTGCCAAAGCTCAGCTAGTAACACTTTAGGGTGTTTCCTTGCTCCTACTGGTTCGACTAAACCTTGGTTTCATACTGAGGGAAACTTGCTACTGTGCTCATCATACCTTCCTCTTGGGTTCCCAATGAGCTCTACATCAACACCGCTCTAGCATTTTTCTGGCGCCATACATAAAGCCATCAAGCATTTTTCTGGCACCGTTGCCGGGGAGTCAAGGACATCTTCACAAGGGGAGTCCCTCATAACCAATCTCTTTACTTTGTTATTTTTGTTTTTCTTAGTTTCTTTTTGCTTTGTTTGCTTGTTTTCTTATAAAAAAACACAAAAAAATAGTTTTACTAGTTTGCTTTCTTATTTGAAAACACAAAAAAATTAGTTCCTTTCTTAAGTTGCCACTATGTCTAGCCTTGCTCCAATCACTATGCCACCCGAGGAAATGATTTTCACTTTTAAACAAGGAATTGAGGAAAGTTTTAAGGAAGCTTGGTCTAGAATCTCTGATCTACATGAAAAAACTGAGCCTAAAATGACTCAAAGCTTGTTCCATAGTAGTTTTTACCTTGGAATTGCTCTTTGCTATAGATATGCTTTAGATTCTATTGTGGGAGGAGATTTCCTCGAATGTAATGAGGATGATGCTATAAATGCTATAAAGAAATTGATCTTCACTTACAACTTGCCTAGCCAAACTGATATTTCCTTCGCAAGAATATTTGCTAGATTGCACACTCTTGAGACTAGCACTACTAGCTTAAAAGATTGCTATAATACGCTTAGGGAGCATCACAATTATGTCCCAATAAATTCTGAACCATCAAATTGGCTCCTACGGTAAAGATTGAGATAAACACTGAAACTTTTCAAGCCCGCTGTGATATCATGTCTGAATTTTGTCTTATGCCCAAAGATATTTATGAATCTTTGAATACTTGGGGGCTTACTGAAGGAGGAAAAGAAATATCTCTTGCTAATAATACTACCATATTACCTCTTGGAATAGCTGAAGGAGTGTTTACAAAGATCCTTGGGAAAATGATGTCTATTGATTATCTTGTTATTGAATGTGCAGGAAAAGGACAAATTACACTTGGAAGGTCCCTATTAGAACTCCTTGGAGCAATATTAGATGTGGGAAAGGGGACCATGCACCTTTCTTCTCCACCAAACAATCATATTTTCCCCAAGGTTAAGAATAAAAGTAAGAGAGGTAAGGGCAAAAATTTGGTTTTAATGCTTCTTCATTTGAGAACACTTGATTCTTTCTTGCTTCTTATGCCTAACTTAAAGGCGTTAAAGAAAAGTACTTATTGGGAGATAACCCAAAAGTTTTAGATGAGTCTTGGAAGTTATTACTTCAGTAATAACCGCTCCTTATCCTTTTTATTTGCTTTTTGTGCCAAGAGTAACCTCTAATGAGATAGAAGTAATGATTGGGAAAGTTGTTGTCCCAAAACAGATTTCTGTGCTTCACCGTAAAAATTCGTGTAAAATCTCTGAACGTATTTTTGAGGCATGAATGTTTGTGCTTCTGCCCTAGGTTGTTATCTAACTTTCATTAGTTCAACACTTTTTGATTTGAGCAACAGAAGGTATTCGAAAAAATTCATCTTTACCTGCGGATCTGTTTTGACAGATTTCTGCCATTTTCTGCATTTGCTTCTTGTTGGTTCCTTTTTGAGTTCTTTTGGGGAATTGAGCTTTTTGAGGGAAGTGCTACAGTAGCTAGCATTATAATGGAAGTTTATTTGGTGTTAGAACTGAACCTTAAGACTTATTTATCTTGAGTGCACTAATGTTGCTAATAAAGATTGTGTGAAGTTTTGTATGAAGGAAACATTTCAGGTGTATGGAAGGAATGAGTAATGAGATGAAGGATGGACTAAATTTCAAGCTTGGGGATGCCACGCGTGTCACCCCAAGAAATATCCAAGAAGTAAAAGAGTCAAAGCTTGGGGATGCCCAAGGCATCCCCTTCTTCATCAATAAAAATCCCAGGTTTCTTCCAAACGCTTCATTTTTATTGTTTCATGCACAGTTGTGTTTTTCTTGGAGCGTCTTATTTTTCGTTTTCATTTTGGTTTTTCGTTTGCTTGGTTTGCTTAGTTTTCTGAATAAATTGGTTGGACCCCCTCTTTCATACATTGGTTTGCAAATAGTTTGGTTTGGTTTGGAAAAGAGTAGGAAAGTTCATGCTTATGTGGTAAAAAGAGCTCGTTTTTGATTGTGGCCTATGCTTTGTCATGCCATGCTTGATATTGTTTTGGCTTTATGCTTAGTATCCTTTGCTGTAGCATGAATTGTTATAAACAATTGAGATTGCTTAATGTGCCTTGTATGAATCATGTGTTGTTTTAGCATATTAAAGCATAGTATAGTGGTATTCTCCTTTGATGCTTTATTTGGGTTGACTTGGCGCATGCTTACACCATGTTATGACTATCTTAAGTCACCATAAGCCTTTATGATCCTTTAGTTTTTCAACTTGTAGTATCACTTTATGCTTTGATCAATGATGTTTTGTCGCTCTGCATGATTATGGCCATTATTTCTCTCTTAGTTTGTCGCTCCCAGTATTTTGCTAGCCTCCACAACACGGTATGAGTTCCACTCATGCATCCAACTCTCTAAACCAAGTTATTCCAAAGAGTCCACCATACCTACCTACTAGCTTATGCTATTCCAAGTATATTCATGCTTTTGTTTACCTTCCAAATTAAACTTGTTATGAGAAAACTAGTGATTAAATCTCTCACGAACTTGATGGCACACTTTACTTTTCTTACCCTTAATAAACTTGAACCATTGTGTCGTCTATGTTGTATATGCTTGCACTTATTTGTTGGGAATTAGCAGAATCATGCTTTCATGGGGAACGCTTTCAACATTGCACTTGGTACTTGTACTTAGTTGATATCATGCTCTTTTGTATATGGATGTCGTCAGTGTGAAATGAAAGGGGAGCTTGTAAGTCCATGGAGTTATGTATATGTGTTAGAGAAACGCCTGGGCCGCTGGTCTAATCCATGCTGACATGGTGGAAACCTGCAGAGTAACCATAATGATCTGTCTATGAAGCATTCTTCTTATAAAAAAAGAGTCCTATATTGAGAAAAAAGAGAAAAAGAAAAAAAGGATATATTATGAAAAGAAGAAAGAGAGAAAAAAGCACCATATTCCCATCGTAAATAAGAAGATTGTTGAGATGCTCGTTGTCTGCTTGCCTTGTCATTTTGATATGGGGATTCTTCCGTATCATCGGGCAAGGGGTACCCCGTTGGCGGTTCTCTATGATACACATGTACATACAATGACAAGAACTTACCGGTGACTAAACTTGAGTAGCATGAGGAGCGACCCTCGTATACAAGGGACATGAGATTCCTAACTTATACTGTTGGCTAGATGGCTGGTTTCTCCTCCTTTGTGTTTTCATGTTTAGATCTTGTGAGCTCCGTTCATGATCAAGATCATCTTTTTGTAATCCATACATGTTGTGTTTGCGGGGATCCGATGGATATTGAGATGCTATTTCAGACTGATTATTGATTCTATCATGTCTTTGTTATTTGAAATCTTGCATGCTTTCCGTTGTTAGTAGCTATCTTGGCCAAGTAGATGCTAGCAACTCCAAGAGTTAGTATTTATGCTCGATAGTGGGTTCATGCCTCTGGTAATCTGGGGAAGTGACAGAAATCTCTAAGGTACTAGATGTGATGTTTCTACTATGGAGAAAACAACGATCCTTTGTTCATAGAACAATCCTATTGTTTACATTACACGCAGTTCGTAAAGCAATAATCTGTTGCTTGCAACTTAATACTGGAGGGGGTTCGGATGATAACCTGAAGGTGGATTATTAGTCATAGATGCAGTTGGATGGCGGTCTATGTATAATGTTGTAATGCCCAATCAAGTCTCAAAGGAGTCAAGATGATTAGTATATGCATGTATTGCTTTCTCGATGTTTGTCAATTGCCCCGCTGTAATTTGTTCACCCAGCATGTTATCTATCTTAAGGAGATCCACCTCTAGTGAACTATGGATCCCGGTCCTTTTTCTTTACATACAATCTACAAACTGTTTACTGCTTTGTGTTTACTTTGTGCAAACTTTTACTTCTTTCCATTCGATACGTTTAATCCTTTGTTTTCCGCAAAACACGGTGAGATTGACAACCTCATCGCAAGTTGGGGACAAAGTTATGTGGTTGTGTTGTGCAGGTCTCCACGTTGCTACTAGCACCGGTAGTGTGCCCTGCCAAAGCTCAGCTAGTAACACCTTTGGGGTGTTTACTTGCTCCTACTGGTTCGATTAAACCTTGGTTTCATACTGAGGGAAACTTGCTACTGTGCTCATCATACCTTCCTCTTGGGGTTCCCAACGAGCTCTACATCAACACCGCTCCAGCATTTTTCTGGCGCCATACACAGAGCCATCAATATCGTGCTTTTGTCGTGTTTTCGTTTCGATCTGTTTCTGCCAGGAACTATTCTTGAAAGGTTAGAAGCACAATGGTGTCCGCCAAGGATAAGGGAAAGGAGCCTATGGAGGAAGATCTCCAAGACCCCGGGCAGGAGAAGGAGATCACGAGTGAAGGTGAAGAGGAGATAAAGCAAGGCCAACATCCGCACACTGGCACTACCATTGCAAGCATTGGAGTGTTGGCAAGATCTGTCAGGGTCAGGAGGACTGCATGGATGTCAACTGGAGGGAAAACTTCGCGTCACTGTTTAGCTCCATGGTCACTTCCTCCATGCACCAAGAATCTTTTCCATAAGCATCAATACCAGAATATGCCCAAGGGGAAACTACCCTCCAATTGGGATTTGCCTCGTTCTAGCCATGCTGGAAAAGAAGACTTCAAGGAGGAAGAGTGGGGAAAGAATCGCAAGAGCTGGAATTCTCAACCCTACATGATCATGAGCCGCATTGAGCAAAACTCACAGTTGATTCGTAATCTCACCTTCGAGATTGAGGACTTGGGGAAACTAATCAAAGAGCTCGTCAAGAGAATACCACCACCACCGAAGGAGTAATTCGTCATCAGGTTTTGGCATCCCCTTGGTTTGTTCCAAGCTTGGCAGAGTGTCGCGGTATCACATCACTATCTTATATCTTTTTACCTTTTTAGTAGTCATATCATGAATAGAGAAGTTATCATGTAGGATGGTTTGCATTATGGAAGTGTCTCCCCTCTCATTAGATATCTATGTATCCCTTGGTGTGAGTTGCCGTGATGGAATATTAATGAGAAGTTCTAGCATTTACTCTTTTGCATATCTTATACTAGATTTCAGTTCATGGTTATATGATTGATCTTATCGTTAGTATTGGTATCACTCTGGGATCATTGAGTTAATTTAGTTGGTTTTGGCAAACCTGGCTCGGTCAGTAGCAACACTATTTTTGAGAGTTGAATGAAAAAGATAAAAGTACTCATAAAGAAATATAATTTCATCATCTTTCTTTCTTGATTTGCTCATAAGTTTCTAGTTAAGATCTTCTGTGCTTCCAAGGAAGCTTGCATGTTTGTTTTTATCACTTGTATATTTGTTTGTTTCCTTCAACTCTTATACTTGCTACCCAGCCTTGCTAGCAAAAAACCTGTACTGAGAGAGAATTCTTCTCGTGCATCCATTCCTTAAACCAAAACCTATGCCATTTGCGTCCACCATACCTACCTATTAGCACTATTGCTATTCCAAGTAAATTCATGTTTTTATCTACCTTCCAAATTAAACTTGTTATGTGAAAATTAGTGATTAAAGCTCTCACGAACTTGATGGCACACTTTACTTTCTCGCACTTAATAAACTTGAAACATTGTGCCCATCTATGTTGCGTATATGCTTGTGCTTTGTAAGTTGTGAATTAGCAGAACCATGCTATCATGGGGAACGCTTTCAACATTGCACTGGTACTTTGTACCTAGTTGATATCATGTTTTTTGTCTATGGATGTCGTCGGTGTGAAATGAAAGGGGAGCTTGTAAGTCCATGGAGTTATGCATGTGTGTTAGAGAAACGCCTGGGCCGCTGGTCTAATCCATGTCGTCATGGTGGAAACCTGCAGCATAACCATAACGAGCATCTATGAAGCATTCTTCTTATAAAAAAAGATAGAGATTGAGAAAAAGAGAAAAAGAAAAAAAAGATGAGAAAAGAGGAAAGGGAGAAAAAAGCACCATATTCCCATGGTAAATAAGAAGATTGCTGAGACGCTTGTTGTCTGCTTGCCTTGTCATTTTGATATGGGGATTCTTCTATATCATCGGGCAAGGGGTACCCCGTTGGCGGTTCTCTATGATACACATGTACTTACTATGACAAGAACTTATCGGTTACAAAACTTGAGTAGCATGAGGAGCGGCCCTCGTATTCAAGGGATATGAGATTTTCAACTTGTAACTTGTCAAGCATATCCTCATATTTGATTACTTTAACCTTAATCACCTAAAGATGCCTATGATAGGGGCAATGAGAGCTAAAAGCTAATAAGTATCATAATTTTTGGGAGCTCTTTGTGAAACTTGAAATCCCTGCTTCCCTCTGCGAAGGGACTTTCTTTTACTTTTTAGTTGAGTCAGTAAACCTATTCCTTTGTATCTCAGCAATTATTTTAAGTTGTTGTGTTTTATTCATTCATATGATGATTTATTCAATCATGTTTCTTATGTTCCTTGTTGTGCACTTTGCTCTTATCTTGGTGATTACTACTTTGAAAGCTATCATTGAAAATCAGTTATTTGTGAACTCCAGCAAAGTATCAACTATTCTTGGACCAAGAGCTAAGTTTGCCATTACCAATTATGATTCACTTTATGTATCTTTATTGTGTTTCCTTTACTTATTGCAAGTTAAGTTATATAATAGTGAGTTGTCTTCTATTATGACTTATGTATTGATGAATGTGATGCTTCTTGTCCGTATTCTTTTATCGACTCTTCACTCCATAAACCCGAGGTCATGTTTATTGAGTTCAGTTTCGCTTGGGGACAAGCGAAGTCTAAGCTTGGGGGAGTTGATACATCCATTTTGCATCACTATTCTATATCATAATTTATTGTTATTCATTGATATATTTCATATTAAGAGATGATACTTATGTTATTTCCTCTGTTTTTGCATGGTTGATGACTTTTGGAGCATGGAACGCTCTAGTCAGGATTCTAATGGAAAAGGTGCTGTTTGGAGGCAAAATTCGCGAAGATCAGAAAATCCGGGAAAATACATGGAAAATTCTATTTTTCCAGAAGACGAAGATTGCCAGAAGGGGAAGTGGAGATGAGCCACAGGGGGCCCACACCACCCCCTGGCCGCGCCACCAGGTGGTGTGGCCACCCTGGCCCACTCCAGGCTCTCCCCTCTGGCGTATATTATCCTCCCGAAACCCTAAGACTCGGGGAGAAATGATAGAAAGATTCCGCCGCCTCTGTGGGGCGAAAAACATCGAGAGAGAAATATCTCTCCGGCAGACAGAATTCTGCTAGGGGAATTCCTTCCCGGAGAGGGGAGATCGTCGCCATCAACACCACCATCAAGCTGGACTTCATCGGGATCATCATCATCACCATCATCTCCACCAGTACCATCATCACCACTTTATACCGCTGTAACAATTGGGTTGAATCTTGCATAGTTCTTAGGGGAAACTTTCCCGGTGTTGATTACTCCTTGTAGTTGATGCTATTGATTGAACCATTGAATTATTGTTTATGTTCAGATTGTTACACATCATTATTTTATCTCTGATCATGATCCATATGATGTCTTGTGAGTAGTTCGTTTTGTTCTTGAGGATATGGGAGAAGTCATGTTGTTAGTAGTGGAATTGTGTTGAGAAAGATTCAATGGTTTGATATTTAAGTTGTGGTGTACTTCTTCTAGTGGTGTCATGTGAACGTCGACTACATGACACTTCACCTATATGTGCCTAGGGGAATGCATTGTGTATTTGGCTACTAATCGTAGGGGTTGCCTGAGTGACAGAAACCTGAACCCCCGTTAGGAAACCATTGCACAAGGGACCTCAGGGTCTTAGAGTTTAAAGCTGTGGTTAGGTTTCTACCTTAATTACTTTCTTGTACTTGCGGATGCTTGCAAGGGGTATAATCACAAGTATGTATTAGTCCTAGGAAGGTCAGTACATTAGCACAGGTTCACCCACACAACACTTAGCAAACTAAAGAAGATTAATCAACTACATGAAGCGAAAGCACTTGACGATATTCCCATGTGTCCTCGAGAACGTTTGGTCATCTTAAGTAATACAACCGGCTTGTCCTTTGCTAAAGAAAGGATTGGGCCACTTGCTGTATTTATTCTTATTGTCTTTTATTTACTCGTACTTTATTTACCTGCATTATCAAAAATTCCTAAAAATCTGTTTGCTAAGTATTTACAGAGAATTCCTGCTCCTAGCCACTAGCCAGCACCTTCTGCTCCTCGTTGGGTTCGACACTCTTACTTATCGAAAATACTGCGATACACCCCCTATACTTGTGGGTCATCAAATATCCAGCGCCAAGTCCATAATAATGGACATTGTCTGTGTTATCCCTCATCACTAACATCATTGCGTGCATATTCTAACTCCATGGGATATTGTGTTGTGATTGAATGTTAGATTTAGTATTTGTATTCTTGTCTATTAGCGTTGCGTGCCCAAGACTTTGAGGATCGGCACAGGTAAATAGGTGACATGAGTGGTAATCGAATTCTACATATGAAACCTAGTGACATCAAGGGGAGTACGGTAGTTGTTTTAGAGATCCACTTGGGAGTAATAGTAATATCATTGATCATAAAGCTTTGGTCTGCTTACTTAATAACTGTGCAACCCCACGTGACAGTGGTACAATAGTTGGACAAAAGTCTATAGTAGATGTGGCTAGCAAATATTATAGTAGCTACGGACGTACCACCCACGTTCTTTATCGATATAAATCTTAACCCATATGTGCACAGTTGCAAGTGAATCTTTAGCCCTGGCCTATCTCCATCTATTGATCCAAACCACAAAGAGGAAACATAAAAGGTCCGGTAAACAAAGATACTATGAGTTTCCAAGGTATTGTTCCACATAATCTTACACCATGGAGAATTCTTCCCAAGGTTCGATAGACTTGAAACTTCTAGAGAAAAAGAAAGTTATACTACATATGCAATCTGGATCAAACGTATCACTATCCAATGTGAAGTAGTGGGATTATGCAAATATTGACACACTTTGCTTATAGAGAAAGAAATATCAGGTCTTGTCAAAGTTAAATACTTTAGGGCTCCAACCACGCATGTAGTTGGTAGAATCTTCAAGGCTCGGTGGCTCTCCTTCAAACCTTGAAAATACTTTATACGTATAAAAAGGAGTATTTGATGATTTACAGTTCATGATACTTGTTTGCTTGAGAATGTCTGGAGGTGTACTTCTCTTGCGTGACCTGTGCACTTCTATACCAAGAAAATAGTAAAGATCACCTAAGTCCTTGAGTGAAAATTCCATCTTCAAATCATGAAGTAAAGTTATTGTTGCTTCCTGAGATAGACTAGCAACAATTATGTCATCAAAATAAATGAGTACAAATATAGTGAGATTTCCTTTATGATAAAACAACAAAGATATATCAGCTTTTGATAGAATAAAACCAAGTTTTGGCAGCTTCATGCTCAACTGAGAGTACCATGCTCTTGGTGCTTGTTTTAGACCATACAAGGCCATGTCCAATTTGCACACATGATGGGGTTTATTTTTCACCTAAAAACCTAGTGGTTGTCTCATGTAGACATTTTCCCTACTAAACACCATGAATTAACATATTCTGAATATCTAATTGTCACAGACTCAATCCCCTGGAAACTTCAACCTATAATACAAGTCGAATTGTTGCATTCTTAACTCCTGGAATAAATGTGTAATCATAGTCTGTGCCATGTCTTTGCTTAAATCCTTTTGTTAACAATATAGCTTTATAACATCCTATAGATCCATCCATTTTTATTTTTATTTTACAAACCCATTTGCACTCTATAATATTCCTACCTTCTCTAGGTGGAACTAGATGCCAAGTTTTGTTTTTTATTAGTGCATCATACTCACTATCCATAGGATTCTTCCAATTCTTATTTTATAAAGCCTCGGGAAGATTATCATGTTCCCCTGAATTAGTCACTAAGCCATACCTGACAACGACTGGTAGTATTTTCTATCAATTTCCGGTCTACAGCCTTGTCGTTTGTCGTGTGACAAGAGGAGCATCATATCCGGCTAGCGTAGAAGATCCCGGGTTAGATCCCGGAGCTAATGCCATTGAAGTGTATCCTGGAGAGGATCTCGAAGCCAATCGTGATGCAGATGCGGGGTTCCGCTTGTGCTAGCACAGAAAATATAGGGGGTCCGTGTGCGGCCCCAATGCATGTGGAGGGGCTGAGCTCATTGTAGCTTTGGGCGCATTAATGCATAGTCGGGGAAACTTCGCGTCAACCGATTGGTTGGGTGGAGGATTTCCGCTCCTGGGGCTAGACACCATGTCACGCACAGTCATCTGCGCTGAATCAGTGGCAGCGTCATGTCCAGTGTCTGACGAACGATGGAGCGCCACTTTGTGATTGTTATATGTTGATCCAAATGCTACAAAGTATAGGCCAACTTCTGACGAGTGGAGCGAGGCCCGTCGCCGGGGGGTGTGGGGGGCGACAGCCCCCGCGGTACGGTACGGATCGTCGAAGACCTAGGTTTCCACCGATATATAAACCCCTTGTAAGCCGCCGATTGGGAGAGTTGCATCTGTGAAATCCCCGGCGTTTGTAAACACTCCTCGATATAGTGAAGTTTCGCTGGCTGGCGCCCGTGGTTTTTTCCTCTCTTTGTTGGAGAGGTTTTCCACGTTAAATCTGTGTCTCCTTGCTGTGTTTTTCATTTTCGTTCTTCGTTATCTTCTTGTCGCGATTGTAACAAGTGGTATCAGAGCCCCAGGTTCTAATCTAGGGTTTGTGACATGTCGTCATTGAAGTTCGATCTACCACAGCTGGACTACACCACAAGATTCTCCTTGTGGCAGGTGAAGATGCGGGCGATTCTCGCCCAAACTTCTGATCTGGATGAAGCGCTGGATGGATTCGGTGAAAAGGATGCTAAGACCTGGTCCGCTGAAGAGAAGCGGAAGGACCGTAAGGCTTTGTCTTTGATTCAACTTCATCTGTCCAATAATATTTTGCAGGAAGTACTGGAGATGAAATCTGCTGCTGCCCTATGGGAAAAACTGGAAATGATCTGCATGTCAAAGGATCTAACCAGTAAGATGCATGTGAAGATGAAGTTATTCTCGCATAGATTGCAGAAAGGTGGATCGGTAATGAATCACTTATCTCTTTTTAGAGAGATTATTTCTGATTTGCAATCTATGGAAGTAAAATATGATGATGAGGATCTAGCCCTATTACTCTTATGCTCGCTGCCTAGTTCTTATACACACTTTCGTGATACAATGTTGTTGAGCCGTGAGAAGATAACCCTTGATGAAGTGCAAGATGCCCTCAAACAGAGGGAAAAGATGAAATCTATGGTGCAGGCAGATGGGGCGTCCTCCAAGGCTGAAGCTCTGCAGGTTCGTGGCAGGACCGAGCAGAGATTTAACAACCATGACAACCGAGATAAGAGCAAAGACGGCAGAGGTCGTTCGAAGTCCAAGGGAAAGGACAAGTTCTGCAGGTATTGTAAGAAATCTAATCATGTTATTGATGATTGCTGGAAGCTGCAGAATAAGGAGAAAAGGAACGGTACTTACCAACCGAAAGATAAGGATCAAGGCAATGGTAAGGCTGTTGTTGTTTCTGATAGTTCTGATGGTGAATGCTTAGCTGTTTTTGCTGCTTGTGCTTCTCGTGATGATGAA
Organism: Avena sativa; assembly: GCA_916181665.1. Lineage (NCBI taxonomy): Eukaryota > Viridiplantae > Streptophyta > Magnoliopsida > Poales > Poaceae > Avena > Avena sativa. Next base: position 524,087,559 of record OV702279.1, read on the forward strand.
TGGATACTTGATACTGCATGTTCGTTTCATATTTGCTGTAACAAAGATTGGTTCAGTTCATATGAGTCTGTGCAGACTGGAGATTTTGTGCGTGTGGGGAATGACAACCCATGCCATATCGTTGGTGTTGGATCTGTTAAGATTAGGACACATGATGGCGTGACACGCACGTTGAGTGAGGTGAAGCACATACCAAGCATGGCCAGAAATTTGATCTCCCTGAGTACCATGGACGTTGATGGATACAAGTATGCCGGTGGGCATCGAGTTCTGAAGGTATCAAAAGGTTCTCTTATTCACATGATAGGTGATATGAATTCTGCTAAATTATATGTTCTTAGAGGTAGCACTTTGCCTGGTATTGCTGCTGCTGTTACTTCTAATGATTCTGATGATTGTGGTAAAACACATCTATGGCATATGCGTCTTGGGCATATGAGCGAACAAGGCATGGCAGAGTTGGTCAAGAGAGAGCTGATTGATGGTAGCAACTTGAGTAAGTTTGAGTTCTGTGAGCACTGCATCTTTGGTAAGCATAAAAGAGTTAAATTCAATGCTTCCGTTCATACCACCAAAGGCATATTAGATTATGTGCATGCTGATGTATGGGGTCCGTCCCGTAAGACTTCTATTGGTGGTGCTAATTATATGCTTACTATTATTGATGATTACTCAAGAAAGGTGTGGCCTTATTTTCTGAAGCATAAATCTGATGTTTTTGATGCTTTTAAGAAGTGGAAAGTTATGGTTGAAAAACAGACTGAGAAGAAGGTAAAGGTACTACGTACTGACAATGGTATGGAATTCTGTTCTAATGAGTTTGAGGAGTTTTGCAGTAACGATGGCATGATCAGGCATCACACCATCCCATATACTCCTCAGCAGAATGGCGTGGCAGAACGCATGAACAGAACCATCATCTCGAGGGCTCGTTGTATGTTGTCTCATGCAGGTATGCATAGGCGTTTCTGGGCTGAAGCAGCCAACACAGCGTGTTACCTCATCAACAGGTCACCTTCTATTCCACTTGAGAAGAAAACTCCTATTGAGGTATGGTCAGGTTCACCTGCTGATTATTCACAGTTGAGAGTTTTTGGTTGCACTGCTTATGCTCATGTTGATAATGGAAAGTTAGAGCCTAGAGCTGTCAAGTGCATATTCCTTGGTTATGGTTCAGGAGTTAAGGCATATAAACTATGGAACCCTGAAACAAAAAGGATTTTGTTGAGTAGGAACGTTGTTTTCAATGAATCCGTTATGTATCATGACAGCTTGCCATCAGATCCCTCTCCTGTTGCTATTGGAGAGGAGGGAGTTCGTGTGCAGGTGGAGCACCTGCAGAAAACTGTTGATAATAATGCTGTTGTTGATGATACTCATGAGGAAAATATTGATGATGATGTTGTTCAGCACTCACCAACTGTTTTGCAGCAGCCACAGGAATCTATTGCTGCTGATAGACCGAGACGTAACATAGTTCCACCTCGTCGTTTAATTGAAGAGTGTAATCTTGTACATTATGCTTTGAGTTGTGCTGAACAGGTGGAGAACGATTCTGAACCTGCTACATATAATGAAGTCATTGCATCCGTTGACCGCGAGAAGTGGGTATCTGCTATGCAAGAAGAGATGCAATCACTTGAGAAAAATGGCACATGGGATGTTGTGCGCTTGCCTAAACAAAAGAAGGCGGTCCGCTGCAAGTGGATCTTCAAGAAAAAGGAAGGTCTATCTCCCAAAGAGCCTTCAAGGTACAAGGCAAGGTTAGTAGCAAAAGGGTTCAGCCAAATTCCAGGTATTGATTACAATGATGTGTTCTCTCCAGTTGTGAAGCATAGTTCCATTCGTACTTTCTTTAGTATTGTGGCTATGCGTGATCTTGAGCTTGAGCAGTTAGATGTCAAGACTGCTTTTCTGCATGGAGAGCTTGATGAGGAAATATACATGGACCAACCAGAAGGGTTCATAGTGCCTGGTAAAGAGGATTTTGTGTGCAAATTAAAGAAGTCTCTTTATGGCTTAAAGCAATCTCCAAGACAGTGGTATAAAAGGTTTGATTCATTTATGATCTCACATGGTTTTGAGAGGTCTAAATATGATAGTTGTGTTTATATCAAGTTTGTTGATGGGTCACCTATATACTTGCTGCTATATGTTGATGATATGTTAATTGCTGCCAAGGGCATGAAAGAAATCACTACTTTGAAGGCACACCTAAGTAGTGAGTTTGAGATGAAGGATCTTGGTGCTGCTAAGAAGATCTTAGGTATGGAGATTACCCGAGATAGAAAATCTGGTTTGTTATTTCTTAGTCAGCAAAGTTACATTAAGAAAGTTCTTCATCGTTTTAATATGGATGGTGCCAACTCAGTTAGTACTCCTATTTCTCCTCACTTTAAATTGTCAGTTTCTCAATGTCCTACTACTGATGAAGAGTTTGAGTACATGTCAAAGGTGTCGTATTCTAGTGCTGTTGGTTCTTTGATGTATGCCATGGTTTGTTCTCGTCCTGATTTATCATATGCTATGAGTTTGATAAGTAGATACATGGCTAATCCTGTAAAGAACATTGGAAGGCTGTTCAGTGGGTTTTCAGGTACCTTCTTGGCACTTCCAATGCTTGTTTGAAGTTTGGCAGGACCGGTGAGGGACTCGTTGGCTATGTGGATTCAGATTTTGCTGCCGATTTGGATAAGAGAAGATCCCTCACAGGTTATGTGTTTAATGTTGGAGGTTGTGCTGTTAGCTGGAAGGCTACATTGCAGGCTGTTGTTGCACAATCTACTATTGAAGCTGAATACATGGCTATTGCTGAAGCTTGCAAAGAATCTGTTTGGTTCAAAGGTTTGTTTGCTGAGCTTTGTGGAGATGATTCTTGCATTAATTTGTTTTGTGACAGTCAAAGTGCCATATACCTTACAAAAGATCAGATGTTCCATGAGAGAACTAAGCACATTGATGTCAAGTACCATTTTGTTAGAGACATTGTTGCTCAAGGTAAATTAAAGGTATGCAAGATCAGCACTCATGATAATCCTGCTGATATGATGACTAAACCTGTTCCTGTTGCTAAGTTTGAGCTTTGCTCGAACTTAGTTGGTTTAACTGATTAGCCCAAGTGGCTATTGGCGCCGAAAGTATTTGCTTTGTTTGTTCAGGGAGATGGTTGTTGTTGATGCTACAAGGAGGAATTTGTCTCAAGGTGGAGTTTGTTATATGTTGATCCAAATTCTACAAAGTATAGGCCAACTTCTGACGAGTGGAGCGAGGCCCGTCGCCGGAGGCTTGGGCCGAGTGACGGGGACGCCTGTGGGGGGTGCGGGGGGCGACAGCCCCCGCGGTACGGTACGAATCGTCGAAGACCTAGGTTTCCACCGATATATAAACCCCTTGTAAGCCGCCGGTTGGGAGAGTTGCATCTGTGAAATCCCCGGCGTTTGTAAACACTCCTCGATATAGTGAAGTTTCGCTGGCTAGCGCCCGTGGTTTTTTCCTCTCTTTGTTGGAGAGGTTTTCCACGTTAAATCTGTGTCTCCTTGCTGTGTTTTTCGTTTTCGTTCTTCGTTATCTTCTTGTCGCGATTGTAACAGTGATGACCGTTGGTTCCCGTCCTTGAGTCTGAGATCATCAGGAGATCTTCCAGGCACATGAAATCATAACTTTCTGCACCATTTTCTCCAGATTTGTGGGCTCCTTTGGATTCATCATCTAAGCTCATAATTTCTTCAGCAAAATGATTAGTAGAAACAACAGGATTAATTTGAACATTAACCACATTTGGATCAACACTTTTTCCTCCCCCTTGATCTAATTGTGAGAATTGTGGAAGAAGGATAATTTGCTACTGAAGGAGAGCACCCGCCTTAGGATTTAAGTTTTCAAAGGGAAAATATGTTTCATCAAATATGACATCTCTAGAAATATAGATGCAATCTGATGCAATATCTAGACATCGAAATCCTTTATGCATGTTACTATAGCCAAGGAAGACACACTTTTTTGAGTCGAAGTCTAATTTTCGAGTATTATATGGGCGCAAATTGGGCCAGCAAGCACGGCCAAAAGTTCCAAGATATAAAAAATCAGGTTGCTCATGGAACAACACACTCAAAGGAGATGAAAATTTTGGAACTTTAGTGGGAAGATGATTGATAAGGTATGTGGTCATAATAAAGGCTTCATCCCAATATTTCAATGCCAAGGATGCATGTCCAAGAAGGGAAATGCCAATTTCAACAATGTATCAATGATTTCTCTCAGCTGGCCCATTCTATTGATGGGCATGTGGATAAGAAACATGATGAGTAATTCCAATTTGTTTAAAGAAAGAGTTGAGTTTTTCATATTCTCCTCCCTAGTCTGTTTGCATGGTAATTATTTTATGGCGTTGGGGCCTCTCAACAAGATCTTGGAATTCATGAAAGGTAACAAATACTTTGGATATATTTTTAAGAAAATAAATCCATGCGAGCTTGTTGTAATCATCAATAAAACTGACATAATAATTCTTTCTTCCAACAAAATCAGGGGCAGGGCCCCATAGGTGAAAACATAATGTCCGACCTTCATTTGTTGTATCTGACAATGGAATTTTTGATGACATTGTTTTGAGAGGTTGGGATTTTTTGCATGATGAAAACCTAAGATTTTAGATCAGGTGACAACGACGCTTGTGTCTTGTTCACTTCTTGGAGGTGGCGCTTTTTGAGAACCTTTCTTGTATTCCTGGTGTTGTCTTTGACGGTGGTTTGCGTGTTGCTACTTGAGGGATTGGTCACCATGGCGGTGCCTTTTCTTTTTCTTGTTTTTTGATTTTGGATGTGTGCATCCTTAATTTTGTTCAGACATTTTGTTAGTGCAGAGGCTAGATGTAATTGGTACCTTCGTGATATTAATATATTTACTTTGTTAAAAAAATAGACATTAAAAATGCGATTGTAGTTTACATCGTTTTGTCATTTTTTTGTGTAGGTTCGAAGGTGAAACATAATTCTCTCAAACTTAAGCATCTATATGTATTTGTACGTATTTCACAAAATATAAAGTTTTTGATATTTTGAATGAGGTTCCCTAGAGTCTAACAAGTTCCATATTTGTAGTATCTGATGCTAGCTAACAGGCCCATACAAGACGCCTGCAGCAGTGTAGCACTAGAGCGGTTCCACGAATCCCACCGTGGTCGTCTATTGTTTGGCTGGTACAGTACAGATGGAAAATCAGATGGAGACATGCATCCTCATTGCAAAGACCTGCTGGCTAGACGACACTCACATGTAATAAGAGCCTTAGTCACATGCATGGCTTGCAACGACCTGGTGCTTTCAAGGCGAGAAGGCGAGGCCGAGGCTAGCACCACAACGGAAAGCCATGGCGGGAAGGCTGGCCCTCGCACTATCATGCATGTGCCGCGCGCACGTGTGGCTGCTACTCCACATTTGCTCATGGAGTGTGCACACTCCACACTCGCTCGCTCGGGCTGTCAACAAGTGAAGAAGAGAGCCGTGCATGTGCGTACCGACTGATCGATCGCTCGTTTTGATATCATCTCTCACTAGCGTGCCAAAAAAAAGACAGAAAGCACAGGAGCACTCCTCATAATAATATTGCACCAGCTCTTATTGTATGGTGGCCTCTCTCCTTTTGTATTCTTTGATTCCTGATTTCCTACACTCGTATTTCCTTTCCGCTTTGGGCCCTACCCACCCTCTTTTCTCTCTCTCCTTCCTCCTCCTCCACCGTAACGTCAAACCAAGAGAGCCCAACACCGAAACTCCACGTTCTTTTCATACATATTCTTGAATTCTTATTATAATACTACTAGTCGTATGTTTTGTGTGATCAGTAGCAAGTTTTCGTAACGTGGGATTCATATATATGCTGTAGAGGATGTGTATCCGAAGAACACAAGTTTATGTTCATAACTCAAATGCCTAATTCTGGATTCACCACGGTCCATGAAATCATGTGAACATGCACGGGATATACCCAAGATGAGATGGCTCGCAGGTTTTGCATGGGAAAGGCAAGAACTCTGAATGAGGCTGGGGGGCCACGAGGAGATTCCCATCAGCAACAGTGACCCAGGCACACACCCGGTTTGCAATCATTTCTCCGTCCGTGCAATTTTATGAGTTGCGTCGACAAATACGCCCTCGGTATTAAAATATAAGATGTTTTAGCTTTATAAAACGAGTGTATGTAGATCTCTTTTAGTGTGTAGATTGACTCCAAACCGAGATAAATGTACACTAAAAGAAATCTAGATATATTTCTTTCACAAAGCTAAAACATCTTATATTTTAAAATGGAGGAGGTAGATCCTAGAACGGCCGGTCAGTGCACGCGTCCCAGTTTTTATGAGGAGCCAAATACTGTACATCAAATGTCCAAGAACTTGTCTTTAAGCGTGCAAACTAGCCTCACAACTTAAAAATCCAAATTCTAATTCGTGCCTACTAGGCTTGCTTTTGTCCCAGCGAGTGCTCACCTCTCAGCCTGCGTCTGATCGCGATCGGCCTGCTTGGAAGAAGCGGCCCAAGTGTCGAAAACAAGGACGTCTCTCCTCTTCCCCTTTTCATCCACTTTTCAAATTATGAGGTCGAGTTTTCCCCCATCCCCTCTCCTACGCTACGCGTCACTCTCCTCTCCCCAACTTCGACCTCGACCACTCTCCTCAGGTGGCAGGGACACGAGCGAGAGAGGAAACGCGTGACGTGCATGGGCATGGGGTATGTGGCCCACCGTTGCTTTGCTTTATGGCTCGTGCGCCTGGCACTGGCAGGCGGGCAGCAGGTGTAGCGCATTGGACCCCGATCCGCGCCTGGTGAGCTTTCTATACATGTCCACCTCTCGGACTCCAAAATCTCGGGCGTCCGTAGCTAGTAGGTACTTACCTGGTCCACCACACAACCAACACCTGCAGTCACGCATACTGAAACAAAAATAACATGACGTGTCGATGGGATGTTCCTGGCTGCTGGCTTACGTCGGAGCATGTCAGCATGCAGGATGATTGCGTACTCTTCCTGGCTGCATCAGCATATCAGTTTCCTCGCGTTGCCCATACACACGGTGGTGTCACTTGTCAGGGACCGTGACTTGTACTAATTGATTTGACTAGCTCACACACCCCACCGACCACGCTCTAGAGGGATTCACATTAACCCAATATAGAGTGATAAATATTGTTACGTTTTTCTACGTAGTTAGTCAAATTTTATTAACTTTGACTTAGTACAAGGCTAGAACTACACTTATTTGTAGACGAAGGGAGTATATCGAACAACTACCGGCATGCGCGAGCCACGGGCCATGACACCACTTTCATTGAAGGTGCCAAGCCGCATAGCCGCACGTTGCTCCCCTCGCCGGGATGGAGGAAGGAGGATCGCCATGTTCTGCTGCTCCCATCGCCGCCAAGAGCGGCTACCCAAACTACCCCGCTCGCCAAGCTCTGTCGTGAGTCCTCTCGCCATGGCGCCATTGCCGCCCACTATTTCCGGAGAAGGGCTGGCTGGGGATTTACTAGAATTTTTTCAAAAAAATTCGAGTAGTTTTAGTTATTAAGTTCAAAATCAGATTTAATCCGGTACGTTGGATCAAAGATGGATGGCTGATGGTAGCACCAAGTCACGGTGAGACTTGATAACACCGAGTCACTGAAGCTCACTCCGGTAGTGTGTGTGCGCGCGCGCAGTACCGAACTGCCGCATGCCCACATATGCATGTTTCGGCTGTAGCTAGTGAGCTAGCTAGTTGCAAATTGAGCTAGCTTTATACACGCAATAGAGTAACAACTTGCAATAACTGGTGGCATAAAAAAGTAAAATACAAAAATTGTTAAACTATCATGGAATAATCTGAAATCAACAAAAATATTATAGTGCCCAATGATCTATGAACAAAAATTTCAAGTTGCTTGTAAAACACTAACACAGAATAAAGAGTAGGTAAAACCAAAATTTACGCAGCCGAGGAACAAATCTTGTGTGCACGGAAAACAAAATATGTCAGCAAAATGGAATCTGCACGGCGAGCAAAACTGTAGGTCCGAGGAACAAATCTCACATTCAGAAGGAACAAAAATTTATACTACCAAAAAAGAATATCACACTAAAGTTGGCACAAAAAATAGTGTGAAGGAACAAACCGAATTTTTACACGTGGAACAAAACTGTAGGATGGAAAAATCTCATCTTCAATGGGAACAAAATATGAACCGGTACCAAGGCATAGGCAATCATAGGCAGCGGCGACAACTCAAAACCCATCTAGCGTTCCGTCCTCTCGCCGGTGACGCCGGTGGTCCGCTCGGCCTCCGTTGGCCTTAGGGCCATGGAGGGTGGCGGACCACGGCCTCTCGCCAGCGGGAAAGTTTTCATTCTTTTTAGGTCTTTTTCCAGTTTCTTTTTCGAGATGATGAGGCGACGTCTACATCTTGAAGTCAGAATAATGTCCTCCCCATCCTATCCTTACTCCGTTGGTGCATCTTGTGCTAGCGGAGGGCGTGTGGAGTCTTGTGTCCGACAGATCTTTGGGGATCTTGTCATTTTTCGTATTCGATGGTGTGGTTTGAGGTCAGTCTCTTCAGATCTACGGTTATCATCTTCGGTGATGGTTGCTCATCTGGTGTGTTGGTCCTTTGGGGCCTTAGCACGACGACTTCTCGCATGTCTACTATAACAAGCTCTACTTCGACAAGCTTTGCTCGGCTCTAGCGATGGAGGAGCAAGGATGGCGGCGCGTCTTCGGCTCGTGTTAGTGTCAGTAGTCTTCGCTAGGTGGTCCATTGACCTATTTGTAATTTTAATTACTTTTGGGACTCTTTGTACTGTTGTTGACGATTATTAATAGATCTGTGGAATTTCGCAAAAAAATGGGAACAAAATATTAGACTATTAGGGATATTAAAACCGAGTCAAAGAGGAGCCATCTCACGAACTGGGCATTTTTGATCGCCGGATCGTGCCACCTGCATGTTTCTGGCCGTTGGATGGTCCTCCAACCCTGCATGGACCGAATTATCCCTTAGGGACGCTTTTCTGGGCATCAAATAAGCCATCTCTGGTTAATTGGGCTGGAATTCACGCTACAACCATTGCTTGGTTTACGGCACAGTCGTACAATACATGGGATGTCGCTGTTGTGCCCGCTAGAAGCGAATGGTAGAAGAAAAAAAGGAGACGCTAGCCAATGCAGCCGAAGCGAGATGTGTCTGACCTAGCCTACATGCGAACACTCAATAATGGGAACCAGAAGGTGGAGCGAGGCATCCATCTCATGTGCGGATGCGACAGCATGCGCCCCTCGCGTCTCTATTCATGGCGACCTGATGTGTCGCTTGTCATTCATCTTCAATACTATATTAATTTGCAGCTCTTTAGAATCCTTTATGGCAGTAATCCTAGGCAATTTGACAGCGGCGACTAATGATGGTATGCTACTATAGTGTCTCTACTATGCTATGAAATCTCTTGCCTCAATTTCTCATCCACTCTACAGCAAGTTTCAGGTCCAATGGTGCTCTGCTAGGTGATCTCTAATTCTCTTTCCAACGAACTCCACCAGTTATTCAGATAACATTGTCACACTTTCTAAAGCAGAAATAAACGTATTTGCAGGTTTTGTTTCTTCTTGTTCAGATCCTCTCATTCTGTTGGGTCCCTATTATTGGTCGAATTTTCACCAATGTCTGCTAGCCAGGTGAGTTCCTAGACTTGAATTTTCTATTCACGTCAGTAATACTGCACAATAATTAATAATAGACTATCTTACTACTAAGACTACTCCGATGTTGCTGTCTATTTCTATTCTCGGTCCATACGGCGGACACCAACAAGTTATGTTGACGCCACTTGGGCCACTACTAGACCACAAAGCACACAAATCACGTCCAACAGCCAAACCAACATTAGATAAACATTACCTAAAAAAAAACATTAGATAAACATAAACTACAATACAAATGCTTACCTCAAATAGCTCACTCACTATGTACGTAAGAAATCTCCATTGACAAGTTCCATTGGAACGTGCTTATGTGACTTAAGTCAGGAAAGAAGCAATGATATTTGCAAACCATTCTATTCTCGATTCTATTGACTATCGGGCTCGTAACATGAAATAATTTAAATAGAATTTTACCATTTATTAACTATCCATTTTTCTAATGGACGGGCGCGGCAATGCGTGCCTACATGATCTAGTAGGGAATAAAATTACACTACATTCGGGGCCAAAGATCTACTGGAACAAAATAGTTAAATATAGGATAAACAGTAAACTACATGAAACAAAACAATATAAACAGAAGAATAAATTGTGAGTGCACAGTGAATTAGGCTAAATGACATAAATTTTGGCATCCATGGAAAAAATCATGGCGCGGGAATTAGCGGGAATATAAACAAAGTAAAATAAATATATTTCAAAGTAAAATAAATATTTGCGCATACATCTCCACATTTTAGGTGCTCGCAAGGTCGTTTCACAAAAAATAGATATTTTGTGTGGCCTCTGTGAAAAAGACAAATATATGTGCTAAAATAAGTCTCCACGAGACATGTTTTTGTCATTTTTACACAACACACAGAACATATCGGTTTTTCGTGAAACGCACATGTGCTCATAGAATGCATAGATACACATGAATATATTTTTTCAGATTTTTTTAACATTTTGAAATATGTGTTTTTACTAAAGGGAGTATATGCTACAGGATGGACAAGAAGTGTTTCATGTGCCTTGTGTTGCTTGGATAAAAAATAGAAACTTCCGTTTTAGAAAAAGATACTCCCTCCGATCCATATTACTTGTCACTGAAATGGATGTATCTAGACATGTTTTAGTGCTAGATACATCCATTTCAATGACAAGTAATATGGATCAGAGGGAGTACTTATAGCAATAATCGGACGAAAAAGGAGTAAAATTTTAGTACTCATAGGGAAAATTATCGTATAGCACTTATATTTTTCTTTCCTTTAGTCTAAAAATGTCGGATTTGCTACTTGAACAATCACAAGTATAAAATGGAAAAAAATGACGAAGCAAAACAATCACAAGTATGTATCATGGTCTATATGAAAAGACAACATATAGAAATTTCAAAAAAAAAGTCCATATTGTAACGATAAAACATAGATAATTCCAAAAAAAAATACAAAACATAGACTGTGAGTCCATTGATGAGCGCTAGTTGAATGCTACAGCTACAGTCGTAATGTCTTTGTCAATTGTGTTTATATCGCCGTATGAAATATTATTTTGTATCATTTTAAATTTATAAGTACTTTGGAAAGTACCCCAAAGATTTGTACTTAGGATGCATTTTGTCGAAAGTGCCATTTTCAAAAGTGCCTCCAAAGTACAAAACTTTCAAGGCACTTTTAAGAAACTATGTCTAAATTCTTATTTCTCGTGGCACTTTCGGAATGTGCCCTAAATTGTATGTGAATTAAGGGCACTTTGTTCAAACTGTCTCTAATGGAAGCTTTTAGGGCATTTTATAGAAGTGCCCCAACCTAAGTGCCTTAAAAGCTCTACCTGGGGGTCTTGGCGCTCCGCGAGTGAAAAGTGTTGCCTGACGAGGGTGGCCCCCCAATGCTTGGCGAAGGTCACCTGCCTCCGCGAGGGGGTCTCTTCAAGGTACCACGGTTGATCCCGTCGCCGAGGACCAGCAACAGGTGGGCCGTGGTACCCCTGATGCCACTGACCCGACACTTAGGCATCGCCGTAGCGAACATGGACTTGTCTGTGCCTGGCCGCCCGCAACACAGGTCGCTCCCGAGCTACACTGGTAGGATTGAGCACGAACTTTTTTTCGAAATGGGGAAAATGCATACGACCTTTATTAATTATTGAGCACGACCTGTGCATTGCATGTCGCATCATCAAGACGTCGTATGCATAGGCGTCTTTAATTCTAGACTAGAATCGATCAAGTCAAGGCAAGCTAGCTACCTTGTGTTGGGTTCACAGCATACAAAACACAAATTTCCTACAGTGTGAACAACTAAGCACCGATATCTACCTACATACAATCAACGGGTGGATATACATCCATAGAGAATATACCCTTGAAGAGCAACAAAGCGTTACGAGGTTGTACTCGTGGATAATTTAGTCGTACACTTGCCGAACTCAAGATCGTGATAAAGTCCAGCGAGTCCAGCAGGTCCAGCACCAGCAAGTCCATCACCGCAAAGCAGCGGTGTATCCATGATCACACGCACGTCCGGTACCCCAATAACCTCCATGTCCTTGCTCCAGCGATGCAACGGAAGCAGCAACTCCTTTCCAAATAAAGCCATCGGGAACATGTATCTCCCTAATCCGAGATCATGGGGAATAATTTCTAGAGGATGAGAGAGATCCCTCACGAGGAGGTGTGAGTGAGATGGAGTGAGAGGGGTACCTTTTATAGGAGGAGGGGGCAGCCAAAGGCCATGGCGTCGTAGCCATGGTGGGTGCCCCCACCTCTTCCTCATTCATGTGGGTGGAGCACCCACTCACATAAAATACCTCCACTCAAAATTTCACTCACACATGCATTAATTTTCAACCAAAATTAATGTAACTCTCATTTAATAAAACTATTTATTTATTTTATTCAGAATTTTGTTAATTACTTTAATTAACAAATATTCACATAAAACCCCCTGCAACATTTCAATATCACATGCAAAACCAGTTTCTGTAATTTCACCCAAAACAATTCTGGTTTCCATCGAAATGATTCTAGCGCTTTCTTAAATCTTTATCTGAAACTTTTTTGCTCCAAATGGTGTCGGTATTCCTTAAGTGTTTCACCATACGGTTCACGAATAATGCAGACATAATCAAGACCCTTCTCCGATCAATAATCAACAGCGGGACCTGGAGATCCGTATTGACTCCCACACATTCAACGATGACTCTAGTGATCGTGTGAACCTTTAACATTATAACTAGATCCCTTTGTATCATGGTATATTACATGTCTGAGATTCGATCATCGGTATCTTCAAACCTAGTTTGATCTCATTACTGACATGCACTCTTTTTTCGTTCCCATGATATAACATTCTAGTGATCACATCACTTACTTCCAAGCTATCTCAATGTGATATCACCGAGAGGGACCAGAGTATATCTATCCGTTATCGGGATGGACAAATCTTACTCTTGATCCATGAGCCTAAATATAACACCTTCGGAGTATCTGAACCCACCTTTATGTCACCCTGTTACAGTGTGACGTTTGATGTTATCAAGTTACTCTTCTAGTTTTAGTGATTTACATAATCTCATGGTCTAAGGACTAGAATTACTTCGTATGATGTTATAGCAACTTAAACTCAATGACTTTTATCGTATTGCTATACTTTGTATGAATGTTCGTCACATCATTCCACCAATGTTGTGACCTCGTTATTAACAACATCCAATGTCCATGATCAGGAAACCTTGATCATCTTGTTAATCAACGAGTTAGTTTATAAGAAAGGCATAACTAGGAACTATTTATTTGTTTATTGAACGTACATGTATTAACGTTCCAATTAATACAATTATAGCATGCAAAATAAACATTTATCATAAATAAGGAATAAGATAATAACCACTTTATTATTGCATCTAGTATATATTTCTTTCAGTCTTCCACTTGCACTAGAGTCAATAATCTAGTTTGTAACTTGCGCATTCAACATGTATGGCTTTCTGGTATTGTGTATACGCGTTTGCTAGTGGTTAACATAATTTCCGGATATGTTTTCAGTTCCGCGTGTATTTTCATGTCTCTACGTCTCTACGCACCACTCATTCTCTAATAAGATGGCATTGTATAAATTTAGTCCTTTGGTGAGACCTTTAGTTCTTTTGGGTTAAAACATGTTGATATAATTGTCGTACAATATATCTTCATATTACTATCCCACTATGAACCACATCTAGTTTGATAACAAGTTAACCAAATTTCCTCCTGTACTGCTACTATAGCAATCATATACTTAACCTTTTATTGTAGTATCCATCATAATGTATCAACTTTGGAATTCATCCAAATCCATCATGAAACCTCCTTTCCATTACATTGTGCCACCCATATTTTAAATTGAGATAAGTTTAATTTGTATCGTATGACAAACTAGTATCCATGTAACACTTTACAATGAACTATTTGTAACTATTTGTCACCTCTACATAAATATATTCTTAGTTCTTCCAAAGTTCATAAGAATATCTGTATTATCATCCAATGATCATCTTAAGAATCATTCTGGTATATGCTCACAGCATTTAGAGCACAAGACATATATATCATGGTATTATTGATCGAAATATTCATGTGATTTCACTCACCAAGTGTCGATACACTTGAATCTTGATTCAATAATTTCCATGCAGCAAGAACCTTTCTTGTCGTTTCCATATTAAACCATTTTAATATCTCATATATGTACGTTTGGCACAACCATATTAGCGCCTCAATATATCTATATAGACATTGATGCCAAATATTTTGGTTTTGCCCAAGTCTTTCATTGAAATCCAATTTTAATGAAATTCTTAACCCGTGTCACTAAAAGATACATCATTTTCAATTAACAATATGTCCTCTATATAATGTATTAGAAATATGTCTCAGCGCTCCCACTTAATTTCTTACAAATGCAAGCATCTTCATCGTCTTCAATGAAACTAAACATTTTAACAGTTTCATCACGGTAAAGATTCCAACTTCGTTATGCTTACTTCAACCATTGAAGTTTGCATGCCCTTTCAGCATCCATTGAATTAACAGAACCCTTCGGACCGTATCATGTACACGTCTTAGGTAACCATTCTATTAGAAAAACTTTGTTTTGTTTGTTCAACTACCATATACCAAATTATATGTAGTGGTTGCTATATCAATCTGTCAAGACTAAATATCACTATAAAAGATCAAATCTTTTCATAGTCAACTCCTTGAACATTGTCGTAAATTCCTTTCCGACATGTCGACTATTTCATAGATGTCAAACATCTATGTCTATTTTTTTATAGATCCAAAGACGACCGATAGGCTTCATGCCTTTCCATAGGGTCTTCCAAGTTCAGAAACTTGATTTCTCGTGTATGGATACTATCACGGATTTTATGACTTCTAGTAATTTTATGGAGTCAGGGCCCATCATCGCTTCTTTGCATCGAGTCGGTTCATCATTGTCAAAACAATAATGACTCCTGTTTCAAATCTTACTATTAGATTCTTAGCCGACCCACATGGTTTAATAGGAACTCTAATCTCCGAGATCACAACCTTTATAATCACGGGAGCCATGAGCATTTTATCCGCCTCCAGGAAACTTTTGGGTGCTGCGCTACTTAGCACATATTGCTTAGGTTCATCAACCTAATCAAAGTTCTATTGTCCTTCCACTGAACTTTCTACGAAAAAATCCTTCTCAAGAAACTTCACGTTCCAAGTGACAAACTCTTTTGTCCACGGTGTTATGGAGGAATACCCAGCAAATTGTTTGGGATAACCTAAAAACATGTGCTTATCCAACTTTGGTTGTAAACATTTTACTTATCATAGCATACCAAAATTTAAGAAAAGACAACTCAGCTTTTATCACAAACCATAACCATTATGGTGTCATTTTAACGGATCATGATGGTGCTCTTTTCAGTGTAAAAGCGGTAGTCTCTAAAGCTTTAATCCTTAAAATATAATGGCAGTTTTATAAATGGCACCTTTGATCTTACCATGTCAAACAAGGTTTGATTCCATCTCCCGAATACTCTATACTTCTATGGTTTATCGGGAAATGCAAATCCATGGAACAATTTCTCAAATCTTAGGTGTTTGCTAAACATGTAACTCAAATATATTTGTTTATAATCGAATCATAAATTCTTTATTTTTTCATTACAATGATTTTACACTTTATCTTGAAAATCTTTGAACAATTCTCAAATGTTTCATACTTCTTCCTTTTTAAGTAAATATACAGATATATTCACTCAAAATTCCTGAAAAATCATATGAAGTCGAAAGATCCACCGCACATGGCTACATATAATGGACTATATATATCGACATGCACAATTTCCAATAAGTTAGTCATCTGTTTCTCTCTGGCCTATGAATGGAGTTCTAATTATCCCGAGGAAAGTCTCACAAGAGTCAATTGATCAAAATCAAAGACTACAAAAATCCATCAACATTGAGTTTCTTCATGTTTTATTTCCAATATAATTTAAACGGCGATGTCACTTTGTAAGTGATCTTTCAATCATTTGTCTTGTGACATTTTAGTATTAGTTTTTATGGACGTGATTTCTCCAACTAGACTTGTAAAAGTCCATCCATCTTCTATGGAATACGGTAATTATTTGAACAATCATTGTTCTCATAATGCCGGAACAAAATAATAATTATTTAAACAAATCTTGAAGGCAAGCTTTGATGTCAATGAGAAAAACATGTTCTCGATGAACATCATCACATATTCTTTTGCTAGTTACTTAGGCCATTGTAGTTCATGAATTGCGTTGTTTTGTATGACATTTCACACCAACCAATTCGGTATCCAATACCCAAGAACCACATTGTTTAACAAGCAAAGCATACAACCATAACATGTATATCATCTATATACCTTAGTTGGACATTTCTAGTCTTTTCTATTTTCTGCCAAATATTTTATAGATTCTCTTTCAGCATTTCCTTTTCTTTTAAAAGAATCTATCAACATCAATAATGGCGTCACACATATGACACATAGTTCAAAGCGTGTATAGTCAAATACTAATACATTTGGACTTGCAATTTGAAGTTGATCACCATCATCAAATGTTTGGTGTTCTTTCAAAAATCTATTCTTTAGTAATCTATTAGTGTAGTAAACATTTTACCTACATCTTCTATTCATCCTTATCATGACAACTTTCACGATCAAGCTACTATAGCCCATAAGGACGAATCGTGAGTATAATGTCAGTTCCCAAAACCTGTTTGGGAGATTAGGACGCCTAGCGTCTCCAACCTTCGCAAATTCTCAAACAATATGAGAATATGTATTTTGATAAATTATACTCTATCATATTGCAGCCATAAACATTATTTCAAATATCACAATATCTTCCACACATGATGGTTTCTGAAACAATTATTTCAGCTCCTAGATAACCTCGATATTAAAACAACTTTTGAGTATCAAGAATCATGGAGGCAAACATGATACTTAGATACTCACACTGGAATTGTTACTCTTGATTTAATACTACTTATTAAACTTCATGGAGTAAATAGAGTTTGTTGAAAGTTTGCAATAGGACTTCTAAATTTTAGATTGACACACAAAAACAATACGGTACTAGTTCGTAAGTAAATATCCAGAATTCTATAGTTCTATTATCTCAATTAAAACTAAGCATAAGGTAGTAAACGGATGCCAATGACTACAACAAACTAGGCAAATTCACTTAGATTTTAGTTTATGGTAAATTGAGTTCGACTAATCCAAACTATAAATGAAGTCCCACTCAAAACCAACATCCCTCGAGTTGTTTTGGTGATTACATGAACCAAATCCACTACACCAAGTCCGATCATCACGTGAGTCGGTGTAGCTTCAAAGGCAAGCATCTATATGGGCATCATATCAACCATATGACTCATGCTTAACCTTTCGGTCCATGTTCCGAGGCCATGTATGTACATGCTAGGCTCGCCAAGTAAGAACCTTGGTACTCGCGTGTGTAAAACCGTCTTACACCGTTTGTATGAAAGCGTAGAGTCGAGTACACCCGATCATCACGTGATGTATTGAAACAATGATCCATAGAATATTGCATACTTAAGGAAGAACATATTTTTATCTTGATATGTAAATGAGGGATCATCTTATAATGCTAATAAAGCGCCAAACAAGTAATACAAGATGCAAACAAAACATCATATGCATAAAGTGAAATGATATGGTTCTTGCACTTGATCACTATCATGTGCATCGTGGTATGATCATTATCATTCCTTTATGTGTAAGGCCAAAGTATATGAAACTTACAGGTTAGGTACGCTATAATTTCCAAGAGTATCAACTATACTTCAAATTATAACATTACCATATCATGACCCTTGCCCAGAAACAACTAAACTAGATGCTTCTAATTTATCAATTGCATGTTTTTACGTGGCTTAATGCTTTCGAGGATAGAACCGGTATTACCTATGAACATGGAACCACAACGGTGATAACCAGATTATTAGCAACTCGTTGTAAATCAGATATTGACTATAGTAGGAGAGACAAACACCCTCTAGCCACTTATACAAAACTAATTGCATGTCAAGCGTAGAACAGGTCTCATGTGCGAGGATATGTAAAGTTAGTCCGGGCCGCTTCATCCCACTATGACAGCAATATCCAAAATACATAGAAGATGCAATAACATGACCATCAACGCCCACATACTCATATGTGTTCAACCCGTGCAATGCATCTACGCATACATCAGGCTCCGATACCAATGTTGGGTTCGCGGCATAGAAAACAAAAATTTCCTACGATGTGAACAACTAAGCACCAAGATCTATCTACCTAGATACAATCAACGGGTGGATATACATCCATATAGAACATACCCTTGAAGAGCGACAAAGCGTTCCGAGGTTGTACTCATGGATGATGTAGTTGTACACTTGCCGATCTCAAAATCGTAATGAAGTCCGGCGAGTCCAGCAGGTTCATCACCAGCAAGTCTAACACCGCAAAACAGCGGTGCATCCGTGATCGCACACACGTCCGGTACCCCAACAACCTCCGTGTCCTCGCTCTAGTGATGCAGCAGAAGCATCAACTCCTTTTCAGATAAAGCCACTGGGAACATGTATCTCGCTAATCCGAGACCATGTAGAATAATTTCTAGAGGGGGAGAGAAATCCTTCATGAGGAGGTGTGAGTGAGATGGAGTGACATGGGTGCCTTTTATAGGAGGAGGGGGCAGCCAAAGGCCATGGCATGGCAGCCATGGTGGGTTCCCCCACCTTTTCCTCATTCATGTGGCTGGAGCACCCACTGACATAAAAGACCTCCACTCAAAATTCCAATCACACATGCATTAATTTTTCACCAAAATTAATGTATCTCTCATTTAATAAAACTATTTTATTTGTTTTATTTAGAATTTTGTTAATTACTTCAATTAACAAACATTCACATAAAACTCCCCGCACCATTTCAATATCATATGCAGAACCAGTTTCTGCAATTTCACCCGAAACAATTTTGGTTTCTATCGAAATGATTCCATCGCTTTCTTAAATATGTATCTGAAACATTTTTGCTCCAAATGGTGTCATATCCCTTAAGTGTGTCACCCTAATGTTCGCGAATAATGCAGATATGGTCGAGACCCTTCTTCGATCAATAATCAACAGCGGGACCTAGAGATCCGTAGTGACTCTCACACATTCAAGGATGACTCTAGTTATTGTGTGAACCTTTAATATCGTAAGTAAATCCCTTTGTCTCGTGATATATTACTGTTGGGTCCGCAGCATAGAAAACAAAAAATTTCCTACGATGAGAACTATACGCCAAGATCTATCTACTAGATACAGAGCAACGGGTAGACATACATCCATGGAGAACTTACCCTCGAAGACAACGAGTTTTGTTAACGAGTAGGAACTCGTGGTTGATGTAGTCGTATGCTTGCCGATCTCAAGATCGTGTGGAAATCCGAGCGCCGCAAATCAGTAGCGCATCCGTCCTCGCACACACGTTCAAGCCACCGGACAACCTCCACCTCCTCGCTCCAGCGAATCAGCGGAAGCAGCAACTCTTTCCAGACGCAAGGCCACCGGGAACATGTATCTCGCTAATCCAAGACCATGGGGAAATATCTAGAGGTGGAGAGAGATCCTTCACGAGGAGGTGTCATTTGTGAGAGGGGAGAGGGGGGCTTTATATAGGAGGGAGGGAGACCCCTCCCCTCCCATAGCCGGCGCATGAGGGGGGGACTCCTCCCCTCCTTCATTCATGTGGTGAACCTCCACTCACATAAACATGGCCTCCACCCAAAATCCCACTCACATGTATTTAATTTCCACCAAATTAAATGCAACTCTCAATTAATAAAACTCTTTTATTTATTTTATTCAGAATTTTGTTAATTACTTTAATTAACAAACATTCACATAAAACCCTTGCAACATTTCAATATCACATGCAAAACCACTTTCTGCAATTTCACCCGAAACAATTCCGGTTTCTATCGAAACAATTCCTGTTTCTATCGAAACATTTCCTGCACTTTGCAAACCTTTTGTCTGGAACATATGTGCTACTAAATGGTGTCCGGAAACCCTTAAGTGTGTCATCCTACGGTTCGTGAATAATGCAGACATGATTGAGACTCCTCTCAGATCAATAATCAGAAGCGGGACCTGGAGATCCATACTGACTCCTGCATATTCAACAATGACTTCTGTGATCGTGAGAACCTTTAACGTCAGCAATTTAATCCCTTTGTCTCATGATATAATACATGTCCGAGATTCGATCATCGGTATCCAAATACCTAGTTTGATCTTGTTACCGACATGCACTCTTTTCTCGTTCCCGTGATATAACATTCTAGTGATCACATCACTTGCTTGCAAGCTATCTTAATGTGATATCACCGAGAGGGCCCAGAGTAAATCTATCCGTCATCGGGATTGACAAATTCCACTCTTGATCCATGAGCCTCAACATAACACCTTCATAGCACTGAACCCACCTTTATGGTCACCCTGTTACGGTGTGACGTTTGATGTTATCAAGACACTCTTCCGGTGTTAGAAATTAACATGATCTCATGGTCTAAGGACTAAGACTACTTTGTATGATGTTATAGCAATATAAACATAATGACTTGATCGTAATGCTATACTTCGGATGGATGTTCATCACATCATTTCAAAAATGTTGTGACCTTGTTATTAACAACATCCAATGTCCATGATCAGGAAACTTTGATCATCTTGTTAATCAACAAGCTAGTCTATAAGAGAGGCATAACTAGGAACCCTTTTGTTTATTAAACACACATGTATTGATGTTTCCTATCAATACAATTATAGCATGCAAAATAAACATCTATCATATACAAGGAATACATAATAACAACTTTATTATTGCCTCTCAGGGCATATTTCCTTCAGTCTCCCACTTGCACTAGAGACAATAATCTAGTTTATATAGTGATAAATCTAACACCAATGGAGTTCTGGTGTTGATCATGTTTTGCCCTAGGGAGTACTTTAGACAACGGATCTGCTACATTCAGGTCCGTGTGCACTTTACAAATCTTTATATCTCCATCCTTGACATGCTCGCGGATGGAGTGAAACTGGCGCTTAATATGCTTGGAATTCTTGTGAGACCTTGGTTCCTTGGCGTTGGCTATGGCTCCATTATTGTCACAATAGATCACCATTGGGTCCAACGCACTAGGAACCACACCTAGTTCCGTTATGAACTCCTTCATCCAAACCGCTTCCTGCGCTGCTTCTGAAGCAGCAACATATTCCGCCTCTGTCGTTGATCCAGCCACCACAGGTTGTTTGGAGCTCCTCCAACTAACTGCTCCTCCGTTCAAGAGAAATACGTATCCGGATTGAGACTTAGAGTCATCCGGATTAGTGTCAAAGCTAGCATCGACATAACACTTAGCGACTAGCTCTTCTTCACCTCCGTATACAAGAGACATATCCTTAGTTCTTCTATAGTACTTAAGGATATTCTTGACCGCTATCCAATGTTCTGAACCTGGATCAGATTGGTACCTACTAGTCAAACTAATAGCATGTGCCACATTCGGTCTTGTACATAGCATGGCATACATTATAGAGCCTATGGTTGAGGCATAGGGGATCTTATCCATTATCTCTCTTTCTTCCGACGTAGCCGGACTTTGAGTCTTACTCAATGTCTTGCCTTGCAACATAGGTAAGTACCCCTTCTTACTTCCGTCCATATTAAACTTCTTTAATATCTTATCAAGGTATGTACTCTGCGATAGCCCAATTAGGCGTCTTGATCTATCTCTATAGATTTTAATGCCTAATATATATGATGCTTCACCAAGGTCCTTCATCGAAAATTTGCTGTTTAGATAACTTTTAACACTGTTTAAAAGATCTATATCATTTCTAATCAATAATATGTCCTCCACATATAATATCAGAAATGCCACATTGCTCCCACTCACTTTCTTGTAAATACAAGCCTCTCCATAAGTTTGGACAAATCCAAACTCTTTGATCACCTCATCAAAGCGGAGATTCCAACTCCGGGATGCTTGCTTCAGTCCATAGATGGATCGCTGAAGTTTGCACACCTTATCAGCATCCTTAGGATCGACAAAACCCTTAGGTTGTATCATATACAACTCTTCTTCAATATTACCATTGAGGAACGCAGTTTTGACATCCATCTGCCATATTTCATAATCGAAATATGCAGCAATTGCTAACATAATCCTAACCGACTTAAGCATCGCTACCGGAGAGAATGTCTCATCGTAGTCAACTCCTTGAATTTGTCGAAACCCCTTTGCGACAAGTCGAGCCTTATGGATGGTTACATTACCATCAGCATCAGTTTTTCTTTTGAAAATCCATTTATTCTCAACGGCCTTTCGATCGTGAGGTAAGTCCACCAGGGTCCAAACCTGGTTTTCGTACATGGATTCCATCTCGGATTTCGTGGCTTCTAGCCATTTGTTGGAATCAGGGCTTATCATCGCTTCTTCATACGTCGCAGGGTCATCTATTTCATCAATCATGAAATTCATAATAGGATTGCCGTACAGTTCAGGAGCTGCACGTGTCCTGCTTGACCTGTGAGGTTCGGTAGTGTCCTCTTTCGGAGTTTCATGATCAATATCATTAGCTCTCTCTTTATTAGGTGAAGTCAACTCCGAAACAACTTTCGGTGCTGCGCTACTTGCCATTTCATGAAGAGAAGGTTCAATAACCTCTTCGAGTTCTACCTTTCGACTACTCACACCTTTCGCGAGAAACTCCTTCTCAAGAAAGGATCCATTCTTGGCAACAAAGACCTTGCCCTCGGATCTGTGATAGAAGGTATCCCCAATCGTTTCCTTAGGGTATCCTATGAAGATGCATTTTTCCGCTTTGGGTTCGAGTTTATCCGGTTGAAGTTTCTTCACATAAACATCGCATCCCCAAACTTTAAGAAATGAAAGCTTAGGTTTGTTTCCAAACCATAATTCATACGGTGTCTTTTCAACGGATTTAGATGGTGCCCTATTTAAAGTGAATGCAGCGGTTTCTAGTGCATAACCCCAAAATGATAGTGGCAAGTCAGTCAGAGACATCATAGATCGAACCATATCCAATAAAGTACGATTACGACGTTCTAACACACCATTACGTTGCGGTGTTCTGGCAGGCGTGAGTTGTGAAACTATTCCACAGTCTTTCATATGTGTGCTAAACTCGTAACTAAGATACTCTCCTCCACGGTCGGACCGCAGAAATTTGATCTTTCTGTTACGATGATTTTCCACTTCATTCTGAATTTTTTTGAACTTTTCAAAGGTTTCAGACTTATGTTTTATCAAATAGAAATACCCATATCTACTCAAATCATCCGTGAAAGTAACAAAATAACGATATCCACCTCGCGCCGACACACTCATTGGTCCACACACATCAGTATGTATGATTTCCAATAAATATGTCGCCCGTTCCATTGAACCGGAAAACGGCGTTCTAGTCATCTTGCCCATAAGGCATGGCTCACATGTATCAAATGATTCAAAATCAAGTGATTCCAAAAGTCCATCAGAATGGAGTTTCTTCATGCGTTTAACGCCAATATGACCTAGACGGCAGTGCCACATATATGCAGATATATCATTATCAAGTTTAATCCTTTTAGCATCAACATTATGAATATGCGTAATACTACTATCGAGATCCAAAAGAAATAAACCATTCAACACAGGTGCATGACCATAAAAGATATTATTCATATAAATCAAACAACCATTGTTTTCAGACTTAAACGAATAACCACTTTGCATCAAACACGATCCGGATACAATGTTCATGCTCAGTGTAGGCACCAAATAACAATTATTCAGGTTTATAACTAATCCCGACGGCATATGGAGAGGCAGCGTTCCGACGGCGATCACATCAACTCTTGATCCATTGCCGACCCGCATCGTGACCTCATCCCTTGCTAGTTGTCACTTGTTCCGCAGCCCCTGAACCGAGTTACATATATTAGCAACCGATCCCATATCAAATACCCAGGTGCTACTGCGAGTACAAGTCAAGTACACATCAATAACATGTATATCACATATATCTTTGTTTGCCTTGCCGGCCTTCTTGTCCGCCAAATACTTGGGGCAGTTGCGCTTCCAATGGCCAGTCCCTTTGCAATAGTAGCACTCGGTGTCAGACTTAGGGCCAGCTCGGGGTTTCTTTTCAGGCGCGGCAACAGTTTTGCCACCCTTATTTCCCTTCTGCTTGCCTTTCTTGTCCTTCTTGAAACCGGTGGTCTTATTGATCATCAACACTTGATGTTTTTTCCTAATCTCCACTTCTGCAGTCTTAAGCATTGACAGAAGCTCGGGAAGAGACTTCTTCATGCCCTGCATATTATAGTTCATCACGAAGCTCTTGTAGCTAGGTGGCAGAGATTGGAGAACACGATGTATGCCTAAGTCAATGGGAATCGTTATTCCCAAGGACACAAGCTTATCGGCGTACCCAGACATTTTGAGTACGTGCTCACTAACGGAGTTGTTCTCTTCCATCATGCAGCTAAAGAACTTTTCAGAAGCATTATAACTCTCTACGGAAGCATGGGTATCGAAAATCATTTTCAATTCTCCCATGGTATCAAAGGCATTGCCATTTTCGAAACGTTTTCGAAGTTCTGGCTCTAGCCCATACAGTATGCCGCAATGAACTAAGTTGTGGTCCTCCTGACGAGTTATATAGATGTTCTTTTCCTCGTCAGGAGCATCAGGAGCTGGTGGGGGTCCTAGCGGCGCCTCTAGCACATATTGCTTTTGTGCAGCAGTGAGGAGAATCCTCAAATTCATAGCCCAGTTGGTGAAGTTGCTACCATTCGCAGCAAGCTTTTCTTTCTCCATGAACACATTGAAATTAAAAGTAGGTGGTGCCATCTACAACAGAATTTGTAAAATATATTTAGACTAAGTTTATGATAGATTAAGTTCAACTAATCCAAATTACTAATGAACTCCCACTCAAAAACGACATACCTCGTGTCCTTTTGGTGATTACATGAACCAAATCCACTACACCAAGTCCGATCATCACGTGAGTCGGTGTAGCTTCAAAGGCGAGCATCTATATGGGCATCATATCAACTATATGACTCATGCTTAACCTTTCGGTCCGTGTTCCGAGGCCATGTCTGTACATGCTAGGCTCGTCAAGTAAGAACCTTAGTATTTGCGTGTGTAAAACTATCTTACACCCGTTGTATCAAAGCGTACAGTCGAGAACACCCGATCATCACGTGATGCCTCAAAACACGATCCATAAAACGGTGCATACTTAAGGAAGACCATATTTTATCTTGATATCTAAATGAGGGATCATCTTATAATGCTACCAAAAGCGCCAAACTAGCAATATAAGATGCTAACATCTAATGTGTGAAGTGAGGCGATATGGTCCATGCATTTGATCTCTATCATTTGCATCGTGGTATGATCTCTATCATTCCTTTGTGTGTAAGGCCAAGGTCTATGGAACTTACACGCTAAGTGAGTTGTAAGAGTATCTATCATACATCTACTTACAACAATACCATATCAAGACACTAGCCCAGCAGCAATCTAAACTAGACGCCTCTAATTTATCAATTGCAAGTGTTACGTGGCTTAAGGCTTTCGGAGATAGAACCGGTCTTACCTATGAACATGAACCACAACGAGGATAACCAAGTTATTAGCAACTCGTTGTAAATCAGATATTGACTATAGTAGGAGAGACAGACACCCGCTAGCCACTTATGCAAAACTAGTTGCATGTCAGTCGTGGAACCGGTCTTATGTACGATGACATGTAAGGTTGGTCCGGGCCACTTCATCCCACTATGCCACCAATATCCAAAGTACATAGAAGATGCAATAACATGATCATCATCGCCCACATATAAACATATGTGTACTACCCGTGCAAAGCACCTACACATAGATCAGGCTCTGATACCACTGTTGGGTCCGCAACATAGAAAACAAAAAATTCCTACGGTGAGAACTATACGCCAAGATCTATCTACTAGATACAGAGCAACGGGTGGACATACATCCATGGAGAACTTACCCTCGAAGACAACGAGTTTTGTTAACGAGTAGGAACTCGTGGTTGATGTAGTCGTACGCTTGCCGATCTCAAGATCGTGTGGAAGTCCGAGCGCCGCAAATCAGCAGCGCATCCGTCCTCGCACACACGTTCAAGCCACCGGACAACCTCCACCTCCTCGCTCCAGCGAATCAGCAGAAGCAGCAACTCCTTCCAGACGCAAGGCCACCAGGAACATGTATCTCACTAATCCGAGACCATGGGGAAATATCTAGAGGTGGAGAGAGATCCTTCACGAGGAGGTGTGGTTTGTGAGAGGGGAGAGGGGGGCTCTATATAGGAGGGAGGGAGACCCCTCCCCTCCCATAGCTGGCGCATGAGGGGGGGACTCCTCCCCTCCTTCATTCATGTGGTGAACCTCCACTCACATAAACATGGCCTCCACCCAAAATCCCACTCACATGTATTTAATTTCCACCAAATTAAATGCAACTCTCAATTAATAAAACTCTTTTATTTATTTTATTCATAATTTTGTTAATTACTTTAATTAACAAACATTCACATAAAACCCTTGCAACATTTCAATATCACATGCAGAACCATTTTCTGCAATTTCACCCGAAACAATTCCGGTTTCTATCGAAACAATTCCTGTTTCTATCGAAACATTTCCTGCGCTTTGCAAACCTTTTGTCTGGAACATATGTGCTCCTAAATGGTGTCCGGCAACCCTTAAGTGTGTCACCCTACGATTCGCGAATAATGCAGACATGATTGAGACTCCTCTCAGATCAATAATCAGAAGCGGGACCTGGAGATCCATACTGACTCCTGCATATTCAACGATGACTTCTGTGATCGTGAGAACCTTTAACATCAGCAATTTAATCCCTTTGTCTCATGATATAATACATGTCCGAGATTCGATCATCGGTATCCAAATACCTAGTTTGATCTCGTTACCGACATGCACTCTTTTCTCGTTCCCGTGATATAACATTCTAGTGATCACATCACTTGCTTGCAAGCTATCTTAATGTGATATCACCGAGAGGGCCCAGAATATATCTATCTGTCATCGGGATGGACAAATCCCACTCTTGATCCATGAGCCTCAACATAACACCTTCGGAGTATCTGAATCCACCTTTATTGTCACCCTGTTACGGTGTGATGTTTGATGTTATCAATTTACTCTTCTAGTGTCAGTGATTGACATGATCTCATGGTCTAAGGACTAGAATTACTTCGTATGATGTTATAGAAATTTAAACACAATGACTTTGATCGTATTGCTATACTTTGGATGAATATTTATCACATCATTCCACCAATGCTGTGACCTTGTTATTAATATCCAATATCCATGATCAGGAAACCTTGATCATCTTGTTAATCAACGAGCTAGTTTATAAGAGAGGTATAACTAGGAACCCTTTATTTGTTTATTAAACACACATGTATGAATGTTCCAATTAATACAATTATAGCATGCAAAATAAATATTTATCATAAACAAGGAATAAGATAATAACCACTTCATGATCACCTCTTGGGCATATTCCCTTCACCTTGTGGTGTGCAAGTGAGTGTCTTGTCAGAACATATCGAAATCAATTGTGCTAGCTTGTCAACATGCGTGATGCCGGAAATTACACAAGAAAATGATCGGACAAGCAACCAGATGTGTGGGCAGGCAAGTCCGACCCTATTCCTGCCATAGCCTGCAAGGTACTTTACACTAGACGACGGATTTTAGGGCACTTAGGTTGGGGCATTTCTCTAAAGTGCCCTAAAAGCTCCAATTAGAGACAATTTGAACAAAGTGCCCTTAATTCACATACAATTTAGGGAAAATTCTAAAAGTGCCACGAGAAATAAGAATTTAGAGGCACTTTTGTAAAAGTGCCTCGAAAGGTTTGTACTTTGGAGGCACTTTTGAAAATGTCTCAAAAGTTGTTAAATTTTGTGACACTTTCGACAAATGCCTCCTAAGTACAAATCTTTTGGAAACTCTCCAAAGTGTTTCTAAATTTCAAATGATACAAAAGAACATTTCATACAACAATATAAACACAATTGACTAGCGCTCATCGATGGACTCATGGTCTATATTTTGTATTTTGTTTTTTGAAATTTCTATGTTTTGTCTTTACATATGGATCTTTGTTTTTTGAAATTTCTATGTTTTGTCTTTTCATATGGACCCTGGTACATACGAATATTTTGCCGACACGCCCGCATTCAACTTTTCTTCATGCGGACGCTAATATTTTGTTACTCTTGTAGTCGTGATTTCTTTCCCATACGCTAAATTTTTGTTTGTGTTGGTGTTATTTTTTTTCATAAGTACTGATAATTTATCACGTAATTTTAGTTTTCTACTTACCAATTTTTTTACTTATTCTTTGTTTAAAGATTTTTCTTCCATTTTAGCCATGATTTGTTCCACTTTATTATACACACTTTTTTTTACATCTACAAATAAAGAATACCACTGACTCGTAAGGTGTCTGATGGGATCGTGGAGTGCATGCACGGAATGGCTGTGACATGCACTTGTCACGTTTAATCTACTTACCAATATTAGTTTCATAAACACTGTTTAAAAATGCAATCCTTTAGCAGTGCAAATTTTGGAACGGAAGTGTAATGTTTTGTTTTGTTCAGTGGTAGGTGTGATTAGTCCACATACTGCGATCTTGGTACAGTAGTAGTAAACGGTTTGACCTGGTGTAATTAGTGCTCTAGTAGACAACTTGATCTGGTATAATTAGTGCTCTAGTTAATTTAACTTATTCGCTGACCACCTGCGAGCAAAGCTGAAAGTCACGCAATCAGAATGAAGTGCAGTGCAGCGTTACACCTTTTCTATTTCCAACAGCCTAGTAGGATGCAGAGAGAAAAAAATCAAGACGTCAGAGAGCAGCATGGGAAGTGTACACTTACACAAAAGAAAGCAGCACGCCACATGCACCGATTTTAGTCCCACCTCGCCGCACGAATGGGAGCCACACCAAGGTAAATAGCAGGCACGCACGAAGTGGAGAGCTGTGGTCGCGCTGGTTTCCGCTTTGTCCAGAAGGAAAGACGAAGCTGGGCCGCTCCTTTCCCTCGGCCAAGATGGGCCGCACCTGATGACGCCCAGGTGCCAGGGGGAACCCGGCCCATTTAGTGTCAGGATTTTTTGTTTTACGTTTTCTTTTGTTTCTGTTTCTTTTTCGGTTTTCTTTTTTGTTTATTTTTTATTTTTAATTTTTGTTTACGCCTTTTAGAAACATCATTATTTTAAATATGTTCATTGTTTTGAAAAAATATATTATGTTTTTTCGAATTTTAGTTCATGATTTTTGAAATTTGGTTCATGATTTTTTGAATTTTGAAAATGGTTCATGTTTTTCTAAATTGGTTTATGATTTTCAAAAATGGTTCATGACTTTTTTGAAATTGATTCATATTTTTTGGAATTGGTTTATAATTTTCAAATTTTTGTTCATGTTTTTTGGAAAATGGTTCATGATTTTTGAAAAAGTGTTCATAATTTTTCAAAAATGTTCGAGATTTTTAAAAATTGTTCATAAATTTTAGAAATTGTTCAAAAATTTGAAAAATTTATTCATGACTTTAAAAATGAAACAAGAGCGAACTAGTTCTTATCAGTTCTTATCACGCGCTATCAACATTTCAAAAAAAAACAAAAGTAGCAGCAACCTGGGAACATAGGAACCGAACTAGCAAAACGAACCAACTAACGACATGTAAATGGGCTAGCCCATCTCGTGTTGGCTTCAGGCGGCGCTGGCAACCGCTGCAAGCGGTGCATAGCACCTCCCCGGAGATGGGATCCCGTAGCTGCCGAGCGAAGCAGCGCTCATAAGCTAAATGGGCTGCCAGCTTCCTACGGCCCAATCTCCCGTTCCAGAAGCATTATTCGGCAGCAGGCTAGATGTGCCGGCCTAACGTTTCAAACTTTGAGCGAAACAAAGGTGCGAGCACTGCGGAGGATGGTGGTCTGAAAAAGAGTGTCAAAATGGTCCATGTATATTGCGTCCTAATAACCAAATAGGTACGGCGTTTTTAGATCACTATCAAAAAATGACTCAATAACCTATTATGGCACTTTCGACAAGTGCCCTCATATCTAGTTTGTGGCGCTTACAAAATGCCTCTAAAAAATTACCTATGATGGCACTTTGTAGAACTGCTCTGAATATTTTTGGAGACACGGGTAAAATCAGCACTTTTAGAAGTACCATGAAAAATAATTAAGGGCACTTATTCATCAGCATTTAAGGGCAGTTTGAAGTGCCCTAAAAACCCTACCATCACGTAGTGTGAGCCAGAGACGCCTTCCACCGCCGGCATCGCTCGTGCTAGTCAACACGGCCATGGACGTGGCTCCGCTCGCTGTCGACTACTGCGGTTTCTCGCCCCCATCAACGCACTCCGACACGTGGTGGTTCCACCGGCGCGACCACCAAGGTTTACCATGGGAAGCAGGTCAGCACAGAGGACTGGCGCTCGGGACCAGCACGCGCAGGCGGGTCACTAATACTATCGAGTATACGGGCTTGGATCTGGATATGGACGGGCCAGCTAATTGAATAAGAATAATTAGTAATTAACGAAAAAGATGCCCTTAAGTTGGGGGAGGGGGATGTACCGGAGCAAAGTACGAATTTGAGATCTCTTGGCTCTGATAACTATATTGATTTTTTTGTGGGTGATAACCATATTGAATTGATGCACTAGCCATCAGAAACAAAAATCCGAACTTATAAAAAGAGTTAGGTTATATATTTATATTCTTAACATGGTTAACTCAGGAGATCCTGTAAATAATACTCTATCTGAAATACCTGCTGATTATATTGTTTCACCCAAAGTATCTCATATAATAATGCATACGTGTGTACTAGGTATAATTGTTTGATCTGCAAATCATATCGCAAGCACATCATGACGCAGATCTTTCCTCATGCACGTATGGAATGTGCCAATTAATATCATTTTATCAATTCGGGTAACAGATCTCGTAGTTAAATAGGATCGCACCATATCCTCTATATATACGATGCGAGAGAGCCGGTCATGGCGACGTTGCCTACTTCTAGTTCGCCGGAAAGAATAAACCTCCAATGAAGAAGGGCAGCCTGGTTTACATGATCGCTCTTTTGTTCATGGCGTACCTTCTTGATGGTGGACAGTGTAAGCAAATCATCTCTGGACTCTCATATTGTTTATCTCTTAGAAAATCTATTCCTCATGTGTGCGATGTAGTATATATAAACACCTGCTTAATGTGCGCTGACAACTATAGGATGTTGCATATGTATATATTATGTAGGTCGTCCTGAAACCAGAAGGTCCTACCAAGATGGTCGTGCCAATGCGACTATGGTGGAATTACCGTTAGATCAGAGCAAGATTACACTGAAAATATGTGTGCCTAGGGACTGCAAGACCAAAGGTGAAGCATGGACCAGAGCTTGCATCTGTTGCCTCAGTGATCCAGACGTACCGTGTTTCCGTACCCTAAAAGATTGCCAGGCAGATTGCCCAAACCTGAAATCAAAATAAGGGCGTGTATCATTCTTATAACAAAAAAACAACATAGAGAATAAATTTATATACTACTCCCTCTGTTTTACATACTTGCCAGGACCACTGAGTGATGTCCGAATAACTATATTGGTGACTGTAACAATTAACTCCCGTCGGGCTCAGTATAGACCATCAAAGTAACCTCAAACATGACCTCATCGACCATGCATCTATGAGCATGTTCCATGAAGTCAATTCGCCAAGCGTAAAGGATTGACTGAATACAATCATAAGAAAACAACAAAGCTCATTGTTTATTGCGGAAATCTGTTTTGTTGGCTCGTAGGCCTAGATGCTCATATTTTCTGGACTATCCATGCTTCTCGTGATTCCAGTCCTCCGTGTGTATTTTATCCTGTACTAGGAAACATGCCCGTGCGTTGCAACGGGAGAAAAAAAAATGTTCGTGATTCTCGTCTTCGGTCTTAGTTGGTTGAGCAGTTCGTCTACTCCAAAATACATTTTCTCTCGACGCTGCAGCAACCGCACTGACCCCGATATCCCTGAGTGCCATATACATTTAGTGAACAGGTAGAGACACTCCAAAAAATGCCATCGTAGACAACTCGTCCTCCGAACCGTTATCCTCTTGCGCTTGAGGAGGTAGGGTCATGCAGGGTGTCTGGAGGCGGAACATCGGGCATTGGGATCGCCTTTTTTGTTCTTATTTTTCTTGCATGTTCTACTGTTTTTTTATTGTATGCTACCTCTATTTATAAATATAAATCTTTCTACCAATTTAAATTGAACTACTAAAAACGCTTACATTTCGGTTCAGAGGGAATAGTAACTATCCTCCTATGTTGCATCGGGTTAATTACTAATTAAATATTTTATAGACCATGGAAATGACATATATTGGCTCCCATCATTTGGTAGAAATGAAATGAAATAAAATCCCCATATCATTTCATTTGCCTAAAATGAAATGACATGGGTACTGACTGGAAATAAGGTTAGGCATGGGATGGGAAGGATGGAATTGCCCATTGAATTCCTTATCTAATTCTATAACAGCCAAACACACTGCTCCCTGGAATCATAATTGAATTCCATAATTGTTACTGCAATACCTAGAATCCAAACGAGCCTTTAAGAATCTTGAGTAAATGACATGGCCTACATTGAGTATGTTGCTTGGGCGGAAACATAGTTGAGCAGTTGAGCTTCCTTTGGATTATATATCCTAAACTTTGATAACATGGAAAAAGAGAAAGCATAGGTTTGCAATGTCACGTCACCTTTAATCCAACATAATTAATATTGAGTATTCCTTCCAACGGGTTAGAGTTTGATATTTTCTCCTACAACATACTGCAGCCGAACAATCCACGCAAGGAGAAATGACACGGATTGTAATTCCCAAAACTCCTTTGAATCAAGGAGGGAAATGTATCTTGCTTTGTTTCTGTGCTGGAGCAATTTCGGTGGACTCGCCTAACATTTCCCACTCGTGATTTTAGTTGACAAAAATATAATCTTTGGAATTTTTGTTCAATCATCTTCTTTTCTCTGACCAAGACAAAACAGAGTTTGTATACCTTACATATCACTCTTGTTCACAATAACAAGAAGAACCAAGAACAAAGCGACAAACACATAAGCTGATTTACTATCTATACACGTCCACAATAGTAGAAGTAACACTTTATCTGTTGTTAGTGAAAATAGGACACATAAACAACATGCCGCTACTATATATCTGGATGAAACACAAGGTCACAGTAATCAAGACATATGACCAAAACCAGGATGACACTCCAAACTACACAATTGGATACAATCTCATGTTCATAAACCATACGCACACAGTAAGTTTTCTCTGTCTCCAAATTACACTCAGTAGTTGAACTGATCAGCCCATCAAACACTTTAATATAGCATTACTTCCAAAGTTTCTGAACCTGGATTTTACACTAAGCTACGCAGGAAGAACTCCCAGAAGAATAGTATTGGTTCACTACGTATTTGTATAGATGGAGCACACACTCCACTCCAACTGTGATTGCAATTGGAGGCGAATAAGATCACAAGGCAAAAACATTCAACAACACAAGATATATAATAATTTAGACGATCTACATTAAATAGAGAGAGTGAACAAACCTAGAGTCCAGATCAATAATACGGTGTGTCTCCCCACATGGTGAACTACTCCCTCACCTACAACATGTAGCACCTGGCCCCGGTCTCCCTGTCCAGCCACATATCCATCATAAAATTTGAAGTTCAATCTCTATTGATAATGATAGCTAGAGCTTTTAAGGGTAGACGAAATGCTCTGTAGGAGATAACTAAAACTGAACTATCAAAGATAGGACTATTATCTTCTATCAGATACCATATGAAAACATTAGGGGTATCTTTCAGTCAGATGTCCGATACTTTATGATCATTGATACTACCTGTGAAAGAACAAAACCCTTGAGCGTACTGAATACAAGAGATGTGTGGGTACAGTTTAATTAGTTTCTCTTGGTCGCCATAGTACCTTCATTCCCGATGAGCAGCAGGTACTTCCTTCCTCGTCAATGTTGTGGGCGTGAACCCAAGCACATCGGCAAGCACGCCCTGTACCTGGTTCGCGATATTGATAGTGCTACTCCAGTCGAGGGCACTGTCTCCAAGAAGTGGACAGAGTACTCTTGCTGAACATTTTATTTTTACCAAACACATATGAGACTGTCCCATTCACCAAATTCCTAAACAAAAAAGGGCTCTAGTAAAACTATTTCAGTAGAAGAAATGCTCTAGTAAGACCAACAGAGCGGAGAAACCAAATATAGAAATAGCCATCAGTTAGCTAGTTGTTTTGAATTCTAGCTTTGTATGTCAACTCACTACAGTGCTTGCATTTCTATTCCTTTTTCATTATGCAGAGTATATATCTCGTACATCAAAAAGGAAATAGCAGCATGTACGTCAACTTACTACCAGTGACCGCTACAAAACTTATAACCAGTTTTTTAACGAAACAGATAACCAGCTAAAAAACTAACATAAATTAGATGACACCATGTCAGGTCCCTAATCAGTTAGTTTTGCATTACCCTATATATCGATTGAACTATTGTTACTTTCCCTAGCTATCTGGCAAAAATTGGCATTCACTTCCTATGCACTGCATATGCATAAACAGATGCCTGAATCACGCAATATTCACAAGTGCACACATCTCTCATGCAAACAAATCAGGACGAACAACCACAATGCAACCATAATGAATCTCACCGTATAGAGCATCGCCTTCGTAGTAGTCGAACTCCGTGAGCACGGTCACGATGGACTTGAGCCTCACCCTCCCTCCACGTATGTTTCGATGGACACACACAAACATAAAACAACCATCCTGATTCATTAGTCAGTTTCTAGCTAGCACTCAAGGCACAATGATATATCAACTAAATGGTCAAGGAACTCAATGACACTTAGTACTCCTTGAGCATCTGGGCGTGCCGCCTTTCCTCTTTCCCGGATTACTTAAAGAATCTGTGGAAAATAAACAGACGCATTTCAGACAATATTGACTTCAGAACATTGTATTGATAACTTTGGTAAAAAATATTGTACTTGAAAAATCCCTTGAGGGCAACATATTTAATAGTACATATTTGTTGCTCCAGTGCATCCATTTTATATCACAAAACCGTGAATTTGAAACTTAAGTTACAGTATATGTCAGACATTGTGGAATAGTAAACACCTCTCTAGAAGTATAGCATATTTGCCGTACCTTTCTTGCCAATTCAGAAAGGAGAAATCAACTATTGAATCCTCACCAAGGCCAAGCACACCTCAGTAGCATTCCTTGTGATTGTACTTGCAGTTTTTGTGTCCAATGCTGAGAAAAAGCACGGTAGTATAATAGAGAGAGAAAAATAGCATCAGGCTTTGTAATGCAAAAGGATGGCTGCAAATAAATCATAGGCACACTGATATATAATTTTCATAATGTGCAATATCGATTAAGTACCTTTGAAAAAGAATCTTACAGCAGTAGTTGAAAATTTCCTTTGAGATGTGTTGGAGAAGTGCAAACTCATGGAACTGAAAATAGATGTATTCCTTCACAGGGAAATCAATTTATCTATTTTTTCAGACCATGCTGAATATAGAAGAAGACAAAAAATCACAAAAGGATGACACATGAAAATGTACTATGAACTGAATGCGAGAATCATACAATTTAAAAATGCACTCAACTTTGAATAATGTACCAGAGAACAATAATGTACCAGGATTATGACTACTCACTATTAGCTCATATATATAAGAAAGGACATACAAGTGTTATCCGTGAAGCAACATGCTGGACAAATTAGAAGTCATTAATATTATATATTATTCAGATTTACTAAACATTACAAAGGATATTTGAATGGCATCCAAGATCTAAGGCATCTCATGTCAAAAAAAAGATCTAAGGCATCTAGTTGCAAAATCAAACTTAAACCATGTGTATTGGCAACGACTCAACAAAACTCTTGAAAAGGAATACATAGTCAGTACAGAAACAACAAGTAGGTGAATATGATACAAATAACTGTCTCATCAGAAACAACAGCAGAAACAAATAGGTGAATGTGTTAGGCGTCCAAGCTTTGTCCCCTGCAAAAAAGGGGGAAGATTCAGTACCTATGTGATGGTACAAAGGAAGCATGGTAAATGTACAGAATATAGGTACACTTGATCTTTGATCATGTTACACATTCTATTTGTGTTACAGAAAACCATGCACAATGTCCGGTTTGTTTGGGTTTACAACAATTTAGAATTTCCGTGATGCTTTAGTATGAAAATAAAATATGAGCATTCCTAATCTTTCTCCTGAAGCCTATTATGAGAAATCAAAGGCTGATGAAAAGCATGTCATGCTAGACATGGAGCCCTAGTCAATCCCATTATGCTAGCAAAGGAGGCCAATGGACACCAGATCACTCTTTGAGGCTTATATGCTAGTTGTAACCAATGTACACCCTGCGGTATTGGTTCTTATTCTACATATAGAGTATTTGCAAAATGGCATGTAATACATTAAAAACCATACTCTGAAATTATGAGTACTCTCAACAATGAATGGCATGAAATGGCTCGTAAAGCTTCCATTGACTGAACCCCGCGAGATCCGAGCTGCAGAGACATGACAGAAGCGTAGATCAAGGCGCATAGGAGGAGAAGCTGAATCAGGTTATTGAGAAGAGAGGTAGGAGTAGGGAGCCCTGGGCTTGATGTGGGAGCCCTGGCCTTGATGGGGACTCCTGCAGTGAAGTTATCAAAATAGATGCATCTACCAATTTGTATTTTAAGGTCACACATATGCACAGAGCACTATTTTCTAAGAATTGTGATTTTCTGTGTTTCACAAATCAACTGAATGTCTTCTAACGCCGACTAATGGTCATGCTTGAAAAGCAAGTTATTAGAAAATTATACTCGTATCTGAATTAATAAATGGAAAGTATGAATCTATAAATTGAAGAATATGTTGTACCAAATCAGTATGTATTGTATATAATACTTGCAATCTCTAGAAGCAAGCAACAAGAAATATCTGAGATCATGTTATTTGTATTTGTAAAAACCTGACATAGTATTGTCGAGGTGCTCGTTACTCATCGGATATCTCTCGTATGTCATTGCCACTGCTGTCAGTCACCATCATCGGCTTCAGCACTCTTGCCATCATTGGTGCCAAGCTCATCTTCATCTCCGTGGTATGCCCCCTCCTTCCCTTCTCCTTCTTTCCTTTCTACTCCCTCCGTTTCAAAATATAAGATGTTTTAGGTTTGTGAAGATGATGAATATAGACTTCTTTTAGTATGTAGATTCATCTTAAAGTTGAGTGAACTTACATACTAAAACAAGTCTAGATTCATTTTCTTCACATACCTAAAACATCTTATATTTTGAAACGGAGGGAGTACCTCACTTCTCATCTTCATCTCTGTGGTCAACATGGCATGTTCCCCTTCTTCTCTTGTGGTTACAATGAACACAATTAGCGAATCCGAAAAATATGTTCCACCACCGTCGCTAGTCATTGTCTCACCGATGGACACAATTGCGATAATTTAGAAAAGTAAATTACCTCTCCTCCTCGCTGCTCCCTTCCCCTTACAGCCTTCTTTTGCATTTTTTGATAAGTCAACAAAGATATCATGAGCTAGATCAAGAAATCGGATAAATCAATAGATTTGATTATGTCGGAAGACCCTGATGTTAATACATAAGAAATAAAAAAAACAAGGCATCTAGATGGAGCAAACCTTGAAAGGTCAACGTAGATGAAACGGTGATCTACGTGGCCAGGCTGTAGCCTATAGGTCAGGCACGCGGACGCCCTTGCTGCTGCCTCCGGCCCGACGTTGATCTGTTTGTCCGCGGTGGCCTAGTACGGCTGCCTGCCACTACGGACCCTGATTTGATTTGAATCGTCTGCTCGGCTGAGCAAATCCCTGCTAAACGAATGAACCAGAACCAGACGTGTGGCAAATCGAGGGGCTCGATTCTGGAATTCCGGAATTGAAATAAGGTTAGTGTGTGGTTCCTCGGGCAGGGACAGTGGTGGTGCTAGGGCACATGCAGGGAGGTGGTAGTGTTGGGGATCGAGGGGGCGGCGGGGGGAGATGGGGATAGGGGACGGTGGCGGCAGTGGGAGCGGAGAGGGATGGTGGAGGTGGCACGGTGGATGAGAGAGCCGAAGTCGTGGGCGGCGTGCCGATCGGTGGAGGAAACCGTGTGGGCGTGGGTGGTAAAAGACGATATGTTCTACTGGTTTGACGGAGGGACGCAGGAAGCGTTATTTTAGCGAGGCGTAGTTCGCGGGGCAGATGACGGGCGGGGAT
Organism: Avena sativa; assembly: GCA_916181665.1. Classification (NCBI taxonomy): domain Eukaryota; kingdom Viridiplantae; phylum Streptophyta; class Magnoliopsida; order Poales; family Poaceae; genus Avena; species Avena sativa. The sequence goes on from OV702279.1 coordinate 524,126,355, forward strand.
AGTCGGACGAAGGACACACGACGTATTGGAGGATACGGAACGCGACTTCTTTTTTAGGTAGTAGAGATTGAGATAGTATGCTTCTTTTTGAATAGTGCAAGGCCCACGGCCACAGAACATTTCCTGGACCATGCCAACGTCTAGGTCCACACAGTACAAGGAGGCCCATTTCTTGTACTGCCCATTAATTCGCTTCTACATTACAAATCTCCGTTTGACTTTATCACAGCTAAAAAGAAAGTAGGGTGAACTCAAAACCAAGATACTATTCTAGAATTATAACACAAACGATGGTGTAACGTGGTGGTTCACATCACTGGTGTGTGAGCGAGACCCCGCGGGTTTGATCCAGTTGAACAGTTATTTTTGCGATTATTTTCTGAATAAGCATGTCCTGCATGTCAGTAGATGTATATTGATACACAGACATACACATGTACAAAAATTGACAGATAACATGCACGTAGGCATAATTGCTGATGTGGCTATTCCGTCAATCAATGTATTATATTTTAGACGATATGCCGATTTAAATTGGTCATAATGGGGTATAAATAAGGCTCTAAGCTCTATCCTAGAGGTTATGATGATTTCATATGCTGCAATTTCGATAATTTTAACACAAATCGTCATAATTCTATATGATTTTGACCTCTCCAAATAGCCCGTGACCCTCATGTGCCAAATCATCATAAATCTATGACGATTTCATTTCCCGTCACTATAAGAAGCTCACAAGTTAACACATTTCTTGTAGTGAATGACGATATCAGAATGTCATAAACTATCCAGATTCTTCTAGTGATTGGCACTAATGCCTCCATGTAATTTAATGATCTCCATTTAATTCAATATAGTATATATGTATGCTCATAAGAGAAACTAGCTGGGATCGGCGCGGCGGCACGCCACGCACATGTGTCTCTCTTAGATGTTCCTTGATCGGTAAACATTTTACCATGGATAGCACTCCTATACGTGATCGTTACCAGTAGCTAGTATGTGTGTTACCGAGGGTTGAGCTACTTTTATTTGTTGTTGATGTATGCTCACCAAGAAAAAGGGCTTAGTATATACCCAAATCATTGTGGTGCATTCGGGGTGTAAGGTAATCCTTTTACTTTTAGTTGCACGGTAGATCTTAGTTTGCAACTCTGTAGCTGTTATTTTCAGTTACATCTGAGTACAGGGTTAACTGATATACAATATAAGTGTTGTAGAGTATTTCATTCAATTGTTTGCCAAAAGGGAAAAACTTGACCAGAAAGTGCATTATTTAATAAAATATAGAAATTTTGATAAACTCACGCTGCGTCCGTATCTCTAGCCCCGTCCATGTGATTGTGTTGAACACATAGAACTTTAGACATGTTTAATGTGACCGATGCAAACTGATATTTCCATAATATATGAATAGAACACTATACTAAGTTCACATTGAACATAAACCTAATACTGCCAATATTGACAAACAATGCACTAATATAGCATATTCCAGATCTACGTGTCACCCTTAGTAATCCCGTTTGTGATGACGAACTCGGCTCATTCGCACTGGATGAAGACGCGATACTTCTATTCGATCAAGTGTATGGTCCAAGTATCTCCGAGGGCATTGCCAAACACAAATTTCTGCAGGAAATTGCCTACGATACACAGACGGAATGCATCGAGAATATTCATTGCTTGAAGAAGACCGACTTTTACGATATTTGAAGACTGACTTGTATATCAAACTGTACCACCTAGACCGACAATTGACATAGCATGATGCGTTCATCCGAAGGTATCTCAACTCACAAGACAAAGTTTGTGTGCAAGAAAAGAACACAACTCTCGGCCTCAAAACTCTATCCTAATATGTACTAAGAAAGCAAGTACTTCAAACCAAGAAACCGGTTTCTAAACATGGCAAAAAATAAACAGCTTAAACTACTTAATGAATGGCTCCCCATATCCCTATCCGCTAGTGTTTTCTCTCGCACTTAAAGTTTGGCTTAACCTGAAGTACTTCTGAACGCAAAGAAACAAGAGGCTGGTGTCATGTTCTAGGCTGACTTGATCGAATAAACACCCTCTTTAATATGTGCCCCTGTATAAAAATTATCAATCAATTTGACAGAGAGGTATCTGCATGATCTTGGCTGACATGCCGGGAGCCAAGAGTGCACTCAAAGTGTCTGAATCCCATTTGCCTGCTTGGGGAATAGTTAGAGTGTCCACTCGCTCTCGCTCGGCAGTTACAAGAATTGGAGATACCACATCGGCTCAAGAACCGGAGAACATTCAAAAAAAAAAGTCAACCGGAATGGGACACGCCGCCCTCTCCACCCTCTGCTTCCCTTCTATCACTCTCTTCTGTTGCTACCCCTTTCTCTCCACCACCGGAGACCAGCAGCTCACGCCCATTGGTGGACGCTCGTAGTACACCTGTACACCCATTATTTTTGCTAAAAAAATCCAATAACGTATATTTTTTTAGGCAGACGTTTATTTATATACGTGTACAGTGTACAGGATAAAAGAGAGCTGAAATAAATTGCTGGGAGTTTCTTTCCCCAAACGGCCCAACAAGGAAACGAGGCAAAAGCCCATCTGGCTGCCTCAGTCGACCAGGTCGGCAGGTTGCGCTGCCGTTCTTGAGCAGTTGAGCTCGAGGCGATTCCCCATTCCTATTCCCGTGTCGTCGCACATCCTCTCCCATTCCGTTCGAGCGAGGCGAGACGGGGGCGGCCAGCAGAAGTTGGGCAGGCCTATGGACGGCGGCTGGCCGGCTGGGACGGCTCATCGCTCACGGCTGGACGGCCGACGCAGACGTCGGCCAGCCGGGAGCGCACAGCTCACACATTCAACGGGGAACTCAAATTGGCAAAAAGGGAAAATAGGTATTTTCTTCTACTCATATCGGTATTGTTCAATTGGAATGTCCGTGGATGAAATGATTTATTGTGGATTTTGAGAATCATCGAATATTGATTATAGTGTCTTTTTCTTTAAAATGTAGACACGCTGTGTGCTAGTTGTGCTAATAGATACTTGGAAAATGAAGAGGAAATGTGATAATTTGAGGGCTTTGTGGGATAGAGCCGCAACGGAAGAGGACAGATTCCGCACAACATGACAGTGAGGCACACATTGAACATGAAGAGGAAATGTGATAATTTGAGGGCTTTCTCTCCACCACCGGCTACCGGCAGCTCATTCAACATGCCCCTAGGCCACTACCTCCTCGCTGCTGGCCGCGACGCGAGGTCCATCCCTGCCGCTGGCCTCGACGACTTCTCTCTCTCAGCCGCTGCAGCCAATCACCTTGCGCCGGCGGCACGCCCCTTATCTTATCCGGCTCTCATTGTTGATTCCGATCGCCGAAGAGCTCGGGGAGGTTTCAGAGATCAGTCGGGAGGAGGCAACTCGCGGCAGGCCAGGTGACCGAGAGTAGGTGCTAACGGAGGTGGAAGGGGCCGTCTCCACTGGATCGGAGGCCTTAGCCTTTGATGCCTCTCCGGGTTCGAGTCCCACGACTCCGATCGGTTCATCGACTGTCTGGAGCCGTAGGCACCGGAGATGCAGAAGGATGGTGACCCCGAGACCTTCTTCACCATCCTCGCAGGGTGCCCGAGGGCAGGCTCCTGAGCACTGGGGATCTCGCCAATGGACGCCTCTCTGGTGAGCAGAACAATCTTCTAAGTTTGTGTGAGAGAATTAGACTGGTATCTCGATTCTCAGGACAAACCATGTAGATGAATAGTGCTTGTGTTTTGATTTGCAACCGGTAAGTGTTATCACCTAAATTACCAAGTAGATGAAACAATGCTTGGGTACAAAATTGCATATGATGTGAGGTTAGTGAGGGAATACGGAGCTGTCCAAACAACCGATGAACAATGTTGAAATCCTGCATACGACACATACATGAGAATTTACATAATGCATCTTGTAAGAAGTCTACTGTTTTTAGTCATTTGCTGAATGCTAACTTGTTAGACTTTTGTACGAAGTGATGTCACGAGAGTTTGTACCCAGACAAAAGAGAGATCATGTTTCAAGAGGGTTTGAAGTTTTGCATGACATGGGTATGAGCACACGGGAGATATTTTGAACTCCCGTAGACAAATAATTGTGTACCTTATTTGCCAATCTGTGATTCAGCTTAAAACAATAAAACATAGGTTTTGCTAAACATCAGGCAACTGAGATTATGTTAAGTCCCAGTTGACCTGAACTACCATCGGATATTGTGTCGAGATCCTGACCACAGGGTGTGTGATACAGACTCAGAACGAACACGACATAACACATCGACTGAGACATATCAAAATTTTAGTCGACTGCTGCTTAGATGTTATTCGAGGCCTTCCATGTAGATGCAGAAATCATAATCCCCGTTGCACGTGAACAAACTATGAAGATGTCTCTGCTTTTGATTTGCAACAGGAAAGTGTCACCACCTGAATGCCCCGACAAGAAAATCTTATCTTGACTCTTTCCCCATTACCCATATAACTCCATTTTCTAGGAGAAAAAAATGAGTATTGTGAATTTCCCCAGAGGCAGCCATATGGATACCAATATGTCGCTTCCATGTATAATATCGCCTTCTCTCGGAGGGCACTTAACATTTCCTAGTGTGAGATGTTGTTGCTCTTTTGTGGTCAGTGATTAACTTTTTGTAGTTATATCTGTACGGAAGAACTCAATCATGATAAAAATATTTAGAGCTCATCTCTTACCAAGGTTTGCTGATTTCCTTTTAAGACACACGCTTCCTCAACTCCAAGTATATCGGCTTGGTTTCTTTTAATTTCCTCCATCATTTGTTTTTCTCTACAAACAATCTTATATTGTGTGTAACTTCTGCAGGTGGAAGCAGCATGGGTTCTTACCCACATAGTTGCATCTGACTATACAATACTTAGTGCATTCCCAGGCTAGCAGAGCTCTTAGGATCCTCAACTGCCAATTTGAGGCATCTAGTGAAGTAATGATACTCCACCGTATGTTGCCTTTGAATTGTCTTTCTTACCGACGTTGAGATTTGGATATTCTAAGCAAGCTCGATGGGCCCTTGGAGATATAGCTGCAGACATTCTTAGCTACAGAGAGACTGTTTTTGATCATGACGCTGTTACGCCATTACTTGCTCAATTTCAAGAGATATGAAAGTTTCAGTTCTGAGGACTACTACATGGGAACTGTCAGCAAGGGCTCAAAATGGGTTATTTCTGCTAGATTTGACCTCCCCATCTCCATATGCAGGTAAATCCTAGATTTTTTACAACTTCCAAATTTCGGATGTTACCATATTCTTACATGCTTTGTCAAATCGGTTCCCTTCTCATAGCACCTTCATGTTCTGCACTGCTATCCCTGATATTTATTGCTGTATTTACACTTCAGATATGGCATCACCATTTCCTATTAGTCAATTTGGAAGTAAGAGAAGCATAGAGAGACTACAACCTATGTATTCTCTCCAAATTTCTTCATCTCCTTCACGTGTATACCTGAACTGTAAATGAAGAATTCATCAGGTTGCACCACTTTTTAAATCATGTATAGACCACCAGGAATAACAAATTCAAGCAAATAGTATTGTTAACACTTCATGAATCTCGATATGTTATAAACCGGCAACATGGTGATACATTTACAATAAATTACTGGATGGGGCTATAATATAAGTTTGAGTCTAAATTAGTGGCATGTTTTTATGTGATTGAAAAGATAATCAAGTCACATCAGTTGCGTCCATAAATATTTAGGAAGCTCCAGCTTAACAGTGATATGTAGATGGTTATGCTCTCTGCTGCCGAAGGCTTGGTCATCTTAGCGAGCACGTAGAATTTGGCATCCTTGTTGATCTCCTTGGCCTTTTTCTTCAGAGTTTTGTATCTCAGGTTTTACATTCCTCTCAGTAGCGAAGACGTCATCGTCAGCAAACTGGGGATAGTGTAACATTGTCACTATCAAGTCACGATTATACAGAGCATCTTGTATAATTGTCAATATCAAGTCGATGATTAAACACAATTGCACATGTTATACAACTTATGGAACTCATAGAAAATAAATTATTATCCATCAGAGTATAACAGAAACTTTGTTCCAATACAAAGTTACTTTAGAAGCTAGAAGCTTTCCAATACTATAAGCATCTGGACCACAACAGAACTGAATCGGCCAACTTAAAACAAGGAATTGCTTGGACGTGTAAGGTTCACAAGGTACTCCCTTTGTCTCAAAATAGATGTCGAAAGTTTGTCTAAATTTGGATGAACCTAGATACTAAATAGTGTCTAGATACATCTAAATTCAGAAAAATTTACGACATCTATTTTGAGACGGAGGGAGAACTTCTTACCTTCTAGCAAGTTCATACATGCATCATGTTTTGTTTGTCACCTACACGAACGTAGTGCTATATTTATAGTTATGCCACAACTCTTTATTAGAATTGCAATTAGCACAATAAGAAGACATAGCAAACAGGCAAGAGTACTCACGTATATGGAATTAATGATGACCTCTGAAGGCTCATAATCTCAGGTATGGGACACAAAAATTCTTACGCACCCAGGAGACTTTTGTGAAAGCTCATTACCACACAATCAAAACTACATATTCAGGTCATACCTGAAGCATCTTTGAGAAAGTTTCTCACAAATTGCAGTAGGCACCGACATGCAAAAGAATCATAACGTGAGAGAAATGGGGAAAATAGGAAAGCGGAGAGAAAAGGTAGATGCAACGTACCTATGGCTGAGACGGTGCCACCGCTGAGCGGTTGAAACCTCCATGGCTTCAAAGCAGCAGCGGCAGGTTGTGGCTTCAAAGCAGCGGCGAGTTGTGACCTATAAGTTGACATGAGCCACTTCAGTCCATTGTTGAGGTTGATGGCGAGGAGAAACCAAAGAGGGGGTGGGATTGACTAGCATGGTTGCCGCGAGGGCCACCTGGTGCTATCACGTGTGGGTGGCTAGGGCGTTCCCGGCGAGATGCCATCGGCGGCGCCTTGGTTACGGATCAAGGCTGAAGCAGAACACAACACATGACATGGCCACTGGCCATGTAAGAGCTCACCGTGGAGGAGCTTGGCCAGTAGGAGCTTGCGGCACAGCAGAGCATCTGTGACCACGCTGCCACACCTCGCCGGAAGCTTGTCCCAGCCAAGCTCCAGGCAACCTCGCGGCACAGCAGAGCATACGTGACCAAGCTGTCACACCTCGCCGGCAGTAGGCAACCTTGCCGCCATAACTGCCACCTCTACCTTGTCGCTCCAAGCAGCGCGATCGACTGCCGACTACCTCTTGCAAGCCCCGTCTCTGGATAAGGATGGCAAGATAAATACTCCCTCCGTTTCAAAATATAAGACGTTTGAGATTTGTGAAAGGAGTGTATCTAGACACTTTTTAGTGTGTAGGTTCACTCCAAAGTTAAATGAACTTGCACCCTAAAAGGAGTCTAGATACCCTCTTTTTATAAAGCTAAAACATCTTATATTTTAAAACGGAGGGAGTAGGAATGAAAAGAGACATGTGATGTTTGGAGAGATGATACGTGTAGGCAGATAAGGAAAGGAAACATACCAAGCCAACACGTGGCCCCTTGACTATTGATTTGCATGCCTACGTGTCTGTTACTTGATACATTTGCTTGCACATGTGCTAGGAGTTGTTGAGATCTCCATGCATGCAAACGCGTCGGTCTCTGCTTAGATCGGAACAAAAAATCTCCCCATGTGCATACACAGAAACAAAATTGAACCCATACGTGTACTCTGGTGGATTGCATGCATACACTGCCAACAATCGATTGCCTGCTCAAAACAACAGAGGTGTACCATCCGCAGCGCACATAGCCAAGAAAAACAATGACGGTGTAGGACGTGTAGTGCATAGAGCCAAGAAAAGCAATCATGGGAAAAAAGAAAAGAGAAGACCCGCTCAATGCTAAGGTCACACAAAAACACACTAAGAAAAAACCTAGACCAAGCACAAGAGGATGAAACATGGGGACCACGTGGCCACAAAAACACCCGCCACCTATTGCCGGTCCACAACACAAAAAGGCTAGATAACACCAGGAACAAACACAAGAAAATATGCAACCGCACAGTTGAACATGTGTCGTCGCCTCAAAAATCAACAAGGCAGCCCAAAAATCCCAAAAAAAAGAGAAGCTTGTAGGTTTAATATCTTTAGATATTATATATATATATATATATATATATATATATATATATATATATATATATATATATATATATATATCATCTCTCGACACGTAACTTTTGATGAGTACAACTTCCCTATGGCAAACCTCCTTCTTCTACGGTAAAAGGCAGTACATCCTCCTGTCGCGGCACAAAATCTGCCCCAAAACGCTGCCGCACCAGTTGATTGCCCTAAATCGTTGTTACGGCAGAACCCGCTGCCACACCCGGTTGCACTCCACATGGCATCCTTTAGTCCCGGTTGGTATCTGATACCAACCGGGACTAAAGGTCTACCAGCCCTAGCAAACTACCGTGGCCACGTGGAGCCACATGGAGGGCCTTTAGTCACGGTTTGTTGGACAACTGGGACTAAAAGGATGGGACCTCTAGTCCCGATTTCGTAGTCCTGGTTGGACAACCGGGACTAGAGACCGTCCAGAACCTGGACTAGAGGCAATTTTTCTACTAGTGCTACCAACTTTAAGAGTTAAATACATTTCTTATATCCAGCAAAAAATACATTTCTTTCCCATAAAGTCGATTTACCTTTTTCAGATGGATTATTCACACATAAGACCTCTTCAAATAAGAGCCAATCTGTTCAAGATTACTAAGTATATTTGACACCATGTTTTTAGCTTACTTCTTCATTCCTCACATTTTCTAGATAACAACATGAATAGAACTTATGGCTACATTACAGTCTTGCTTCTGTCCTGTACCGGATCATCTAGTATACCACAATAGATTGTCTTTTTGCTACTGTCTGTAGCGCACCCCGAAGCTCGGAAGCTACGTTGATTAACTTGAATTTAGATCAGAATCACCTTTGGCTTTCACGTCCATGCCTACTTCCACCCGAGTACCTTCCCAACACGACATCAAAGGCCCCTCATTTAAAGTGGAATTTTTTTACTGAGTCAAAGGGAGGGAGGGGGCCAATGCCCCCCACCCTTGCTTCAGAAAATTGCATAAGATATCTTCACTATTTGTGTTAAAACAATTATTATTCAAAGTTTAAGCATAATTAGCATTTATAGGTCTCTAAAAAATTATATAATCCATTATGTTTGAAATCATGGTGAAGACATTCCAAATTACTCACTTCTATTATTGAGAAAACTATTTACCATGATATTTATTCCCATCTATTGCTCCTTGTGTAAAAGTATATATACATATGCACCTGTAGAATTAATCACAGAACAAAAGTATGGAAGTAACAGATTCATATGCATGTGCAAAAAATAAGTAGAAAAATAGACATATTAGACATTGAATTAATAAGAGAAGAAATAGTCTCTACAACATGGATGATGGGGACAAGTACAACCACTAGGAATTGAAGAGATACTTGCGGAATGGTATAGTTATGTGATTGCGTCGTTAATCTCCAGTAATGAATACTCACAACTTTTTAGATCACACGAGGGTTGGTATTGTTCTACACATTTGGATATGCCACATAAATGGCGGTATCTAGAAAAAACATTCAGAAATGCTGGAGTATTTATTGGGACGATGTTGATGTTGTTCCTCGCGGTTGAAACCGAATGATGTATCTCTATGGATTTTCTAAATGAAACCTTCAGTTGACTCTCTTCTATACAAAACTAGCAAGGTGGCCCTCGCAATTGCGAGTGCATCATCTATTATTGCAAGGGCATCATCTATTTATTTAAATAAGAATATATATATATATGATTTGAGATAGATTTTTATTTGCAACTAATATTAATACAAATTAATGTGAAATAACAATATGAATGTTTGTAGTCCGCTTTTACTATGTTTAATTTCTGGGAAAATCATTACTTCAAAGCTTAAAAATATTATCAATAACCATATGTACTATTTTATGTGTCAACAAATTTTTGATCCATAGAATAAAATTCACGTGGCAGGCAGAATGTACATTTTACTTGATGTTACATCAGTGCATGGTTCAAGCTCCGATTATACGTTGCAGATATTGGAGCAACTTAGAGCTAAAAAATGCATAAGTTGATGTTTGCATACTAATTAATTAGGATGTCACCAGATAATGCTTAGTATTATTGCATGCAAATATTGATCATGGTCACTACTATAATAAAGAACCAACGAATTAGTGGTCAGATGACACTATATACAACTATGGATATGTATTAGTATTTCACGTTAATGATAAGGTTCAATAGATCAATATGTGTATGAGAACAACAATTGGCTAAGTGATGAAATATTCTTGTTGAGGGGTGGGACGGGAAATGCACAATGAGCATTTTTTTTCTTTATCTTGTCCAAATCATGTTTACATCGTTTACTCCTTCTTTTCTAAATTACTTGATGCGTTATGTTAGCATTATAATATGTCACCTCTTAGACACATACATTGTCAGTGAAATGTAACATTACCATTGTTATCGATATGTTTGAGACAGTAAAAAACTAAAAATGAAAATAATAAACTTTTTAAATTATCAAATTTAGAATAATTATTATATCTGATCGCTAGTATTTATTTATACATACTTTCAGATTTAAACAATGGTAGCCATACTTTTATATATTGTTTAAATCCCTCCTTCATATTTTCCATGGTTCAATCCAACCACACTACATTCTCAATCACATGAGTTGTTGTGTCATTTAACCTGACAATTTAATTAACCTGTCATCGGTTTATTGCATGTCTTCCCCGCATGAAATTTTTTCAACGCTGTTATCCAACTACAATATTCTGCCCTAATCGGCCATCAATACTCATATCTTAGTACACTAGATTCACCGCTATACTTTAGATTTTGTATATTTGTTTTATAAATTAACATATCCATCTTTACTTACCCATATTCACTTAATTCCCTAGTGTACCTACGTTCACATCAATATAATAATTTGTTAGAGGAATTTCACATGAAGAAACAAATTATATCTCAAATATAAACCCAGCATAGTAATACTTCTCCATTACAATAATTCCATGCTCGTGCTTTCCCACCTATAGATCTAATTTGTTTGTTGCTCGACTATATAAGAAAATGCAGTATCGCTACATATACTTGAATTGTCTAAACATTTTCTCTCATTCACACACTTCCCATATTGTTCTTCCTGCCTGCTATTTCTAATGGCATATACATTTTAGAAAAACTAAAATGTCTTATTCATATATGAATGATTTCTTCCTTATAGCTTTTTTCTAAAATATGTTTTCTAAATTATTCTCATCAATGTTTTTCTAAAATCAAGATTTTTTATAGTTCTCTTGTTCATGTCAAATTTAGTATCATGTCTTTCCTTAATAAAATATTAGTTTATGTCAAACATTACGTTTAGAACATCTTATACAATTTATATTGCACATCGGATCACTCCAGTGCTCATCTGACAATATTTACATACCACGGATAGATACATGTCGGCACATCTATGAATATAAATTTTGATGACTGCATATTGCAAGAAAAAAAGGAAAATTGGAATGTTCATTATCTAAGCTAAAATTATCGCTTTGTCTTAGCTTTCCTTCTACTATGTTATATGGATGGAACATATTGTTTTTGTACATAAGTTACTCCAAATATACCTTTATTTTTATGGATTACATACGTGAAATATACTTGTTTTTTCTAAATCTTATAATGTAGTAAACAATATGAAATTTCGTATGAGTATGTAAAATCAATCAAAATAATGTTAACAATACACACACAAGGCGAACCAAGCAGTTAGATCAAATCAACGCACATACATTTACATGCGGTGTCTCCAACCGTTGTCGGTCATGCATGATGTCATGGGCATGTATTGTCAGAATTTCTATGTGAACACCGCCAGGATTTGCATGTCGTATGGTTTCAAAACTCCCCAGGATTTACCGTTTAGTTAGTGCATGCGGTTCAAACTGTAGAACTCCCCAGGATTTACCGTTTAGTTATTGCATGCGGTTCAAACTGTACGTGCTAATCCTAGGAGGTTAGAGCTATCTATATTGATACTAGAAACTAGTACTCCCTCCGACCCAAATTAATTGACTTGGATTTGCCTACATTCAGATGTATCTAGCACTAAAACATGTCTAGATACATCCGAATCTAGACAAATCGAAGTCAGTTAATTTGGGTCGGAGGGAGTATCTTTGTTTAACTAAACGGTAACATACAGCTACGTGACTGACCCATTACGGGAATACATTTTCCTTCTTTTCTCACGTGATAATTTTCCTTTTCTCTTTACGTATCAAGTAGTTATATGTATAGGTAACAATTCTTATATTTTAATCTCAACCGTTAAAATCGGGATCAATAGAGTATATTATTTTAGCATATGTCGATCAACCTGGTGCCTCGAAACACACCCTTATATTGCTTTTAGTATATAACTAGCAAGGTGGCCCTCGCAAATGCGAGGGCATCATATCTAGTGTGTTGAAATTTTTTAGTACTTTTTAATCTTCTATAGATTCAATTTCTCTTATTTTTATCCTTTAATGCAATATTTTGTATCTTTTCTTTTTGGTTTGGGAGTATGTTGTTAAGAAATAAGAAAAAATACGAAATGATTGATTTTGAAAATCTATATGTAATGATTATTTCCGCGGTATCCTGCGGGTAAACAGTATAAGGCTGAAGTGCGAGGACACCAACAATACTAATTCAAAACATGCACGTCTCCGCCCTATCACTTATAGTGTTCTAGTGTTGAATTGGTTGTACATATATCTATTGGTTGTGCCTTATATAAATTGCAATTTGTTCTGCCTGTTCCTATATATTCTCCTCAACAAAACATGTAAGCTTACGTTGAGAGTCTCACTTCCTTGTACAATTTGATCGATCTATTTTCGAATAAATCATTATGTGCATCATCCTTTATTGAATTGTTGCTCCTAAACCATTGTTTTGTGCATATCTCATCTAAGGAATTTTGTGTGTTGCTGAAAGTGGTTAGTAGCTATCCTTTACGAATAAAAAGCTTCATGCTTTTATCATATACTATCGAACATGTGAACCTTTTGGTTTTTTTTTGCTTGGAAGCCATTGAACTTTTTTATTTCCAGCTAGGGTTAAAGGAGAGTATATGAATGATGCAAGATACCCATGAAACCTTAAACTCTTATTCTGACACACTAAATTCTATTCGTGCACGTCCAACTAAAGGGATTGGTATATTTTCTGTCATCTTCGGCCATGTAAGGAGAGAGTTGAATATTTATACATGCACCAGAGAGACCCCTGCTGTGCATATGAAACAGAATCATGCTACTGTAGCATTGTATTCGGCAACTGGTGGCATCAAATACATTTCTAGAGTCCGGCTGTATTTTTCTTCTAGAGTCCTTGTGCAATAAAGATAAATACAACATTCACACTGATATAGTGATAATATTTTCTTTGCAGGTGACTGATTAACATGTTTATAGAACGGTGTACGATTTGAAGAAGTATGGCTCCCAATTTTCTGAAATGCATGTCATTTGTTTTCTATAGGTGTTTTATATATTTTTAGGTCTATACCCATGTCCCTCGATCTCCAATCTAGTGGTTCAACACACTCAAACAAATGCATTTGTCATCTTGTATGGAATAGTTCTAGCATCTTAAGCGTCGTGAATTTTATTACATGATCAGACCTATGATCTTTTAACTTTACTTCATTAGATCATATGAAGCACATATGAAAATTGCCAAAGATATCTAATCGTAGAAACCAAGTAATATCGGCCAAGGCAATTTTATAGATTAAATTGTACACTTGTCAAGTCTTTTAAATAAAGAAATTTGTGCGACGATTTGTTATGTCCCTACTTAGTAAGGATATCTATTCTTTGAAAAAATTGAAATGTAGTTGTGATTATTTTTGCAAACTCAACAATGCATTCAAATATATGGATCAACATATTGAATTACTATACGCACATTTATCAATCAATCTTTGGGCGGATTGTTTTACTAAACTGAGTTTTAGAATATTTTGAATTTTTTATATTTTGTGCTAAAATAATAAATGTAGTTGTCTTTTAATTATTTTTGTATATACTAAAATTAGTGGTACACGATAACCATCAACACTTAAAATCCAAGAAGACCTTTAACTTTGCCACCACCGTTCTAGTTTATTTTTTTCAAAGGGACTCATCTAACCCAAAGGAGATTAAGGTGCATGTATGGATCTATTTCAAAGGGACTCATCTAGCTAGGCACGCCTTTTTTTTCAAACAGATTCAGCTAACCCAAAGGAGATGCCTATTGAAGATTGGTAGATCCATAGGGTGCGCGGTTCTGTTTTTTGTAGGACAGACTCGTCCATCCTAGGAGTTGCGTCCTGAATAATGGCTTATTTCCACGGCCGGTCTTTTTTGTCCTTGCGTTGCGTGGCACCCGATCAGGCATTGAACCTGTCCACCGCTCGTGACAAATGTATGTCCAGTATAATAATATCCTTTATACTCCCAGGTCGACCGGTATTTAACAAAAAAAATCAGAGTTTAGGAATTAACCGAGTCCATCTTATACTCTCATCATAAGCGGACGTGTGTAGCCAACTTTTTTTTTGTTTTTCACGGACTCGTGCATAGCCATATGTCCTACGCACCATGTCCTGCGTGCCATTAGTTTTCTTTTGTACATCTATTGTTGTACGTAACATTTTTTATCTTTTAATCTCATCCGTTAGGAGTAAAATCAACGGTTTATAACTTTTTAGCATATGTGGATTAACGTGGTGCCTCGAAATAACCTCTTATATTGCTTTTAGTATATAATAGATAGATAGATTTCGGTGTATTTTTTTTCAAGATTATTTTTGGAGTAGAGACACAGTAGGCTGCAGCTTCGGGCATCTATGTTTTCTAGAATTATTTCACCTTATTAGGTCTTACGAGTAGAAGATAGTATAGGTACACATGCAAAAGTCTTAGATGGGGCCAGTACCTCCTTAGGGACCAGGCGCAAGCATCCCTCTACCCTGCCATATGGGCCGGCCTTGATAGTTCTCCCTATCTATCCTAGAGTCAGCGAGGCGGACAACGTGGCTGTAAGAGAGCGCTGGCAAATCGGACACGAAGGGAGATGCTAAGGATTGGACGAGGTTGTGGCAAATCAAAGTTCCATCTAAATTGTGGGTGTTCCTTTGGAGACTTGCAAAGCAATCCTTGCCAACAGCCGATGTCCTTCATCATCGACATATGGCACCACATGGTAGATATGTATTGTGTGGAGCGAGGTATTCATGAATACATTTGGTGCTCGAGTGCAACATGGTAAGGAGTGTGTGGGCGCTACTCTCTAAAGATATGTTGGAATTAATAGCCAATGTGCGGGAGACAGATGCTAGGAGTTGGTTAGTTACGATTGGTGCTGCAGTAGCAAGGAACAACAGATTTTTTTTTTTTTGAGAATAAAGGAACAACGGATGTTACCCTGTGGGCAATGTGGCACGTCGGAAGGCGGTGCATGCAGGGTCGGATCCAGGATAAATTTTTAGAGGGGGCAAAAATGTGCTAAGTGGTGAAACTGTCTTTGCTAAGAGGGGAAAATTAGTGTTTAGCTTGACATATTACAAGGTGATTGAAAATAGAGTGGGAGCAGCTGCCCCAGTGACTATGTGCTGGATAAGCACGAGAAGATCTTCCAGAGCCCCTGTCCACCGTAAGTTTCGTCAACAGGTTCTTGAGTGACCTGGAATTTCTGACCTCTCCGGTGCCTCCGAAGCCGATGAGTGCAACCTCCGTTCCCCGATGGAAACCATCATCAGCTGGCTTAGCTAAAATCAATATAGATGCATTTATATCAAAGAATGGCCTCGTTGCGGCGGTGGTGGCTGTGGCACGAACTGAAGCTGGGGTTCCTGGGTGCCTCTTCCCTTGTCGTAAAGGGGATGGATGATCCAGAGATCATGGAGGCCACCGCTTGTAGAAAAGGTCTAGCCTTAGCAGGTGACCTGATCTGCGTAAGCTGCGCTTGGCGAGTGACTGCGCCAACGCTGTTCGGACTATCATAATGGAGAGATGTTGGGACCGTTATGGCCAGGTAGTCCGGGAATTTAACAAGACACAAAGAGCGTTTGATACTGTTGCGTTGGTCCATGAAAGCAGGTGCTCCAATGGTGATGCTTACAGTCTAGCTAGAGGCAATATTTACTCTAGTGTAGGTCGTTATGTTTGGTTTCAAATCCAACTGAGGATGTGTGTAGTACTATTATCCTTCGTTAATGAAATAAAGGGTGGTGTTTTCACAAGCTCAAAGCACAAAGCGTACGCCTAGAATCTCATCTCGACTCTCTCCATGCAACCCACGGAGATTCTTTCCCTGCAACCCTCGCAAATTGTGCGGATCGATTGAGACGTGACCATTGCACGAGCGTGCCGGAGGACGCCATTTGTATCTTGCCTTCATATGTAGAAGATTGTTCATGACATTCAAGCGAGATCCCATAGAATGGAAACCAGAATAAACGGATCTGCGAGTCTAGCTCCAGTTGCGCCTGTTTGGATTTCTTTATAGAAGCAGCTCTGAGGTTAGTCAGCTTCTTGCGAAATAGGTCTTGAACATGAGGGTCTTGCACGACTGAATTCATCGATGGCGGAGTACTCTTTGTGCCCGCGTCTTAACCTCCTCTTCATGTTTGGGTGTATCTCCATTCCATCCTTCTTCTGGCCCCTCATCGTTATTGTCTCCCACGTGCGTCCACATTTTCTGCCCAATCGACGTTATAGCCATCCATGAAAATATTTATCTGGAGGTGCACATTCAAAGCGCCAGAAAAGAGGTTCAACAAGAACCTTTCTTTGCATTTTCGAAGCATATATTTTATCTCTGTGCGATTATTTCTTGGACTCTACTACATGGCGGCGCCGCACGGAAGCCCCTCTTGTGCGGCGTCTCAGTATCCTACCTATTGCATGTGGGGACAGGTCATTAATCACACGTAGCCACTCTCAATTTTTAAGTGTGCATGCAGATTCCTGCATACTCGTCATTAAAAAAGCAGCCCGGAAAAAAGGCACACATGTTTTTGCCCGAAAGCCATGTTTCTGACATGAGTTTAGCACTGTTCGACTTATATGAGAGAAAAAAACTAGCACGGTTCGCTCGGGTCTCTGCAACCTTTTTTTTTTTTTTGAGATCATGCAACTCTAAACAAACAGCTAATACAAGTGTACACTTTAGCACATATGCATGTCTTGATATACATTCACTCACATCACAAAACGGTTAGTGGTGTTAACAATTACCAGATTATAGGTTTAGTTGGGAGATTCGGAATTGCCAGCAGAATAATTCTACTTACCTGCCCCATTCATTTACTCCCTCCGACCCAAATTAATTGACTTAGATTTGTCTAGATTCGAATGTATCTAGACTTGTTTTAGTGCTAGATATCTTCGAATCTAGTTAAAAGCAAGTCAATTAATTTGGGTCGGAGGGAGTACTACTATTGCCAGTTTAATTATGATTAATTGCCAGATTACTAATTAAAGGTTAATTAGGCCTAGTTGGCAGGTTCACACGTTAGTATACTAACTGCCAATGTTAACTGGCCTTGTTGCCCGATTATTTTTGTTGAGCAACGGCTTACTCTGAACCTGTATTCCTGTTACAGCTAGACCTAGTCCTAAGGGTAGTTGCTACTCTATCGCCCGCACGCTCCTGCGTGGGCCTCTGCATGGCCACTACCCCTTCTCTCTCAGCACACACGATGTACCTCTATATGTATCCCGCCTGATTGTATTCCATTTGTCTTCTTGGTATCAGAGCACAGTGCTCAACAATGGCTGACACCTCCTCTTCTTCTTCCTCGGACCCAACTCCCGCTCTCACCCCCACCTCCGGCTAACCTATCAACCCCATAGATCCCAACCTCCACACCCCGTGATGCCTCGCGCTCCATCCACCCCTCAAACCTCCGATGCTTTCAACCTAGACAAACTCACTGATGCCCTCACCGTTGCCGCATCTGCTGGCGCGCCAATCTATTTTGCAACGATGCCCTACATTGCCTTTCCCCAACCCATCTCCCACCCCATCCTCGTTATCCACATCACAAATTATGTCAAGTTCACCGTCACCACCGCCGGTGCCCACTACTCCAAATGGCGACACCTTCCTTCTCACCATGTACAAGGTGCTCGACCACATCACCGAGGGCGCCGCGCCGGTGGCTCCTGACGACAACTGGCAGGCGGTGGACATCCACATCTCGCTGTGGTTCATGGCGACCCTCAGCGATAATCTTTATCGTCTCGTCCAAGGCGCTGACCTGACGTGCGTGCAAGACCTAGATGCGGCTCCAGCGCTTCTTCCTCAACCATAGCGCGTCGCGGTACCTCTACCTCAGCAAGGCGTTCCACAACTGCCCGCGCGGCGACCTCTCCGTGTCAAACTACGCCAGTAAACTTCAGGGCCTCGCGGACGATCTAGCCGCGATCGGCCGCCCTGTCGACGACCGCGATCTCACGGTCGCGTTCCTTCGATGGCCTCGGCGGGAAATTCAAGCTGTAGGCCGAAATCATGAAGAACGCCCTGCCCTCCTTCGCCGATGCCTGCTCTCGCCTCCAGCTCGCGGAGATCTCCACCGACGCGCCCCAAATACACGTCGGGGCACAAGCCATGGATGTTCATGGCGGTGACCGCGGCGACCCCTCCGCCACCGCCAGCCAACCAAGCTACACCGGTGTCAGCCCCAATTATCGTGGCAAGAAACCAATTCCTGGCTATGTCCACAGACAGGGGTCGACTCAGTGGAGCAATATAATCGCATCTATGTTGCATCTCATTTTCAGGTTACAAAAATAAATCATGACAAACTTTACCTTTTTAGGCATAGTGGAGCAATATAATCGCATAACGCAACTACACTGTTAAGTTCAAGCATAGTACAGCTATACTGTTCATGACTACAGTGGTACTCTCAATGTATGTATCTTTGATGGGAAAATAAAAGGAGAGGCGCCGCCCTCGCGGTTCTCCCGTGCGGCGCTAAGATATGTGAAAAGCGGATCGTGTCCCGCTGGCTGCCTGGCTCCAAACAACTACTCACCCCAACCTTATCCTTATCCCTCGCCCTCCCTCTCGCGTAGATAGCCAGGAACGAAGAGCAGCCCCGTGTGAGGATGTTGAGGAGCGCCACCCTGGAGCCGCTGGCGGAGAGCACACAGCAAGGAGGCTGCCACCCCGGAGCGTGAAGAGGAGGCGTTCGCAGCGAGTAGGCCGCCGATGCAGAGCGCACATCGGGGAAGCGAGGGCTCCGACAAGCCGCCGACGACGAGCGAGGAGAGGAGGAGCCACGGCGCATCGAGGTCTCCGCCAAGCAGTCGCCACCGAGCGAGGAGGAGGCCGGGGCGCCGGGCATAGCGAGGTCTCCGTCAGGCCTCCGCCGCAGAGCGTGGAGGAGGCGCGGCTCAGGGAGGGCTCTGCCTGGCCGCCGCCACGAGCGTGAGGAGGCGCGACATCGCGACTGCTCCGCTAGGCCACCGCTGTCAACGGACGCAAAGAGGAGGCGCGACGCATAGGGAAGCCGCCGGCAAGCGATGGGGCAGTGCACGCGAGCATCCACCCACTACGGGAAAATTGGGCGCTGCCGTGCACTTAGGATTTGCCGTGCGTCGATACACGGCCCGGCAAAGAAGCACTGCACGGCGGCACCCTAGACGGTACACGGCATCCGACAACCTCACGGCAAAGCTCAGCCTAGACACACGACAAAGAATAAATTCACGGCAAAGCCCAAAAATAGCCCACGGCAAAGAAATCACACGGCACATTGCCTTTGTTGGGCCCACCATACAACGCAGTTCACGGCCCGGGTTGACGGCAGGCCTTTGCCGTGTGTCTCACCGTCAGACACAACAAATTTTGAATTGCAAATTTCTATTTCTGCGCGAAATATTCCCGCTATTTATTTTGTTCAACGCGCGAAACATTCGCGCCATTTATTTTATTCAAAGCGCGAAATATTTCCGCGAGTTTTGTCCAACGAGCGAGGGTCTTTGCCGTGTACTCTACACGACAAAGGTGTCTTTGCCGTGCACCATACACGACAAAGGTGTCTTTGCCGTGCACCTTCCACGGCAAAGACCTGTTTATTGCCATTTCCATCCCTTCTTTGCCTTTGTTTTCTTTTAGCGCATATTTTATCTCAAATATAACCCATATTGCATCTATGGACACTTTAATTATATGGTTTGGTCGGATTTCGGAGCTCCAGCGGCTGTCTCCCATCGAAACCCTAGTGTCTTCGGGGCAACCGGGGATCTACCCCTAGCTCTCTCTTCATACGAGGGTTGTGCAATGTGATTTTTTGTTTGTTTAGGCCATATCTACATAGAATACCAAGGTTGGGCCCAATATTCTACTGATTTCCCCCCGTAGGACCCGTAGAGGGAGTTTCCAACGACACGTCCACCAGTTCTCTAAGTATTATTGCATGCGGGGGTCATTCTCCATCGAAAACAACCATGTGCGGGCCCCGGGAAGGTCTACCCCCTAGCTTTCTCCGCACGAGGTTCCACCAATGTACTTTTTTGTTGGTAAAGGTTTGTTTAGGACATAGATACAAGGAAAACCAACTTTGGTACCCTGTGGCATATTCTAGCCCCCGGTATACCCGCAGCGGGACATTCCCCCTATAGGTCGAGGAATCTACTAAGTGTTATCACCTAAATGTGAAGAACCTCACACCGGGGAGATATGTCTTGCATATATGGAACTTCTACAACACTTTTACATGTATCCTAGGTCTACATGCATGTTTCCTAGCACCACATGATAGTTTGGGTGGGTTCCCGGGGCTCCGAGGGTCATTCTCCATCGAAAACAGCCATCTACGAGCCCCGGGAAGGTCTACCCCTAACTTTCTCCGCACGAGGTTCCACCAATGTACTTTTTTGTTGGTTAAGGTTTGTTTAGGACATAGATATAAGAAAAACCAACTTTGGTACCTTGTGGCACATTCTATCCCTCGGTATACCCGCAGCGGGACATTTCCCCTATAGGTCGAGGAATCTACTAAATATTATCGCCTGAATGTGAAGAACCTCACACCGGGGAGATATGTCTTGCATATATGGCACTTCTACAACACTTTTACATGTATCCTAGGTATACATGCATGTTTCCTAGCACCACATGATAGTTTGGGTGGGTTCCCAGGGCTCCGAGGGTCATTCTCCATCGAAAACAGCCATCTACGAGCCCCGGGAAGGTCTACCCCTAGCTTTCTCCGCACGAGGTTCCACCAATGTACTTTTTTTGTTGGTTAAGGTTTGTTTAGGACATAGATACAAGGAAAACCAACTTTGGTACCCTGTGGCACATTCTAGCCCTCGGTATACCCGCAACGGGACATTTCCCCTATAGGTCGAGGAATCTACTAAGTATTATCGCCTGAATGTGAAGAACCTCACATCGGGGAGATATGTCTTGCATATATGGGACTTATACAACACTTTTACATGTATCCTAGGTCTGCATGCATGTTTCCTAGCACTACATGAAAGTTTGGGTGGGCTCCGGGGCTCATTCTCCATCGAAAACACCCGTTTGCGGGCCCTGGGAAGGTCTACCCCTAGCTTTCTCCACACGAGGTTCCACCAATGTACTATTTTGTTGGTTAAGGTTTGTTTAGTCCATAGATACAAGGAAAACCAACTTTGGTACCCTGTGGCACATTCTAGGCCCCGGTATACCCGTAGCGGGACATTTCCCCTATAGGTCGAGGAATCTACTAAGTATTATCGCCTGAATGTGAAGAACCTCACACCGGGGAGATATGTATTGCATATATGGGACTTCTACAACACTTCTACATGTATCCTAGGTCTGCATGCATGTTTACTAGCACGACATGAAAGTTTGGGTGAGCTCCGGGGGTCATTCTCCATCGAAAACACCCGTCTACGGGCCCTGGGAAGGTCTACCCCCTAGCTTTCTCCACACGAGGTTCCACCAATGTACTTTTTTGTTGGTTAAGGTTTGTTTAGTCCATAGATGCAAGGAAAACCAACTTTGGTACCCTGTGGCGCATTCTAGGCCCCGGCATACCCGCAGTGGGACATTTCCCCCTATAAATCGAGGAATCTGCTAAGTGTTATCGCCTGAATGTGAAGAACCTCACACCGGGGAGATATGTCTTGCATATATGGGACTTCTACAACACTTTTACATGTATCCTAGGTCTACATGCATGTTTACTAGCAACGCATGAAAGTTTGGCTGGGTTCCCGGGGTTCTGGGGGTCATTCTCCATCGAAAACAGCTATGTGAGGGCCCCGGGAAGGTCTACCCCCTAGCTTTCTCCGCACAAGGTTCCACCAATGTACTTTTTTGTTGGTTAAGGTTTGTTTAGGACATAGATACAAGGAAAACCAACTTTGGTACCCTGTGGCGCATTCTAGGCCCCAGTATATCCGTGAGGATCTACTAGCTATCTTACTACGAGGGTATATTTTTGTTTATTTGTTAATGAAAAATAGTTTATTATACTCCCTGCGACCCATATTATTTGACTTGGATTTGACTTAATCCGGATATAACATACATTTGAATCTGGACAAATCCAAGTCAACTACTTCTTCCGACCTATATTAGTTGACTTGGATTTGTCAAAATTTGGATAAACCTATATAATAAATAGTGTCTAGATTTATCTAAATCTAGACAAATGCAAGTCAACTAATATGGTTTGGAGGGAGTAATATTAATAGAAATAAATAATTTAATATTAAAAATTAAAACTGATTTTCCATGGATATACGTAGAGGTCAAAATTGTGTGCCGTGTGGTGTGCACGGCAAAGAATTATTTGCCTTATGAGGCTCACGGCGAAGGGCGCCTTTGCCGTGCAGTCATGAAACGCTGCGCGCACGGCAAAGAATTCTTTGGGGGTAAAAAAAAAGCAAAACCTTATCCTCTCGCTGACCAAACCGATCCACAGACGCACGCCTTATTTCTCACGCGCCGCCGCTCCTGCCGCTTGTCGAGCTCGCCGCCTCCTCGCCGCTCCGCCTGGCCGCTCCGGCTCCCCGTCGCTCCGCCTGGCCGCTCCGGCTCCCCACCACACGACGACCCACGACGCACGCCTCCTCCTACCTCCGTCTCCTCGCCGCTCCGCCGATGACCCACGACGACCCGCCGCCTCCTCGCCGCTCCGGCTCCGGCTCCCGACGACCCACGACGCACGTGCCGCCTCCCCGGCCACCTGCGCCTCGCCCTCCCCTCCCTCCGGCCGCCCTCCCCTACCTCCGGCCGCGTGCCCCTCGCCCTCTGGCCGCCTGCGCCTGCGCGAGCGGCCTCGCCCTCCCCTCTGTGCCTCGCCGTCTCTCCCCTCTGTGCCTCGCCGTCCGTCCGTCCAGGTAATCCTTCGACCCCGTTTCTTCTCTGTATGTTAATGTGGTTGGATGGCCAGGGGCGATTTTGCCGGTGAGGCTTCATTAGGCTTGAGCCTCACCTCAAATTTTGCGAAAAAGTTATCAAATATATAGGCTCTAGTTAGTTAGCAATCAACTGGAGCTTCTCCTGGACTCCTGTTATTAGTACATGCGTTCACGATAGGTAGGAAAAAAAAAGGAAGCACAACTGAATTTGAGTGCACATGCGTTCTCCTGGACTCCTGTTATTAGTACATGCGTTCTTATTTTTCTTGTTTATTTTATATTTTCCATCATTGTCATAAGAATTTGAGTGCACAAAATCATATTGCTTTGTTTAAGTCATTATAGTTGAGTGATATTTTATCTCGAGCCCACCCTCCAATTTCATTCTAGAATCGACACTGTCCATAGCCACCACGATATGGCTTTGCTCTGCCTTGTCTCGCCGAGTGGATGTGTGCGGGAGGCGGCCGGAAGAATGGCCGCTTGTGGATGTGTGACAGCGCCGTCGATCCTAAGACCGTCCGGTCTATGAGAGAGATTAGGCGTGACAACTCAATCTCTTCATCTTCCATACAGTCCCGCCCGACAGCGTCGTCTAGAGCCATCGATAAGATTCGGGTATTCACTTCTTCTTTGGTCATCCACATTTCATTCCATGTTTTCTATTTGTAATATCCATGACCTTCCAATGACACAACGTAGGAGGACTTGGAGAACGAGAGGAGACAGAGGGAGCAGGCTCAGGCTATCATTGCTCAGCAGAGTCAGATGATGGCGTGGTTTGCACAGAAGATGGCAGCCTGCGAGTCCCAGATAGCGGTAAGTTCTTGCTCATAGGACCTAAGACGAATTCTAGTTCCATACACCTTACCCGCACATGCTTGATTTGTAGACGTTGCTGCCGAGTGGCGCCACTCTTCCTACGGTTGATCCACCTCCTTTTGACATCAACACATGGGTAAGTTGTCTTGTGTATTAGGTGCCAATCTCAAAATACCACATATGTAGTGCATATTGACTATGGCTCATATTTTCTATCTTGTAGCTACATGCCTCAGGTGGATCCAACAATATGGAGTTTGGGCGACAACCGTCTCAGGAGGAGACCATGCAGACGTCTCCTACAGGGGGACAACGACCTGACAACCCGCTCCATCACTCACTCTTTTAGGTTTGTACTCTCGTTCTAGTGACTAGTAGAATTTCACATCGTAGAATCACTCCCGACATAGGACATAGGACTTGTAGAAAATATGACTTGTCAAAATTGTGAAATTCTTACCATATGACTTGTAGAATCACTCCCAACATAGGACTTGTGTGAATCTCATGTCATTATTCTTGCTATATGAATTGTGATTATTCTTACCAAATGACTTGTCAAAATTTACTTGCTATGTTCTATCCTATGTCAAAATTTACTTGTGAATCACTTGTAGGATGTCCATGAAGGATGAACTTGTCGATCTCTGGTGATGTGTTGACATGTGGAGTTGTATTATGAAATCGTATGCACTTGTTATGCACTATTTGTGGTCATGGAGCTTGTGTATGATCTTATTTCTAGTGTTGGAGCTTGTATGTGACTATTATGGACATATTTGTGGTCATGGAGCTTATGTCACTATTATGGACATATTTGTGGTCATGGAGCTTATGTCACTATTATGGATATATTTGTGGTCATGGATCTTCTATTTAACTATTATGAACATATTTGTGGTTATGGACCTTGTATTCGACTATTATGGACATATTTGTGGTTATGGAGCTTGTATGTGACTATTATAAACATATTTGTGGTTATGGAGCTTGTATGTGACTATTATGGACACCCTTGTGGTCATTGAGCTTGTATGTGATTATTATGAACATATATGTGATCTATCTGTGGTCATGAGCATGTCTGTGATCTAACTGTGGTCATGAACATATCTGTTTATGGCTATATTTTATATTTGAATTGAAGGAATGAAATGAAAACAAACAAAAAAAATTCATAGGCCTTTGCCGTGTACAAACGCACGGCAAAGAAGCTAATTGTCCTTTGCCGTGCATAAGCGCACGGCAAAGATGCCACATGTCGCCATACTGTGCACCTGGAGTATTTGGGACAAATGGAGTCACTTTGCCGTGCAAGAACACACGGCAAATATTCCGCCCAAAGGCACACGACATAGAGACGCACGGCAAAGGCAGGCAGACTGGCTGCTCAAGGTGGTATTTGCCGTGCCACACCACACGGCAAAGACTTTGCCATAAAACACACGGCAAAGGTAGAAACACGGCAGAGTAAGAACACACGGCAAATGTGAAATCACGGCAAAATATGTGCCGTGCGCGGTGCACGGCAAAGCTACGGTGGGGTCCATCGCTGGAAGCGCACGTCAAAGGTTCACGGGGCCCACCATCAAGGCGTCGTCGGCGGTGGCGTCGTCAAGTACCTTTTGTGTGCCGTCCGGGGGTGGCAAGCACACGGCAAAGGATTTTCCGTGTATGGTGCACGGCAAAGAACTCTTTGCCGGCCTTATATTTGCCGTGCGGTCTTTGCCGTGTAATTTCTCACGGCAAAGCCTCTGCCGTGCCTTTTTGGGCCTTTGCCGTGCATTATATGTTACACGGCAAAGAACAAATTTTCTGTAGTGACCATAATGCTTGTCTGAGTTTTTTCCCTTCCCCAACATCTCGATCTCTTGATTTTTCTGTACAAAATACTAGTGATTTTTGGCTTTTGTGAACTATAGGCTGAGTGATCCTATGGTTGCTTGTCATCTCAATTTTTTCCTGCCAGAGTATCTGAAACTAGGAAATAGAAAAAATTAGGCAGCTAGGCACTAAGAAATTGGCAGCTAAGCGCTAGAATTTGTCAACCATCGACAGAGTACCTACTCACTGGCAATTTGGCATGTAGGCATTGGAATTTAGCAACCATCAACACTCTTAACATGGTTTTATGGCAGCTAGGCACTTGGAATTTGGAGTTAAGTGCTAGAACTTGGCAAGTGGTCACTGTTAATTTCCGGAAGGGAGTAGGCGTTGCTCAATAACCTGGTAGCTATTAGGAGAAAACCTGGTAGTTACTACTAAAATACTAATATGCTTGGATTTTTGTATTGAAAAAACCCGGTAGCTATTCTCAATTAACATGGTAGTTACTACTAAAATAATATGCTTAGATTTTTGTTTTGAAAAAACCCGGTAGCTATTCTCAGTTAACCTGGTAATTGTTGTTAAATAACCTAGTAGCTCTGCTCGGTCTAAAAATCTGCATTTCGCACAACAAAGTTTTTGCCAAAGTTGCGCTTAAAAATTTAGGAAATGCAAACATGTGACACCATAGTAATTTAGGCCATGCAAACATGTGACACCATAGCGCTAATACTGTTGTGAGAGGGGTGACAGTGAACATACACCAGAGATGCTAGTACAAGTGCTAGTACAATATTATCAGTTGCATGCAAGAGGACTACCAACCGAGTAAAAAGATAGCGCATGCAAGAGAACAAAAGGTGTAGACACGGGGCTCGAGAAAAAGGAAATATGCGGACCGAGGAATTAACTTTTGCCAGCCGCCGCACGAGAGCTACCCGGGTGCGGCGCTGCGGAAAAATATAAGGAGAGGCGCCACACTCGCGGTTCTCCCGTGCGGCGCGCTAAGATACGTGAAAAGCGGATCGTGTCCCGTGTGGCTGGCTTCCTGGCTCCAAAAAACTACTCACCCTAACCTTATACTTATCCCTCGCTCTCCCTCTCGCGTAGATAGCCACGAACGAAGAGCAGCCCCGTGCGAGAATGTTGAGGAGCACCGCCCTAGAGCCGCCGACGGAGAGCACGCAGCAAGGAGCCTACCACCCCGGAGCGTGAAGAGGAGGCGTTCGCAGCGAGTAGGCCGCCGATGCAGAGCGCACATCGGGGAAGCAAGGGCTTCGACAAGCCGCCGCCGACGAGCGAGGAGAGGAGGAGCCACGGCGCATCGAGGTCTCCGCCAAGCAGTCGCCACCGAGCGAGGAGGAGGCCGGGGCGCCGGGCATAGCGAGGTCTCCGTCAGGCCTCCGCCGCAGAGCGTGGAGGAGGCGCGGCTCAGGGAGGGCTCTGCCTGGCCGCCGCCATGAGCGTGAGGAGGCGTGACATCGCGACTGCTCCGCCAGGCCACCGCTGTCAACGGACGCAAAGAGGAGGCGTGACGCATAGGGAAGCCGCCGGGAAGCGATGGGGCAGTGCACGCGAGCATCCACCATAATGCTTGTCTGAGTTTTTCCCCTTGCCCAACATCTCGATATCTTGATTTTTCTGTAAATACTAGTGTTTTCTGGCTTTTGTGAACTATAGGCTGAGTGATCCTGTGGTTGCTTGTCATCTCAATTTTTCCGGCCAGAGTATGTGAAACTAGGAAATATAAAAAATTAGGCAGCTAGACACTGAGAAATTGGCAGCTAAGCGCTAGAATTTGTCAACCATCGACAGAGTACCTACTCACTGGCAATTTGGCATGTAGGCATTGGAATTTAGCAACCATCAACACTCTTAACATGGTTTTCTGGCAGCTAGGCACTTGGTATTTGGAGTTAAGCGCTAGAACTTGGCAAGTGGTCACTGTCAATTTCCGGAAGGGAGTAGGCGTTGCTCAATAACCTGGTAGCTATTAGGAGAAAACCTGGTAGTTACTACTAAAATACTAATATGCTTGGATTTTTGTATTGAAAAAACCCGGTAGATATTCTCAATTAACCTGGTAGTTACTACTAAAATAATATGCTTGGATTTTTTGTTTTTAAAAAAACCCGGTAGCTATTCTCAATTAACCTGGTAGTTACTACTAAAATAATATGCTTGGATTTTTGTTTTGAAAAAACCCGGTAGCTATTCTCAGTTAACCTGGTAATTGTTGTTAAATAACCTAGTAGCTCTGCTCGGTCTAAAAATCTGCATTTCGCACAACAAAGTTTTTGCCAAAGTTGCGCATAAAAATTTAGGCAATGCAAACATGTGACACCATAGTAATTTAGGCCATGCAAACATGTGACACCATAGCGCTAATACTGTTGTGAGAGGAGTGACAGTGAACATACACCATAGATGCTAGTACAAGTGCTAGTACAATCAGTTGCATGCAAGAGGACTACCAACCGAGTAAAAAGATAGCACATGCAAGAGAACAAAAGGTGTAGACACGGGGCTCGAGAAAAAGGAAATATGCAGACCCAGAAATTAACTTTTGCCAGCCGCCGCGCGAGAGCTACCCGGGTGCGGCACCGCGGGAAAATATAAGGAGAGGCGCCACACTCGCGGTTCTCCCGTGCGGCGCGCTAAGATACATGAAAAGCGGATCGTGTCCCGTGTGGCTGGCTTCCTGGCTCCAAACAACTACTCACCCTAACCTTATCCTTATCCCTCGCTCTCCCTCTCGCGTAGATAGCCACGAATGAAGAGCAGCCCCGTGCGAGAATTTTGAGGAGCACCGCCCTAGAGCCGCCGACGGAGAGCACACAGCAAGGAGGCTACCACCCCGGAGCGTGAAGAGGAGGCGTTCGCAGCGAGTAGGCCGCTGATGCAGAGCGCACATCGGGGAAGCGAGGGCTCCGACAAGCCGCCGACGACGAGCGAGGAGAGGAGGAGCCACGACGCATCGAGGTCTCCGCCAAGCAGTCGCCACCGAGCGGGGCGCCGGGCATAGCGAGGTCTCCGTCAGGCCTCCGTCGCAGAGCGTGGAGGAGGCGCGGCTCAGGGAGGGCTCTGCCTGGCCGCCGCCACGAGCGTGAGGAGGCATGACATCGCGACTGCTCCGCCAGGCCACCGCTGTCAACGGACGCAAAGAGGAGGCGCGACGCATAGGGAAGCCGCCGGCAAGCGATGGGGCAGTGCACGCGAGCATCCACCATAATGCTTGTCTGAGTTTTTCCCCTTGCCCAACATCTCGATCTCTTGATTTTTCTGTACAGAATACTAGTGTTTTTTGGCTTTTGTGAACTATAGGCTGAGTGATCATGTGGTTGCTTGTCGTCTCAATTTTTTCCGGCCAGAGTATCTGAAACTAGGAAATAGAAAAAATTAGGCAGCTAGGCACTAAGAATTTGGCAGCTAAGCGCTAGAATTTGTAAACCATGGACAGAGTACCTACTCACTGGCAATTTGGCATGTAGGCATTGGAACTTAGCAACCATCAACACTTTTAACATGGTTTTCTGGCAGCTAGGCACTTGGAATTTGGAGTTAAGCGCTAGAACTTGGCAAGTGGTCACTGTCAATTTTCGGAAGGGAGTAGGCGTTGCTCAAAAACCTGGTAGCTATTAGGAGAAAACCTGGTAGTTATCGCTAATTAACCTGGTAGTTACTACTAAAATACTAATATGCTTGGATTTTTGTATTGAAAAAACCCGGTAGATATTCTCAATTAACCTGGTAGTTACTACTAAAATAATATGCTTGGATTTTTTGTTTTTAAAAAAACCCGGTAGCTATTCTCAATTAACCTGGTAGCCATTCTCAATTAACCTGGTAGTTACTACTAAAATAATATGCTTGGATTTTTGTTTTGAAAAAACCCGGTAGCTATTCTCAGTTAACCTGGTAGTTGTTGGTAAATAACCTAGTAGCTCTGCTCGGTCTAAAAATCTGCATTTCGCACAACAAAGTTTTTGTCAAAGTTGCGCTTAAAAATTTAGGCAATGCAAACATGTGACACCATAGTAATTTACGCCATGCAAACATGTGACACCATAGCGCTAATACTGTTGTGAGAGGAGTGACAGTGAACATACACCATAGATGCTAGTACAAATGCTAGTACAATCAGTTGCATGCAAGAGCACTACCAACCGAGTAAAAAGATAGCACATGCAAGAGAACAAAAGGTGTAGACACGGGGCTCGAGAAAAAGGAAATATGCGGACCCAGAAATTAACTTTTGCCAGCCGCCGCGCAGAGCTACCAGGGTGCGGCGCCGCGGGAAAATATAAGGAGAGGCGCCACACTCGCGGTTCTCCCGTGCGGTGCGCTAAGATACGTGAAAAGCGGATCGTGTCCCGTGTGGCCGGCTTCCTGGCTCCAAACAACTACTCACCCTAACCTTATCCTTATCCCTCGCTCTCCCTCTCGCGTAGATAGCCACGAACGAAGAGCAGCCCCGTGCGAGAATGTTGAGGAGCACCGCCCTAGAGCCGCCGACGGAGAGCACACAGCAAGGAGGCTACCACCCCGGAGCATGAAGAGGAGGCGTTCGCAGCAAGTAGGCCGCCGATGCAGAGCGCACATCGGGGAAGCGAGGGCTCCGACAAGCCGCCAACGACGAGCGAGGAGAGGAGGACCACGGTGCATCGAGGTCTCCGCTAAGCAGTCACCACCGAGCGAGGAGGAGGCCGGGGCGCCGGGCATAGCGAGGTATCCGTCAGGCCTCCGCCGCAGAGCGTGGAGGAGGCGCGGCTCAGGGAGGGCTCTGCCTGGCCGCCGCCACGAGCGTGAGGAGGCGTGACATCGCGACTGCTCCGCCAGGCCACCGCTGTCAACGGACGCAAAGAGGAGGCGTGACGCATAGGGAAGCCGCCGGCAAGCGATGGGGCAGTGCACGCGAGCATCCACCATAATGCTTGTCTGAGTTTTTCCCCTTGCCCAACATCTCGATATCTTGATTTTCTGTACAGAATACTAGTGTTTTTTGGCTTTTGTGAACTATAGGCTGAGTGATCATGTGGTTGCTTGTTGTCTCAATTTTTTTCGGCCAGAGTATCTGAAACTAGGAAATAGAAAAAATTAGGCAGCTAGGCACTGAGAATTTGGCAGCTAAGCGCTAGAATTTGTCAACCATGGACAGAGTACCTACTCACTGGCAATTTGGCATGTAGGCATTGGAACTTAGCAACCATCAACACTCTTAACATGGTTTTCTGGCAGCTAGGCACTTGGAATTTGGAGTTAAGCGCTAGACCTTGGCAAGTGGTCACTGTCAATTTTTGGAAGGGAGTAGGCGTTGCTCAATAACCTTGTAGCTATTAGGAGAAAACCTGGTAGTTATCGCTAATTAACCTGGTAGTTACTACTAAAATACTAACATGCTTGGATTTTTGTATTGAAAAAACCCGGTAGATATTCTCAATTAACCTAGTAGTTACTACTAAAATAATATGCTTGGATTTTTTGTTTTTGAAAAAACCCGGTAGCTATTCTCAATTAACCTGGTAGCCATTCTCAATTAACCTGGTAGTTACTACTAAAATAATATGCTTGGATTTTTGTTTTGAAAAAAACCCGGTAGCTATTCTCAGTTAACCTGGTAGTTGTTGTTAAATAACCTAGTAGCTCTGCTCGGTCTAAAAATCTGCATTTCGCATAACAAAGTTTTGCCAAAGTTGCGCTTAAAAATTTAGGCAATGCAAACATGTGACACCATAGTAATTTAGGCCATGCAAACATGTGACACCATAGCGCTAATACTGTTGTGAGAGGAGTGACAGTGAACATACACCATAGATGCTAGTACAAGTGCTAGTACAATCAGTTGCATGCAAGAGGACTACCAACCGAGTAAAAAGATAGCACATGCAAGAGAACAGAAGGTGTAGACACAGGGCTCGAGAAAAAGGAAATATGCGGAACCAGAAATTAACTTTTGCCAGCCGCCGCGCGAGAGCAACCCGGGTGCGGCGCCGCGGGAAAATATAAGGAGAGACGCCACACTCGCGGTTCTCCCGTGCGGCGCGCTAAGATACGTGAAAAGCGGATCGTGTCCCGTGTGGCTGGCTTCCTGGCTCTAAACAACTACTCACCCTAACCTTATCCTTATCCCTCGCTCTCCCTCTCGCATAGATAGCCACGAACGAAGAGCAGCCCCGTGCGAGAATGTTGAGGAGCACCGCCCTAGAGCCGCCGACGGAGAGCACACAACAAGGAGTCTACCACCCCGGAGTGTGAAGAGGAGGCGTTCGCAGCGAGTAGGCCGCCGATGCAGAGCGCACATCGGGGAAGCGAGGGCTCCGACAAGCCGCCGACAACGAGCGAGGAGAGGAGGAGCCACGGCGCATCGAGGTCTTCACCAAGCAGTCGCCACCGAGCGAGGAGGAGGCCGGGGCGCCGGGCATAGCGAGGTCTCCGTCAGGCCTCCGCCGCAGAGCGTGGAGGAGGCGCGGCTCAGGGAGGGCTCTGCCTGGCCGCCGCCACGAGCGTGAGGAGGCGCGACATCGCGACTGCTCCGCTAGGCCACCGCTGTAAACAGACGCAAAGAGGAGGCGCGACGCATAGGGAAGCCGCCGGCAAGTGATGGGGCAGTGCACGCGAGCATCCACCATAATGCTTGTCTGAGTTTTTCCCCTTACCCAACATCTCGATCTCTTGATTTTTATGTACAGAATACTAGTGTTTTTTGGCTTTTGTGAACTATAGGCTGAGTGATCCTGTGGTTGCTTGTCGTCTCAATTTTTTCCGGCCAGAGTATCTGAAACTAGGAAATAGAAAAAATTAGGCAGCTAGGCACTGAGAAATTGGCAGCTAAGCGCTAGAATTTATCAACCATCGACAGAGTACCTACTCACTGGCAATTTGGCATGTAGGCATTGGAATTTGGCAACCATCAACACTCTTAACATGGTTTTCTGGCAGCTAGGCACTTGGAATTTGGAGTTAAGCGCTAGAACTTGGCAAGTGGTCACTGTCAATTTCCAGAAGGGAGTAGGCGTTGCTCAATAACCTGGTAGCTATTAGGAGAAAACCTGGTAGTTATTGCTAATTAACCTGGTAGTTACTACTAAAATACTAATATGCTTGGATTTTTGTATTGAAAAAACCCGGTAGCTATCACTAGTAGAAAATGAGGCTTTCGTCCACCCCAGTTTAAAGCATTAGCCCCGGTTGTGGTTAGACCCGGGTCTAATGCTCACATTAGTCCCGGTTCAAACGGAACAATCTTTAGTCCCGGGTCAAACGGGACCTTTAGTCCCGGTTGGAGATACGAACCGGGACTAAAGGGGTGGCGACAGCCTGCGGCTGGTGCCGACCCCTTTAGTCTCGGTTCGTATCACCAACCGGAACTAAAGGGGTGACCTTTAGTTCTGGTTCGTATTACCAACCGGGACTAAAAAAAATGGAATTTTTTTTTCCTAAATGGCCATAACTTTTACATACGATGTCAGAAAAAACGTACAACCTATCAAAACATGCAGAAAACAATTTCCTCTTCGATTTCAACAGCTTTAGGCCGTTTTGGATTATTTTAGATTCTTAAAATTCGAAAAGAAATAAAAATTATTTCAAAAATTAAATTTTTTTAGTAATTTTGTATGTCATATTTGAATTCCTCACATTATTTTGATAATAAAAATATATTATTTGTCAAATTTCAATTTACAGATTTGAAGATATTATTTATGTCATATTAAATGAATAAATGGCAAAAATGAATAAAATATTATTTTAATTAGGTTTTTATTTTTGTATGAATAAAATATTATTATTACTTATTTATTATTGTTTACTTAAATAGTTGTTCGTAATTTCAAAAAATAAAGATGGTTGACATATTGATATGAGTTAATAGGATTGATACACTAGTCCTAACAACAAGGTATAATGGTCCTTCGCGCGAGGTGGGAGAGATGGAATGAGGAAATTTGACCATTATACTGGTCCTTCGCGCGTGATGGGGGTGAAGTAGTGCTAGGATGGGTGACCGACCGAGAAGTTTGACCATAAGTGTAATTTGAACTAAGATTAAGTATAGTTAGTATTAAAAATAAGAGATGTGAGAGATTAAAGAGTCATATAATTCAAAAGTTTAAGAAAAAATTGAAAAAAAAATTGGATTTTTTTTTTTGAAAAAAATAAGTCTTTAGTCCCGGTTCGTATTACGAACCGGAACTAAAGGTTCCATTCGCTCAACGCAATCTCGTGAGGACCTTTAGTCCCGATTTGTGGCAGAACCGAGACTAAAGGGGGTGACCTTTAGTCCCGCTTTCGTAGTCCCGGTTGACAAACCGGGACTAAAGGCCCTTACAAACCGGGACTAAAGGCCCTTGCAGGTGGGCGCACCGCCGTCGAGCGATCTAGCCGCGGTACTCTTCATCTGCTCCGGGCGCGGAGGCCCTTCTACCCGGAGATCTCTGGTGAGTGGAGGCCAGCGGCAGCCGCCTCCCTTTTCTTCCCTTTCCTCTTTTGATTCTTCCCGAAAAGGATTCGGTTGGATTTTGGGATTAGGGGGTTCGGGCTAGGGTGGGTTCTTCTTTCCGATGCCTCGGCTTGCCGATGCGCATCGGGATCGAGAGGAACGGCACGACCTCGTGGCGGCGCTTCTAGAAACCCTAGCCCTCTTCTTATTCTGTTCGGATTTTCTACTACCTCAACTAGATCAACAACACTAGGCTGCTCTGATACCATTGTTAGCTTTTATTAGATCTCTAGGTGCTTGATCTAGCGAGTAGAAAACTAAGGCTTAAATAAAAACTAGCTCTGAGAGAGAAAACAAAGAGATGGAGAGAGATCGGTGTTGGTATCATACCATCGGTCTTCATTGCTGAGGATGAGGTCGACATGGAGGGCAACAGAGTGGTGGCGGCGGTGAGGTGGTACTTCCGCCACTGCAGCGCTAGCCTGATCGGATGCTCTAGGGTTTTTGGTGTGTCGGTGGGGTGAGTTGGCACGACGAACCTTGCCGTGCGTGTCCCAAGCCCCCACCTCTTTTATATGCGCTGTGCGACCGGGACCCACCAACGATAGCGACGTTGGGCGTCCCCGATCAGGGCACTAGACCAAATCGTTCGTCCGTTGACGGACGCTGAGGAGATCATACTAACATTTCTAGCTAGGTGAAATGCCTTGCTTCTCCTCATGTACCGATCTCTATGTGTGGATGTTCTCCTGAGCCAGCGACGAACACGAGCGCTCGGTTGTGAGCTGCCCTAGGTGTTGGTGACGATGATGGTGTCCACGCACCTAGCTCCTGGTGCGCATGGTGTGCCGCTGTCCTTGACGTCAGGGCCGTCCTTGCAGGCCATGACTTGGAGCCTTTGACAGGTCTCGGCGGTGACCACAATGGAGAGGCACCGGCATTGCGATGGTGGAACCTATGCCGTCATGAGAGATGAACTCGGTGAGGGCCAGGTCCACCATGTAGAACAACGATCAGGGTCATGGTTAACCAGTGGAAGTCATCATGCACACATCTTGATCTTCCTCACATGCTTAGAGGCAACATGTACGCACGTGTACCTGCAGCTTGATAAATACAGGAACAATGGTGTTAGGTAACGGAGGACACGCCATGGCCTCCATGTCGACGGCGGCCGGCGTCACCGGAAGGATGCATGTGGCCATCCTCCACGGCAGGGTCCATAGAGAACACCTCGGCCGCTCTTCTGGATGAACATCATGGGGCGGTGTCAGGCTGCTCCGACGTCCATTTACATTTCCGGCACCATGTCACCATGTCGACGGCGGGAAATGTAAATGGACACGCCATGGCCTCCATGTCGACATGGAGGCCGCTGGAGCTCGGTAATATCGGTCTTCAAGTTCAGGGGCACGTCACGGCACCCAGCCGCTGTCGCCTCCATTTACATTTCCGGCGCGTCGCCCGCTGCCGCACGTGTGTTCTGTGTTGTATGTGTCCTCCCTTGCTCAGTTGCTGCTCGGTCCATTTTATAGACGAGCGCTGAGCGAGAATCGATAGCGACGCGCTGCCCGGGCGTCATTGCGGAGTTGTTATGTCGTTGCTCTTTTTATGCATTGGATTGGGATGTGCTTATCTCTCCGTGTTGTTTGCTTTTTTTTGTCGAGAAGTGACGCGGGATGAGATACAACTGCGGCAGCCGTTGATCCATATTGGACGGGCATGGCGCACAGATCGGCGCATAGGCGCGGCGCAGGCATGGCACATCTAGTTTTACGCGTGGAGTCCGTTAGTTGAGATGCGGGCGTGAAGTTTGTTAAAAAAAATGGTTAGGTGGCGGCATTTTCTGTAATTTTTAAATGTGCGACACCAGGCAGTCACCATGTTTTTGAAATTAATACTCCCTCCGTCTTAAAATAGATGTCTTAGATTTATTAAAAAATGGATAAATCTATATACTAAACAGTGTCTAGATTTATTCAGATTTTGAAAAAGCTGAGACATCTATTTTAAAACGGATGGAGGAGTAAAGATACAATGCCAATAATGTACCCGTTCGGTTATTATGTCCCTTCTCCTCACGAACGATCCCCTCTTCAAGTCCACCCACTGCTCCCCTGCCGTGTAGCATGAGAAATTCCCAACGGAACTCCAGGAGGAGCTCCAGGCCTGCTAGCCGTGCCCCTCATGCACCCTCTTGTTCCCCTCACGCCGCCGCACTGCTGTGTTCTACGAGCACCGCCTCGGTCCCGATGGCTCACGTGTGCCGGGAGGGATTGTAAATTTGCAAGGAAGGGAAAAGCCAACGCCTCCTTTGGATGTGGGACTCCCGGCGTGGCTGGCTTCAGAAAACAACCGAGCTGGACTCACCGAGGAGGAACAGTACATGGAGGTTATGACAGACGGGACTCGAGAGAGGGAGGAGGGTGCGTGCCAGCAGAAAGAGGTATATACGGTTTTAGTTCCACAACTTGCAACCTGTGAGCAGTTTAATCCCACAATTTGCAAACTGAACAAAACTAGTCCCGCAACTTGCAACTCGAAAACAGTTTAGTCCAATTTAACCAAATTTCAACAAGTTTGACCCAATTTGTCCATGTGTACTCTGTCTAGACAATAGTTTAAAATACCGAACCAGTAATAAAACCTAAAAAGCCGTAGACCTCACTCGTTCTTTAAGAGCACTACCGGCGAAACACGGTCCAGCTGATGGTTTTGGGCATTAAGCGTTATTAAATAGTTAACTTGGGGTTCGAACCATGCACCTAAAACAAGCAGACTGATTATGCCATGACCAACTGAGCTGTGATTCCTTCGCACAGAAACAAGAGAACAATGTTATTTGTACGTGCTGTGTACAGAAGTATTAGAATTAAATAAACACAAAAACTAACGGGCTTGTTGGCATGCAGGCTAGTACTACGGTACATTTTGGAAGGCGAATTGCAGCTTATTATCTCGATTATTATGTCGAACGGTCATCAAAAGAAATTATTATGTCAACCTATGATTTTGAAATATTTTGCATAGACAATTATTTACTTATTGCATCAGTTATATGTAAAACTATAATACTTTATATATTAAAAAAGAAATGATAAAAATATATATCAGTCACGCAAGGATGATTACATAATCGTGTGTGTCGTTTCTTTAGGCTCGATCCTCTTGGCAATGCACTACTGCAAGCACGGCGAGGACCGTCGCCGTTCTGCAGTCAACGTGCGTCAAGACAGATGGGTTAGCCAGAGTGGAGGTGAGGGTTATCGAGCAGGTTCATGGGAGCCTTTTCTGCAAGTCATGCGTCTAGACCATAGTTTAAAAACCGATCCGGTGATTTGAACCGGTGAGGCCGTTGGGTCAGGTTTTTACTGGTCGGATCACATGTTCATTGTCTGGATTTTTAATTTATGAAGTATTATATTTTTACTTACAAATGATGCAATAAGTAAATAATTATATATGCAAAATATTTCAAAATCATTGGTTGACATAATAATTGTCTACGCCCAGCTTGACGCCCTCACTGGCTGCGGGGGTCGCGTCGCCACCACCGCGCGAGGAGGGAAGAGAGAGCCCGCCGCTACCGGCGCCCTCTTGCGGCGGCGAGGGGGAGGGGAGGGGTTGGAGAGGGTTTAGAAAGAGGCGCCGCCGGGAGGCTCTCTCGGTCACTCGCGGGAGCGACACGAGATTTTGGTCTCTGGAAAGTTTTAGTCCCCGCTTGTATTTGACATAATAATTGAGATAACGAGCTGCAATTTGCCTTTCAAAAGGTATCGTAGCACCAGTTGCAGGCCATCAAGGAGTTAGTTTTTCTGTTTTGTTTAATTCTAAACGCTGTTGTATATAGTGTCCAAAATACATTTGTCTGGTTTTATATGTGAAGCATCGTACAACTCAACTGGTGAGTGGAACGTTCTCCCAGTTGGGGTTATGCTCGTTCGGAGTTCGAACCCCACGTTTGCCAAATAACTTTTTAACACCGCCTAGCTGATTAAGCCGGTCATGGTGGTTTATAATGGGTAAAACCAATCTTGGTTCAGCCTCCAGTACCTTTAAAGACGAGGTCTACGATTTATGGTTTTCTTGAGGTTGAATCAGTCTATTTTTAAAACTGTGGTCTCTACACAGCCCAAATGTGAACAAATTTAGTCAAAGTCAGTCAAACTTGTTGAAATTCGGTTAAATTGGACTAAACTGTATCTGTGTTACAAGTTGTGGGACTGTTTTATTCACTTTGCAACTTGTGAGACTAAACTGCTCCTGGGTTGCAAGTTATGGGACTAACCGTGTATTTACCTCCAGCAGAAACGACAGCGACATCTGAATTTCAAGTGTGCCCTGGTCGCTACCTGCCTCTCTGAATCAAGTGTGCACAGCAGTTCTCATCAGTTGTCTACCTCTGCTAACTGCTTAGTGTTGAGGAGTGGGAAATTTAGGATTAACCGCTAATGGGTGACAGGGACCACAGGGTTGATACCAGGTGTTGCCGTGCACAAGGTAGTTCGCATAGCTAGAGTATTTCTTTTTTAGCGAAGGGATTGACTGAGCATTCGGCCTTTCACGTGCCATCTATCCCGTTACCATGTGGCCTATTTGGCTGTCCATCGTGCTACATTTCCTAAGCTAGCTCATCTTGCTAATTTATTTTCTCATTTGCTTTTAAATAAGTTGCCTTAAATTTGTCTAGATACATTCGTGCGCTAAAAAGTCAGTTTTTTTAATCTATCCCGGTGCAATACACAGGTACTTTTGCTAGTATATACCTATGTATGTATGGTAGCATTCTTTTCCACTTGTTAAACTCGATTTTTTTTTGGAAAAACGCGACCAGGAGAGCTCATCCGCGTCCAGTCTTCTCAACCTGGGCCTAAAAACAATTTTAGGCTTAGTTTAGTCTAGCCCATGCTGCCATGCACGATCACATCTTGTCCTAGGCCTGTGAGAGACACAAAGAAGCTCTGAAACGGCCACCGACCACGACGCCTTGATCGGCGCGCGCCTCGACCAATCGGTCGCAGCCGATCGGCTCCCCTCGACCTCACCTGACCACCTCCACCGTGCCTCGCCCGGTTGCCCCATCCGGTGAGTTCTCTTTCCGCTCTTCAGCAGTCCAGGTGTCCTGTTCAGCCCCTTGTGCGCCTCCTAATCGGCTGATCCTCTTCAGTCCTCATGTCCACGGAAGAACGGCGGCCGGCAGCGTATCCATACTCTGGAAAGAATGGCGGCACTGCGGCACCATAGCAGAATAGTGCAGCCATACTGCATCAATCTTGATTTGTTCTTATTTTTCCCAATTGTAATTAGAGGTTCAGATTCCTAACAGTGAGTGCAGGTGCTTCAATCTTGATTTGTTCTTATTTCCCCAATTGTAACAAGAGGGTGATGCTTAACTAATTATATTTGTGTTTACAGATCTGAAAATAAAGAATAAGCAGAAGGAGGACAAGTGTGGTTCTTCGGAACGTATAGGGGATAGGACTTCAAAGAAACCGAAAATAACTTCGACCTCAACGCCAACACCGATATCTATTGAGGTTGAAATCCAAAATGTAGACGAAACTGTGAGCAATCCTCCATCCAATGAGTTGCAACTGTCACTAGTGCAAACCAATAATGGTAGTGGCAAAGCACCAAAGATAGGCTCTCCCATTGTAGAAGCGGAACATAGCAAGAAGGAGATATATTGCACCGGGACCATGTTAACCAAGACAATATGATTTTCTAATAAGAGATATTGGAGGTAATAATTTTTCATTGTTCTTCTAATGTAATTTAATTTATTGGAGCATACACGCACTAATATGAACAATTTGTATTTTGGTTCTTACTATTTTGAGCCCGTATATATTATATCAGTGTTCTGATTTTTTTTACTCCGAATAATCCATATGAAAATCCTAGCTCCTCTACTGCAAAAGATGACATGTCACCATGCAAATCACAAAGATGCATCACTCCTTAGATTGTAAAAAAAATCGTGGAGCACGGCCATGGTTCTATACTAGCACGGCATGCTCGCGTAGCTGTCATGCAGCTAACTAACAGCGTGGTTGTCACCAGGAAAGAATCCATAGAAAATACATACAAAGCAGTAGTGGAAGGTATTATGAATAGCAACCTAGTATTACCAAGAGGCAAAGGCCACATATATACATGTACAGGTGGGAGGACAAAGGCCAATGTGCAGGAGGCCAAAAGACATCATAAATATAACTCTAACACACACCCCTCAAACTTATGGCGGATCTACAACATTGAGTTTGGAGAGGTAAAATCCATGCTGCGCTCTAGTCTGTGCCTTCATGAAGAAATTCACCAACTGTAACTCGAAAGACATATACTGAAGAGCAATAACCTGGCCTTGCACAGCAGGGCGTATAAACGAAGCATCAACGCCCATATGCTTGGTGAGCTCATGCTTCACGGGGTCACGCGCAATACTAATAGCACCAATACTGTATGACAAGATGGTAGCAGGTGTAGTAACAAAAACACCAAAATCCTCAAGTAACCATTGTAACCAAGTCACCTCTGTCGTCAATAGAGCCATAGCTCACAACTCAGCCTCTGCACTCGAACGAGAAACTGCGGCATGTTTCTTCGTCTTCCAAGCAATGAGAGAACCACCGAGAAAAGCAGAAATTGAACGGAGATCCGAATGATCACTAGTCCATGTAGCATCGGAATATACCTAAAGCTGTAATGAGCTAGAACGGGGAAGAGAAGACGGTGAGAAATAGTACCACGAAGATATCGTAGAACACGCAAAAGGTGACTATAGTGAACCAAAGTGGGAGCATAAACAAATTGACTAAGAATGTGAATAGGATAAGAGATATCCGGATGAGTGACAACTAGATAGACAAGACTCCCAACAAGATAACGATAACGCGTCGGGTCAGGTAAGGATCACCATCAGAAACACGTGGGTGAATATTGAGCTCCATAGGAGTCTCAACACTGCGCTCATCACTAAGAGCAGCACGAGCAAGAAGATCATGGATATTCTTTTCTTGGGAAATAAAGAAGCCATCAGAGATAGAAGAAACCTCAATCCCAAGAAAGTAGTGAAGAGGACCAAGATCTGACATAAGAAACTGCTCACTAAGATGGGCCTTGACAAAGGCAATGTACTCAGAGTCATCACCAGTGATGATTATGTCATCAACATATATAAGAAGAAGAGTCCGACCACGAGCGAAAATGTGGACAAACAAAGATGGATCATGAGCACTAGGCAAAAACCAGCAGCAGTTACCATAGAGGCGAAACACTCAAACTAGGAACGGAGGGCTTGCTTAACGCCATAGAGAGAACGGCGAAGATGACAGACCATGCCATCAGGAACAGAATACCCAGGTGGTGGCTGCATACAGACCTCCTCACACAACTCACCATTAAGAAAGACATTCTTCACATCAAGCTGAGACATAGACTAGTGGTGAACATAGGCAACAACTAGAAGTGTGCGAATAGTGGTCATATGGGCCACAAGAGCAAGAGTCTCATCATGATCATGACCGTGCTCCTGTTGAAAGCCACGAGCCACAAGACGAACTTTGTAACACTCAAGAGAACCATCAGAGCGATTATTCTTAATCTTATAGACCCACTTATACGTGATGGGACGAACATGTGGAGGAAGAGGAACCAAATCCCACGTCTCGGTGCGCTCAAGCGCATCAATCTCTTTTGCCATCGCAAGCTGCCATTTACGATGAACAACAACATCTCGATAAGAGGTGGGATCAAGGACGGCAGAAAGGCTAGAGCGATCAGGGGAATAGCGATCAAGTGGAGGGCAAGGCCGAGGACGAAGACCATAAGTCGATCGAGACGACAAACCAAAAGTAGATGGCACGTCAGTAGAGTCATCTAGCACACGTGGGCGATGAGTATAGTGAAAAGAAAAAGTGGGACCAGAAGGAATCACCGGAGGTGACGGTGATGTCGAAGGCGTTGGTGATGACGGTGGAGAGTCATGAGATAGGGAAGGAGAAGAAACCGTAGGAGAAGACGGTGTCAGATCAGCAATAATGGGACGAGGAGTAGGAATACGAGCGATAGAGGAAGTGTATCAGGAAACATGAGGAAAGTGATATCCTCTACTGAAAAGGTCGAGGATGATGGCCGTGGATAGAAGGGACGAGACTCACCGAAAGTCACATCTCGGGAAACACGCATCCGAAGACCGACATGATCCCAACACCGATAGCCCTTGTGCTCATCACTGTATCCGAGAAAAACACACTCAACTGACTAAGCGGTCAATTTGGTGCGTTCACGTGGGGCAACGAGAACGTAGCAAATGTATCCAAACAAACGAAGCTCTGAATAATCAGGAGAAAGACTAGAAATACGCTCGAGAGGAATACCACCCTGTAGAGCAGCAGATGGCTGAATGTTGATGAGATAGGTGGAAGTGGAAATAGCCTCAGCCCAAAAGTGAGGCAGAAGAGAAGCGGTGATCATCAATGCACGAGCTGTCTCAGGAAGGTGTCGATGCTTTCGCTCAGCCGCGCCATTCTGAGGATGAGCACCAGGACAAGAGAACTGAGCAAGAGTACCTTGTTCAGCATTTGCGAGGGCCTCCATACTAGTTGCTCGATAAAAGGGAACTTCTGTTTGTTGCAAATGATGTTGTACTAGCTATTAGGGATTGTTTGCCCTTCTTTAGGTTAACTTCCAGCTATTATATATGCCAAGTGATGTATACTGCAACTTTATCTTAGAGAATCTAATAACAAGAGAACACATCACCTAACGTTTCAAAAGCCTAATTTCAAGGTCTTAGGTTTTTTTATCATGTCTTTCTATTGAGAAAATGATGATGGTAACAATACTTTAGTCCTATAGCTTTACGTTTAGTGTGTATTGGTGCATAAACCTTTGTTGTGAGGATATTGTTGTATAAACTGAAGAAATGGTTCTTTGTGCACATCACATCAAGATCTTTTATGTTGTTTTTTGTACGAATTGGTTGCAGTTTCTGCTCTACCTTGGTTCGCTCACCAACCACTCAAATATTTCAAGATCACCAAAACAACACGGCCCCACGCATTACCTTTTCTCCCCTCTTTGTCCCGCCACCGCTTTTACTTTCTCTACTTCCTGAAGTGAATAACGGTAGGACTACAGGAGGAGAACGTCAGCCAAACTAGACCAGGACAAGGAGGAGAGCAGCAGTTAGACCAACGGCGACAGAGACCGACTACAACACTAGAGTGCTAGGATGACAGGATATAGAGTTGCACAGGGAGCCATTCCGCTTTTTTCAGTTGTAAGTGGTGGAGAAATAAGGCAACCTGTAAGTCCCTGCATTGTTATCTCTAGTTTAGATATTTGTCGAGTGGAGTTGCTTTGTGCCGTATATCAGGGTGCAAGTCTGCATTTTCTTTGCATGGTAGCCATTTACTATCTAGACCTTAATTGTGAAAATCAGAGAGATCCAGCAGAAGCGGTTTCTGATAGATTTGAATGTGGTTAAAGTATGAGGTTTCAGCAGAACTTTAAAATCTTCATATATTATTTATTTTCAGGTGGTACTCCAAGCTATTCTACTTCCTCCTGTTGTCACAGTGAAAAACAGCGGCGAACGGAACTATATGTATTTATCTGAAAAGGGTTTACACTTAGAAGTATGGATGCTGCTCTACGCTTGAAAAATCTGCAGTACAACATACCTTTGTTTTTTAACTT
Organism: Avena sativa; assembly: GCA_916181665.1. NCBI lineage: Eukaryota > Viridiplantae > Streptophyta > Magnoliopsida > Poales > Poaceae > Avena > Avena sativa. The sequence continues at coordinate 524,170,719 of OV702279.1, forward strand.
CACCAGGTCTTTATTTCTTGAAATTTATCAAAATAGGCATTGCTTATAAATATGAATGCGTGTATTGTTTATGCATGCCCAAATGTATATTGTACCAGCAGATCATCCACAGAACCATTTATTTAGCTTATGTAATTATACGAGAAATAACTATTTGAATGTGAATCTATTTTGATGCATTGTCTATATGGTTTCATGGTTAAATCCTTGTACAAATAACCCATGCAATCCTAGTTGAATCTTGTAACGGTTAATGGGCACATGTTGATCTTCTTCGTTTTCCTTAGTCCTTCGTTTATTTTTATGTATATACTATACTATTTTTGTTGGTATACGTAAGCTATGGTACTAATGTGATGATCTGGATACTGGTCTTATGAAATAAAATTGTTTTAAACCTGAGTTGTTCTTCGCCATTGCAAACTCCTGTAAGTACTGATCAATTTTTTTCGACTACTTATTTCTCATATGAGTATTGACCAAATCATCTCTCGTTTACTCAGATTCAATACAACAGTCGCAAGAGCCTCTGTTGAAGGAAAAAGCTCTTTGTGTGCTATTGTTTATTTATATTAACACCCTAACACCCTGCTTGGTGCCATTGTCTGGCTAGTGGCATTGTCCTATTACCATATTAGTATGACTAGCAAAATAGCCCGTGCGTTGCTACGGGTTGATTTTTATTAAATATTATAGCTTATGTCTTGCTGATGAATTGAAATATGTCGTCATTGTATTCGCACATGCTAAGGTGAAAGTGAATCGCAACTTGTTGATACATATGTAATTGTTAATGTGCTCGTGTTGAAAAATCTGGAGGTGCGTCGACCTTCCCGACGGTTTCGCCATCAAATGCCAGTTCTAGCGTGCCTCTGCTCTCGTCGGTATCGACTACCGGCCGGCGCACCCTAACCCCGTTCACCAGCTAAGTTACGTGAACGGACCATTCTAAAGAACTACGTCTCCGCCCATCCGTGATCCGTAGGGCCGCGGCACGGATCCAAGGGCTCCCATCTTACCCCTCTGATGCATTATCTCTCTTATCAAAAATAAATCACAAATATGATCAGATACTACCTCTGCTGCCGCAATACTCTGCACAAAAACTGAGCATAAAGTTGATGTATTTTTCTTTCCTTGCGTGCAAACACAACGAAATACACAGGATGTGTACTCGTCTAACACATGCGTAATCTAAAACCTCTGCTGAATTGTGGTGCTGCAAACAGGAACACATAAAAATATAGTATCCTCGACCTGTACTTACTGCATGAGTCAGAAAGAAAATTTCTGCATTTACAATTCTCCATGGAAGAAGAAGAGGTGAATTATCCAAGCAAAAGTTCCCTGGAGCTGATGCGATGGAACTGCTTTTTGTTTCTTGTGTCCTGTCGCCATTACGAAGGAGGCTCCATGCGATGATTCCAGACCGGCGCTTGCTGCATTGCTCATTGAAGCCGTCACCATGTCTGTCGCCTCCAGGTCCGGGCGTGCACACTGCCGCGTAGAACATTCAGAAAAAAAAAGGATGCAGATGAATCATCACAGCATGAGCCCTGGCTCCGTCTTACTCGACTTGCAGGCTTTCCATCAAAATCGGCTCTTCTCACCGTCCAGGTCTGCACTTAAGAGATCGGTTGAGTCCTGCCACGTGAAAGACATAGGCGGAGGCTGCACGTCATGTTAAAATATCAAAAAAAAAAAAAAAAAAAAAAAGAAAAAAAGAAAAAAGAGGAGGAAGAGGTGGATCTAGATCCAAGCCCTTCGACCATTCCCCTGCATCCCGATGGCTGGAGTCGCCCCGAGGCACCAAATCTCGAGCGGAAAGCAGCGCCTCGACCCATCCCTGCATCCTGACGGTCGGTGGGGGACGGCCGCTCGTCCGCTCTAAACTCGGCAGAGTAAGGTCGGGATCAGGACACCAGTGCGTAGGTCGTCGTCATGGAACACCGTTGTTCCAACATAGCCTAGGGCCGGAACACAGTAGCACAAGACACCACCACCAGATCTCCACCTTTTCCGATCTCATCTCCAGCCCGTGCTCAGTGCCGCTCGGCGGCCACCGCTTACTTCTCTGTGCCGTAAAGGTCGTTGTCCATCCTCCCGCCACTCCCTTCCACCTCCGGTCGCCGGCCTCGGGCTCAGAGTGCTCGTCGCTCTGCTTGCGCTTCCCCTCCTTCCTCGCCATACCTCGGCCCCATCTGGTCGCACGTTGTGGCTCTCTCTCCCTTGGCTAAGCCATATAGCATATGGGGAATTTAATTTCTGGGAATCGGCTTGCTGATATGCCTTGCACTCGAATCGTATATGAACCGGTGGAGATCAGCCTAAGGCATCGAGGTGGGACAAAATGTGAGTGCTACCGATTGCTGCGACGCGGCGATTAATTAACTGGGCCGATCAGTTTCGGTCGTCCTAGACTTACGGGTGGTATAGTGGATAATTTTGATTGAGTTACAGGGGTAACTTTGTCCAAAAAAGAGTTGGACCGAAAGAAACAATCCGTTCTTTATTATTAGGTATAGATTTACAATATATATTTCCTTTGCAATAACAAACCAATTTGTATTTCATTATTTTCCTGTTTATGCCACTTCTCCTTTTCATGTATTGTTTGATGGACCGACAAATATATGTGCGGGTATTGTGTGCCAAATTTCAGCTTCCCTTAACATGCCTAGTGTTTGAATTTATATTTCTTCGGACATATATTCCAATTTCTTATGAGCCAACACAATTTCCAATGTATTAATGTCACCATTGCATAAATTATCTTAGTGTTTCTCTATGATTGCTTGTACGCCGTAGGCGGGCAAACGCGCAGCAAACTGCACCTTTCTACCTAGTATCATATATGGCACACCCCGCGTGCGTAACTTCCGGTTCCGGCGCGCGAGGAGGTCGACATGTGTACCAAGTCCGACCACATGGACCATGCCCCACGTTCGCGCATGAGCGCCATGCAGAGACTGGGTTTAGGGAGCTAGCCTGCAACCTAGAATTGTGTATGTGTGCTAATCTCAACTACTCCGTTTATATTGTTAGACCTAACTCTTATAGTTTTGGCCCGTGGACACAACCGACTCGGCCAGCTACCTAGAACTGGGAGAGGATCGTTTGTACACAAGTTGGTTGGTTGATCCCGATCGATCTATCGATGTGCATTTTATGTGTTAATTAGGGCACGTAGTACTTGCCGTCTCCCATGCATGCCCTGGTGCCACAACAATAACTTGTTCCCCACATTAGAACCCTGGGAGCGAATGCCACTACTCTTTGTTTGCATTCTCCACAGGTGCCCGTGTGCAGTGCTAGAGCTGCCTGCTTGCTCATACATCCCCTCATCTTTTGGTCTTTCCTACCTAGCTTCGTCTCCTCCCTGCCTGCTCTTCTAGCTAGAGCTTCTTATCACCGATTGAACACAATCTCCAACTCTCTTCCTCTCCTCCTCCCTTCCTACCTCCTACCTAGCATGGCCAACCAGCTAGGAGGCGTCGAGGTGGTTTACATCGATGGCGGTGAGCAAGGGGGAGGGGGAATTGTTTCTGGCTACGCCTACTTCCTCTGCAATCGCCACCACCACGTGATGTAGCCGAGGCCGAGCACAGACGCCTAGGCTAGATCCACGACCTAGAGCTCGGGATCCGAGACCACGTCGAAACAGAGGTCGTCAAGCGATGCGGTTGGGTTGTCGGCCAGCTCGACTCCCCGCCGACTGGCCATATCTCGGCCTCGGCACCCAGGCCCCAGGCGTCCCACTACGTCTAGCCCTCCGCGGTGCCACCGAGCCCCGCCGGGAGCTTCATCAACCGCCAAGCCTCGACAATACAACTATCTTTAAAGAATTTTCTAGAGTAGGGGGGCCATTGCCCCCTCCCTTTGAAGATGACCAGCGAAAAAACAAGGTGTGATTCGGCCAGAAGGGAGAAAAAACACGAACGACCACCAGCGCTCCCGTCCCTAGCTATACAAGGTATGCTTCCATCTTCTCATCCACCGCCACGGTGTTCTTTTGCTAGCTTATTGGAATGCTTTCTGCCCTTTTTCCATGGGAATGAAGATCAGCGCCACGTCGGTTGTCGCCATCACTATTGGGTCGGTGGCTAGTGTCATGATCCTCGTCTGTGGATGTGTCGCCGCCATACGTGCATGGAGCCGCCACCTCCGCCACCATTGACGCGAGAAGGCCCGCCACGCCGCAGCCATAGCCGCGAGAGTTGGACGTGTCTTGGAGCTCCAGCGCCGCTGCCGCGATGCCAAGCGTGGCGTTCCCTCGGCATCAAGCGCGCCGCTGCGCGTCGATTTCTGTCGCGACCGACAGCTCATTCCGGCAGCCGATTCTTCAGCGTCTATCCCGGCCGACACCGGAGATGATGCAGACTACATCAATCTGGTGACCGGTGCAGGCAAGCAGCGTTGGTGCCAGCGCGCTAGCGCGGAGGCCATGTCAATGTAGTCTGCTAGCAGTAGTAGGAAAACCCTTATAGCAGTCATTTTAGTAGTAGCGTCCTAAAAAATGCACTCCACTACAATCTGGAAAAATAGTAGTGGCATCCCAAAAACATCGAATGCCACCACTATACTGTACTGGTGGCGTTTGGAATTACAAAAACTCCTTTAGTAAATGATACCGAAGAGTCTGATCGGACAAAAATAGCAGTGGCATCTAAAAATAATTCAATGGCGCCACTATGTGACTTGGACAACATAGTTCAAGATTCTTAATAAGTCCTCATTTTATTGTGTGATTGGAATGACATGTGATCTTAGGTTGAAGTTGTAAAATCCTAGGACATATTTCATATTTCAAAGATGTCTATCATACAAACAACATACTATCCGCTTGAACAACTCCTAAGAATTAGGATTGTACTTTTTTCATATCCTCTGAATAAAAATATTTATACCATGATGTGTGGATAGTAAATATGAAAAATATTAGTTACTTCTATACGACAACACTTAAGTTGTAAGGACATCGAGAACATTATGCCTTATTCTATCCTCCTGAAATTCTCTCTTTTTTGTAGTTGCCTTATGAACCAATATGCGATTGGATTGTTAGTATGGTGGTTGTACAATAAGTTGATCAAAACCTATATTTCAACGTCATGTGTCTCATTAAACCGGAATATTCTTTTAGTAGAGGGATAGTCTCGTTGCTCGCAAAAATCTTCAATGATTCAGCTCCTAGTGTGTATGGTTAAGAAAAAATATTTCTTGGTGTGAGGGACGTTGTCGTCAATACTGCGACTAATATGATGACTTCTTCAACTGTGGAAGTTCAGCTACTACAAGTTTATGTGATCATTTATCTCATTAAAAAAGAATATTCTTTTGGTGGAGGGGTACTCTCATTGCTCGCAAAAATCTGCAATGATTTAGCTCCTAGTGTGTATCGTTAAGAAAAAGTATTTCTTGGTTTGGGGGACGTTGTCGTCGATATTGCGACTAATATGATAACTTCTTCAACTATGGATTTTAGCTACTATAAGTTTATGTAAGCATTTTGTTAGTGTGTGGATCAGATGGTAGTTAAATAAATGGTTTACTCAGTTATACATACGATACTGATCAGGTCACACCATCTTTTCTCTTTGCAAAGAATTCCATTTTCGTGTATTTCTTTTCGTTGCTTCCACGTTCCAACCATGTTGGATTCTTATTTTTCACCACTACCACGTCCCACCAACCTCACCCATTTTTCTGGAGAACTGCCAAAATTCCATCCAAGATACCACCATGTGACTAAATCAAATTGTCACTTATATGCATATTTTTCTCTCTCTCACGCCACGGCCTCTCGGACCTAGCCGCCTCCTCCATAGGTTGGTTCCCCCTCCTCCAGCAGGCCAGCCGGCACCAGCAGGAGTGGGGAACCTGATCTATGAGTGGAGTTTTCAATAAAAGTAGTAATTTCAAAAGGTTAGGTTAGGGTTCTGGTAGCCATCTTTTTTTGCGTCTATGTCAATGAAGATTGGATTGTCCACAATAAGTCATCTTCAACCCTTCCATCGACAACGAGATCTTCTTCCCGGTGTCAATGGTTGTGTTCTAAAATTAATGTTTTATAGGTATGGTCTATTAGATATTGCTTTCCCGGATCATTTTTTGATTTTTTTTCTCATGGTTGTCACGAGAAAGATTATTCTCTTAATATTATGCCGGCTGCTACGTCCTCGACAATGGAGATGACTATTGTCGCCTCTCTAGCGATGTCGACCAAGCTGTGTGGTGTCTTTTCCCTGGAATACTGGTGTGGATACTTTTGCCGATGTTGGTTGATTACTCTAATAGCTACGCGTGTGCACTGTTAAAATATACTAGACTAGCTCTTTCCATTAGTTCGGACTTTTGGAATAGCTGGCTAGTGCATCAATCCAATATGGTATCAAAGTCAGAGGTCGTCTAGTGTCTTCCCATTTGTCTAGTCCAGACGTGATGGTGAGTATTAAAATATATAGCCTAGTCATTTCCATCAATTCGCACTTTTGAAATAGTTGGCTAGTGCATCAATCCAATAGCCAGCAGCAGATAATCTGGATTCTCATTGTATCTGTATCCCTTTAATTTGTTCTCCATGTAGATAGGTGTGTAATTGTGTATTCTCATATATAGTTGTAGGTTGTACTCCCTCTGTTTCAAAATATAAGACATTTTAGTCCAAATGTCTTATATTTTGAAACGGAGGGAGTAGTCCGGCAAGATGTTACGTGTGGTACGGCTGACAAGGAGAGTTACCGAGCACGTACATGGCCGTACGTGTGATGCAGTGCTGCATGCAAAATAGCTGAAACATGATGTGCTTGCATGGGAATTAGCCCAGAGATTAGCTGGTCAGGGAGTAGGTAGCAGAAGACGGTGTGAAGGATGCTGCCTTGATTTCGCAATGGCACGCAGCTCATTCACCTCTACACACAAAAACCAAAATCCAAGAGTAATAAGTGAAGATGGTGATGTGAGACTACTGCCACTGAACCGTTGGGGAGAAACAGGCCTAAGGATGGGCTTATCAAGAGAAGATCCAGAAAACAATCGAAGACATGTGCTTTTATCCTGCCACTTTTCTTTTCTCATTTTCTAGCAAAACTCACTTGTCACATAAAAATATAACCAACAAAGAAGCTAGAAAAAACAATAGAAAGAGGAGTTGAATGGATAGCTTTAGACAAGAAAAATCTGGGATTTAACAGTGGTACTCTAATCTGCACATTAGGGAAGTAAGGCGTTATTAGAGATGTAATATCTGATATGTATACACACGTATACATTGAATTGATACGCTAGCCATCTAGACCAAAAGTCCGAACTGATGGAAAGGGCTAGGCGTGTATTATATTCTTAACACTTTCCCTCACGTCTAGGCTATTTTAGTCCTTAGCGTGGGTTCGGTGCATGTCGCAGAATCTTTTTTTTTAATACTGCGTGAGCAGGGTCTTGAACTTGAGACCTCTTGGCTCTGATACCATATTGAATTGATACGCTAGCCATCTAGACCAAAAGTCCGAACTGATGGAAAGGGCTAGGCGTGTATTATATTCTTAACATGCGTAACTTAAATACCGAGCTTGACCACCAAACGCATTTAAAGGATAAGAAATCTTCAAAACTGGGTACCGTAGAATCAGGGATAAGAGCACCCACCTGTAGTCAAATCCGGAGCATTTAAAGGATAGAAATCTTCAAAACTCGCGTCGGAGGAGGAGAACGGCGTTAGGACATGGGGCTGGCGGGCGAGCTCGCTGCAGCGGTGGCGGCTCACGGGAAGGGGAGGCACTCGCATGGGGGTGACGGTCGATCGGGTAGGTGGCATGCGGGCAGGGGCGGGCCCAGCTTGTATCAAGGGTATTCAGGTGAATACCCAAAAAAATTGTCAAAACTTTTAAATTATATGATAGAGCCCTATATTTTAGTCTGCTTGTATAGAAAACTGACTGAAATTCTATCACAAGTATGCATAGGAGTAAGCCAATTGATCACAAGATCAAGTGCTACTCCCACACCATTTTTTGTTATTTTTTTCTTCAATTTTAACTATGAATACCCATTGTGAGATTTCTCAGCCCGCCACTGCATGCGGGTGAGATGGATAGGGTCGGTCGATTTCTGGGTGAGTGCGAGCGTGACCGTGGGTGCGTGTCTCGTGTGTTGGTTTCCCTGGTGGTGTGCGTGTGTGCAATGTGTGCAGCAGCGACTGCTGAGGTGTGGGCCTGGTTGTGTGTGGTGCACCCGGGGTGTGTGTGTTTGAGTGTGTGTAGTGTGTACTGCAGCGTGTTGGGCGCGTGGTGTTGCGTTGTGTGTAGGTGGTTTAGGGTTTGGTCTTGTGGGGGGGGGGGGGGGGGGGCGGCTGGGCTTTTGGGCCTGGCTGGTTGCCCCCCAAAAAATAAGTTTTTATATTTATTATTTTCCGTGTTATTTTAAAGGCCTTTTCGTAAATAGTTTTAGACAAATAATTTGAGCATAACATAAAGTTTTGATTTGAAATAAACTAGAGAGTGGTATAAAACAAAGTAGGGTTTTCCAAAACTATTTTTGAGACGAACATATGCATGATGTCATGATGATGCAATAAATAAAACAACATGCAATTTTCTAGTAGTGGTTTTTCCGGGATGTTACAAATATTTTATTTTGTTCATTACAGACTGAATATATCTTATAGTATTGGGTAGCAAGTGGGGAAGAACCAAACCAAGTGTCTTCCCAGAACCTGGTATGCTTCCCATTCGCTACTTTCCACCTATAACCATGCTTAAGAGAATTAATAGCCCACATCACTCCTTCACAAAATTAGGAGATTATATCTTATAGGTTTGGATTTTTGGTGTCATATTTTCTATCTACTATTCTTTTCCACCGCTTCCCATCATCTTGTAAATATCTTTTAATCCAAGAACCAAGGAGGCAAAGGTTGACATTTGAGAGATCAGGAATCCCCAATCCCCCAAATTCCTTTTTCTGGCATTACTATTCTCCAGTTAGCTAAGTATATTTTCCTATGGCCTTCAAAGTCATTCCATAGGAAATTAGCCATTTGAGAGTTGATTAGATCTAAATCCGACCTTGGGAACTTGAAAAAACACATAAGTCATACTAGTATATTGGCACGACAAGTCCTAATTAGAATCACACTAGCAACATAAGAGAGAAGGTTTCCTCTCCAACATGCAATCCTTTTTAGTATTTTATCAACAAGAGCTTGGAGGTCTGCCCAAGTGAGTTTTTCATAATGAAGGCGAACTCCTAGATATGTAATTGGAAATTGTCCATGAGGATAGCCAAAAATGTTGGTGAAGACTTCTATCTCATAAATTTCTAGCCCTATGGGAATGAGCTCACTTTTTCCATATTTGATTTTCATTCCAAAGACCTGTTCAAAACAGGTAAGAACCCATTTCAAACTGGCAGATTTCTCCTCATCATTCGGAGAGAATAAGATGGTGTCATCTTCATATTGGAGGCAGATGACACCACCAAGACACACATAAGCACAGAGCCCAACAATGAGCCCAACATCTGTTGCTCTGATAAGCATTCTAGTGAGGACATCAACTACAAGATTAAGAATAAGGGGAGAAAGTGGATCCACCTATATCAAACATCTACTAGTTTGTAAAAAATGGCCAACTATATCGTTTAGTTGACCCCAATAGAGCCACCAACAAAAACACTTTTAATCAAAGCAATCCAAATTGAACTAAAACCTCTTTTTCCTAAGAGATCAAGGAGGGAAGAAATGTTATCTCTATCATAAGCTTCTTCATAGTATAAATTCAGAACCATACCCTTCTTTTTATTATGATGAATAGCATGTAAAGTTTCATTTATCGTGACCACACTTTCTAAGATATACCTCCCTTAATGAAAGTGGATTGATTTATTGCAGTAATAGAATTCATAATAGTAGAAAGCATGTTTGCAAGGACCTTTTTGAAAATTTTAAAGATGCAGTTAAATAAACTAATTGGTCTGAAGTTCTTCATGTAGGAAGCATTAGCCTCCTTAGGAATAAGGGTCAAAACTATAAAATTTAATATATAGATATCTAGCTTGTTTTCATGGAAAGCTTGAAACATGCTAACTAGGTCTTTTTTCACTACATCCCAAAAATGTTGATCAAATATAAAAGGGGTTCCATCAGTTCTAGGATCTCCATCTGAGTAGGATCCAAACACATCCTGTTTGATATCTTTTTCAAAGAAAGGAGCATCAAGAGAAGCATTTTGCTCAAGTGAGATTTTCTCACTTTCCTAGAAAAAGTCATCATGCAGGGTAAATTCTGTAGCTACCTCATCCTTAAAAAGGTCTTTATATAACTCAGTGATAATATCTAGCATCTTAACTATGTCAGAGACAAAACCATCACCCCTTCTAAGAAGGGTACTAACATCTTACTTCTCCTCTGATTAGCTATTGAGTGAAAGTAAGAGGTATTCGTGTCTCCCTCTTTAATATCTCTATCTCTAGACCTCTGCCTAGCTTTCATTTCTTATTTGAGCCAAAGACTTTTCATCTTAGTGTCAATTTCTTTAATTCTATGTTTATCTATATCCTCTTATTATTTTAGTTTCGTATTTGATGTCTAAGAGATCATACTCATCCATCAAGTCTTTTTTTTGAGATTTCTCATTCTAGACTCTATATTTCTACTCCAACCTTTTGTAGTTTCCCTGAAATTCCTCATTTTGGTTTTCTAGATTCAATAGGATCATTGCTACCCACTTTCTAGGCCCAAATTTTTTGAACCAAATATCCAAAATTTGCCCTCATAATCCACCATTTCTCAAACTTTTAGCCAGGTAGTTTAGGAGGTTCGACCACCCCACATTCCCATAGAATGGGGGTGTGGTTACTCACCAACCTAGGAAAACCATGGATTGTTGCTAGAGGGAATATCTCATCTAACTCTTTATTGCAGAAAAACCTATTGATAGTAAACACAATGAGATTTTCACTTTGGTTATTACCCCAAGTGAATTTTCTCCCACTAAGTTTTACTTCTAGGAGGGTCCAAGTTCCTGCCCAGGCATTGAATTTGTCACTCCATCTATGGTCTATAACACCATTACTTTTGTCTAACTGAAATCTAACTAAGTTGACATCCCCACCTACTAAAGTATGACCAGAAAAATCTACAAAGATAATACGTAGCTCAAAAATGAAGTTAGATTTTTCAGCTTCATAAGATGAGCCATAGATATTTCTTACTCTAATTACTAGTCTAGAAGACTTATTATTGAGGATGGAAGTTATTGAGAAGTTTCTAACTTCCCAACTACACACTTCAAAGAAACCTAAATCTACCCCAGTAGAATGCCTCCTATAGAGCCATCTGTTGGGAGCCATTTCCAATCAAAGATTCTACCACCTAATAGTGTATTTAAGTAAGAGGAAGAAAAGTTTCATGTTTAGTTTCATGAAAACCTATGGTACAAGGATTTATTATTTGGAATGTATCTAGGATGAAGGATTTCCTTCCTACGGCATGGATCCCTCTGATATTGCCAGAAAGATAAATCATAAAGCAAACTTTTTCTGGGGTGCTTGCATTTCCTATGTTTTTTGACATGTGTCTCTATCCACACAATCCATGTGTGTAGGTGAGTCTATATGAGAAATGTAAAGAATCTTTTACCTAGGAGAACTTACTATAATATCTCCATTATTTGGCATACTAATACTAGCATGATTAGAAATGGAGGCAACATTTGCATCCAAACTAGGCATGGACACACCCACACAATTATCCATGGAATTCAACCTACAGGAGGATAAGACATGGAAAGGGTTTTGAGTTGTTATACCTTTCCATTTGGTGCTATTGATGTAGGGATCTGCATATTTTTCTTCTACTGGTTCTTCTGCATCCTAGAAAGGTCAGTGTCTTGGAACCTATTGCTTTGCCAAGTTCCAAAGACAGAGCCCCACTACACTTGTTTCTTCTTACCCTCATCAGAGTTTTGCTCGCTATGAGAAAGAGCCGTTTCTTGCAGTTTGAAGGACATGGTGTTTTATGCATGAACATACTTGACAACAGCCCTATTTTGACTAGAGTTTCTACTTGGTGCAGAGCTGGGAGATAGTTTGTCTTTTGCAGCAGAGGGTTTGTTCTTATCAGTATCCATCTTTTCTGATTCATTAGAGGGTTCTCCAAGCTGATCATCATCTTTCTGCTCATTATTTTCCCCACTTGGGGTGTCTGATACTATCAAGACTAGCCCTTCAACATTTACTTTCACTATATACATTCTTCCCATGATCTCATAGATCCTTAAAATAGGAATTTTGGTGTTGTCGCTACACCAAATTTTGATCTTGAAAAGCAGAAGCAAACTAGAAAAGAATAGCCCAAGAGAACCACTCATTGTGTAGCCCTTTTTGTTCCACCCAAGTTTCCTCCCTATTAGCAAAATAGTTAAAATCCCCTTCCCAAGCTGCCACATACACCTGTACCCCTTCCTTGAATAGTATGAAACTAGGGTATCCTACCACACTTTCAACTTTAATGTGTGATGGAAACTTGACAAGGAAGGTAAAGTCATCTAGCTGCATGATTTGCCATTGACAGTTAGTTTTGTAAATGGTAGTGAAGTTCTATGCCAATTCATCCTTAGTCACAGACCCATGATCCAAGTATACAACTCCAACATTAGCAATGGGCTTCAAAACTTGAGCTTCTAGAGGCAATTCAATATGGTAAAAAACAAGTCCAGAAACAACACTTCCAAAGTACATTGCCAAATTATGTGGCTATTTCTTGAAAGGGTAAAGCTCGACCTCATAGTCCGGTGATTTGTAGATGAAACATGCTTTCGGTTGGGGGCATGCCTGCTTGTTATGTCCAGGATTCCCACAGTTGTATCATGTAACATCTGCATCATCAATAGCCCCATCCTTCGGAGCATCCACTGTTTCCTTAGTGGTTGAAGATTCTTCTTCTTTCTGTTCTGATTCCTTGGCTTTTCCTCCTTGTTTTCTGCCCCATCATTCGTATCTTGAGAATTTCTTGCATGCGATTGTTGTTGTTGTGTCCAATTCCCATGTTGCACCATTGGCTGCATCCAAGGTGTAAAGAATTGTCTAGGATACAGAGGTGACTGGAACTGGCCTGGGAAATCACCCAAGAAAGGCGGTGGGTAGTTCAAAATTGGGTTGAATGGAGGGAACTACTAGGGTGGGATCTGCTACTGCATAAAACCATAATCCCCATATTCCATCCTCTATTGCCACTAATTTCCCCTCCCCAAAAGTTTTTTTCTCGTCGCTTCCATGATTATTTTCCACCATCTCCCGATCTGCTCAAGAGTAGGTGTGTAGAGCTCCTTCACCAGGCTGATTCTCCTCATAGCGCCGAAGGTGTTATCGTGTGGCAAGATTGGAATGCAGTCCGCCACTACAAAGCTCTTGTTGTTTACTAGAGACTTCCGGATCTAGACAAATATAGGCCTTTCTTGTGGGTTGTTGGGGTAGGTAGGCGGCAATGCAACTGTGGAAACCCTAGGTTCTAGAGGGGTGAAATTCCACAATTTCCCAAAGAGATCTGCATCTTCCTCAACATATGTACTAACTAGCATGGAGGAGGAGTGGAGTTCACCCCCATGGAATTTTACCAAAGTCTGATGTAGTTCCTAGGAACCATTTGCAGGCAGTCGCGAGGTGCTACATTGCTCTTTTCCAACAGTTAGGCCCCTAAAACCGTGGGGTGGTTCACCATCTTTATTGCAATTGCTAGTTCCATCAACATGAATCTGAATTGCTCCAACCACGAACCTGCAATTTTTTCAGTCTGATGAGAGAGGAAGTTGCCTATAGGCCTGAAATTGAGAAATCTAGCACATGCATGTCTGTGAAGGTCAAGTTCGTTCAACAATCTCTCCTTCAGTTCCCATCCTTCCTTGTCCAAAATCAGAGCTGAACCACACGCGCATTCCTCTGGGTTGACCTAACCATGGCGTGAGTAATTTATCAAGCTTTTCCCTCAATAAATAACAGAGCTTGAGTGACGTGCACTTTATTCTTCGAGTTACTATTTCATGAGAACTTACAATCTGAGTTGGTGTAAACCTAGCAAAAGTTCAACTAAACAAACTAGGGTTCATGCTTAGTGAGAGGAATATTTTTATCTAAAAACTGATAAAGTGGATCAATCATGGAATTATTGCGCATCATATCTGGATAAGAGTTACAGAAGTTGTACAAAGCATTACCAATCTACACCTGTGCGTATTAGTGCATCAATGTTGATTGGGGCTAGATGGAAGCACGCGATAGTGGTGGCTTCAGCAGGCCAGGCGGCGAGCGCGTCCAATTACGGGCTCCTGTGACCATATAGCGCACCCATTTGGAAGTTGTGAGGCGGTTCTTTTGGAGCACTATATAGACGATTATTCGCTACATTTATATTGGTGTGCTATTAGGTTTTAGCCATAGCATGTTCCACTCGTGTGTGATAGTTCCATCCTTCCGTCCTGCCCTGCTTCCCGATCCGTCCGCTGCTGGTAAGCTGCATCAGCGATTTATTTTACCTTTTAATGCCCATTTCTATTCCTTGCTTCTATGTGGAACTTGTTCTAGGCTTTGCTCTTGTTGTCCAGCTTCCTCTCTCATACTGTTTCCATCATCTAGTGACTACTAGATCCGTATTGCTGAGCACAATTGAACTAGCTATGTGGAAAGTGCATCATGTCACTGCCTGAGTATCTTTTAATAGTATACTAGGCTTGATATTCCTATGCAGTTGGAGTTGTTAGTCGGTTCATGACAAATCCTGGTGAAGCTCACTAGAATGCATCGAAGTGGATTCACATGTATTGTAAAGGTATTTTTAGATTATGGTTATGCTTTGAAAGCGGTGATCTTGTATTGCAAGGCTAGACGTATGCAGATTATCCTGGTGATGTAGATGCAAAAATGTGTTTCACTATCAACCACAGATGCGCGTACATGGCAGCGGTTGAGGCTTGTAAGGAAGTGTTTTTGATGAAAAACTTCTTGCAAGAGTTGGGCATGAAGTAAGAGAATTACAGTCTGTTTTGCGATAGTCAGAGTGCTATCCATCTTGCCAATAATCCAAGTTTCCACTCTCGAATCAAGCACAGTGATGTGAGGTATCATTGGATTTAGTTTTTGTGAGTTTCAAGTTGCTGAAACTTGGGAATATTCATACCAACAAGAATGGCTCAGATATAATGACCAAGATATTACCAAGTGCGAAGCTGCTTGTATCATGTTGCAAGGCAGCGGGCATGGTGGAGCCCCACATGTGTCAGATGAGGGAGAATGTTGGGTATCCTCCTCATGTGGGCAGTGAGGAGATGGCCTTATGAAGCCTTTCAGACATCCCAAATAGGTGTAAGAGCCCACCAATCTTTAGGGTTATGACCAAGGCTCATTTTGGACATTGCACATGAGGGAATCGATAGGATAAGCTTCCCATCTAGCCACCACAAGGTGGAGTGACAAAAATCCATGTTAGCCTCCATTGGAGGAGAAAACCAAAGGAGAAGGGAAGATGAAGAAGTTGAAAGAAGAAGCTGAGTCAAGTACATGTCTTTGCCCACAAGGTTGTGACATCCAGATCCACTACCCTGTCTCTTTCAAGTTGTGGTTTCACCATCTCTGGTGATATTGTTCCAATCCCTAGCTCTTGTGCCCCAAATCTTGTTGTTAGCATCAAAGATTCGTGTGTATCTTGATGTATAAGATCCTCTAGTGTTCTATAGAGAAAAACAAGTTGTATCCCCATTTGATAATAGTGGAAGAAGATTTGGGTGGCTTTGGCTCGTGGTTTTTTCTCTCAAGTTGAGAGGTTTTCCACTTAAATTGATTAGTGTTTATGTGTGTTGATTTGCTTGTTGCTGCATCTGTGTGCTGAGAGCACATATGACTTGTCCTGTCTACCTGTAGATTTTAGCTACTTGTGCGCTTAGAGCACCCGAGATTTGTACTCAGTTAGGACAAATCTGATTTTCCATATATGTTTGATGCATATGTTTTCTTTTGTGAATGGAGGGAACTACTGGGGTGGGATCTGATACTGCATAAAACCATAATCCCCATATTTCATCCTCTATTGCCACTAATTTCCCCTCACCAAAAGTTTCTTCCTCTGCTGCTTCCACGATTATTTTCCACCATCTCCCGATCTGCTCAAGAGTAGACGTGTACAGCTCCTTCACCGGGCTGATTCTCCTCATAGCGGCGAAGGTGTTATCGCGTGGCAAGATTGGAATGCAGTCCGCCACTACAAAGTTCTTGTTGTTTACTAGAGCTTTCCGGATCTAGACAAATATAGGCCTTTCTTGTGGGTTGTTGGGGTAGGTAGGCGGCAATGCAACTGTGGAAACCCTAGGTTCTAGAGGGGTGAAATCCCACAAATTCCCAAAGAGATCTGCATCTTCCTCAACATCTGTACTAACTAGCATGGAGGAGGAGTGGAGTTCACCCCCATGGAATTTTACCAAAGTCTGATATAGTTCCTAGGAACCATTTGCAGGCAGTCGCGAGGTGCTACATTGCTCTTTTCCAACAGTTAGGCCCCTAAAACCGTGGGGTGGTTCACCATCTTTATTGCAATTGCTAGTTCCATCAACATGAATCTAAATTGCTCCAACCACGAACCTACAATTTTTTTCAGTCTGATGAGAGAGGAAGTTGCATATAGGCCCGAAATTGAGAAATCTAGCACATGCATGTCTATGAAGGTCAAGTTCGTTCAGCAGTCTCTCCTTCAATTCCCATCCTTCCTTGTCCAAAATCAGAGCTGAACCACACGCGCATTCCTCTGGGTTGACCTAACCATGGCGTGAGTAATTTATCAAGCTTTTCCCTCAATAAATAACAGAGCTTGAGTGACGTGCACTTTATTCTTCGAGTTACTATTTCATGAGAACTTACAATCTGAGCTGGTGTAAACCTAGCAAAAATTCAACTAAACAAACTAGGGTTCATGCTTAGTGAGAGGAATATTTTTATCTAAAAACTGATAAAATGGATCAATCATAGAATTATTGCGCATCATATCTGGATAAGAGTTACAGAAGTTGTACAAAGCATTACCAATCTACACCTGTGCGTATTAGTGCATCAATGTTGATTGGGGCTAGATGGAAGCACGCGATAGTGGTGGCTTCAGCAGGCCAGGCGGCGAGCGCGTCCAATTACGGGCTCCTGTGACCATATAGCGCACCCATTTGGAAGTTGTGAGGCGGTTCTTTTGGAGCACTATATAGACGATTATTCGCTACATTTATATTGGTGTGCTATTAGGTTTTAGCCATAGCATGTTCCACTCGTGTGTGATAGTTCCATCCTTCCGTCCTGCCCTGCTTCCCGATCCGTCCGCTGCTGGTAAGCTGCATCAGCGATTTATTTTACCTTTTAATGCCCATTTCTATTCCTTGCTTCTATGTGGAACTTGTTCTAGGCTTTGCTCTTGTTGTCCAGCTTCCTCTCTCATACTGTTTCCATCATCTAGTGACTACTAGATCTGTATTGCTGAGCACAATTGAACTAGCTATGTGGAAAGTGCATCATGTCACTGCCTGAGTATCTTTTAATAGTATACTAGGCTTGATATTTCCTATGCAGTTGGAGTTGTTAGTTGGTTCATGACAAATCCTGGTGAAGCTCACTAGAATGCATCGAAGTGGATTCACATGTATTGTAAAGGTATTTTTAGATTGTGGTTATGCTTTGAAAGCGGTGATCTTGTATTGTAAGGCTAGACATATGCAGATTATCCTGGTGATGCAGATGCAAAAATGCGTTTCACTATCAACCACAGATGCGCGTATATGGCAGCGGTTGAGGCTTGTAAGGAAGTGTTTTTGATGAAAAACTTCTTGCAAGAGTTGGGCATAAAGTAAGAGAATTACAATCTGTTTTGCGATAGTCAGAGTGCTATCCATCTTGCCAATAATCCAAGTTTCCACTCTCCAACCAAGCACAGTGATGTGAGGTATCATTCAGTTTTTGTGAGTTTCAAGTTGCTGAAACTTGAGAAGATTCATACCAACAAGAATGGCTCGGATATGATGACCAAGATATTACCAAGTGCGAAGCTGATTGTATCATGTTGCAAGGCAGCGGGCATGGTGGATCCCCACATGAGTCAGATGAGGGAGAATGTTGGGTATCCTCCTCATGTGGGCAGTGAGGAGATGGCCTTATAAAGCCTTTCAGACATCCCAAATAGGTGTAAGAGCCCACCAATCTTTAGGGTTATGACCAAGACTCATTTTGGACATTGCATATGAGGGAATCGATAGGATAAGCTTCCCATCTAGATACCACAAGGTGGAGTGACAAAAGTCCATGTTAGCCTCCATTGGAGGAGAAAACCAAAGGAGAAGGGAAGATGAAGAAGTTGAAAGAAGAAGCTGAGTCAAGCACAGGGCTTTGCCCAGAAGGTTGTGATATCCAGATTCACTACCCTGTCTCTTTCAAGTTGTGGTTCCACCATCTCTGGTGAGATTGTTCCAATCCCTAGCTCTTGTGGCCCATTCGTGTGTATCTTGATGTATAAGATCCTCTAGTGTTCTCTAGAGAAAAACAAGTTGTATCCCCACTTGATAATAGTGGAAGGAGATTTGGTGGCTTCGGCTCGTGGTTTTTTGTCTCAAGTTGAGAGGTTTTTCACTTATATTGATTGGTGTTTATATGTGTTGATTTGCTTGTTGCTGCATCTGTGTGCTGAGAGCACATATGACTTGTCCTGTCTACCTGTAGATTTTAGCTACTTGTGCGTTTAGAGCACCCGGGATTTGTACTCAGTTAGGACAAATCTGATTTTCTATATATGTTTGATGCATATGTTTTCTTTTGTGGTTGGACAACAATCCGTGAATTTACTAGTGCTGCTGAAATTTACATCTTATTCTGCTGCATATTTTCATATCACATTTGAGTTTTGAGTGTGCTAATTCCCCAACATATAATATAGATAATAAATTACAATACATAATATTTAAGGTAGGGTACCGTGACTTTGCTTTTTAGTTTTCCCTAACTTTCCTACTCAATGTGAGAGGATCCGGTTCCCTTCCACTGCCACTAAATCGATGGCAATCACTTCTTTGAGATGTGAAATGGATTAAGAATGAGATACCGTGTCTCCGAATATTGGAAACAGATCGAGGCCGAGATATGCATGGCAGAGTGATTTTTTTTTTTTTAAAAAAAAATCTGGCCGTGAGATGTTCAGATTTAACTAATCTAAGATAATTATTGAAGTGGAATCAAAGCACAAATTTGGCGCTAAATGGATGGCGCGCATTAATCTGCGGGGAATAAGTTCTTTAAATTTGAATTTAACCACCGTTTATGTGTTTATTTGTTGTTGTTTTTTTCCCTAAGATAAATGCATTCGGAGCTAGTATAAAGGCCGGGCGCTTACAGGCACGATTGATTTGCCATTGCTACGAGAGAGCAAACCCGGAAGAGAGGAGCCGTCGTGTCGTGGGTCGTGGCCATGTCAATGCCGTCCTCCTCTCTTCTGGAAACGGCGGGGCCGTACGTCGTGGAGGACTGTGGTGACGTGCTGAAGGTGCTCAGCGACGGCACCATCGTTCGCTCTTCGCCGCCGGCCGCTCCTGTCACTGACGACGGCCGCGTCGAGTGGAAGGAAGCCATCTACGACGCCGGCCACGGCACCGGCCTACGCATGTACAGGCCGCGCCGGCGCCACGTGACTGACACGGGAGAGGAAGAGGAGAAGCTGCCCGTGATCGTGTACTTCCACGGCGGCGGCTTCTGCGTCGGCTCCTGCTCCTGGCCCAAGACCGACGCCATCTGCCTCCGCCTTGCCGCCGAGCTGCCCGCGGTCGTGCTCTCCTTCGACTACCGACTTGCACCGGAACACCGCCTCCCCGCTGCCCACGAGGACGCCGCTACGGCCCTCTTCTGGCTCCGCGACCAGCTGATCACTTCCGATAACCCGTGGCTCGCTGAATCCGCCGACCCCCGCCGGGTGTTCATCTCCGGCATGTCCGCTGGCGGCAGCCTGGCGCACCACATGGCAGTCCGGTTCGGCACGGCGGGTCTCGAACCGGGGACAAACATCGTTGGATATATCCTGCTCATGCCGGGGTTGCTTTCGGCGGAGCCGACGCAGTCAGAGCTGGACACGCCGGACAACGCGTTCCTTACGCAGGAGATGTTCGACCAGTTCTTCCGGCTCGGAATGCCCGTCGGAGCGACCAGAGACCACCCGCTGGTGAACCCGTTCGCCCCGGACAGCCCGAGCCTGGAGCCCGTGCGCGTCGGTCGCATGCTCGTCGTCGCCGCGGAGCTCGACTTCTTCAGGGACCGCAACGTGGAGTACGCCGAGCGGATGAAGGCGATGGGTAAGGACGTCGAGCTCGTCGTGTTCGCCGGCCAGGATCACGGATTCTTCGGCAGGGATCCTGCTTCGGACGCCGATGCCGAGCTGGTGCGAGTCATCAGGCGTTTCGTGTGGCGGAACGGGAACGGAAACCAGTGAATAATCATACATCTTGACATCATGTTCTTCTTTCAAGTTTGCTGTGCCAGTTCAGACTATTCCAAGAACCAAACTGTTTGAAATTATTTTGTTTCCCCTTCCTGTCACCTACTATTTGAGGAGTTAACATAACCAATTTGTTAGAGGTGATAGAATAGTTTGCCTGTAATCAATTATTATGCTCTCTTCCATCGCGGAAAGTGGCTTTGGCATATGTTCCTGTCATCCATCTATCTATATACTAAAAGCAATATAAAGATGTTTTTCGATACATCTGGTTGATCCACATAACCCATATTTTATTGATCATTAGATTTTTAATTTAAGGCATGTCCCAGGTACCTTTACATATACACGTATATATTCACGTACCGAATTGTTTTCACGCACTGGTTTTTTTTTGTACGGATTTTTAAAATCTGATCGATGTACGGATCTTGACTTGTAGGAATTAATTAGTACTCCACTTATAAGCCGCGACTTAAGGTCATGTTTTTTTAAGAAAACAGGCACCACCGCATATTTACATGTCTAGCACGGTCGATTAAAACAAAATCCATAGTTAAACATTATATTCCTACACGTACGTGTACAATACATGCATACATACTAGGGATGACGCACATTGCTATACAAAAAACTCACCCGTCGCTGTTTGAACAATACATGTGCATGCAAAACTAAAAATAAGAATGGCAAAATGAATATTCTCTCCGTCCAAAATAAGCGAGGTGGGCACTGAAATGCGTCAAGACCTGCAGCACTTATTTTTGGGAAGAGGGAGTAGCAAAATATGCCCATGTGCAGGTGCTAAAGGTCCACAATACTACGAGAATTAAAAAGTTTGGAATTGTTTATAGAACCATGGATTAGCCAAGCACTAGGACAATAGAGTAAATCAACTAATCATACATCTTGATCGAGTAGCAAAATATGCCCATGTGGAGGAGCTAAAGGTCCACAATACTACGATGATTAAAAAGTTTGGAATTGTTTATAGAAACCATAGATTAGCCAAGCACTAGGACAATAGAGTAAATCAACTAATCATACATCTTGACAGGGGCATAAACTAAATCAACTAAAATATGGGCCCTTGATTAATTTTTTTGATATATGCATGCATAAACTGAAAAGAATAAAGGATTCAAATAAACTCAATAGAAATATTTATATAAAATTGTCCCTTGCTTTGTTACGAAGAGGAGCCTAATTTATCAGATCATAAATGAATTATAATCATGCTCATGACCACTCACATTGTCATGATCCGCGTTGATGTCAACATTTTCTTGATAACATTACTTTGTTTCCAACAAGAACTAGCGCCGACTCGTCCAGATCTCCTAAGTGCTCGTGTTACTTTTCAAAAATTGTGAACAGATCCTTGATGCTATTTCATGTTCTTACTCTTTTCTTTTCGCACAACCAGATGGGGCTTCACGAATACGCTGAAAATAAAAATAATAATTAGGAATCAAAATTAGGGCATATATGAGGCATAGACTAACTTAAGTGTAACAAGTACATGTACCAGAGAATTGGAGAGTTGGAGAACAGGCTGATTCATCTCTCACACTATCGATGTACTTGTTCTCGGATCACCTGCCGATGGATGCCTGGTTGATTGGATTGGACAAATCAGAGACGAAGGAGCAGGGCCAGGCGATGATGGCTGGAGCGCTAGACGGCGAGAACTGAGAGGCGAATCAATTCATATCGGGGCGAGTTCATGCAGGGCCCTGAATGTCGAATCATGTACTAGGGCCCCACGCCGGGGGCTGGTCGAATCATGTACTAGAACACTAGATCTGCTTCTCACCTTGCGCATGCTGGAAACAGAAGGGCCAAATCAATGTTAATTTTTCATGCGCTACACTGTGAACAAGCTGAATTATTGGGCTAATATACAAACACATATCTCGAGGGCCCCTAATTTTTTTATGCCCGAGGCAGCCACCCCTCCTGCCCATCCCCAGGACTGGCCCTGCATCTTGACATCATCTTCTTTCAAGTTAGCTCTGCCAGACTATTGTACGACACTACGAACCAAACTGTTTGAAATTATTTTGTTTCCCCTTCCTGTCAGCTACTTTAAGGAGTTAGTAGAATAGTTTTCCAGTAACAATTATTATGCTCTCTTCCAACACGGAAAGTGTCTTTGGCATATGGATACCCGTGCTCATGTCATTTAAAAAAATTCAAAAATTATATTTAAAAGTTTTAAAAAATATATAAAAATAAATTCTTCTTATAGTTAATGTTAGATTCTACAAGCATGCAAAATCACAACCTGAGTTCTTTATATTGTGGGCTACATAAAAATAACAAAACGGATACAATTTGGAGATCTAAAACTATACATAGTCAGATCTACACTTTTATCATTTTTGTGTAGCTCATAATACAGAGTATTTGAAATTGATATTTTACACGTTCGTTGGATAAATTATTGACTACATCTGGATATTTTTATGATTTTTTTACTAAAAAAAGTATTTATTTTTATTTTTAATTAAAAAGAGATCACTGGTGCTCATGTGCACCAAATCTCCACTCCTTCCAACTATGTTTTACAACTAACGGCAACATGTCGAAATGAGAGTGAACTCTTGTCTCTTTGTGGCACTGTTGTCTCTTCATGCTACTCCCTCCGATCCTAATTATTATTCTCGGATTTTTATAGATTCGGATGTATCTAGCACTAAAACATGACTATATATATCCGAATCTAGACAAATCTGATAATATTAATTAGGATCGGAGAAAGTACTAAATTTCAGAAAAATATTTGCTTCTAACTTTCCGTTTTATTTTACACATCTTTCATAGATAGTCTACCACTGCATGTTTAGATCAAACTGCTAGATAATCGTTATTTATTTTGTATAAGGAACCAGATAGCGTTGGCCTGAAAGTAACTATAGACTGTATTTTTACATTCCAATCTATATATTTTTCTAACAACTCAGAAAACAATCGGCCAAAGCGAGTTAGGGTCTGTTTGGTTGTATTGTGGATTTTGGAAAAGCAGCTGTGAACTGTGAAAAAGCTGCTACGAGGAGAGAACTGTGGAAAATCTGTAAGTTGTTTGACTGAAACAACTATGGGACTATAGTTTTTATAGGAAATCTTTATTATTAAAAGCAAAACGGTGGTGTCACACGGTGTCACGCTTCAATAATATTACTGAAAAAATACCACTAGCACAACTAATCATCTCGTGCACCGAGCAAATTCCGCTCTTTCAACTCGCATGAACCAAAAATGCCACAGTTGGTTAGTTTGTTACGTGATCTAAGATTAGTTAGTTGGTTCGTTTGGTAAGATATACACTGTGACCGGCTGGCTCATATCCTATGCATCCGGGTGATTTATGTATCCGTGCATCCAGTACGTACATCTCTAGCCCTTTAATCCAAATTGTAGGCACGGTATCATAGGCGTGGCTAATTTGCACTAACACGCCGGCCTAGACACCGATTGGGTGTATCTTTACAATAAACTCGCTTCTATGCCAATTTGCTCCTTCCTAGATAGACAAGGCAATACAGTGGCGGCGATTAGGCAACGCCAGATTGCAGTGGCGGCGGAGAGCCGGATCCCACAAAAAGAGGAGGCCGGCGAGGACTATGCAACCAAGCGTGCAGCGGCGACCGGAGCCCGGAAACCACATAGCGAGGTGGCATGCCACAGTACCCAACGCGGCAGTCGGCAACGAGCGCCGAGTACAATTCAGGCGGGCGGTGTCGACCATGAATGGCACCAGAAGGACTTGCAATATCATGTGGTACCCATAACCCATCATATGTGCTTACGATCCAATTTTCCCGCCTCTTACCATGACATGTGTTTACGATCCAATTTTCTTCGGCTATGTGCATCCTATCTATGCAGAGGCCGGGTGTAAACATTATGGATAATAATAAAGCGCTCATTTAAAAAAAAAAAGGATCCAATTTTCCTGCCTCTTACCATCACATGTGCTTACGATCCAAGTACTCGCCGCCGCCCGCCGACCGCCAGATTCGTCATTGTTGATTGTCATCACCATGGTCTCGATCTGGTATGGAACGATTCATTCCATAGAGGCAGAAATCCCTGGAGGAGTTAATCATAGTTATGAGGGACGAATGCATGGATACATAAATGTTCAGGATGCATAGGATATTCCGCACTTTATTTTTATCCTTTTTGAAACAAACACACGCGAGGAGCGATCAGATGAACAGGAAAAAAAATCTAAGAACGTTCATGCACGAGCAGGATGACCGGTTTGCTTTTCCCCCTCTTTATTAAAAGCGCACGCACGCTAGAAACATGATGCATGCATCAGCATGTCTGATCCTAGCGCCCACTCCGACTTGACCAGGAAAAAAAGGACACGCCAGCCAATGGCGGAGGGTGAACGAAACACAAGAGGGGGCAAATTCCATAGAAAATAGCAAATATGCATAAATATACTAGAGAAAGCCAGAGAACATATAATGTATATATTATGGCAATGTCATGATGATGATATGTATCTTGTTCACGCAAATACACATATAACTGGTTCGAATATACCTGAGCATTGTGATGAAGTAATCTTTGATACACCAAAAGAAAAGAACGTATGTAATGGCCAAAAGGCAATTCAATATGACCAATAAATAGCTAGAGAAATCCTCTTCAGTTCTTCTTAGCTTTGAAATCAGCAATTATATCTTCATATGAAATTTTTGAAGCAATTTCCCTTTCTATTTGTAGCAGCATGCTGTCCGCAAGAAAACCATCTTCCATTCTATTACGCAGCCTTGACTTGATAATCTTCAAGCTAGAAAAAGCACGCTCAGCACTTACTGTGGAAACCGGAAGAGTAATGAGCAAACGAAGCAACTTGTCAAGCCAGTTATAGATTCTATCTCGTCCTGTCTCAACAAGGCAACGACATAAAGAAGTAATAGTTGTAGGCTTCCTCAATTCTTCACTGTTTTTAGCATCCACAATGAAATGATTCAACTGAATCTCTAAACCATACCTCTCCTGTTGTGTAAAGTCAGTTGGATAGTATTTATCCACCATTGAACAAATTGCTTTAGCATCGAATGATGCTAATCCATGTCTTGGTATGAGTGTAGCACTAATGGATAAGAGATCCATCACTTTCTCATTGAACCTGAGATTCAGTTCTGTGAGTTGGCTGTCAATTGTTGCTCGATATATCTCCACTCGTAAATACCTTTCAGTAGTAAAATGATCAGGCTGACGACGGGCACGCCCACCACGCAAAATGTATGTCGCCTCCATATCTGGAATATCGATGCCATGCTCCACACAAAACTCAATAACTGTCAGAATGAACTCATCCCATCCTTCATCTGATCTCATAGTTTCTAGAAGCACTTGTGTGGAATGCACAAGACGGACTGCATTTACTATGTCTTGAGTTTTCTTCTGCAAAGCCTTTCCAAGATCTTCACTAGTTTCTAATATCTCTTTCATCATGCATAGGATAAATACGAACTCAAAGGAGGTCAAGTAGGTGAAACCGGTATCCCCATCAGCTCGGTTTACTCCTGCCGTGGAATCACCTCCTAATTTTTCTAAAACTGTTCTTACCGGATTAAACAAGTGCATAAGACTAGAGACAGAACCTAAATGGGAACCCCATCTAGTCTCTCCTGGTCGCTTTAGTGACCGAATCTGATTGACTCCTTGACCTGTCTCAATCTGATCAATAGCTAGCAAACGTGCTATCTCATCCACTTGGGCATCATGGAGCTCATCATGTCGCTTTGAAGAGGAGTCGACTGTATTTATAATAAAGAGAAGCTTCTGGAAAAATTGGGAGACAGGAACCATATCCTTTGCTGCACCAACAAGAGCAAGTTGTAAACGATGTGCATAGCAATGAACATAATATGCATAGGGGCAATCTTTAATAAAAAGAGCATGCAATCCATTCAACTCCCCCTTCATGTTGCTGGCCCCATCGTACCCTTGGCCTCGCATATTCTGTACAAAAAAATCCATGCTTGGATAAAACTGAAGTTAACTCCCCTTTTTAGTGTCAATGATTTTGTGTTGGCCACATGTATGAGATTTAAGAACCTTTCTTGTGAATAACCATCTTTATCCACAAATCTGAAAACTAGTGCCATTTGCTCTCTTTTGGAGAAGTCACATGTTTCATCCAC
This sequence comes from Avena sativa, assembly GCA_916181665.1. Lineage (NCBI taxonomy): Eukaryota > Viridiplantae > Streptophyta > Magnoliopsida > Poales > Poaceae > Avena > Avena sativa. The sequence continues at coordinate 524,197,380 of OV702279.1, forward strand.
AAGAATAGAGTACTTGGAGTCCCCAATTTCCGCTCTGATATTCTCCCTTACTTTCATAGCATAAATGCCCAAGATCTCATTTTGTATGTCATGTGAATTGTAGTTGCAAACTTGTGGAGAATTCCCGTCGACTACAGCTGCAATATCAAGACAAAATTCTGCAAGAAGTTTTTGCATTTCAAGGAAGTTCCCTCTATTTCTTGACTCTAGTCTCTCATCATGGCCTCTTAAAGCACAAGACTGAAATGTGAGCCACTTAACACGTGCAATCGTCGTTTTCAGTCTTAAACGATCCTTTTCTTTCTCCTCTTTGCTCTTCACCTCTAAAATATTTGCTAAGTGGTTTGGCTGATTTAATAAGGCTTGGGTATCTCTCACTGCATTGTTGTGTTGTGAGCAAGGGTTTGATCCCATGTGAGTTAGAAACGCACACTTCTTTCCATCATGAACTTTTTTCCACCTATCAAAACCTTGTGCTGTGAACACATCAAAGCCACCTCTTTTCTTTATATTTTTGCTAAAAAGGAAGCAAAGCAGACAGTATGTACGGCCACTACTCACAGAATACTCCAGCCATGATGGAAAATGGCTAAAATAGCTGTACTAAAAACGCCTTTTTTGTCCTTGTATTCCAGTAGCTTTATATTTATTTAGCTTAGGCTGCATAGGGCCTAACCTCAGGTATGCTCTTCTTACATCATCTTGCTGGCTCGGAGGGTATTGCCAGATTTATGGACGTAAAGCCGGATCTCGCTCCAAGAATTCAGTTCCACGAAATATCACAGGTCCACTTGCTTGCTGCTCTTCTTCTTCATCATCTTGTCCACCATGATTTTTTTGCTCTCCTTCATCATGCATATGGTATTCATGTCCATCTTCATCTTGTATTTGATCTACAAATTCCACTAATGCCAGAGCTTCAGGATCAGACGTGTGTTCATCAACTTCTGCATCTCGTTTCCTTTTAAAAAAAAGTCTGCATCTTTTGTTGTTCCCCATTGCTACACAAATAAGAAATTTACAATGAATCATTTTTCGTCAAGTAATCAAACAATTGCAGCATAGTGGACACTAAAACTACCGGTAATAGTACTGAAAAAGCTAAAGGACATGTACACGGTACAATCAACATATGCGTTTGATTCAGAATTCGAGTACGTTAACCAAAAATTTCTTGAGAAATACTAGCGGGTGTAAAGGATTACTTGAGAAATTACTAGTCTAATTAATGTGATACGTGATCACGATTTGTAAAAGATTCAGAATTTGCAATGCGTTAACCTGTAAAAGATTCAGAATCTGAAAAAAATTCAGAATTCTCAGCACTAGAATTCAGAGTTAAACAATACGTTAACTACTGGTAATATTACCTTAACCTGGGCGTCTGGGTGCTGGCCGTCTGTTCCTGTCCGGTGAAGAATACCGTGGCCAATCACCGGTGGGAGTGCCGACGTGCTGGAGTGGGGCGCCGCCGCGCCGGGACGGAGCAGCAGCTGGCAAACGACGCGGATCAGAGGATTGGAGAAGAACGAAATTGAGGAGGAGGAGGATCGGGGGCGAGGATGAAAGCCAATCGATTGATCGAACTGGAACTGCAGTCAATATCGAACTGGAGGAAGACCTAACCGCGTATCGATGTCGCCGAAGCATTCGCGAGAACTCCAGAGGCAGCTCTGTTCGTTCGTGTGTGATCGAACTTGGGAAGAGAGGAGAAACGCGCTGATCTGCTCTTGGTGGGCTGGGCCTGACTTAGACTAATACCTAGTATGTTTTTTTTGCAATTTGTGAAGGGGGGGGGGGGGGGGGGGGGGTTGCAGCCCAGTTTCGCCTCCAGTACAGTCCGTCGTTGACGGCAGCACAAGAATTGGATATGCGATCCGGCCATTTTGAAGCTCAACACGATACATCGTATGCATTGTTTTCCTATTTCTCACATACGGTATGCATGACATTTGGATAACAATTACACAGTTTAGAAGCTTGCTCATAATACAACTAGGGGCTGATCGTCCCAATTACACATATTTATACTCCCTCCGTTTTAAAATATAAGATGCTTTAGATTTGTGAAAAAAATGTATCTACACTTTTTTTTAGTGTAAGTGTGTAATCTAGATACATCTGCTTCACACAGCTAAAACATCTTATATTTTGAAACGGAGGGAGTAGAAAACATAACCTACCCAAGCAAGATATAGTGCATCTATATGATTTATGGTTAGTCTCAAAATAGAAGTAGAACAAATTTTCAATGGTGGAACAAATTCACCATGTGTTCTTTGGCTCCGTAGCCACCAAAGCTAGGTAACACCGATCGGCTCTTGCATGCGCACTTGAGACATGTTGGGCATTGTTTGAGTTGGATGTCTCGGCCGGGTTTCTAAACCGTTGATCATGATCTGTCCTCCCCAAGTACATCAGACCAAACCACAATGTTCCTTAGATTTTCCTTGGAGGCCGAGCAAGAGAAGAGGATATGGTGGATATCCTACCACAAGAGTGCAGAATGGGCATTGGCCAGAATCACCAATCTTTTCACCTTACTCGGCACTTTAGCCTTTCACATAATCGTCCACACTGTATTAGACTCCGAATGTGATAAAGAATGTGTCTAGAAGGGCCAGACTGATCACCAAATTGGTGGTTCCACTCAATATGTATGTTGATTTGGCCGTAAATATCCATGTTGTGGTGTAGTTGCAATCCATGAAATCATTAAAGGACCACACACTTAGAGGTCGTTTGGCACCCATGTATTCATTTCATTTAGTAGAAATGAAATAAATACAGGATTCATGTCATTTATATTATGATTCCAAAAACACCCACATATTTGGTTGTCACCGGAATTTGCAAATGATGGGTCTGAGATAGGAATCGGGTTTACACATGAGGATATTTTGATGGATTTTCCAAATAAAATGACAACCCAGTTCCGTGCTAACCAAACAGCATAAGGATGGAATTGCAAAATGAATCCCAGGATTCCAGCCCCAAATGATGGATACCAAACAACCTCAGGGGTATTTGGAGGATGCCGTTTGCATCTACTATATAGAAAATATGCCGAACCAAATCCTCATCCCATTGTTCTGTAACCGGGTCAGTCGACTCTTCAACTTTTGTGTATACCATAGTCTCCCGAGGAGTTATAATTTTTCTATCCGGGCTGGTTCATATCCACATGTACCTCCATGTGTTAACACTATCTCCCCTTCCAATTTTGCGATGGGAAATGTATGCATCACCTGGGGATCACAGCTTCCGATCCCCCGGGTTGCTGGCCACAACATCCGGCTCTTTTCCACCAGCACGAAATGTGAATAATGGGGCCCGCCAGTAAATCGTATCCCCCTCTTATCCCCGGAGCGCCGCAATGACGACGGCCGGCAGCACTGCTCGACCACGCCTCCTGCTGCTCCCTACCTTCTACCCCATCTGCGCACACGCACCATGGCCAAGAGGATAAGACTCGAGTGACCCCAACCACTAGCAGGAAGAAGACAAAGACGACCGCGACTCCATCCATCTCCATCTCCGACGTCACGACCGCGATGGCCGCCGGCGACGCGCTTTTCTGCTTCCGGCTGTGAATGTATCACCTTGTACAAGTCCACTTGGAGGCACCAAACTGTTTGTATCCTACCTCCTCACTCTTCTCCCCCCACTCTCTTGCAGTTGCTAAAACTAAAGCAATTTTTGAGTCCTTCACGAGTCACGACCCCTTCCCTACCCTTCCTTGTTAAAAAAAGTGTCGGATTGAAGTCCAACGACGTACTTCCATCTGATCTGACAAGGGTACTTTTTTCTTTTGTCAATCGATAGGCTCATGAGTGAGGATGTGGTTTCAAAATTTAGTTGTCGCATCATGCCCTTTTCTCCTTTATCTGCATATACCCCCTTTTGGTTCTCTATCTTTTTCATATCCAGCCATGTACATAGTCCATAGTCGAGTTTGTATTCAACGAATAAATGTTACTAATACAAGGAAGATCTGTGGCGCCTGTTACCACCATAGAAAAGGTAGATTTGATGTTTGGTGGTGCACAACATAAGTCGTGCCTGGGTGGACCTTGTAGTAGAGCATGACAACATGCAAAGTCGTTGTTACCAAGTGCAGGTGGATAGAGGACACACCAAATCATTTTAGTGCATATTCGTCAAAAATGTGAAGGTTTTTATATACCCATGACAATGCACAGGCCACCGTGGCAACGCACAGGTATTCAACTAGTATCTGTAATACCCTTAGGAGGCATCGGGGGAAGAGAGATGCCGCTCGTGAGGGCTAGGAGAAAAAAGAAAATGAACCGGTATGACTCACTATGGGCATTTGTGGGTAATTATTTAAAAAAATAAGAATCCGACGCGATGGAAGCTGGGGCACGACTGCTTTGAGAATAACACTACGGGATGCTGGTTGTGTTGCGGGAATCGGCTACGAAAAGTACAACTTTTTGTTAGCTTTCAGCTTTGTCACATCAGAAGTAGGCTGTAGAAGCTGAATCAAACGCACCCAGCATCCATCGTGCCGCCGGATTCTCATTTTTGTATAAAGCTAAATTCTGTATAAAACTAAATTCCAGACTATTTCAGACGTAATATGTTTTTCTTTTTCATGCATGGTCGGTTAATATATTTATCTGTTTCCCACACACTTGTATTTTAACACATGGTTGTGCATATCCTCTTCCATTAATGAATAATGCAGAGACGCAAGTACATAGTGCGTGGCAAGCTGCGGCTGCTTAAACTGTCACTGCTATATCAACTTATTTGTTGTGTACCTTATCATTGATATGTATTAGTGCTTAACATAGTACTTCCCTCCTTCTGAAATAAGTGAGTTGGGTTTGTCTAGAAACTAAAACGAGACTAGATACATGTGAATCTATTATATACGAAAACCAATATAAGGGTGTTTTTCAAGGCACCAGGTTGATCCACATCTCCTAAATTATAGTTAATCGTTGGATGTTCAATTGATGGCCATGATTTAATTAGCGTATTAGCACAAGTTAACAAATAAAAGGAGCTTGACTCCAACACATGTCACGAGTCCAACATGTCCAACATGTCAATAAAAAACAAGAAGACGGGGAAAGAAGGCTTTTGTGCGGTGAAATTAGATATGCATAAGGCATACGATCGTGTAGAGCGAGTTTTCCTGGAACGTATGCTCTCACGTCTAGGGTTCACCGGAACGAGTTTGTGCAACTCCTAATGGCATGTGTTGGCTCTGTTAAATATAAAGTTCGATACAATGATCAGGAGACGGAAGGATTTATTCCGTCTAGGGGACTCCGTCAAGGCGATCCCTTATCACCATATTTATTCTTAATTTGTGCAGAAGGTTTATCTAGTGCTTTGGCTCATAAAGAGGAGGTTCGTGGCATTGAAGGTGTTCGGGTGTGCAGGAATGCACCATCAGTATCACATTTACTATTCGCTGATGATTCCCTTATACTTATGAAGGCAAATTTGATTAATGCAACCTCATTGAGACAGGTCCTGGATCAATATTGCGCAAGCTCTGGACAACTGGTGAGTGAATCCAAATGTAGCTTTTTCTTTAGTCCAAATGTTGAGGTAAATGTTAAAGCTCAGATTTGTGAGGAGTTAAATATCGTGAATGAAGCTTTATCTGATAAATATCTTGGTCTTCCTTCAATGGTGGGCCTGGACCGCTCGGGAAGTTTCTTATATTTACTTGAGAGAATTATTGAACGTTTGAAAGATTGGAGAGAGAAATTCCTCTCTTTATGGGGAAAAGAGATCTTACTTAAAGCCATTATCCAATCAATTCCAGTCTATGCTATGGCTGTTTTTAAGATACCAAAGGGACTTTGCAAGGAGATTAATGATGCTATGGCTGCCTTCTGGTGGGGTGATACAGATGAAGATAAGAAAATGCACTGGTTTTCATGGTGGAAAATGAGCATCCCAAAGAAATCTGGTGGTATGGGCTTCAGGGATATTCATTGTTTTAATCTGGCGATACTTGCAAAGCAAAGCTGGAGGCTGATCACCAATACTGATTCACTTGTGGCTCGTGTGCTCCGGGCAAAATATTACCCAAGTGGAAATTTATTGCAAGCGGGTCCAAAGAAGGGATCTTCTTTTACTTGGCAGAGTATAATGTCTGGTCTTTATTCGTTTAAGCGTGGACACATCTGGAGAATTGGTAAAGGAACTCTTGTTAATATATGGGAGGATCACTGGATTCCTACGGGTTTTACAAGAAAGGTGATGTTGAGTCGAGGCCAATGTATTCTGAGGACAGTTGATGAGCTCATAAACCCTATTACGGGTACTTGGGATGAAGCCATCTTGAGAGAGAATCTGATGCAGGTAGGCGTGGAGCAAATTCTAAAGATCCCACTTAGTGAGCATCTCACGGACGACTTTATTGCCTGGCATTTCACTAAGAACTATATGTTCTCTGTACGCTCTGCATATTTTTTGGAATGGGAACATCAGTTCGGTGCTCGTTCTAATAGGAGTGACAGGCAGGGATCTTCAAGGATAAACCCGGTATGGGAGATAGTGTGGAAACTGCAGATACCAAGTAAGATAATTTTTTTTGTGGAGAGCCTTACATGGCATTATACCAGGAAGAGCGATCCTTACAAACAGACATATTCCTGTTCAGGCCGTCTGCCCCATTTGCTTACAGGGAGCAGAGGATATTAAGCATCTTCTTTTCAGTTGTGTACTAGCAAAACAAGTTTGGAAGGGTTTAGGATTATATGAAATCATCTATCAAGCTATGGAGACCGATCGGTCTGGTTCGGTGGTTCTTGAAGGTCTTCTGTCTAACCCAAATAGGAAATCGCCTGTACTGGAAATTTGGGACTGCAAGAGTCTATTGGGGTTGGTTGTTGGTATATTTGGTGGCAACGACGGCAATCAGTCCATGGGGAATGCGTGAATACGCCAAGGAATGCAGCTTTTGCGATTAATGCTTTGACATCCAAGTATAATATAGCTAGTTCAAATCTGAAGATGGAACCGCCGAGATGGGTAAAACCAGAGGTTGACTCATATAAACTCAATATTGATGCTTCCTACCATATTGATGGCTCTGCTGCTGCAGGTGGTGTTCTTCGAGATCATACGGGTGAGGCAATTGCAGGTTTCTGTTGTCCTATAAACAACACCCTCTCAGCTGCAGCGACGGAAGCAGCTTGTTTGTTGAAAGGACTGGAGTTTATTAAAGACAAGGGATGCTCCAAGGTAATCATTGAATCAGACTGTCTTGAGCTGATCGAATGCTGCAATGGAACAATGGAAGAATGGAACCCCTATTCGGCTATCTTGGTGGAATGCTTTTTTAAAGCAAACACAATACCTGGAATCTCCTTCAAGCACTGTATGCGGGAAGCAAATGAAGTGGCTCATCAACTAGCTAAACATGCGTATGTTTCAAAAGAGTTTTTAGTTTGGGATGGGGAACCTCCGGGGTTTATTTTATCAGATCTAATTCATGATGTAACCGCTCGAATGATGTAACTGTGTTGAACCCAGAGGCTGTAAGTTTCTGACGCACTCTTTTTCCTTACCAGGGTACCGAAAGAGACTGGAAAGTTTTAATGAGGCGGCTTGCAGACCTAATATATAGCGCTTTCAAAAAAAAAACACATGTCACGTACGAATCCCAGGCTGAGACCATGTACGTCAAAACAAGGAACCTAGAGTCCCTAAACCTGCCTTTCCATCCTTCTTTCTATACTCCGTATTAGAATTGATCTACATACGGGTCTTGCCGATTCCATCTGCACCTGCCGATCCTGACCATGGCGGAGCAGCTAGCGGCAACAATTCGTGCCTCCTTGAAAAGCTGCACCGTCTCCATCGTGGCTTGTAAGGAGGGTTGCTTCCAGGTACCCATGGTTTGCTGTGGACGCTGGAGCGCCCCGAGGCATGCAACGACCCCTGCTTTGATGGGTCTGGTGTCACCAATATCCTTCCTGCCACTAATCTTCCTCGCCGCCACCAGGCTCCCTCCTTGAGATGAACCCCTTCAGTGCAGCGATTCAAAGTACTTCGAGATGTTGCATGGTGCGGGACTGTCGGAGACAAGATGATGCTTCTGAATCTTGCGAGCTTAATGTCAAGGTTCGTTCATTAGATGGGAAATCGAGGTTATAGCATTTTATTTTTGCTAGCGAAAGCAGTTTATGGCATTAGATGGCAGTTCACTTTCTTCCGGTGGTTTTCTAACTATAGCATGATTGGCCGTAGAATAAGATCGATTAGATTTTGAATCTGCACATGTTGATAATTACTTTCGTTGTATGTGAGATAGGCTTATCATGGTATTTAAAAATATATGATATGTCCAAGGGAGCTTAGTTAGATGACCTGACAATTTGAAAGTTGAATTGTAAAAGCTCATTGCCATACAGTTTTTAGCGTTGTCATGATAAATCCCACATTGTTCTATGCATGACACCTATGCTTCTAAAGTCTCGACTTTATTATCTTTTTTTCAAACACATAAAATGACTGACAATGAGACACGTATATAAGTACTTTCTAGATAATGTAGTTCAAAATCCTTCATGCATCATCATGGCATACCTAATATGAACTTAGGCCTGCTGATGGTGATCAGTGTTATCAATGAAATCTTCTGTTGAATATCTAATTCAGTTTGCTTTTATAAACTAAAGAGCATGAGTGCCAATGTATTTATGGAATAAGTTACTACCACAGGAAAAAGTAAAGGCATGGATGCATGCTTAAGTCTTTAGTTGATTAAGTATTCCTCAACAAAGTTCTGTTTCTTTCATATTTACTATCCTCGATCCTGGCTGTACTTTCTCATCGACATGTTAATTTGACGTTGCAAACAACCGAGAGCCTTCCTGGCCCGAGTCCCTCAAATCTTAGGTAGCACATTTGCATTTCACCTATTTCACTCATTTCTCTGTATATTTTCTTCCATGCTTGAATTAATATTCATACAACTAATAATCATTTGTGGTGTTAGTAACATAATTCCGTTACTTAGACCGATTCTGAAAAAATGTTTCCAAACTAGCAAATAGTGTTACACCGCAGTCAGATAGTTGGTTAAATTATTAAATGGACTTTTCAACACTAACAGTAGTCGTCCCTAAAATTCACAAATTCTCTCTCTTTTTAGTTTTATCATTCGCATCGGCAATGGTTGGAAATTGCTCAACTATGAACAACAACTAAACCCAGTAATTATTCACATGTTCAGACTATTATGAAAGAAGCAAATCGATGTGGGGAGGACGTTGAAAGAATTCGACGTAGACAACTTGAAAAGAAAGATCACCCCCCGATGTTTGATATCTTCATATTTTGCGAACACAAAGGACATTATTTTTCACGGTCAATGAATCAACATCTATGAGTCAGCTAAGAGGCACCGATGAAAGAAGAAAAGATTGAACCTAAAATTTCAATGTGTACTATCACGTCGTGGAACCAGTTAAACAAATGGTAGTGGTAGGATAATATAAGAGATGCCATGGTGATGTCACTCTTAGCATATTATGATATCATTAACTTGTATATCAATTGTAGTTAGCATGATCCTATGGTTTCAACCATTTGTATTCATTTTAAGGCAAGATAAATAACAACCGACGAATCATACATTTGGATTTATAGATACAAGACAAAATAAATATTTATAATTGTATATGTTCATTATCAGTTTGATTATACACCTGAGTGGAACGTATTAGTCCTTACAAAAACATCAATGCTGACATAATGCAATGAACAAATACACAATTTGGCATCTATTATAAAATATAGCCATGAAAAGTTTGATATTCCCATCTCATGCTATGTAGACAAGCGCTACCATGGCAAAGTAAAAAATGCTTGCAGGGAGACAAGGAGAAACATGACATGCTCAGATTGTTTATAACATTATTAGCTATAAAGAAAGGTAAAGAGTGTGTTGGTCACTAATTTTTATAACTTCTTTCTTCCATGTAAAATATGAAACCTGTTTATATGCCATGAACAATCTCAGTACAGGCCAAATTTTCTTAAAAGGATCGTTTCTCTTTGTTGTGATTCAAAAAGTAACAGAGACGTGTAAAGCTACAAACCTACTCTAGAAAGCACACTATAAGTGATATGTGAGTCGTATGAATTGCGTGAGTTTCATGCATCTCATCTCAATTCTAGACATGGCTTCGTAATCAGGTTTTTTAGAAGAAAAATAAATATCATGATAGTAAAAGATGTTTCATAGTTATTATTTTGTTAGTTTTACAATATAATATTATATGATTATGAAAATTGAAAAATGTAGAAATAATGAAATATATGTCCCTAAAAATTGTGCGTTTTACAATGAGCAAGGTAAAGTGGAATAAGGTAGAAAATAAATATTTCACAACTTTGACATATTAACAATGATGCCCTCGCATTTGCGAGGGCCATCTTTCTAGTTTAGATAAATCTATGTTACTTATTTTAGAACGGAAGTAGTAGGATTTTACTGCAAAAGACAGGATGGCGCGGCCAAAATCTAGTTTAGTAATTTTATAATCTACATGCCGGTCATGTTCATGGCAAGAAAGTGTCTATGGAAAATGCTATGTGTATGCGTGCTGGGAGCTGCGATCGCGTACTAAACACGATGGTGGTGCGTCAGCTCCACCAGCTGTGCACGAGGAGCGAACGGTGAAAATCAGGATAAAATACGTCTCGGACGCTATGTACTAATTTCTCCATAGTAAAAAAAGTACGTCGTAAATTTATCTAAATTTAGATGAATTTTACATGCTAAATAGTATCTAGATACATTCGAATTTTGACAAATCTACGATATCCTTTTTAGGCCGAATGGAGTAGCTCTGATTGATGGAACGTTTTGAACTTTAGAGATAGATAAAATGTGACACAAACTTCACTTTACCTCTCGTGCTTACGAATCAGCGACAACTAATACGGATCGGAGGATGATCCGCTCACTAGATACGTCCCAACTGTAGGTGTGAAAATGGTTCGCTGCTGCTTGGATTGGGACCATGTGGTTCATCTGGCCGTTTTCTATTGTCTAGGGTGCTTCCATGTAAAGTCACACACACCCCATACTAGGCCACGGCTAGACCACAACACAGCATGAACAAAAAAGCAGGCAGAATCCTGCTACTCCCTCCGACCCATATTAGTTGATTTGGATTTATCTAGATTCAGATGTATCTAGTACTAAAACATGTCTAGATACATCCAAATCTAGACAAATTTGAGTCAACTAATATGGGTCGGAGGGAGTAGAAAATTTAGACGCAATTTGCAGATGACGGCGCAGCGGAGCGCGTTGGGTCCATCTCGTATTTTTTTAGATGAAAAGGTCCATCTAGTATAACACCTGTACTGCAAAGTATGCTCTCCATCTCCCGCAATTTCTTTTTTCTCCCCACGCGCAGCCGCCAGGAGGAAACTCGCCTGCCCTAGGGCACAACCTTCCAACGCCGGCCTCCGGCGGCTCCCCCAACCGGTGACCTAGGTCATCGGTAGTGAGGGGAGCCGCCGGATCCACGCGTGTGGATAGTTCTAGTCAAAGTAGTCTCGTTTTTAGGTTGTTCATCGTCTTGGTTTCGGGGACGGCGATGGCGGCGCTGAATAATTTTTCTTCGGATCTTTCCCCAATGGATTCGAAGATCAGTCTATTCAAGCAAGGATGGTGTGACGGTGGCGGCATCCTTGTGGTGGATGTGTGTCCTCAGGATCCACCGCTACGGCGGCGTTCGCTCCAGCGCCGACGTGGAACCTGGGAGGTAGTCAAGGAGCGGATGCAGATTGTGATCTGCATCGACGGCATCTGGAATATGGTGGATCGCGTGCTGGGTCCGTGGTTCGTGGATGGCAGGTATGGTTTCCTCCTTCGACGTTCTAGTCGTACGGGGGTGCTAGATCTGGAGTTCAATGGCGTGTCCGGGGTGTTGCCCCGGTCTGATTCGTTCAACGACAATGGTTTCACCTTGGGTGAGCCACCTTGGAGGTCCGCAAGGGGGCATATCAGCAATGGAGCCGCATCGAGCTCGGGTGATGAGGTGATCCATCATTTTCTCCTTTGGTGGCTGCTGTTGTGGTGCCAGAGGCAGGTGACGGGCATTGGCGTCAGGCTCAGAGGAATTTTCGGTCTAGATTGTATTTTTCTTTCTTGGCTGGTGGTCCTTTGCACAAAGACTTGCGTTCTGCTGTTTTTTCAGTTTTGTCAGGTCGGTGTGTACGTGGCTTGTACTATGACATTTATGATATAAATGAGACACGTATTACCATGCAAAAAAAAATCAACGTCTCCAACAAGCAAACAATGCACAATCGTTGTCATCGTCCAATCTTGGTCTTTCACCCCGGAGAAAGTCCGAGTTTTCAAAACAATATCTTCAGCAAGACCATTACCAGGTATAACCAATGAATGCCAAACCTTGGGTTTTCACCCTGAAAATCATGGCTCGGTACTCGAGGAGCTACCACAAATGTAGTCCACCTGTGTTTCCACCCACGCTTGCCAAGGCTGCTACTGCAAGTTGCCGAAAACCCAACACAGAGGGAGAACCTATGATGCATTGTCTTCAACACAACCAAAACCCTATCTGCCAAAACCAATCTCAGATGGAAGCCTCCATGCCTCTCCATCTCTGTTAGTTTCATGGAAATCTAAATTAAGACATGTCCCATGGTGCCAACAACAAGACGAATCTTCACGCCTCACCAAAAAAAGGTGCACACGACTATATCAAGATATCTAGTAGCATCATGTGCCAAATTGCGAAAATCTTCGATAGGAAGACCGGAACTCGATGGCGGCTCAATCAAGGAGACAGACTTGGTAGATCGATGACTTGGTGCTTGAAGAACACCAGGGCCAAAAACCACCTTTATTCAGGTTGATCCAGCCCCCACACCACCGGCCGACTTCCGATGATCGGATCGAGCGGGCCAGCCTCTAGCTCAAACGAGGCCAAGGTAGACCCATCACGGGCTTGTGCGCCTGCAAGACACGCAGTGCAGTGTCGCCGCCTCCAAGTTTGGTCGTGCCACCGCCTCCATCCTGCAACACCGCACCTGCTTATGCCTCCTTCATATCTCCTAGTCGCACACTAGCGAGCGCCGCCGCCCCGCTACTCGTACACCACCACTCCGCCCTAGAGACAATGCCATCGCGTGAAGGGAGCCCATTGGGGCGTGCCTATACTGCCCGCTCCGATCGATGACATGGCGTGGCCTCCATCACCAGTGCCGACGGTGGTAGCGGTCGGCATACATGTGCATGGGCAGCCGACCCACATTGCCCGCACGGGCATCGCCTAGTCTGGACGGGCTTGGTCCTGGATTTTAGGCCCGATGGCTGGGTCGGTCCGGGCCAGGCTTGGGCTATGCGTATCAAAAATTTAAGGAAAGGCCCGACTCGTGGCCCACATGCCTGGCGGGCTTTGGGGCTTTTTGTCCGGGTAGGCTGGGATCGGGCCTAGATTTTGTCCCGTGGCCTTTTTCTAGCCCGGACCGAAGCCCGACATGACTCGAGATATGCCCAGGTATATCGAACGGTGATGGAGGATCGGGTTGTTTCTTCTAGGGTTTCTTGGGGGCCTCCGGGGCCACCCTCGCGTGAGTGGCTAGAGGTTTTTCCTTCTTTTCCCCCGATACTTGGACTGCTATTTAGTTAGATCTAACAACATGGATTAACATAATCGTATGCCTAATGTTTTATCTGAAATGGGGGATCCCTGGCCTCTGCATCCTAGGACGCACACATCCTATATTAATAAAACAAGTATGGCGCACAAAGTCACAAAAAGGTAGAGTATTACATCTCAATGATTAGATAAGGTTGATATAAACACCAACCATCTGAACAAAGATAAAAGTCTCACAAGAGAGCGCATATAGTAGCTAGACATCTGTTAATCTACTAGTATGCCGCCAGGAAGCCTGGTTAAAAATATCCGAAGCAACCATCACGAGATTGCACCCGAAAACCATGGGTTGTTGTTGATGCTCCGGGAGGAGGATTACTCAGAGTTGAATCCAATGTGACACCATATGAATAACTTGCAAAAAAGATGAAACTCCGGCCTTGTTAAAAATAATGTTATTTTGACATTTCCAAATGGACCAACATAAAGCCCAAACGCCTACACATATTCTGTCTTTATTCGCTTTATCCACTCCGTTAAGCCAATTCTCAAATATATTAGTGATATTGGTTGGAAGTGGGAGATTGTATGTGAAAAATACAATACGCCATATAATCTTAGCAAAAGGACATGGAAGAAGTAAATGTCCAACTGTTTCATCTTCATCACGAAAGCAACATTTTTTACATCCATTCCAATTCCTCTTCGTGAGATTATCCTTAGTTAACAACACTTTACTATTCATAATCCACATAAAAATCTTAATTTTCAGTGGCATTTTTAACTTCCATAGATAACATGTGGGGAAACACGGGTGTCCATTCATAAGATTCTTATACATTGGACTTAATAGTGAAAACTCCCTTCTTAGTTAACCTCCATATAAACGTATCATGTTTGTCTAGCAAAGTTATTGCCATCAACCTCTAACATAAATGTAGTCTTGCATCCCATTAATTCCCAATTAAACTCAGTCTAAATCCGATGTTTATGAGATAAAACGGCGTGAACAGGTACATTCTTCCTATGGACGATGTTATGTAAAGCGGGGTATTGTTTTGCGAGAGGTAGCTCTCCTAACCAAACATCTTCCCAGAATCGAGTGCCTCTCCCATCACCAATTTTAAAAGATCCCCTAACAAAGAACTCATCTTTTAATCTCATTAGCCCTTTTTAAAATGGTGAGTCGGTCGGTTTGGCTTCAACTTGTGCTAGAGTTTTTTTTTCTAGATACTTGTTGTGTAGCAACTCTTGCCACACCCCTTCTTTTTTCAATAGTTTATACAACCAATTGCTTAATAAACATTTGTTTTTATGTTCTAGCACCTCTACACCCAAACCACCCTGATCTTTGGGTCGGGAAACATTTGTTTTTATGTTCACCACTTTGAAAAAAAAATCATGAGCGATAAAAGTTCAATCTTTTCCTTACACCCTTTGATATTTCCAGAAAAGATAACATGAACATGGGCATGCTTGTTAGTACTAAATTTATTAAGAAAAATCGATCCCCATAGGATAAGAGCTTTTCTTGCCAACAACCGAACTTATCCTCGAATCGGTTTTCTACCGGATTCCACTAAGAGTTTTGAAGCTTCATGTGATGTATAGGCACCCCAAGGTACCTAAACGGTAAAGACCCTGACTCGCATCCGAAAATCTCCTTATGGACATGTTCTTGTTCAGCAGCTTGTCCAAAGAATAGATCTCCCTTTTGTGGAAGTTATTTTTTAGTCCTGATAACTATTCGAAAATGCATAGAATGAGTTTCATATTGACAGCTTTCTGAAAATCATGTTCCATGAACAAGATTGTATCATCAGCATATTGTAGGATATACACTCCCCCTCGACAAGATGGGGTATTAGTCCACCAACCTGGCCATTCTCTTTTGCTCTAGCAATAATAACATCAAGCATACCATTCACAATGTTAAATAACATAGGAGATAAAGGGAATCCTTGTCTAAGTCCATTGCGCGTCTAAAAATAATGTCCTATGTCATCATTGACACGAATGCATACACTTCCACCTCGTACAAAATTGTCGATCCTCTTGCACCACAATGGATCAAAACCTTTCATGCGAGGACTTATTTAAAGAAAGGCCACTTAACTTTATCATACGCATTCTAAAAGTCAATTTTAAATAAGACCCCACCCATTTTCTTGATATGAATCCCATGGATGGTATCATGTAAAACTACCACACATTCAAGAATATGATGTCCAGGCATAAAAGTTGTTTGTGTGGTTCTAATTATTTTGTGAGCAATCACTGTAATACGATTACTCGCTACCTTTGTAAAAAGTTTGAAATTGATATTGATAAGACAAATTGGTCAGAACTACATTTTCCTTTTTGGGCAGCAAGGTGACAACACCAAAGTTTAGTTTAAACATGGGTAGTTAGGCTACATGCAACGATGCAAATAATGCCATCAAATCATGTTTAATAACAGCCCAAAAAGTTTGATAGAACTCTGCTGGGAATCCATCAGGCCCTGGTGCCTTATTGTGCTCCATCGAAGATATGTCTACTAACACTTCTTGTTAGGAAAAATCAGATGTTAGAATCTCATTCTCCTCAAGTGAGACCTGCGGTATGTCATGATTCATTTCCTCCATAAGAGTGAATATTGGGAGTCGGCTCCCCAAACAGTTTCTTATAGTATTTAGAGAGATATATTTCCAGATTCTCCTCTACCACAATGGTCCCTTTGTCTTGTTCTAATTGTAAGATCTTCTCCTTCCTATGTTTTCCATTAGCTATTAGATAAAAATATTTAGTATTGTTACCTCCCTCCTGAATATGCTTGACTTTGGCCCGCTGAGCCCACTTGGACTCCTCATCACGCCGAAGTTTTGTCACTTGTTCATTTGCATTTCTCAATTCCTTTCTTTGTTCTTCAGAAAGTGGTGTAGTTTTAGCCTTTATATCTAAGTCTTCAATAATGGATAATAGTCTTTTCTTTTCTTCCTTATATTTCCCAATTTTATTTTTAGCCCAACCACATAGGAAACGACGTAAAGGTCTAATTTTGTGCTGCCATCATTCAATGGGCGTTTCACCATATGACACAGAAGCCCATTCAGTAGCTACCATGTCAAAAAAGCCCTCTTGTTTTAACCACGAGAGTTTGAATGAGAATCTCGGGTTATTTCCCAAGTGAGCTTGAATCCCTGAGTCAATCAGAAGCGGTGTACGATCCGACCCCGACCGTGTAAGAGCTCGGAATGTGACTATAGGGAATTTTTGTTCCCACTCTACACTAGATAGAATTAGATCAAGTTTTTCATATGTAGGTGTTTCTCTAAGATTTGCCCATGTAAATTGTCTACCAGAGAGAACAATCTTTCGTAGGTTTAGAATTTTAATGATCGCATAAAAGAAAGGCTAACATGTATTCAAATTATCATTATTTTTATCTTCTCTTTTCCTCAAAATATTGAAATCACCCCAACAAGCAAAGGAAGGGTCTTGTTTTCACAAACTCGCACTGCAAGGAACTCATTCTTGAGGTTATCTTGTGCCGCCCCATAAATAGGAACAAGAATCCATCCAAAACCATAATGACAACATTTCACATGAATTTTCACACAGTAATCACCCGCGTCAACCTTGTTAACTTGTAGTATTACCGTGTTAATACCTACAAGGATACCACCAGAATGCCCATCGGGTGGTAAGCAGAACCATGCGAAGTCCAACCCAGGTGTTAGATGTTTAAGAAATGGAACCATAAAATTAGACTGCACTGTTTCCAACAAACCAACAGAGTCCAATTTTTGTTCTTTAATAATCTCACATGTAAATAAATGTTTAGTCGTATCACGGAAAACTTCACTATTCCATATCATGCCTTTTAAACCCTAGATTTTAATATATTTTCTTTATTCTCACCGCCTCGACGAACCGTAGTAATGTCATATTCCCTCCGATTCATATTAATTGTCGATGAGTCGGATGTATCTAGCACTAAACCATGTCTAGATACATCCAATTCCGTGACAATTAATATGGATCGGAGGGAGTACTATTTTTTCTTGCACCCACGCGCTAGCTGAGGCCCTTTAACCAGATTCTCGGCAAGATCATCTAGCCCAACCACCTTTTGTTCTACTAAATCGTCACATAGATTAGCAACCGTAGACACTAAAATACTTGGTGCCCCAATATTATTTGTATCATTCTTTACAGAATTGTGTTGTATTAAAGTCAAAGTTCTATTGAATTTATTATCATTTATCAAATTTGCTGCAGCGTTTCTTTGTGATGACGATTCCCCCAAAGATACCTCAACTGATTGTGCTCTGTCTATAATATCAATAATGAAAAAATACATGATTGAAAATGTTGGATTTAAATTCGTACAATTAAAGCCATCACGTTGCTGCACCAAATCCACTGCTTGCTCAGCTGTGTGGCGTCAGCATTGGGCTAAGCCCTAACACGGTTGCTTGACCACACCTCTGTAGCTGCGCCCATCGGGATGCCTCCAAAAGCAATCACCTCCGCCAGCGATGTCGCCTTCCTCACGAGAATAGCTCGAATCGAAGCTGCATTAGGGTGGCCGAACTGACTTTGAGCCCATGCTCCCCTCTTTGTCTTGTGGAGTAAAAGGTGTGCCCATCTTCATGGTTTTGGGTATCACCTCCTGAATACATCCATCCTTCTCCGTGTCTCCCACAACCTCCTCTCTACAGACTATATCAGAAGATGCGTCAGGATCCTCCCGCCGACCAGGCGTGGGCGACATGAGCTCTAGCTCATGTTCCATCAACGGCTGTTGCCTGGGCATCGTCATTGGCGTGCTCGCTGTTGCGCAGATGCCAGTAGCCACGGCCACATTTTGCTCCCCATGTACATCCCGCGCACATATATTAGTAGAAGAAGCATCTATATCCTCAACAAACAATTGTTGAAACGATGGTGACTCTCCTGTCGCCACCATTCCATCTTTGGAAAGCGAAGTACAACAAGTAGTCATCATTGACATATTTTTATCTCGTTTGCTAAGTGTGTCAGCCTCAAGTTCCTTAATAGATGAATCTTAAGCCACATCATTGATGGCGTCGTGGACACCTTACCAAAAGAAGGCCCCAAACTCTCAACCATTGTAGGCGCAACAATGCGTGATGGTGTTACCGTAAAAGGTAAGCTCACCTCATCCATCATATGTAGATGAAAACCACCTACATGAACACAAGGAGAAGATGGCAGCGCTGCCGTTTGAACCCCTCCCGGTGGTGCATGACTCCCACGTCCATTTAGAGAGTCGTCCTCCTTACTAGTAGTTTGATCCATTGGTTTATCTTCCTCCATACAGTTTGTAACATCTTTATTACCTTTATTAGCTTCATCCTCTCCATCCTTTATATTTTTTGGATCCCTCATTAGTTCATCTTGAACCCTAAGACCACGTGAACTCTCCACCAGAAAGTCCAGTCTATAAAACCCTCTTTTTATCCAAATGTCAAGATAAGGTGGAATAAATTCTGGATCCACATAATATACCAAAACCCTAACAATGTCGTGCTACCTAGTGTATGGCATATCCACTGCCTTGGTTTTTCCCAAAAGATACCCAAGTCCCCATAATGTTAGAAAATCTCCTCTGACATCTTCTGGAACTCCACCAATCTGTACCGAAACCTCTGGCAGCAAGAATAAAGGTTAATTAACCACTCCCCACTCATCAAACTTAAGATAAAAAAGAGTGTCGGGGATTTGATATTTCTTACTTGTTTTCATCCACTAAACCTCATCTTTAGTAGGGAATTTCTCCTTAAACAAGTTATATTGAAACTAAATCACTTCCCAGGTGTAATTCGAAGAGAGCACAAGCCTCTTAAGAATTTCAATAACTTGAGCCACCGTCGATGAACCACATTCGACGTATACCCTACCAACCATTGAATTCTCAACTCTTGGTCTATAGGTTTCTGTTATAGGTAGTTCAAGGAACATGAGCTTATTGTTACCAAGACCATGTACCACCACCATGAATGGTTCCGTAGGAGAAAACAAAAAAATTCCTACGTTGGAACTCCCTAACGCCCAAGATCTATCTATGTAGTAATGCAGTAACGATTAGAGTGTATAGAATACATACCCTTGTAGACGGTACGCAGTTAATGTTCCGACGAGAACATGGTTAAAGTAGCCGGACTCGTGGCCGACCTCAAGGTCGTGAAGCTCCTCGCAGGTCACCCCTTGCTCTATCTTCATCGTGCAGCAGCTCCGGCTCACGACATCCAAGATGCCCTCTTATGAGGCACCCTCGAGGTTTCGTACACATACGGTGTATGATGACGACCTCCGGCTCCCCGATTCGCCGAGACTGCGGAACTAGATCTCCGGCTAGGAATCCCCGCAACACAACGGTGCGTCGTGGTGAAGCCTTGTTCGCACAGCCTATACATGGGGGCCATGATCACAAGGGAGAGATAGAGAGAGAGAGAAGAGAGAAAGTCAACCAAAGCACTTATCTATTTTGTGTGTTTGGTGTTGTGTGTCTATTCCCACCCATGGACACCCCTTTATATAGGGGAGGGAGGTGTGCCCTCCCCTTTGGGTTTCCCATGTGAGACTAAACAAGGGAGATAGGAGGGAGGCGCCATGGGCCCTTAGGGCACCATGGGCCATCCGGACAGGGGTGGGCCCCATCCCGCGGATAGCCCAAGGCTGGCCGGGTGGGCCCCATGTGATGGCTAGGCCTTGGTCGCTTTGGCCCTTCCCTCTTTCGGTTTTCCCTCATGGGCCCTTTTTCCCTAGGAATTTGGTCCATTAGTGGAATACTCTTTCAAATTAGATTTTAATATTATATTTAATACTAATTGCATTAATTAACATGTAAATACATATTACAAAATACGATTTGACTCGAAACACCTTTCGTCTCCCTTTCGTTTTCCTCCGAACGACTTCGAAACTTTCCTGGAACGATTCCGGTTCTCTCACGGAACTTTTCCGATTTTCTTTTCTCTTTCATATGGTGATTCCAACTTATAGAGGATATCTAGATCATCGTACCCTTAGGTGTATTTCCACACTGCTCGGAATGACACATACATGATCTCCATCAATGATCAATAGAGGGACCGGGATGCCCATAATAACCCCTGTGCATTCAACAATGATAATGTCGTTTGAACCATAAAACGTCGAGTCCAATTCCCTTTGTTTCTCCGATACGACTTGTCCAATATTCAATCATTGATATCATATATCTTGTTCAATCTCGTTATCACAAGTTTTGTTTTACTTATTACCGCGATATTACATCTCCGTGACCCAGTCACATGTTGCAATATTTATGGATGTAATCTCACCAAGCCGGTCGTATGTATATTACCCGTCACGTGGGTGAACAAATCCCGCTCTTGAGTGATATGTCATCTACTGTTCCAATGAATACCTGGACACATCTTTATGATCACTATATCACCAAGTGACGTTTGATGCAGTCAATGCAGCCTCGGGAAACAGTGAGTAATATGATCTCACGGTCTAAGGAGAATGAGACTACATTTCTAACTATTGTAACAATGAACTTTGTGACTTAGTCGTGTCGCAATCTTTGGGTAATGTACATCACATCATTCACCAATGATATGACCTTATTGTGAATTGGCATAAATGCCCCATGATCAGGAAACCTTGATCATCTCTTGACCAACGAACTAGTATGAATAGAGACTACTAGAGACTTGGTTTGTTTCATACCATACACCTGTACCAATATTTTCACTTGATACAGTTATAGCACAATATAAAACTATTACAAACTAATTGAGATATGATAATAAAAACCCAATTATTATTTGGCTCTAGGGCATATCTGTTGGGTCCACAGCATATAAAACAAAAAATTTCCTACGATGAGAACTACACGCCAAGATCTATCTACTAGGTACAAAGCAACGGGTGGACATACATCCAACGAGAACTTACCCTCGAAGACAACGAGTTTTGTTAACGAGTAGGAACTCGTGGTTGATGTAGTCGTACACTTGCCAATCTCAAGATCGTGAGGAAGTCCGAGCGCCGCAACTCAGCAGCGCATCCGTACTCGCACACACGTTCAAGCCACCGGACAACCTCCACCTCCTCGCTCCAGCGTTCCAGCGGAAGCAGCAACTCCTTCCAAACGAAATGCCACCGGGAACATGTATCTCGCTAATCCGAGACCATGTGGGAATAATTCTAGAGGGGGAGAGAGATCCTTCACAAGGAGGTGTGAGGAAGAAGCAGGAGGAGGAGGGCCTTTTATAGGAGGAGGGGGGTGCCCCTCCTCTCCATGGCCGGCGCATGGGGGGTGACCCCTCACCTCCCCCATTCATGTGGTGGTAACCCCTCCACATTAAAATGCCTCTTCACATTCCCTTTTAAAGTCCCCACTTTAAATGCATTAAAATTCTCCAAGTTTAATGCTCTCTCATTTAATAAAACTCTTTTATTAAATTTATTCAGAATTTTGTTAATTACTTTAATTAACAAACATTCACATATAACCCCTTGCAATATTTCAATATCACATGCAGAACCACTTTCTGCAATTTCACCCGAAACAATTTCCGGTTTCTATCGAAACAATTCCTGCGCTTTGCAATTCTTTCGTCTGAAACATATGTGCTCCAAAATGGTGTCCGTTAACTCTTAAGTGTGTCACCCTACGGTTCACGAATAATGCAGACATGATTGAGACTCCTCTCAGATCAATAGTCAGAAGCGGGACCTGGAGATCCATACTGACTCCTGCATATTCAACGATGACTTCTGTGATCATGAGAACCTTTAACGCTTGTAATTTAATCCCTTTGTCTCATGATATAATACATGTCCGAGATTCGATCATCGGTATCCAAATACCTAGTTTGATCTCGTTACCGACATGCACTCTTTTCTCGTTCCCGTGATATAACATTCTAGTGATCACATCACTTGCTTGCAAGCTATCTCAATGTGATATCACCGAGAGGGCCCAAAGTATATCTATCCGTCATCGGGATTGACAAATTCCACTCTTGATCCATGAGCCTCAACATAACACCTTCGTAGTACTGAACCCATCTTTATAGTCACCCTGTTACGGTGTGATGTTTGATGTTATCAAGATACTCTTCAGGTGTTAGCAATTAACATGATCTCATGGTCTAAGGATAAAGATTACTTCGTATGATGTTATAGCAATATAAACATAATGACTTGATCGTAATGCTATACTTCGGATGAATGTTCATCACATCATTCCACCAATGATGTGACCTTGTTATTAACAACATCCAATGTCCATGATCAGGAAACCTTGATCATCTTGTTAATCAACAAGCTAGTTGATACATTGCAAATGTATTTATAATTTTTTATGTTCCATGATTGGTTTTATCCACTTTCTTGTGTTTTGTTCCAACTTTGAAGTACTTTTCATATGATTTCTTGGACTAACCTATTAACAAGAGCCACAGTGCCAGCTGCCTGTTTTCTGCTGTTTTTGGTTCCAGGAAAGTCAGAAAATGAATATTTTCGGAATTGGACGGGACAAAAGCCAAAGTGCCTATTTTTCCGGAAGGGATCAAGTGCCGGAATACGAGACGGAGAAGGGCCAGGGGCCGGCCACACCACCTGGCCGCGCGGCCAGGCCTGGCCCGCGCCAGGGGGTGGTGTGGTGGCTCCCGGCACCCCTCGGCCTCTCCTTACACCTATATATTGCCTTCGGGACGAAAACCCTAAGTACCTGATCAAAAATCCACGAAAGAGTCTGTAGCCGCCGTCAGCTCCATCCCTAGATCGGGAGGGACCTGAAGCTCTTCCCGGCACCCTGCCAGAGAGGGGAATTCACCCTGGAGGCCTTCTTCATCACCATGCAAGCCTCCGTTGTGATGCGTGAGTAGTTCGTCTTTGGACTACGGATCCATGTAGTAGCTAGATGGCTGGTTCTCCTCCCTTGTGCTTTAATGTTTAGATCTTGTGAGCTCCATTCATGATCAAGATCATCTATTTGTAATTCTGCATGTTGTGTTTGCGGGGATCCGATGGATATTGAGATGTTATTTCAGATTGATTATTGATTCTATCCTTTGTTCATAGAACAATCGTATTGTTTACTTTACACGTAGTTTGTAAAGCTGTAATCTGTTGCTTGCAACTTAAAACTGGAGGGGGTTCGGATGATAACCTGAAGGTGGATTATTAGTCATAGATGGAGTTGGATGGCGGTCTATGTATTATGTTGTAATGCCCAATCAAGTCTCAAAGGAGTCAAGATGATTAGTATATGCATGTATTGCTTTCTCGGTGTTTGTCAATTGCCCCGCTGTAATTTGTTCACCCAGCATGTTATCTATCTAAGGAGAGCCACCTCTAGTGAACTATGGATCCCGGTCCTTTTCTTTACATACAATCTATAAACTGTTTACTGCTTTGTGTTTACTTTCTGCAAACTTTTACTTCTTTCCATTCGATACGTTTAATCCTTTGTTTTCCGCAAAACACGGTGAGATTGACAACCTCATCGCAAGTGGGGAACAAAGTTCTATGGTTATGTTGTGCAGGTCTCCTCGTTGCTACTAGCACCGGTAGTGCGCCCTGCCAAAGCTCAGCTAGTAACACCTTTGGGGTGTTTCCTTACTCCTACTGGTTCGATTAAACCTTGGTTTCATAACTGGGGGAAACTTGTTGCTGTGCTCATCATACCTTCCTCTTGGGGTTCCCAACGAGCTCTACATCAACCACGAGCCATCAACACTTTTCTGGGCGCCATTCATTGAGCCATCACTAGTCTATAAGAGAGGCATAACTAGGAACCCTTTTTGTTTATTAAACACACATGTATTGATGTTTCCGATCAATACAATTCTAGCATGCAAAATAAACATCTATCATATATAAGGAATACATAATAACAACTTTATTATTGCCTCTCAGGGCATATTTCCTTCAGTCTCCCACTTGCACTAGAGACAATAATCTAGTTCACATAGTGATAAATCTAACACCCATGGAGTTTTGGTGTTGATCATGTTTTGACCTAGGGAGAGCTTTAGTCAACGGATCTTCAACATTTAGGTCCGTGTGTACTTTACAAATCTTTATATCTCCATCCTTGACATGCTCGCGGATGGAGTGAAACCGGCGCTTTATATGCTTGGAATTCTTGTGAGACCTCGGTCCCTTTGCATTGGCTATGGCTCCATTGTTGTCACAATAGATCACCATTGGGTCCAATGCACTAGGAACCACACCTAGTTCCGTAATGAACTCTTTCATCCAAACCGCTTCCTGCGCCACTTCTGAAGTAGCAACATATTCCGCCTCCGTCGTTGATCCAGCCACCACAGGTTGTTTGGAACTCCTCCAACTAACTGCTGCTCCATTCAAGAGAAACACGTATCCGGATTGAGACTTAGAGTCATCCAGATCGGTGTCAAAGCTAGCATCGACATAACACTTAGCGACTAGCTCTTCTTCACCTCCGTATATAAGAAACATATCCCTAGTTCTTCTCAACTACTTGAGGATGTTCTTGACCGCTATCCAGTGTTCCGAACCTGGATCAGATTGGTACCTACTAGTCAAACTAATAGCATGTGCAACATCCGATCTTGTACATAGCATGGCATACATAATAGAGCCTATGGCTGAGGCATAGGGTATCTTATCCATCATCTCTCTTTCTTTCGCCGTAGCCGGACTTTGAGTCTTACTCAATGTCTTGCCTTGCAACATAGGTAAGAACCCCTTCTTACTTCCGTCCATATTAAAGTTCTTTAATATCTTATCAAGGTATGTACTCTACGATAGCCCAATTAGGCGCCTTGATCTATCTCTATAGATTTTAATGCCTAATATATATGAGGCTTCACCAAGGTCTTTCATCGAAAATTTGCTGTTTAGATAACTTTTAACACTGTTTAAAAGATCTATATCATTTCCAATCAATAATATGTCATCCACCTATAATATAAGAAATGCCACATTGCTCCCACTTACTTTCTTGTAAATACAAGCCTCTCCATAAGTTTGGACAAATCTAAACTCTTTGATCACCTCATCAAAGCGGAGATTCCAACTCCGGGATGCTTGCTTCAGTCCATAGATGGATCGCTGAAGTTTGCATACCTTATTAGCATCCTTAGGATCGACAAAACCCTTAGGTTGTATCATATACAACTCTTCTTCAATATTACCATTGAGAAACGCAGTTTTGACATCCATTTGCCATATTTCATAATCGAAATATGCAGCAATTGCTAACATAATCCTAACTGACTTAAGCATCGCTACGGGAGAGAATGTCTCATCGCAGTCAAATCCTTGAATTTGTCGAAACCCCTTTGCGAAAAGTCGAGCCTTATAGATGGTCACATTACCATCAGCATCAGTTTTTCTTTTGAAAATCCATTTACTCTCAACGGCCTTTCGATCGTGAGGTAAGTCCACCAAGGTCCAAACTTGGTTCTCGTACATGGATTCCATTTCGGATTTCATGGCTTCTAGCCATTTGTTGGAATCCGGGCTCATCATCGCTTCTTCATACATCATAGGGTCATCCATTTCATCAACCATGAAATTTACAATAGGATTGTCGTACAGTTCAGGAGCTGCACGTGTCCTGCTTGACCTGCGAGGTTCGGTAGTGGCCTCTTTCGGAGTTTCATGATCAATATCATTAGCTCTCTCTTCATTAGGTGAAGTCAACTCAGAAACAACTTCCGGTGCTAAGTGCAGGCACCAAATAACAATTATTTAGGTTTATAACTAATCCCGATGGCATATGGAGAGGCAGCGTTCCGACGGCGATCACATCAACTCTTGATCCATTGCCGACCCGCATTGTGACCTCATCCCTTGCTAGTTGTTGCTTGTTCCACAACCCCTGAATCGAGTTACATATATTAGCAACTGATCCCGTATCAAATACCCAGGTGCTACTGCGAGTACTAGTCAAGTACACATCAATAACATGTATATCACATATACCTTTGTTTGACTTGCCGGAATTCTTGTCCGCCAAATACTTGGGGCAGTTGCGCTTCCAATGTCCAGTCCCCTTGCAATAGTAGCACTCGGTATCGGACTTAGGGCCAGCTCGAGGTTTCTTTTTAGGCGCGGCAACAGATTTTCCACCCTTCTTTCCCTTGTCCTTGACTTTCTTGTCCTTCTTGAAACCGGTGGTCCTATTGATCATCAACACTTGATGTTCTTTCCTAATCTCCACTTCTGCAGTCTTAAGCATTGACAAAAGCTCGGGAAGAGTCTTCTTCATGCCCTGCATATTATAGTTCATCACGAAGCTCTTGTAGCTAGGTGGCAGAGATTGGAGAACATGATGTATGCCCAAGTCATTGGGAATCGTTATTCCCAAGGACACAAGCTTATCGGTGTACCCAGACATTTTGAGTACAGGCTCACTAACGGAGCTGTTCTCCTCCATCATGCAGCTAAAGAACTTTTCAGTAGCATTATAAGTCTCTACGGTAGCATGGGTATCGAAAAGCATTTTCAATTCTCCCATGGTATCAAAAGCATTGCCATTTTTGAAACGCTTTCGAAGTTCTGGCTCTAGCCCATACAGTATGCCGCAATGAACTAAGTTGTGGTCCTCCTGACGAGTCACATAGACATTCTTTTCCTCGTCAGGGGCATTAGGAGCTGGTGGGGGGCCTAGCGGCGCATCTAGCACATATTGATTTTGTGCAGCAGTGAGGAGAATCCTCAAATTCATAGCCTAGTTGGTGAAGTTGCTACCATTCGTAGCAAGTTTCTCTTTCTCCATGAACACATTGAAATTAAAAGCAGGTGGTGCCATCTACAACAGAATTTGTAAAGTTTATTTAGACTAAGTTTATGATAGATTGAGTTCAACTAATCCAAATTACTAATGAACTCCCACTCAAAAACGACATCCCTCGTTTCCTTTTGGTGATTACATGAACCAAATCCACTACACCAAGTCCGATCATCACATGAGTCGGTGTAGCTTCAAAGGCGAGCATCTATATGGGCATCATATCAACTATATGATTCATGCTTAACCTTTCGGTCCGTGTTCCGAGGCCATGTCTGTACATGCTAGGCTCGCCAAGTAAGAACCTTAGTACTCGCATGTGTAAAACTGTCTTACACCCGTTGTAAGAAAGCGTAGAGTCGAGTACACCCGATCATCACGTGATGTCTCGAAACACGATCCATAGAACATTGCATACTCAAGGAAGAACACATTTTATCTTGATATCTAAATGAGGGATCATCTTACAATGCTACCAAAAGCACCAAACTAGCAGTATAAGATGCTAACATCTAATGTGTAAAGTGAGATCATATGGTCCATGCATTTGATATCTATCATTTGCATCGTGGTATGATCTCTATCATTCCTTTGGGTGTAAGGCCAAGGTCTATGAAACTTACAAGTTGAATGTGTTGTAAGAGTATCTATCATACATCTACTTACAACAATACCATATCAATACACTAGCCCAGCAACGATCTAAACTAGACGCCTCTAATTTATCAATTGAAAGTTTTACGTGGCTTAGGGCTTTCGGAGATAGAACTGTTCTCACCTACGAACATGAACCACAACGAGGATAACCAAGTTATTAGCAACTCATTGTAAATCAGATATTGACTATAGTAGGAGAGACAGACACCCGTCAGCCACTCATGCAAAACAAGTTGTATGTCAGTCGTGGAACCGGTCTCATGTACGATGACATGTAAGGTTGGTCCGGGCCGCTTCATCTCACTATGCCACTAATATCCAAAATACATAGAAGATGCAATAACATGATCATCATCGCCCACATATAAACATATGTGTACTACCCGTGCAAAGCACCTACGCATAGATCGGGTTCTGATACCACTTTTGGGTCCACAGTATAGAAAACAAAAAATTCCTACGATGAGAACTACACGCCAAGATCTATCTACTAGGTACAAAGCAACGGGTGCACATACATCCAACGAGAACTTACCCTCGAAGACAACAAGTTTTGTTAACGAGTAGGAACTCGTGGTTGATGTAGTCGTACACTTGCCTATCTCAAGATCGTGAGGAAGTCCGAGCGCCGCAACTCAGCAGCGCATCCGTACTCGCACACACGTTCAAGCCACCGGACAACCTCCACCTCCTCTCTCCAGCGATCCAGCGGAAGCAGCAACTCCTTCCAGACGAAATGCCACCGGGAACATGTATCTCGCTAATCCGAGACCATGGGGGAATAATTCTAGAGGGGGAGAGAGATCCTTCACAAGGAGGTGTGAGGAAGAAGGAGGAGGAGGAGGAGGGCCTTTTATAGGAGGAGGGGGGGTGCCCCTCCTCTCCATGGCTGGCGCATGGGGGATGACCCCTCACCTCCCCCATTCATGTGGTGGTAATCCCTCCACATTAAAATGCCTCTTCACATTCCCTTTTAAAGTCCCCACTTTAAATGCATTAAAATTCTCCAAGTTTAATGCTCTCTCATTTAATAAAACTCTTTTATTAAATTTATTCAGAATTTTGTTAATTACTTTAATTAACAAACATTCACATATAACCCCTTGCAATATTTCAATATCTCATGCAGAACCACTTTCTTCAATTTCACTCGAAACAATTTCCGGTTTCTATCGAAACAATTCTTGCGCTTTGCAATTCTTTCGTCTGAAACATATGTGCTCCAAAATGGTGTCCGGTAACTCTTAAGTGTGTCACCCTACGGTTCGCGAATAATGCAGACATGATTGAGACTCCTCTCATATCAATAGTCAGAAGCGGGACCTGGAGATCCATACTGACTCCTGCATATTCAACGATGACTTATGTGGTTGTGAGAACCTTTAATGCTTGTAATTTAATCCCTTTATCTCATGATATAATACATGTCCGAGATTCGATCATCGGTATCCAAATACCTAGTTTGATCTCGTTACCGACATGCACTCTTTTCTCGTTCCCGTGATATAACATTCTAGTGATCACATCACTTGCTTGCAAGCTATCTCAATGTGATATCACCGAGAGGGCCCGGAGTATATCTATCCATCATCGGGATTGACAAATTCCACTCTTGATCCATGAGCCTCAACATAACACCTTCGTAGTACTGAACCCATCTTTATGGTCACCCTGTTACGATGTGACGTTTGATGTTATCAAGATACTCTTCAGGTGTTAGCAATTAACATGATCTCATGGTCTAAGGATAAAGATTACTTCGTATGATGTTATAGCAATATAAACATAATGACTTGATCATAATGGTAAACTTCGGATGAATGTTCATCACATCATTCCACCAATGGTGTGACCTTGTTATTAACAACATCCAATGTCCATGATCAGGAAACCTTGATCATCTTGTTAATCAACAAGCTAGTCTATAAGAGAGGCATAACTAGGAACCCTTTTTGTTTATTAAACACACATGTATTGATGTTTCCGATCAATACAATTCTAGCATGCAAAATAAACATCTATCATATGTAAGGAATACATAATAACAACTTTATTATTGCCTCTCAGGGCATATTTCCTTCAATATCTCCTTCACGCTGTAGGTTTAGAAGCAAGAAAAGGTGGACAAAAAGAAGTAATATGCTTTGGCGATTCGCAATTGTCACCAATAATGACTATGCAATCTTCGTGAAAGTGTCCCTCTTGACTACATCTAAAACACCGCAACTTATCATTCTTCTTTAGTTTTTGTTGCAGGCCCATTACCATCCATCACCATATCAGAGACCATCGCAGAATATTTAGTGAGAGTCGCTGCTTGCTGCACGAGAACATCCCCATCACTAGGCGTTGGCGCGAAAGCCGAACCGCCCACGGCAGTCTTCCTTGACGCCGTGACAGGCTGCCCTGTGGCCATGGCATACTACCCCTATGCCGCGGAAGAGCACGTCTTCCCCGCAGAAATCTATCCAGCCACAACCATACTCGGAGATGTCCCAGGTCCAGCCTGCTTCCCTGACGTTGTTGACCACGGCAAGACGAAGACACCACTCTGCGCCACCGCTGCGACCGCATCAACAACTTGCTTGAGCAGATTCTGGTCCAAGGTACCCCCAGAAGTATTGTTGTGTTGTCCACTATTACTGTTTTTGTTGTGAAAATTTATATTCTTATTAGCTCCATAATTTATCCGACCACCGTTGCCTCCACCATTCCAATTCTGACCACCTCCAAGGGAATCCCTAAACTCATATTGACGTATATTCTGATATCCAATGTCGTTTCCATTGTTAAAACCCTCTTGGTTATTAAACCGGATCCTCCCTGAAAACCACCAACAGCTCCACCTCAGAAATAATTCTGACCATTGTAACCTCTGGTTTGATTACCAGACTCATACCTTTGATTTATAATCCTGGACTCCCGCCATGCCACTAGACTCACTAGCATAGAAGTTTCCTCCCCCATTGGGATTGAAGTTGGCGTTGTTCCCACGACCTCTCCCAGGATTTGCATTGTTGTAGTAGTTGTTGAATTACCCACGACCACCGCCAGGTCCGTTCCCCCTCCCAGGGCCACCACCGCCACCGCCATCATGGATCATCTCGGAATCAAGTTGCCGCCAAGGTAGGGTTTGGCTTTCTCAGAGATACGACCGAGGATGGGTACACCTCTGGACGTGGATTTATTGTCTTTGCGGAGGAGGGGTGTTGCTCGCATTCTGGTTGGTATGTTCGATATTACGGTGTTTAAGAGGCAGGATGCTTTGGGTTCCTTTCTTACTTCTGATGCTGTGGTTAAGCTAAAGGGGTATGAACTGAGGTTCAGGATTGAGCCTACAGGGTATGTTCCGGAGCCAGATTTTTCACCTTTCTTTTGGAGACGGCCGCATGATGACTCTGGGAGTGATGGTATGGGGAACAACAGTGACGACGTGATGGACACCTCAAACACTGCTGCTCCGCCCCAGGGGGACGGATCTTCTTCTGGACAGCCCTCCAGCCAGGGGGGTCCTTCCTCTTCCTCGACATGGCAGATTCTACCGACAGTTTACGCGGTTACTCCATTTAATGCTTCTCCTTCAAATCCGTGTGGAAAGGAACTTCTGGATGCTTTGCCGTTGGATTCTCCGCTACGTGGGAGTGGCTTGTCTGCTGGCTCGCCGCGGGTTTCGCCTGCCCAGTTACAGGAGGCTCTTCGGTCGGTCAAGAGGTCTTCTCCTGTCGTGGTCGCACCGGCTAGGTGTAGGCGGAACGTCTTGGGTCGGTCCATCCCTAGGACGGAGCCGGTGCTAGAGGAGGTCTCTGCGGAGGAGGTGGCCGATGGGCTGGCCCAGGCGGGGTGGCCCATTGTCTCGTCCCCCATCACGGACAGCCACGTGGTGGACCGGGGGTCGGGGCTGGCGGCCACGACTTTGAGGGCTCCTGGAGTGGCGGTGGCGGGCTCGGGGGCCCAGGCGGGGCACCCGACGATCGAGGCCCGGGTGGGGCAGCACGTGTGCGGGGACTTGGCCTAGGAGGGGTCGGGTTCCCCGCCCCTTGCGTCACCTTGCAGCCCAGGCGGGGCTATAGGTGTCCATCTTGTGCCTCCGATGATGGAGGTACCAGGGCGTAGGAGCTCCAGACATGGTACTGATGCACTCGGGGCGTCGGTCACGGATGAGGATTCGTTGGCCAAGGCCATGCGAAGGAAGGCTAAGAAGAATCTAGATTCTCATGGTATATCTCATTCGTTCCCATCTTTCCTTTCTTTTTCAACCCCTGTTATTGTTGATAAGCTTACCAATATTGGTATTAGCATGGGTAGATTTGTAAAAGGAAATTAATTTTTCGAGTTCAGTTCTGAGACATATGGAGGTTGACCGTCTAACGGTTACTCCTAAGGCTCAGTTATTCCCGACTCTTTATCAACGAAGGAGGAGGAGTTGCATGCCACAGTAGATGGTCAACTCCTCGCTCACTTAGTTGGTGAAGTGTCAGACGTGGTTTATGATGAGGCTGAGCTGGGCGCATTATATGAGCTAAAAGCTTCTGGCCGAAAATCTAAAAACCTGAAGTCTCGTAAACGGACTCGTGTATCCAAATCTACTATTGTTTCTCCGTGAATGACATGTTCTCAAATAGCAGAGGTCTTCATGACTTGGCTAAATATTTGTTTTTTGCCGATTGTGTGAGAGATTATAAGTTGGATTTTTTGGGTATTTCTGAGACTGGGAGACGGGATTTCTCACTTGCCCAACTCAATCGCCTTTCTGGTGGAGTGGACTTTATGTGGGTATCCCGCCCTCCACGGGGTAGATCTGGGGGAATTCTTTTAGGCGTCAAAGATGAGACTATGGAAGTCTTAGCTAGTTCGAATGGAGCTTTTTTATTAAGCTCCATATTCGTAACAAAGCTGATGATTTCATATGGTCTCTAGTCGTTGTTTATGGGGCTGCCCAGGATGTTTACAAGCCTGACTTTTTGCGTGAGATGGTTAATCTGGCTAAGGATAATCTGTACCCTATTCTTATAGGGGGAGATTTTAACTTTCTACGATTCCCTCATGAGAAAAGTCGAGGTCGATTCGATGAACATTGGCCTTTCATGTTTATTGTTGTCATTGACAGTTTGAACTTGAGAGAGGTTACGATGTTAGGACGACAATATACCTGGGCTAATAGTCTTCCAGAGCCTACATATGAAAAGTTGGATAGAGTGCTTATGAATACTGAATGGGAAGATAAATTCCCTATGGTAACTGTTCGGGCTTTAGAGTGTATTGAGGCTCTGTGTGATCATGCTCCTTTACTACTCTCTGTTGGAACACCATTACAAAAGACCAAACACAGTTTGAAATTCGAACTTGGATGGTTGGATCGTGATGGTTTCTATGAGTTAGTTAAGAATATTTGGGAGAAAACTGATAGTGGTCAGACGCCGATACAACGATGGAATACTAAAATGCGCGCCTTGCGCAAGTATCTTCGTGGTTGGGCTAGACACACTGCTGGAATCCTAAAAAAAGGAGAAATTATGACTTACATCTGTTATTAATGATTTAGAAGCTGTTGCGGAAGTAAGGCTCTTGATTGCACAAGAGATTGTGACTAAAACACAATCGAATGCAGACATAGCAAAACTACTCCGTGAGGAGGAACTCAAATGGTATCAACGCTCTAAAGCAAAGTTTATTCTTGAAGGAGACGCGAATACAAGATACTTTCACGCTGTTGCCAATGGCAAGCATAAAAAGAAACTTATTCACTCTCTTGTTCAGGATGAAGGTACCATTGAGGGTCAGGAGCAACTGAAATCCTATATTACTGCTTACTACAAGTCTCTGTTTGGGGCATCGCATGATAATTCGTTCTCGTTGGATGAGTCCCAAACAGCTGATATTCCTAAGGTTTCTATTGAGGAGAACAACTTTCTAACCGCCCCCTATACGGAGGAGGAGGTCAAGATAGCGGTTTTTCAAATGGAACATAATAAGGCGCCAGGACCCGATGGCTTTCCAGCGGAATTCTACCAAAAAATCTGGGAAGTCATTAAGGGGGATCTAATGCACCTTTTTGAGTTTTTACATGCTGGTCAGTTACACATTTTTAGTCTTAATTTTGGCAACATTATTTTATTACCTAAGGTTAATAATGCGGAAAGAATACAGCAGTATCGTCCTATCTGCCTTCTTAACGTTTAAAATCTTCACAAAAGTTGCTACGATTAGATTAAATTCTATTGCTGATCATGTTGTACGCCCATCTCAAACTGCTTTTATGCAAGGAAGAAACATCTTAGACGGTGTAGTAATCCTGCATGAAACAATCCATGAACTACACTCCAAGAAATTAAATGGGATATTGTTCAAGATTGACTTTGAGAAGGCTTATGACAAAGTTAATTGGTCTTTTCTCCAGCAAACACTCCGAATGAAAGGTTTTTCGAAGGAGTGGTGTGCTCTCATTCAGTCTTTTGTGTCTGGAGGTAGTGTTGCTATAGATTTCAATGGCGACACTGGCAAATATTTCCAAACAAAAAAAGGACTAAGGCAAGGGGATCCTCTATCGCCTATACTATTTAACATAGTGGCTGATATGTTGGCAATCCTCATTGAGAGAGCCAAGGATGATGGCCAAGTTGAAGGTTTAGTTCCCCATCTGGTTGATGGAGGTCTATCTATTCTTCAATACGCAGACGATACAATTTTATTTATGGAACATGATCTAGAGAAAGCCGGGAATCTGAAGTTGATTCTATCAGTATTTGAGCAACTCTCTGGATTAAAAATTAATTTCCATAAAAGTGAATTGTATTGTTTTGGCGACGCCATTAACGATGCCCAACTATATGCTGATCTCTTCGGCTATGGTCTAGGGTTGTTTCCTATCAACTATCTGGGAATACCGATCCATTATCGGCGTATCACGATTGTGGAATGGAAACTCGTTGAGGAAAGACTACAGAAGCGTTTAAATAGTTGGAAAGGCAAGTTACTATCCCTTGGTGGAAGACTAGTTCTCATAAATTTAGTACTCACCAATATGGTACTGTACATGATTTCATTCTTCCTATTGCCGGAAGGGGTCTTGAAGAAAGTGGACTATTTCCGATCAAGATTCTTTTGGCAAGGGGATAGTGAAAAAAAGAAATATCGACTGGCCAAATAGAATGTGGTTTGCCGACCTAAAGAGTATGGTGGACTGGGCATACATGATATGCAAGTAAAAAACACCGCACTATTGAGTAAATGGTTATTTAAACTACTTACTGAAGAGGGTGTATGGCAAACCATGTTGTGGAGGAAGTATGTTGGATCCAAAGCGGTGCCTCAGATGGTTTGGAAACCGGGAGATTCACATTTTTGGGCGGGGCTCATGGCTTCCAAAAAACACTTCTTTCGTTTTGTTACTTTTAATATTAGGGATGGTTCACAAATTCGTTTCTGGGAAGATAAATGGCTTGGCCAAACTACTCTTCGAGAACAATGTCCAGCTCTTTACTCGATCGTTAGACACAAAGGAGACACAATTTCCATGGTAATGGAAAATAATACTCCTAATGTGACTTTCAGAAGAAGTCTAATCGGCCCTAGACTACTATCATGGAACAATCTTTTAGTTCGATTAACCACAGTACAGTTGTCGGAGGGGGTGGACAAGTTCAAATGGAATTTACTAGAGAGTGGTAAATTTTCTGTGGATTCGATGTACAGAGCTTTGATTCAACCTGATATTCCAGTCGATAATAATAGTAAAATTTGGAAGATAAAAATACCCCTTAAAACGAAAATATTTGCATGGTATCTTCGTAAAGGGGTAATTCTCACAAGAGACAATCTTGCTAAGAGGAATTGGCACGGAAGTACACAGTGTTTTTTTTATCATCAGGACGAGACAATTAAACATCTATTCTTACAATGCAAATTTGTTCGCTCTATATGCTCAATCATCCAAATGGCCTCGGGTTTATCGCCCCCTCGATCGGTTGCCAATATCTTTGGCAACTGGTTATATGGGATACATGATAAATATGGGACTGTGTTTAGGGTGGGAGCGCTTGCCATTATTTGGTCGCTTTGGCTGTGTAGGAATGACAAGATTTTTAATAACACTGTGTCTTCTTCTTTGCAGGTCATCTATCGAGCTACGGCTATTCTCCGATCATGGACTACTCTCCAGCGTATGGACCTACGCCACTTATTTGTGGAGAGGTGTACGCGATTGGAGGACACGGCGAGGGATATTTTGTCCCGACATGGATGGTAGCGTGATCTTCGTATAGATCAACATTAGATGAAGGCGCTTTTTCTTATCACTATGATTTGTAATCTTGTTTTACCTTTGGACCTAACGTGTGTGGTTAAACGGTTGTGTGCATCCTAGTTATGCAGAGGCCGGGTATAAACATTGCTTTAAGTAATATATGTGTCCATTTCCAAAAAAAGAAAATGCCGAAGGATAACAGGCACACGCGCCCCGAACTTAGCGTCTTTTGATATCTGTACCGTAGATCGCTTTGTGGGGAAAGTTCTGGACAAGACCGATCTGTGTTGTTCTGGTACGATCAAAAAGTACTAGCTCGAGCCTCCACAAGTAATGGGCGAGCTAAACGAACCCCCATCCACGGCCGTCTCGGGCCTAACGCTCTGGAATTTGAATTCCGCTTAATTATCTTGTCGTGAATGAGGATGAAGACGACGAACTAGCCGCCTTCGAAGATCTCCGCCGGCAGGCCAGTGTCCAACCTTCATTATTGTCATTGTGATTGTATGATGCAAAGACAAAAGGATCCA
Source organism: Avena sativa (assembly GCA_916181665.1). Classification (NCBI taxonomy): domain Eukaryota; kingdom Viridiplantae; phylum Streptophyta; class Magnoliopsida; order Poales; family Poaceae; genus Avena; species Avena sativa. Next base: position 524,234,247 of record OV702279.1, read on the forward strand.
GCGGTGGTCTTATGATTGCTCTCATAGAATAAGATTTCTGCCTAGCAGAAACACTGCTACTCCCATCATCCGGACTAGAACATACTTCCTCCGTTTCAAAATATAAGATGTTTTAGCTTTGTGAAAGTAGTGTATCTAGACTCCTTTTAGTATCTAGGTTCATTCCAAATCTAAATGAACTAGACAGTAAAAGAGATCTAGATACACTTCATTCACAAAGCTAAAATATCTTATATTTTGAAACGGAGGGAGTACATGCGATGAAGGGAGATCCACGGCTCCATGGCCGCGAGCCATTGCTATCGCTGGTGTTCCATCCGTTTGGCCACCTTTTATGATGCCTCCATGATGACCAATCCTCTTCCTCAGGTGTGCGACACATATAGCGACCGCGCAATCTTGCCCATCCCTCTGAGACGTCAACCTCCGCATCATCATCGCTGCGCGACAACAATTCCCAGAACCTTCCCTTCTCCAGCGAGGTCCGCAGCGGCGAGGCCGGATCGCCCCCAGAATCACCTCCAGGATCTTTGGAGCTAACAGTCATTGCACTCATATCTTAAAAATGGTGGAACAGACTCGTATGCCCAATGCATAGGAATTAACCTAACGGAACTTGCTCCAGTGGACGGAAGCCTGAAATACCCCCAACTGGTTCCTGGTCCCCGAAAAAGGTGCATCTAGGAGCATCTCTAGCCGAACTCCTATAATTTAGATGAGCAAAGTCCTCCTATTCTTTAGAAGAGCAACGTTTATCCTCTAAAGAAGTAATTGTCCTAGCCAAAGTCATATTCTTAACTCCCTGAAAGATGGTATTCAAAACATTTGTTGCAATTGAGCACATAAATACATAACAATACATAATACATAAGGTTCACAATTCATATAGATCGATGGATTTGTCATACAAATATATATCATCATCATAATACCCTACAAATTGGGTTCTTCTATGCCATAAATACTCTTAAAAGTCACACCTGCCGACCACCGTTCCATACATGATAAACATAGTGTTGTAGTTATGCATTTGAGTGCATAACTAGCAAGTGCCACCTATTCATAAGTGATGATAGCAATCTAGGTTCTCCACTTGTTTTTTGATTAAATATCTCATTTATTTGTTACCAAAATTGTTGGTTATCTACATTCTGTATGAACAATGACTTACTGTATCAACTAGTGTTTGATGATGCCATGGGAAGTACAAATCATTGGCTTCATCCTCCGACAATTTTCCTTCTCTCTTATTGTTCTTCATAGAGTTACGAATTTAAAAGAAGATGAAAGAATGCGCTATCAACTACAAATAGTAGGATCTGTCGTATCCACGTGAACCAGGGTACCCGTGATCCGCTAAGTGTGGGTCCTTAAGATCCGAGTGCCACGTAGGCCATCCCGTGGCTTGTACGGAAGCAGACACCGAGATCCGTCTTGCAGCCCAATCCGCGGGAAGGATAGGTAAGAAGTGACGTATTCTTCCCATGACTTGGGACATATACCATTGGGTGTGAGATGGCTGGCCCAGCGGGCTACCCAAGATGGAAGGAGTCAATAAAGGCCCCACATCCGGGATGCTACACCGCACATGTGAGTGCGAGTCGACTAAAATACAAGAAGGACAAAGAAAAGAGGTGGGGCTACCTAGGCCCCGAGATGGAGGCGATTAGCTTGCGCGCAAACCTGTTAGGATCTATGACAGGGCCCACCTGAAGAGAGTTCAGAGAAAGCTCGGTGTACCTCAAAGGTATCCAAGGGCTGCGTGGTATCCCCTTGTGATATAAAATGAGGACCAGGGACTTGAGGAAAGAAAAAAGGGGGAGAGGATAATCCTTTAGAGAGGAATGGATAGAATAATATCCGGAAAAGAGCAAGAGAGGGGCACCAAAAGAAGATAATATGTAGAACGGAGATCCATGGCTAGCTGCCACGGACACTAGTAGAGCTTCCTCTTCGCCTCCTAGAGAGGGAGACAAATATCCACCTTGTATTATATCTCTCCCGCTAAGAAATTCCATCAGACATGCAGGACTTAGAGTTGTTTACCTCTGGGCGGCCCGAACCTGGGTAAAACATGTGTGTCTTAGAGATCTATGTTCGTCGTCAAAAACTCCGGGAAGGTACCTAGAACATTTTTGCCATCCCTTAGTGAACAACTAAAAGGAGGTATATAGAACCCCTGATGTTCGTGTTCATGCACACGATAGGATATTTCACGAAAATGGGACAAAATTTGAAGGAGATATGCCCTAGAGGCCAATAAATAAAATTGTTTTATTGATATATCTCTAATGTTCATAATAGTTTTGTATCATGTTATAACTGTATTAAGTAGACGAGTAAAGTATAAAGTAAAAAAGTAAAGTTGAGATCAAGGGGGAGATTGTTAGGTTGATCTCCCGATCGAGGCCCAATGGCCCGATCGAGCCCTTTGACTCGCGCCCTGATCGGGGGCGCCCAACCACAATATGGTTGGTGGGCCCCTGTCACCTACGCGTATATAAAGAGGTGGGGGCCGGGGGCACACCTCATGAGGTTCGTCGTGCGCCGCACTCCCCACCGACACTCCCTTTCCGATCTAGGGTTTTCACGCAGTAGTGACGGGAAGCTCCGCCACCACCTTACCCACGCTCACACCGTCGCCCCTTCGCCATGGCCAACGCCTCTGGCTCGTCGAGCCAGAACGAAGGTACTACTCCCCTCTTACTCTCTCTGCATCTAATCTAGACCTACGTGTATTGATTCATAGCAGTGGCTACCATGCGATCTACACCTAGTTGATCTAGTACAGCTAACATGATGCACTTCCAGATGAATCTTGTAGCACTTAATGGGCACATGTTGATCTTCTCCGTTTTTCTTATTCCTTCGTTTATTTTTATGTATATATTTACTATACTATTTTTGTTGGTATACATAGATATGGTACTAATGTTATGATCTGGATACTGGTCTTGTGAAATCAAATTGTTTTAAAACCTAAGTTGTTCTTCTCTATTGCAAACTCCTGTAAGTACCGATTAATGATTTTTTTTCCACTACTTATTTCTCATATGAGTATTGACCAATCATCTCTCTTTTACTTAGATTCAATACAACAGTCGCAAGAGCCTCTGTTGAAGGAAAAAAATTCTTTGTGTGCTATTGTTTATTTATATTAACACACTTATTTATATTAACACACTAACACCCCGCTTGGTGCCAACGTCTGGCTAGTGGCATTGTCTTATTACCATATTAGTATGATTTACATTATATATTTCTTTTTTTTAGAAGGAGAAATTCATTCATTACTCGACATAATCGAGCTTGAGTTTTGTACACATAGGTTCAGGATAGCAACATGCAGCGGAGGTAGCCAGACATTGCTTACCTTGCTACGTTGTGCCATACCAGCCAAGACATGAGCTATCCTATTACGGCTTCTCCCAATTTTCACAATCTTACAACCAGGTGACTGCTTCTTGAGTCGAGCAATATTCTTATAGACACTCCACTTTCTAGACGTATTCAGCGCGGCCTTTTTGGAAGCAACAACGGCAGTTGCTGCACAGTCAGAAAGGATACATACTGGGTTCATGTTCTAATCAATTCCTAGATGGAGACCTGCTTGGATAGCATTAGCTTCAGCTTCCTCGGCATCCCAGCAGGAATCGTTCGTGATGCTCGCTGCTGCAATTGTCGTTCCGTCCCTGTCATATGCCACCATAACAACAGATGCCTGTCCTGAAAGCCGCATCCACGAAGATCTTTTGGTCGTTCTCCTGTAGCTCACGTACTGGTGCGTCGACGAGGTTTCCCTCCTTAAGCTCCGCTTGGTTTCCTGGATTTTAGGGGTGTAAATTTTACGGACTAATCGAGATCCCACTAAACCGCCGCATACTCCGTAATATACGGATCTGATCGGTAAGTAAAACAACGAAACAAGCGGGGCCTTACTGTGGACAGTAACAGAGGCATCAGTATACGGGGAAGCAATAGTTTGATTACTCGACATACCTTGTCCGGGTTGAGTGGGATCGAACATATCTTGAAGCATGTTCTCATAGTTGAGGAGGAAGGCGACAGACCTAGCTATGGTCTCATCGCCCTTACCATGGGTAATATCGCAACGAAGGTGCCATGATCTCCATATATAGTAGCATCGCCCTTACATTATATATTTCTTTTGCAATAACAAACGAATTTGTATTTCATTATTTGTCTGTTTATGCCACTTCTCCTTTTCATGTTTTTTTTATGGACCGACAAATATAGGTGCGGGTATTGTGTACCAAGTTTCAGCTTCCAGTGTTTGACTTTATATTTCTTTGGACATATATTCCAATTCCTTATGAGCCAACACAATTCCTAATGTATTAATGTCACCATTGGATATATTATCTTAGCGTCAATGAGGTAGGAGATAGTGGACTTGTCCGATTTCCTGCTGAGAGGGCTCCAAAGCTGCAAGAAGACAACAAGTTTAAACAACCTATCATCTTGAGAACTAATAAACTTTCCCTCAATGAGGAATTTATTTATAATAGTCGAGAGCGACCATGCCATTGCCATGAAAGCCATCTAGAACATGCGGCGGGAGAGGCCAGAGATGCCATGTAGAAGGGAGAAGAAGTGATTGAAAGATCTAGGGGCCCAATTGAAGCCCAGCACTTCATAGAAGTAGGCCCAGAATAGCTTAGCCAGGCTATAGGAGAATAGGATGTGCTCCTGGTCTTCAAGTTGACGATATAGGTGGTAAAGTCCACCCCCGTACCATGGCGCTTCTGAACTTGGTCACCACTAGGCAGGCGTCCCCTTGCAAACTTCCATAGGAAATATCCATGAACCTAAAGACAGAAGAGCCCTCATGAAGGCCTTTATAAAGGGAACCAGTTGAAAACATCCCTAACGGTTCCAACATCCAAGACATGCGGTCGTTGTCAAAGGTTAGCTGAAACCCCAGAAAGGAAGACTCCAGGAGGATCCATTCCTCCATCTCGATAGGACCAAAGTTTGTTCTAAATCTAGTTTCTTTGTGCTCCGAGGATAGAACTTTAGCCACCATAATCTCAGGGTTGTCACAAATCGCAGACAAGGCTGGGAACTTCGTTGCAAGAGTTTCTGGCTGGATCCATCTATCCAACCAAAAGGCAGCATTTAGACCATTGCGAACCACATGTTTGGCCCCAATTCTCAGCGGCTATCTAGATTTCAGGATGGCTTTCCACAACTGGGAGCCATTGTTGGATCTGACATCGTAGAACGAGCGTCTTGAAGGTACCTGTGCTTATGGACCTCTAGCCAAAGGCTTCCCTTATCGTTGAACACTTTCTAAGCCCACTTGTCCATCAAGCAAAGGTTCATTAGCCTAGTATAAGTATGCAAGCCCCCAAACTCTTTTGGAGTACACTATCAGCCCATTTTACCATGTGGTACTTCTGTTTAGTTTTGTCCTTTAACCAGTAAAAGCGTGATCTGACTTTGTCAAAATGTGCATGGACCATGTTTTATGAAAGGTAGAAGTTCATGCAGTAGTACGTTAGGCTGGCCAAGTAGGATTGGATCAGCACCCATCTTCCCCTTGAAGAGTTAGAGGCCTTCCATGAGTCCACACTTTTCGAAACTTTGGCTTTGAGAGGGGCGAAATCTACCATAGATAGCTTGGATGCATCCACCAGCATACCAAGGTATGTCATGGGGAATGAACCAAGCTTGCATTTGAGCGTGAAGGTTGTTTGCCACTATTCCTCCTTGTCGGAGCCAACAACAAAAGCCTCAGATTTGTCAAAATTAACCTGATGGCCTGACATGGATTCAAAAAAAAGGTGGATGAATTTCGTTTCATGATGTCCTCCTATGAGTTCTTGATCAGAATCAAGGTATTATCAGCATATTGGAGATGGGAAATGCCTCCCATGGCTAGCTGAGGAGAAACCCCATGAATGTGACTAGCTGCGCATGCTCCATCTAGCATGGAGGCTAGGGCCTCAACCACAAAGTTGAATAGGGTAGGAGACAAAGTATCTCCTTGACAAACCATGTGGGCATTGTGAAAAAATCCCCTATTCACCATTGATGTTGATCACAGTCTGACCTTGATACATTGCAAATGTATCTATAATTTTTGATGTTCCATGCTTGGTTTTATCTACTTTCTTGTGTTTTGTCCACACTTTTGAGTATTTTTCATATGATTTCTTGGACTAACCTATTAACAAGAGCCACAGTGCTAGTTGCCTGTTTTCTGCTGTTTTTGGTTCCAGGAAAGTCAGAAAATCAATATTCTCGGAATTGGACGAGACAAAAGCCAAAGTTCCTATTTTCCCAGAAGACTCACGGAGCCAGAAGCAGAGACGTAGGAGGGCCAGGGCCTGGCCACACCATATGGTGGCGCGGGCTAGCCCTGGCCGCGCCACCAGGTGGTGTGGGCCCCCTGGCACTCCACTGACCTTGCCTCTTCGCCTATAAGAAGCCTCCCGATGTGAAAACCCTAGATCGTCAATCAAAAATCCATGAAAAGTTCCGCAGCGCCACCGCCACCGAAGGGGAGATTCGGGGGACAGAAAGTCTCTATTACGACACCCTGCCGGGACGGGGAAGTGCCCCCGGAGCCATCTCCATCAATCTCCACCGCCATCTCCATCACCATTGCCGATTCCCATGATGAGGAGGGAGTAGTTCTCTCTCGAGGCTAAGGGTTCTACCGGTAGCTATGTGTTCATCTCTCTCTCTCTCTATGCATGATCTTATTGAGATCATGAGCTTCTAATCTAAAGATCTACCTTGCTACTCAAGTGCTTTAATGAATCTCTGCTCTCCCCATGTCTGTGAAAGTGACAACGTCCTCACCATGGTGGCACTTAGGCTAGAGATTATATATACTTGTTACGAGTTATATTTGGAGTTCGATGTCTTTATGAAATTGTGGTGTTTATTGGAACCATCTAGTGCTCAAGGTGACAGTGTGGAGTTTTCTAGATGGGAAAGGCTTACTTTGAGGTGTGCTGTTATAGCCCTACCATCGATTAGAGTGTTCAACCGGAGAGTAGTTAAGAGTAGTATCATAAAGAGAAGATATTTATATGAGAGTGTTCACTAGTGAAAGTATGATCCCTAGGCCTTGTTTCTAAGCATTGATACACCATTTGCAACTAGATCTGTTACATGTTTGCTTGCTTCCATCTTTATTTCATTTTGCCTTTAGTCTCTTCCACGCCATCAAGCTATTTTCTGGCACCGTTTTCTTATATCTATACCACTTGTATTTCACTATCTCTTCGCCGAACTAGTGCACCTATACACCTGACAAGTGTATTGGGTGTGTTGGGGACACAAGAGACTTCTTGTATCTTGGTTGCAGGGTTGCTTAAGAGGGGATACCTTTGACCACTTCCTCCCTGAGTTCGATAAACCTTGGATGATCCACTTAAGGGAAAACTTGCTGCTGTTCTACAAACCTCTGCACTTGGAGGCCGAACAACTGTCTACAAGAATAGAAGTGCGTAGACATCAAGCTATTTTCTGGCGCCGTTGCCGGGGAGGTAAGGTAAAAGGTATTCACACTAGAGGATTAAAGAAGAAGAACCTCCCACGGCAAACGCCTATTTTCTGGCGCCGTTGTCGAGGAGGTAAGGTAAATGGTACTCACATCCTCCGGTGTGAGTGCTCGAAGTTATTTCCTTTAGATTCTGCAATTTTGTCTTTCTGTTTCTTGTTTTCACTAGTTAGGCTTAATGGAAAACAACAACAAAATTAGAGAGCTTTATAGTATTTATCTTGAGTTAGGACATGAAGTGTTTGAAGAGAAAATTAAAAAACCTATGGAACTTTACTTGCATGCTAATAGCAATGTTGTTAGTATGAATTCTTTGGACACCATTATTGCTAATGCTATGGAAAAGTCTAAGCTTGGGGAAGCTAGTTGTTATGAAAATGATCTTTTTAGTTCCCCAGCTTTGGAAGATAGCTATTCTATTGCTTATGATGATACGAAACCTCCAATATATGATGATTACTATGATGAATATGATATTTTCAGTCCACCTACTATTGAGGAGAAAATTAATTATGACTACAATATGCCTCCTATATTTGATGATTATGGTGATGAGAATAATAATGATAGCTATTTTGTTGATTTTTCTCCCACTACAATTGATAAGAATGACTATGCTTATATGAGGAGTATTAATTCTTTTATGCATGTGGATCATGATAAGAATGTTTTATGTGATAGTTATATTGTTAATTTTACTCATGATGCTACTGAAAGTTATTATGAGAGAGGGAAACATGGTCTTATGTATCTCAAATATTAAGTATCCCCTCTTTATGTTGAAAGTATTGAAGTTGCACTTGTTTTGCTTTCCTATGCTTGTTGCTTTGTGCTTTCATGACTTGTTTCTTTACAAGATTCCTATGCATAGGAAGTGGGTTAGACTTAAATGTGTTTTGAGTTTGCTTCTTGATGCTCTCTTTTGCTTCAATTTATATTTCTTATGTGAGCATCTTCTCAAACTATCAAGCCTAACTTAAAGGCATTAAAGAAAAGTACTTATTGGGAGATAACCCAAAAGTTTTAGATGAGTCTTGGAAGTTATTACCTCAGTAATAACCTCTCCTTATCCTTTTTGTTTGCTTTTTGTGCCAAAAGTAACCTCTAATGAGAGAGAAGTAATGATTGGGAAAGTTGCTGTCCCGAAACAGATTTCTGTGCTTCACCGTAAAAATTCGTGTAAAATCTCTGAACGTCTTTTTGAGGCGTGAATTTTTGTGCTTCTGCCCCAGGTTGTTATCTAACTTTCATTAGTTCAACACTTTTTATTTGAGCAACAGAAGGTCTTCGAAAAAATTTGTCTTTACCTGCTGGTCTGTTTTGACATATTTCTGCCATTATTTGCATTTGCTTCTTGTTGGTTCCTCTTTGAGTTCTTTTGGGGAATTGAGCTTTTTGAGGGAAGTGCTACAGTAGCTAGTATTCTAATGGAAGTTTATTTTGTGTTGAAACTGAACCCAAAGACTTGTTATCTTGAATGCACTAATGTTGCTAATAAAGATTGTGTGAAGTTTTATATGAAGGAAAATTTTCAGGTGTATGGAAGGAATGAGTAATGAGATGAAGGATGGACTAAAGCTTAAGCTTGGGGATTCCACGCGTGTCACCCCAAGAAATATCCAAGAATTACAAGCGTCAAATCTTGGGGATGCCCAAGGCATCCCCTTCTTCATCAATAAAAATCCCAGGTTTCTTCCAAACGCTTCATTTTATTGTTTCATGCACAGTTGTGTTGTTCTTGGAGCGTCTTCTTTTTAGTTTTCATTTTGGTTTTTTGTTTGCTTTGTTTTCTTAGTTTGCTGAATAAATTGGTTAGACCCCCTCTTTCATACATTGGTTTTCAAATAGTTTGGTTTGGTTTGGAAAAGAGTAGGAAAGTTCATGCTTAAGTGGTAAAGAGAGTTTGTTTTTGACTGTGGCCTTTGCTTTGTCATGCCATGCTTGATATTGTTTTGGCTTTATGCTTAGTATTCTTTGTTGTAGCATGACTTGTTATAAACAATTGAGATTGCTTAATGTGTCTTTGTTTTAGCATATTAAAGCATAGTATAGTGGTATTCTCCATTGATGCTTTATTTGGGTTAACTTGGCGCATGCTCACACCATGTTATGACTATCTCAAGTCACCATAGCCTTTATGATCCTTTAGTTTTCAACTTGTAGTATCACTTTATTCTTTGATCAATGATGTTTTGTCGCTCTGCATGATTATGGCCATTATTGCTCTCTTAGTTTGTCGCTTCCTGTCTTTTGCTAGCCTCCACAACAAACTATGAGTTCCACTCATGCATCCAACTCCCTAAACCAAGTTATTCCAAAGAGTCCACCATACCTACCTACTAGCTTATGCTATTCCAAGTATATTCATGCTTTTGTTTACCTTCCAAATTAAACTTGTTATGAGAAAACTAGTGATTAAAGCTCTCACGAACTTGATGGCACACTTTAGTTTTTTGCATCTAATAAACTTGAACCATTAGGTCCTTCTTTGTTGCGTATATGCTTGCGCTTTATAAGTTGAAATTAGCAGAACCATGTACCATGGGGAACGCTTTCAACATTGCACTTGTACTTTGTACCCCGTTGATATCATGTTCTTTTGCTTACGGATCCCGGCGGTGTGAAATAAAAGTGGAACTTGTAAGATCATGGAGTTTGTATGTGTGTTAGAGAAACGCCTGGGCCGCTAGCCTAAGCCATGCATAATCATGGTGGAAACTTGCAGCATCACCATAATGATCACTCTATGAAGCATCTTCAATAAAAACCTATGCAAATAGCAAATAAAAAGATCGCTGAGATGCTCATTGTCTGCTTGCCTTGTCATTTTGATTATGGGAAAGCTCCCGTATCATGTGCAAGGCGTACCCCGTTGGCGATTCTTAATGATACACATGTACTTACAATGACAAGAGCTTACTCGTGACTGAATTTGAGTAGCACGAGGATCGGTCTTCGTAAGTAAGGGGCATGAGATTTCGGTTTATAACTTGTCAAGCATATCCTCTTAGTTGTGTCACTTTAACCTTAATCACTTCAAGATGCTTATGATAGGGGCAATGAGAGCTGAAAGCTATAAGTACCATAATTTTTGGAAGCTCTTTATGAGACTTGAATCCCTACTTCCTTTTACAAAGGCCTTTCTTCCACCATTATATTGAGTCTCCACCTTCTACCTTTATGCACCTACTTTGAGAGCATAGTGGTCATTCTTAGTTCTATGTGCATTGTCCCAAGACTAGTTGATTAATGCATAACCTGATATTGCTTGTTTTAAACTATTTGTATCTAGTCACTCTTATGAACTTTGAAGGTGTCATATGCATTTATATTTGCTACTCTATGAGGGACAAGCTGAATGCTACTATGCTATGTTTTCTTTATGTGAGACAAACAAACGTCTTACATAGCATTGTTATTCATGAATCTTTTGTTTGTGCCTTTTCATGTTGCAACATAGTTTCTTTGTCTTACTGCTAGAACTTTGTCTTTCATGTTATGATTGAAGTTCTTTGGTCCCAGCTTTCAATACTTGCAAATGGTTTGATCTTGATTATGATGGTGCATGTCACCTCAAAAATTATTCTTTCTTTTTATCACTTACCTACTCGAGGACGAGCAGGAGTTAAGCTTGGGGATGTTGATACATTGCAAATGTATCTATAATTTTTGATGTTCCATGCTTGGTTTTATCTACTTTCTTGTGTTTTGTCCACACTTTGGAGTATTTTTCATATGATTTCTTGGACTAACCTATTAACAAGAGCCACAGTGCCAGTTGCCTGTTTTCTGCTGTTTTTGGTTCCAGGAAAGTCAGAAAATCAATATTCTCAGAATTGGACGGGACAAAAGCCAAAGTTACCGGAAGACTCACGGAGCCAGAAGCAGATACGGAGGAGGGCCAGGGCCTGGCCACACCATATGGTGGCGCGGGCTAGCCCTGGCCGCGCCACCAGGTGGTGTGGGCCCCCTGGCACTCCACCGACCTTGCCTCTTCGCCTATAAGAAGCCTCCCGATGTTGAAACCCTAGATCGTCAATCAGAAATCCACGAAAAGTCCACAGCGCCGCCACCACCGAAGGGGAGATTCAGGGACAGAAAGTCTCTGTTCCGGCACCCTACCGGGATGGGGAAGTGCCCCCGGAGCCATCTCCATCAATCTCCACCGCCATCTCCATCACCATTGCTGATTCCCATGATGAGGAGGGAGTAGTTCTCTCTCGAGGCTAAGGGTTCTAACGGTAGCTATGTGTTCATCTCTCTCTCTCTATGCATGATCTTATTGAGATCATGAGCATGTAATCTAAAGATCTACCATGCTACTCAAGTGCTTTAATGAATCTCTACTCTCCCCATGTGTGTGAAAGTGACAGCGTGCTCACCATGGTGGCACTTAGGCTAGAGATTACATATACTTGTTACGAGTTATATTTGGAGTTGGATGTCTTTATGAAATTGTGGTGTTTGTTGGAACCATCTAGTGCTCAAGGTGACAGTGTGGGGTTTTCTAGATGGGAAAGGCTTACTTTGAGGTGTGTTGTTATAGCCCTACCATCGATCGATTAGAGTGTTTAACCAGAGAGTAGTTAAGAGTAGTATCATAAAGAGAAGATATTTATATGAGAGTGTTCACTAGTGAAAGTATGATCCCTAGGCCTTGTTTCTAAGCATTGATACACCGTTTGCAACTAGATCTGTTACATGTTTGCTTGCTTCCATCTTTATTTCAGTTTGCCTTTAGTCTCTTCCACGCCATCAATCTATTTTCTGGCACCGTTTTCTTATATCTATACCACTTGTATTTCACTATCTCTTCGCCGAACTAGTGCACCTATACACCTGACAAGTGTATTGGGTGTGTTGGGGACACAAGAGACTTCTTGTATCTTAGTTGCAGGTTTGCTTGAGAGAGGATACCTTTGACCACTTCCTCCCTGAGTTCGATAAACCTTGGGTGATCCACTTAAGGAAAAACTTGCTGCTGTTCTACAAACCTCTGCACTTGGAGGCCCAACAACTGTCTACAGGAATAGAAGTGCGTAGACATCAAACCTCCTCTAACATGTTGCAAAGTCCAACTAATCCATAGGGGGTCGAATCCTTTTCTTCTTAGCACTTATTCTAGAAAGTCCAAGTTGACCCTGTCATAAGCCTTCTCAAAATCAAGTTTGAGAATTATCATTTTATCTTTTGTGTGTTTATCCTTGTCCATACTCTCATGCAACAAAACAATATCGTTGAGGATACTTCTTCTTTTAATGAATGTCGTCTGATTATGGTGGATCGCGATCTGAGCCACCGGAGCCAGCCGCAAGGCCAAGGTCTTGGCCATAAACTTGAAAACCACATTGATAAGGGTGATCGGTCTATATTGGGATATGTGCTCAGCACCTTGGACCTTAGGGATTAAACAGAGAAATCCAAAGTTCAGCCTTTTCAAACTGAGAAAACCTCTAGCAAACAAGACAAGTAGCAAGAACATCTGGTGTTTTTGTAGCGGCCAGAAATGCTTATAGAAGAACACTGGTAGCCCATTTGGTCTTGGAGTAGTATCAGACTTGGTAGCAAGAACTATAGCTTCTAGTTCTGCTAAGGAGAAGCGAGCAATCAGCTTGGAGTTATCAGCCACCGAGATCTGGGTGTGTTGCCAGATGTTTGCAGCAATCGAGGCGCCCCTCGACCACTAGAGCCTAGGAGTTCCTTATAAAATGCGTACACATGTTTCCGAATCTGATTCGGCTTGCACATGATATCCACTCCATCTTTGAGCGACCGAATAGCACATCGCCTTCTCCTCCAGTTAACCATGGCGTGGAAAAAGGCCGTATTAGCATAACCTTCTAGGACCCATTGCATTCGATCCCGTTGCTTCCAGTAGAGTACTTCGCACTTCAGAATAAAATAGCATTGCCCATTCCAAGGCATATCACGTACTCCACCCTAGTTCCGAGATCCCGTGAAGATCATCCTTCTTATCTAAAGAGATGATAGTCGCAGTAAGGCCCGCTTTCCTCCTTCTCAAGTCACATTCCAGGTTGCCCCCCAAGCAACTCAAGTATGACCGAAGCGAGCGAACACAATGTTGCCACAAATCGATCTGGTCGCAGATATGTCCGTATGTCTTGGGTGGGTTGTTGAGGACTTCCATCCATCGCTTAGTAACCAAGCCGTTGAGCTCAGGAAAATGAAGCCACTGTTTCTCAAAGTAAAACCTTCTATTCTTCGGTAGGGATCCTTCTCTAGAGGAAAAAATCAGGGGGCAATGGTCCGAACCCAGCCTCAGATCCGTTACTAAGGAACAAAGTGGGAATTTTGGTCCCAGTCAGGGGAGACTAGGACACGATCAAGCACACTCCTGGTCGGTCGCAGTTGGTTATTAGTCCATGTGAACCTAGACCCCTACCGACGAATTTTGCATAAGGGGAGCTAGCCTGCAACCTACAATTGCATATGTGTGATAATCTAAACTACTCGGTTTATATAGTTAGACCTAACTCTCATAGTTTTGGACGGTGGATGCAGCTAACACGACCGACTACCTAGAACTGGGAGAGGAATGTGTGTTCAGAAGTTGGTTGATCCCGATCTATCGATTGATGTGCATTTTCTATGTAAATTATGGCACATATGTCGTTGCCCATGCATGTCCTGACATCACAGCCATGATTGTTTTCCAACATTACAACCCTGGGAGTGAATGCCGCTGCTCTTTGTTTGCATTCTCCATAGGTGCCTATGTGCAGTGTTAGTGTTCCTGCTTGCTAATACATCCCCTCCTCTTCCCCAGGCCGGCCCATAGGGCGGGGCAGAGGGACACTCTCCCTAGGCCCCAAGGAGGTAGGGGACCCAGCCTAAGACTTGTATATGTACCTATATTTATCTTCTACTCTTCAGACCTAACAATGTGAAATAATTCTAAAAAATATAGATGGCTCAAGATACAGTCTGCTATGTCTCTACTCTGACTTGTCTTACCCGAAAAAATACTTCCAAAATGTAGAAAAGAGGAAATCACAAGTTCGATTTAAGAAACCCATAGAGATACATCATTTAATTTCGATCTCGGGGAACAACATCAACATCTCCCCAACATATACTCCAGCATTTATGAATATTTTCTCTCGATGCCACCATTTCTGTGGCCTCTCCAAATATGCAGAATAATACCGGCCCACTTGTGTCTTACAAAGTTGTGAGTATTCGTTAGTGGAGACTAACAAATCAAACATATAACCATATCATTCCACAAACAGCTCTACTTCCATTCCCCTCGGTTCTACTTATATCTATCATCCATATCGTAGAGACTATTTCATCCTCTTATTAATTCAGTGTTTGATATGTCTACTCTTCTACTTATTTTTTGCACATGCCGTATGAAGCTGTTACTTCCATAATTTTTTTCTACGATTAATTCTAAAGGTATATATATGTATACATGTGTACACAAGGAGAAATTCATAGGAATATGTATGATGGTAAATAGTTTACTCGATCAATAAAAAGAGTAGTTTAAAATATCTTCACCGGGATTCCAAAGTCATGAATCTAATAAGTGTATGGATTATATAATTGTTTGGAGACTAAGAGCGCTAATTATGCTTAAAATTTAAGAAATATTATTTTTTAAAATAAATATTAAAGATATATTTAAACAATTTTCTGAAGTAAGGGGGGCCATTGCCCCCCTCCCCTTGACTCAATAAAACTTTACCACTTTAAACGGGGGACCTTTGGTGTTATCTCTTTTAGCTCTCTTTCTCTCCTCCTCCCTTGCTGCGTCCTACCTAGCATGGCCGACCAGTTAGGAAGCGTCGAGGTGGCCGGCATCATCGGCGGCGTGCTAGGGGTAGTTGGCATTGTTTCCTGTTGCACCTACTTTCTCTACAAGTGTTGCCGCCACCGTGCTACAGTCGAGGCTGAGTGTTGACGCCTAGGCCAGATCCACGACCTGGAGCTCGGGCTCCGAGACCACGTCGACACACAGGGAATCAGGCTCCGCAGCCGGGTTGTCGGCCAACTCGAATCCCCGCTGCTGCCGCCAAGGCCTTCCCTAAACGACGTGGACACAGAGCCGAAGATCAGACTCCGTAGTGCTGCCATTGTGTGCCGGGCCTTCCCACCCAGAAGGAGCCAGAGTGCGCCCGCAGGACCCACCCTTCGCATCCACATCGCACCTGGCCAGGCGAACGACGATCTCGCGGCCCCGACACCCAGGCGACCCACCACGTGTTGGCCTCCACAGTGCCGTCGAGCCCCACCGGGAGTTTCATTAACCTCCTATTCAATGAGGAGGGTGAAGGGCACTGGACCCGCGGGGCTGCTCCCACGCACGGCACGGGGATTGCTGGTGAGGAGTGAACTTAGTCGCGTCTGGGCTATGTGTGTGCTTAATTTCTTTTGTTTCATTGTTTCATTATTGGTTGATCTTGTTATATATTAGTGCAAGAAAAACGATGTAGGTTGCTCCGTCTCATCAAATTGTGGTCAAAGATATCTTGAGAAAACTTGATACATTGTAGAGTGCTCTGATATGACCTTAGCACCCGTGGATCCTTTCCAAAATTTCTCGTAAATTTAAAATAGCCTAAATAATTGTTTTAACTCATCTAGAAAATTGTTCTTTCTACTCACACACTCTTCCTAGTTTAGAGAAAAACCAGACTTAGGAACATGATAAATACAGAATATAACACTCGTTAAAAACAATCACTTCACTTTGTATGATTTTTTTAGAGCAACAGGGGCCATTGCCCCCCCTCCCGGTTCCATTATGAATAGCGAAACAAAGGTAGTATTATTGAAACATTGAAACATTATTGAAACAGTTTGTGAACAGTATAAAATATTTCATAAGTTTTAAAAATTTCACAAATATTTCAATTTTTTTGGACAGCTTGTGGCTGACATCAGCACTACATCATATGAAGTTAACTTTAGAATATCCTTGTTCCCTCTTTCTCCCCCGCCTTCCTTTCTTGCTGTGCATGGATGCCACGCTGTTACCTCCTTGCCCTTGGCGACCCCTCTCACCCTCCTAGAGCTGCCATGGCCACAAACAAGAGTCGCCGTCGGGTGCATCAAAGTTTGCGGCCACGAGTGGAAGCCTCCAGATTGCTGAACAGATTAATTATTACTGTACGTACAAAAGATGAGATGTCACCACGACCATGGTTCTATACTAGCACGGCATGCTCCCCTAACTGTCATGCAGCTGGCTAACAGCGTCGTTGTCACCAGGAAAGAGTCCATGGAAAATACATACAAAGCAGTAGTGGAAGGAACGCCACGTCAGTTTCCTTTTAACAAAAATTACTCCCTACGACTCATATTACTTGACTTAGATTCATCTAGATACGAATATATCTAGTTGCATAATACCTAAGAATGTACTAATAGTTCAAGATATATCTAAGAAGGTACCAATGGTATAGTAAATACATACTGACCACCTGACCACCACCATTGAGAGCGTATGAAGAAACTACACCCTCCGACCCATATTAGTTGACTCATATTTATCTAGATACGAATGTATCTAGTCTAAAACTTAGACTAGATACATTCGTATCTAGATAAATATGAGTCAACTAATATGGGTCGGAGGGAGTAGTTTCAAGTTTTAGACTAGATACATTTGTATCTAGATAAATATGAGTCAACTAATATGTGTCGGAGGGAGTAGTTTCTTCATACGCTCTCAATGGTGGTGGTCAGGTGGTCAGTATGTATTTACTATACCATTGGTACCTTCTTGGATAGTATTGGTACCTTCTTAGATATATCTTGAACTATTAGTACATTCTTAGGTATTATGCACATATTTATTATGAAAAGAATATACAATATATTATATTTGTCTATGATTCATATACGTAGGTCTAGTTCTTTCCGGCTTCGTCTTGTGCATAAGCCATCCTAGCTTGAGCTGTCCAGTGAAACTGCAGTAGGAATAAGCTCACAAGAAACTGTTATCCAGTTCTTTGTGGCTTTTACTGTCCTAGCTTATCGTATGAGTTGTATGTTTGCCTTTCACTCGACCACAAGCTAATCTAGGCTCTGTTTGCTTCCTGTTCGGCCGGCAACGAGGGCTGGCTGCAGCTATTCCATGGAACCGGGTCGGCACGGGGATTTTTTTGCGGTGGCGCTGGGGCAGGGTGGCGGCCGGGCGGCCGGCAACGCGCGGTGGGCTCTCCCGCGGCGGCAGCGGAAGGCGTGGAACCCTCGAGAGGAGAAAAGAAAAGGAGAAAACTGTTCGCTAGTACCTGATATCATTCGGGTTGGCTCACGCACAGCTGCGCGTTTGGGTGGGTTGCGGGAAGCTGGGGTCGGCCGGCTTCTCCGTAGAAAGTGCTTAAAATCGAGTTTTTTTTTTTAGCTTGGACTTATTTTCACCTTTAAGTTGTCTACAGCTCCAAAAGAACTGGCACGTTAATATCCTATTTGTCAAAAAAAAATTAAACACCATTTCAGTGTCTAAGATATTATTTTTGTAAATTGAAGAGCATGGTATTAGAGCATCTCTAGCAGATATCGTATTCCGCCCTGTACCGCAAAATAACCACCTGTTTGCGGTACGAGGCGGAAAAAGTGGCAATTCCAGTTATCCTAAACCATACCGCATCCGAATTTTTTTACGGTTCCCTACAAATCATCGCTTCCGTGCCACATATTTCCCCTACCGAGGGTTGTGGATGCGGGGAACCGCATCTTACTTTCGCTTGTTGGCGCGACAGATATTTCCGCTCTCGCCGCTGCCGCCGCCATTTTTCGATCTCGTCGTCCTCGCGTATGTAGTCTTTCCCCACCGCACCGCCGCCCACCCCCGCCGGCATGACCACTCCCCAGCCTCTGCCCACCGATTTCACCGTGGATCTGTGTTGGCAACCCCACCCGTCGCGGATGTCATCGATGTCAGCCTTGCGCTTGCGCTGGTGGCAAAAATGGCGAGGAAGCGACTAGGAGCGCAACCCCGTGCAGCCGGTGGTTCGACTGACCTACGGCCCTCCGGCGGTCGGAAGAAAATCAGCGGATCCAAGGCGCCCTCCATCCCAAAGTCCAAGAAACCTGTGACCCAGAAGCCCCTCTCTGCGTGCACGCCTATGACGGCGGCTCCCCCTCGTCCGCCCACCCAATTTTCCCATGTTCCTGGAAGGTACGTGATCCTGAGCTGATCTGATTGCTATCAAATTCGCCCTAGATTTGTTGCACACCGCGCCTAGAATTTGATTGCCTGAAAAAGACCATAAAATTTTGGTATTCGTATCGAGGATCTTCTGTCGGTTCCGTGTTCGTTCGTTGACATGATGAATGACGCGGCAGTGAACGTCAACGGAGGTCCGCCCCTACCTGATGAGCCAGCTGATGGTGCTACCCGCGAGGGTGAAGGGGACCAAGGAGTGTGTGAGACCGAGTGGGAAGATGATGAACTAGAAGAGGTAAATTCGAAGAGATCGGCAAACTACACCGTGGACGAAGACACGGCATTGATCCGGGATTAGGAAGGTGTGTCCATGGATGTAGTCACCGGAACTAACAATTCTAGAAGAAGTATTGGCAGCGGATTAAGGACAATTTTTCAAGCTAGTGCCGAAAGGAAGCACTCGCACATTGAGATCTCTCCAAGGTCGGTGAGATACGATCAAACAATCTTGCAGTCGATGGAGTGTCGCCTATGAGCAAGTCAAGACTCACCCCCTAGCAGGGTCAATATTGATGACTATGACAATGTTGCTCAACTTAGGTACAGGGACATGGTCGCATCGAGGAACAAACCATTTGCTCTCCATCACTGCTAGGATTTGCTCAAGGACAGTGAGAAGTGAAGGGTACGAGATCGAGAGGCACCACCTTCTAGAAATGGCGCAGCCATAAACTTGGAGGAAGATGACGAGGAGGAAGACGAAAAACCCAAAGCAAAAGGAAAAATGCCAGATGGTGCAAAGAAGGCGAAAGAAGAGATCAAAAGAAAGGTTGAGCACGTAAGGTTGAGGGACAAGGTTGATGAGATGATGAAGCACAAGTTGGCAATGGCACAACAACAAATAGAAACCAAGCTCAAGATGCCCGACAAGAGAGAAGAGACCAAACTATAAATATGGCTTGCAACTCGTGAAGATGAGAAGCACAAAGCTGAGTTTGAGGAGAGGAGGATTTGTCTCGAAGAGGAAAAAGCTAGGGTAGCTGCAATTGCCGAAGAAACACGAGTGATGACCATGGAACCTGAGAAGATGAATCCGGACACAAAAGAGTGGTGGGAAGATCAAAGGAGGGAGATCCTCGAGGCAAGGAAAGCTTGTAGAGCTACTGCAAGTTCTGCTGTGAATGGTGGACCTGATCATCTGAAAGCCTAGCATGTTTATTTTCCGTTCGTTCAGACTGTTGTATCTGTGTGTTGTTATAAAACTTTGAAATTTTTGTATTACTTTGAACTATTGGTTTGCAGAATCTGATTTGCAGTATACATAATTTGCAGTACGCGACAGGGTGGAACAGATGCAGCATAACTAAACCGTAAAATGGAACATTCTGTTTTGTAGTTTAATATGCGGCATCTAATCCGTCCTGACCTTTCTCGCACCGCAAATCAGGTTTTTTATTTACCGCATCCGGGTTTTGCACTACCGCGGGATGCGTTATGTGCTGGAGATACTCTTAGACAACAAAACAAAAAGAGATACATAACAATGCGGTTGGATGCATAGAACTAGGACTAGAATCGGGGAATTGGAATTTAGACATCTAATTCAGCTGTATGGATGGCCGAAGAATTAGCGCGTGGAATCTAGGACCAATTCCACGCCGATCGACCCCGCCTGCTAAAACTCCCTCGATCGATTCGGAGGTAGCTAGCTCCGAATTAGTCCGGACTCCCGAAGCGGTACAACTCGCGACCCCCGCGACTCGTCTTCCTCCCGCGTAAACAACCCGGCGGCGGCGGCGCAGGTAACCTGACCTGACCCCCGGCCATCCCTTCCCCACCCTCTCTCTCCCAGTCTCCCTCTTCCCCGGCGCCTCTTTCCCCGCCCGTCCCCGTCGATATTTCCTCTGGCCGCCCCTCTCCCCGCCCGTCCAAAATTCAGAGCTTCATCATGTTATGGTTACTTGGTTAGTGGGAGAATTGATAATAACCCCCCCTGTTCACGTGCTGGGACAACATAAGCCCCCTTCTTTGCTGTCCTCCCTTTTAACCCCTCCGTCGCTACCTAATGTACCTTATACCCCCTTTTTTCTTGTCTAACAATTTTTTTAACACATGACTAACAAATGTGTACATGAATAGACCAAAATACCCTTCATACACCTGTGCAAACATATAATATCAAAACCTGACAGGTTTCAAACATCAAAACTGCTATAATTTCCCTGAAATAGGGAACATTCACACACAAGTTTAGAAAATGACAGAAAATATATAAAGTTCCACAACATCACAAACTCACAAGTTGACAGCCATATAACAACCACATAACAGTAGTTCATAGTAGCAAAATAATAGTGAGTTTTACACCTCACGTACACATAACAGTGAGTTTCCCTCTCATCTGTCTATTTTTACACCTAACAGTGTTGTCTCATCCATCCACCGGCTTTTCATGCGGGATCCCATCGCCATCTTCTCTAGTTCTACCACAGGAGTAGACCAATCGATAATGGTGCTATCATTTTCTACTTCATTCGATGAGATCACCCCCGGATTCAGGTCTGTAACACTGGACTGACTAGAACCGTGCACAGAGATTGGATCGATCCTATTCAACATAGGCAGAAAAAATCAGAAATTTCCATACCCAAAATCATGCATAAATCGAATAAAACAGGGGTATGATGTTACCTATTAAGATCCATAACACCCCTTCGTCAATCTAACCCCTCCAACTCAAATCTCCATGCCAATCTCTACCTAGGGTTTGTAGGATTCAGAGCATGAGGAAGCAAGCGAAATCAAAGAAAGAGGAAGGGGAGAAGCCGGAATTACGTTGGGACAGCAGCGGAGGGCGGCAGACTGGGCAGAGCGGCCCGTTCCGGCGGCGAGGAGAGGAGCAGCGGTCGGCCGCCTGGGTCAACGCCGGCGAGAAGAGCAGTTGGGGTCCCGAACAGGCGAGGAGCAGCGCTCCCAGTACGACTCGTGCGTGTTAAAAGAATAGACAAGGGCAGTCTTGGCATTTATAAAAATAATTAATCTAATGGGCTGGATTAATAGCTAAATAATGAAATAACAGTGAAAAGGGGGTTAGAAGAGAGGACGGCAAAGAAGAGGGCCTATGTTGCCCCAGCGCGTGAACAGGGGGGGTTATTATCAATTCTCCCCTTGGTTAGTACGCGCCTCAGCGGGACTGCGGGACACACGAACTGCTGATTCTGGTGTCCACCCAGATGACTTCCTCGCTTGTCCAATGATTCAGCAAGATCTCTGCAGCCGCGCAGGCTCATGTCCATGATCACAAATCACAATTCGCCTCTCCGCTTGTGTTCTTCAACTGCCATGGGGCAGCCCCCTTTCCTGTCACTCCGCATAAGCAATTTCTGGTAAGTAAACGAGTACCACTGAATTCAGCATGCAATGCTCTACATTTGCGGACTGTACACTAACACTCGTTAAGACAAGACGGTGATTAACTGAACTGTTCTATCTAGTGTCGTCCACCATGGATCACCTGTGTAACTGAACTGTTATGACGAGCATAGTGGCTCGACATGACAGTCCTGATTGAACGGTGGCTTGTTCAGACTGTAAATGAGGATTGACATGAAATTATATTCCATGATCCTGTTTCGGTTGGAGCACGACTCCATCACAAATTCAGTTCTAGCGTCTCGTAAAGATTTCTGAGTACTTTGTCAACTCCAACATGACATCTGTTTCGCGCCTCGTACCTAGGTAGCTCTCGCTAGAATCCTTCCAGACTCTCTCGCTCTGGCTGCCGCCCCGATTTACTGGCTGGCCTGCATGGCACTCCGCCTAGGTGGAACTTCAAGGAGGGTTCAGGTCGCAAGCAAATCACATGGTCCTAGCCACACAAACAGCATAAATCTAATTGGTCGGTCATTTCCTTTCCAGAAAGGATTTCGAATTCCATCCGAATTAATCTCTTGAATTCAATTCCGTACATCCAAACAAAGCATAAAGTAAATCTTGCGACAAGAATGCAAATTAAGCATCTCATTCGCTCATTTGTTTGATAATCAACAACTAAAAACTATTTTTACCTAAAATTTGGACACGAACAATGCACATATAGTTTAAATGTATAAATCTTTTTTTGACACAATTGTATAAGCATTATGAGCCGTTGATTAACCAGACCTTAAATGGATCTTTCTTTGCAGGTAAGCTTAAATGGATCTTGACCTCGAATTTATCATACGATTAGCATAGACCATTTATTTTTCTTCAGCTACTACACTACATGTACACGGATTATAGACACCTCATAACTACATATATGAAAGACAACAGTTTCAGCGATCAGTTAGGAGCGCCAAATCAGCCTTTGCTACTGTAGATGGAATCGCGCATCTACATTAACCGAGCGTCTACAGTACAATTTATTTTTTCCCCATTTATCCCGTGTTTTCTTGATGGTTCGGTCAAAGCTCCACCGCTGCTCTTTTCCTCCTCCAGCCCGACAAATAGATCCGTGGCCTGAGAACCTCGAAAATTGGGGTTGTTTAGGTGCGGCGCCGTCCTATCTCTCCTTGGCCGCCATGTGCTCCGCTTGCCTGAGCTCTTCCCTGTCCATGGCCCTTTCTTCCGAACATGACTGGCTCACCGAAAGATATTTTGATTGCCCGTTTTTCTGTCGTGTAAATTCCATGGGTACCGGCGCCTCCACCAGTGGCCCCCAGTTTCCACCACTTGGTCTGGTCCTGCTTTTTCCCTCATCCCCGCACCACTTATCCCGTGTTGTCCCAGAGCCTACAGAAGAATCCAGGCACGACGGCCTCTCGACTGCTTCTCCCGTGCTGTCCCGGAGCCTTCCCCATGGCGGTTTGGTTGTGCCATGTTTTGTTCATTGCCCTCCCGGAACCGCCACCCCTCCCTTGCTCCGGTGCCATTCTTGGGGGCGGAACGCCCACCTTTCCGTGTCCTCTCTCTGCCGTTGAGGGACGGGAGTAGCGTCGGTGCGACATGGCGAGCGGATGGCACTCTCACGGAGCTGTGCATCGAGGCCTAGGTCCGAGCTCCGATGGTCCAAAATATATCGAGCTTGTTGGAAACCCCAAGAGAAAAGTATGATGAGCACAACAGCAAGTTTTCCCTCAATAAGAAACCAAGGTTATCAATCCAGTAGGAGTAAGGAAACACCTCAAAGGTGTAGCTAGCTGAACGTTGGTAGGGCGCACTACCGGTGCCAGCAGCAACGTGCAGACCTGCACAACACAACCACAGAACTTTGCCCCCAACTTGCGATGAGGTTGTCAATCTCACTGGTTTTGCTGAAAAAAAAGGATTAAACGTATCGAATGGAAGAAAGTAATAGTTTGCAGAAAGTAAACACAAAGCAGTAAACAGTTTGTAGATTGAATGTAAAAGAAAGGACCGGGGTCCATAGTTCACTAGAGGTGGCTCTCCTTAAGATAGATAACATGTTGGGTGAACAAATTACAGCGGGGCAATTGACAAACATCGAGAAAGCATACAAGCATATACTAATCATCTTGACTCCTTTGAGACTTGATTGGGCGTTACAACATTATACATAGACCGCCATCCAACTGCATCTATGACTAATAATCCACCTTCCGGTTATCATCTGAACCCCCTCCAGTATTAAGTTGCAAGCAACAGATTATTGCTTTACGAATTGCGTGTAAAGTAAACAATACGATTGCTCTATGAATAAAGGATTGTTGTTTTCTCCCTAGTAGCAACAGCACATCTAGTACCTTAGAGATTTCTATCACTTCCCCAGATTACCAGAGGCATGAACCCACTATCGAGCACAAATACTAACTCTTGGAGTTGCTAGCATCTACTTGGCCAAGATAGCTACTAACAACGGAAAGCATGCAAGATCACAAATAAAAAAGACGTGATAGAATCAATAATCAATCTAAAATAGCATATCAATATCCATCGGATCCCCGCAAACACAACATGTATGGATTATAAATAGATGATCTTGATCATGAACGGAGCTCACAAGATCTAGACATGAAAGCACAAAGGAGGAGAACCAGCCATCTAGCTACTACATGGACCCGTAGTCCAGAGATGAACTACTCACGCATCACACCGGAGGCTTGCATGATGATAAAGAAGGCCTCCAGGGTGAATTCCCTTCTCCAGCAGGGTGCCGAGAAGAGCTTCAGATCCCTCCTGATCTAGGGATGGAGATGACGGCGGATACAAACTCATTCGTGGATTTATGATCGGGTACCTAGGATTTCCGTATCAGAGGCAATATATAGGCGGAAGGAGAGGCCGAGGGGGTGCCTAGGACGGCCAGACCACTCCCTAGCGCGGGCCAGGCCTGGCCGCGTGGCCAAGTGGTGTGGCCGGGCCCCAGACCCTCTCCGTCTCGTATTCTGGCTCCAAGTGTCCCCCGGTAAAATAATAAATTTGGCATTTGTCCCGTCCAATTCCAAAAATATTCATTTTCGGACTTTTCTGAAACCAAAAACAACAGAAAACAGGCAGCCGGCACTGTGGCTCTTGTTAATAGGTTAGTCCAAGAAATCATATGAAAAGTACTCCAAAGTATGGACAAAACACAAGAAAGTAGATAAAACCAAGCATGGAACATCAAAAATTATAGATACATTTGCAATGTATCAACATCCCCAAGCTTAACTCCTGCTCGTCCTCGAGTAGGTAAGTGATAAAAAGAAAGAATAATTTTTGAGGTGATATGCACTATCATTAACTTGATCAAAGTATTTGTAAAACATTGAAAGCTAGGATCATAATACTTCAATCATAACATGAAAGACAAAGTTCTAGCAATAAGACAAAGAAACTATGTTGCAACATGAAAAGGCACAAACAAAAGATTCACGAATAACAATGCCTTGTAAGACGTTTGTTTGTTTCACATAAAGAAAACATAGCATAATAGTATTCAGCTTGTCCCTCGTAGAGTAGTAAATATAAATGCATAGGACACCTTCAAAATTCATAAGAGTGACTAGATACAAATAGTTTAAAACAAGCAATATCAAGTTATGCATCAATCAACTAGTCTTGGGACAATACACATAGAACTAAGAATGACCACTATGCTCTCAAAGTAGGTGCATAGAGATAGAAGGTGGAGACTCAATATAATGGTGGAAGAAAGGGCCTTCATAGAAGGAAGTAGGGATTCAAGCCTCATAAATAGCTTCCAAAAATTATGGAACTTATAGCTTTTAGCTCTCATTGCCCCTATCACAAGCATCTTGAAGGTGATTAAGGTTAAAGTGACACAACTAAGAGGATATGCTTGACAAGTTATAAACCAAAATATCATGCCCCTTAGTTACGAAGACCGAACCTCATGTTACTCAACTTTAGTCACAAGTAAGCTCTTGTCATTGTAAGTACATATGTATTGTTGGATTGATGACAAGTACGCCATGAGGGGGTCCTCGAGGCGTGCGGAAGAGAGGGATGTGAGATTTACGGTGTTCCGGGACGGTGAGCACCCAAGTTTACCCAGGTTCGAATCCGCCGGCTTTGGACGGATCCTACTCCTGCTAGCAATCCAGTAATACGGCAGAACCGGAATATGGGTTACAAGGGTTTCACCTGTGCGAGTTGAGGGTCTAAAGTATTGGGTGCCCTAAAGGCTCTCCCTAGGACGGCTTATATAGATATCTGGCCTAGGGTTTACAGGAGAGATCTATCCAGCTACGACTGAGAGTCGGTTACAGAGTACATCTTGAACTACAAGTAACATTATGAGCCTAAGTCGGTAAGTCTTCTGGGCCTTCTCATAGCCGGATTGGACTCCATCTTTCTCCCTGACTGGGCCACCCGTGAAGCAATGCTCTAACCCGAAGTGGGCCACCCTGGTCAGTGAGGAACTGTGAGGATACCCGGAAAGTATATCCCCAACAGCGGCCCCCAGAGGCCTCCAAGATCCAAAGTTGGATTTATCATTGTCTAGCTTGATCTTCGGCTTGCAGAATCTTGAAGGGTTCCTGAAACTTCACAACAAAAAATACGATCCAGGTCTTAAAAATAAGTCGGACCTATCAATAGGTTACTCGGATTTTCTAGCTCGATTTTAAACTAAGCCGGAACTTGGTCTCTAACACCACCTGACACAAGCATGGTCAAGTCACGTCACCTAACAAGCGTTCCTTCAACACGACCGTTGGTGGGTCCGCGGTCCGCGGAACCGAGGCACCGTTTCAATGCGTGCGTGGAGATCGAGGCGACTCAATCATCGTGTGGGTCCTTCCCAGTTCCTTCCACGACGCGTGGCGGTTACACTATAGCATTTGCATGAATCTTGGTGCAGTTAGGTGGATATAAGGGGTTTGGATTTCTTCTTCTCCTTTCCACTAGTCCTTTGCCGTTTCCTTTTCCTCCCAGTCCTCCTGCGCGCACAGAGCCTCCTCGTCCTTCCCCCACAGAACTCCCAGCGTCGCCCCTCTTAGGTCATCTTCTCACCGGAGAAATGGCGTCATCTTCTTCCTCCGGTTTGGCGGCAGCAGCGGCGGCAGCGACGGCGGAAGCAGCAGCAGAGAAGGAGAGCTTCCGGGGAATCTGGATCCCCTGCACCCTCAACGAGGAGGGCCTCAGGAACATGGAGAAGGAGGGGCTTCTCGCCACCGATGACTGGCGGAGCGGCTACGGGGAAACCGTCCCCAACCCGCGCGACGGCGAGCGGGTCCACTTTGGCACCCATCTCGACCGAGGTCTGTCTTTTCCTCCCTTGGAGTTCTTCTCCGAGGTGATAGATCATTTCGGAGTTCAACTCCACAATCTTCCTCCTAACTCTCTTAGAGATGAGTGCGTATGCTTCGCTTTGCGAGGGCTTTCTCGGCATTAGGCCGAGTTTGGCTCTCTTCTGGTACTACCTTCATGTCCGGAGAAACTCCATCATTGCCGGTGTTCCTTACATCACCAGCACTATCAGCTTTTCACTTAGATGCGACCGGGCTTATCCCAAGATTCTAGCTAGTGACTCGGTCAAACAATGGCCGGCCACTTTTTTCTATCATAGGGATATTCCGGCTCCCGACAAAGCTACTGCTTTGCCGGCTTTTGTCGACGGAGCCGCCACGGCCCAGCCTTCCTGGGATGAGGCTGCTCCGGCTCTTTCCGATGATCTGATCCTCGCTAAGAGGCGGATCGAATATTTGATTAAGCACAATGTCTGAAAGGATCCGACTTGGTCCAGTGTTGGGTCTCACGTCGGATCCAGCCACTTCAGTACCACGGAACCCGACTCATGCACTCCATCACGTCGTCTCCAACTGACTCCCTCCGCATCAGCTCCAAAACCTACACCACTCAAGGCTACATAAGCCAAATCAAGTGGCTGATCAAGGAGCGGATCGAGAGGAGGATTCCGGAGGTTTCTCTAGACATGCACACGGCGGAAAACCCCGTGGTGCCGGTAAGCTTCCATCATCACACCTTTTATGTGTTTCAATCTTCGAGTTATACTGCAATACTGATATGTTTTCTTCTTTTTAGCTTGCTGACATCCCCGAGTCGGAACTTGCTCCGCTCGAAGGATACCCTCCGGAGTTTTCTCAGGAGGTAGAAGTGGTCCCATTGCCGGACCTTGCGCTCAAGAAGCGCAAAGCTCCGACAGTGGCCGTTGGCACAAAGGAGGTGCCTGTCGTTAAGAGGTAACTTTTAGTCACAACTTTCCGCCTTTGTACTTTACTCAAATTTCTTTCCAAGATGTAATGTTTACGACTTCACTACATTCTGAGAGCAAAACCGCTCGTCAAAGCCAAGGGGAAAGGGATTTCTTCGAAGCCTCTGCGGCAGACGAATCTTACCATAGCTTCCCCTGCCGTGGCTCCTCCGACTCCTGCCCCTCAACCTTCTGCAACACCGGTTATCTCGCCGGACGCTGCAAAAGATCCGGCTCCTTTAACGGGGCCTGCGAACCTTGGATCGCAAACTAATGTCACCACGGGTGCGTCAGATCTAGATAAGGGTGAACCCTCTTTGGGTAATGATCCCTCGACAGAAACCTTCGCCGAAAACCTTATGAGCAATTCGGGTCTTGCAAGTTTGGCCTGACCCAGAAATCTGCCGAAGAGATCCAGCGGCTCACCAGGCAAGTCCTGGAAAAAAGCCATCTATCTGCCGAAGAAGAAGCGCAGGAAGCAGAGGACGTCAAGTTCTCTGATCTTCTTGCTCAAGTCCGCCTTCGTGATGAGAGGATTAGGACTGGCGAGCTTCCAACAGCCCCAGTGATCCCTCTTACTCTCGCCGAAAAGGTGGTTGCTGAAGTGAACGCGGGTTTGGATAAACTCACCCGCGAGCAATATGTAAGTCGGAATTCCAACTCCTGTATTTTCCATTATGTTATATCATATCCTCTAGCCCCCAAGCATGAAGTAGGATAAACAATCCGGATTTATGCTTTATTAGGATGCCAAAGAACGAACTAGTGTAGCCCCCAAGGCTCCTGCTGATATTTTAGCAAAAATATTAGCCCGAGTCTTAAGTAGCTTTCTGACTTTGGGTATTCTGACTTACAGAAAGTATGTTCCTATAACCAGGAATTACTAACCAATGTCTGCGATAAGCGGAGAGAGATCAAAGCTCTCCGGCTTAAAAATGCTGAGCTTAAAGTCGCCAAGGATGAAGCCGAAGGTAAACATTCCGAGACTCAAACCTTGTCTTTGTTATTTTCAATGTCGATTTTTTCTGAACTTTTGTTCTTTTTTGACTTACAACGCTGGTGAAACAATCCGTCGCCATGATTGAAGAGGCCGAGAACCTCAAGACCCTGGTGGTGGAGAACAAGGGACTTCGCCAAGAGCTAGATAAGATTAAGGCAGAGCATGAAAGGAGCATAGCTCAAGTCCTTGAATCCTCCTCCATGGCAACTGATGAGCGTGATCGCAAGATCGCTGCCCAAGATAAAATAATCTCGGATCTCAAAAATGAGCTTGGCAGAGAGAAGGATATGTCCCAGGCGCTCCGGGCTAAACTCCAGAGTCTCCGGGAGGAGAAGACCAAGATTGACGACGTCATTTTTGGTACGTTCCATCTTTCTGACTTGTCTCTTTCTTCGAATTTTATCAATGTCGGATTTTTCTTAACTTGTTTTGTGTATAGGTCCTCTAAACTTGACGGACTCTTCTTCCTCCGAGCCCCGCACCCACCGACTTACCCAAGTCGGTGACCTGCTTCATGACTTCCGCCAGTCCCTTGAAGACGTCGGCGAAGCTCTCAAGATTCCGGACATGCCAAGCATGTCGGATTTTCAGGTGCGGGACAAGGTCAAGGAGATGCCGCAGCTTGTTCGGGACTGGAACATGTCCTACGCGCGGACTGCTGCGCAGAACGCTCTCACCATGGTCATGAGCCACCATGGAAACATGGAGGTATGGCAAGTGACCAGAGGGTACTACAAGGTAGACGAAGACGGCCAGGAGCAGGACCTTCAAGCCATCATGCACGCCTGCGCCGGATATGGGTGTCACGTGGCTGACCTGACCAGCTACGAGATCCCCTTCTTCACCCGCGTGGATACTCCGCCTCCTCCTCCAGAAGAACCAATAGAAGTTTCCGACGATGAACGCACCAACTCAGATGCGGACATCTCAGAACGATATCAAGGCGAAGTAACCAGCGAGCCGACAGCTCCTTCATCTCCTCCTGCATCGTAGATCAGAAACTTATGTATTATTCTGGAAAAAACATGATGCGTTTGTAAATATGTAGTACTTTAACTTTTGCTAGTGCTAAGCTTTTAATCTATTCAGCACTTTTTGGCTTTAAAATTTTTGAGTGCCTGAAATGTTTACATAAGCACTTGTACTTTTTCGTCTCTACTTATCGTTTATCTGGCTTTCCGCCTCGTCCCTTTCGTGAGCCGGCTAAACCTTCCGTCGGAAACTTTGCCGAGCAACGGAGGTCAATTGCTAAACCAGTTTAAACTCGGAAACAAAGCCGGCTTCCAGTACCAACAATTCACTACTCGGAAAATGCCCGCATCCAGCAATCAGACAAATAACCAAAGTAAAGACTAGAAACTTTTAGAGTTATACCTGAGGGTAGCAATTTTAGAATCGGAAATCTAAACCAGAACAAACATGAGCATAAAGTACTTTCAAGCATTCTAGGATTTTTGACTATGACATGATCATTCGGAAATAAGATGGTTTAAGAGCTTCTCAGAAAAACTTGACGTAACCAAAACTTTTATTTCTCACAGAACATGTACATATATATGATTACAAAGAAGGATAAACTAAGAATAAAAGGGGCGTAGCTGAGCAATATTCCATGGTCTATCTAACTCATCCGGATTTGTACTGCCTCCAGCTCTCTTTCTCTTCTTAGTAGCAGGTCTTTCTTTGACTGGCCTCATGTCAGTTAAGTAGTACGATCCATTGTGCAATACTCGACTAACTAAAAAGGGCCCTTCCTATACTGGGGAAAGTTTGTGCTTTCTTTGTTGCACAAGCCAGAGAACCAAATCACCTTTATTGAAGGATCTATTTCGGACTCTCTGACTATGATACTTGCGTAACTTCTGCTGATAGGCTGTAGGTCTCATTTCAGCAACGACGCGAACTTCTTCGACTAAGTCGAGATCATTTTGTCGAGAATTCTCGGCATCCTCTTGGATATACGCGGCCACTCTAGGAGAAGTATGAATCAAATCACTAGGAAGAACTGCTTCTGCACCATAGACCAAGAAGAAAGGTGTGTATCCTGTTGACCTGTTTGGAGTTGTTTGTAAACTCTAAATTACATAGGGTAATTCCTCTGCCCAAGCCCCCGCAGCACGTCGTAGTGGTGCTTCGAGTCTCGGTTTTAGGCCTTGTAAGATTAAACCATTTTCTCTTTCGACTTGTCCGTTAGCTTGTGGATGTGCGACTAACACAATGTCAAGCCAGATATTTTGCTCATCGCAGAATTCAGCCAATTCTCCCATAGAAAAGTTACTCCCATTGTCCGTGATAATGCTATGCGGATAACCATACCGGATTATAACATCCTCGACAAATCTTTTGGCTGTTGCTCCATCACAACTTGTGACGGGTTTAGCCTCAATCCATTTGGTGAATTTATCCACCATCACTAAGAGGTGAGTAAATCCACTTGGAGCTCGTTTAAAAGGTCCTACCATATCAAGCCCCTAGACCGCAAAGGGCCATGTTATAGGTATTGTTCGCAGCTGGTCAGCCGGAACATGAGCTTGCTTGGTGTACTTTTGGCAGCCTTTGCACGTCTTGACTAATCGTCCGGCATCTGCCTGAGCTGTAAGCCAGAAAAGTCCGTGTCGAAAAGCTTTTGCCACTAAATATTTGGCTGCAGCATGGTGACCACACTCGCCTTCGTGGATTTCCCTTAAGATTTCCACTCCTTCTTCCGGAGATACGCAACGTTGAAAGACCCTAGAAACACTCTGTTTATGGAGCTCACCTTTAACGATAGTATAGGCTTTTGCTCATCGGATAATCTGCCGGCGCAGCACCTCGTCTTTGGGTAATTTGCCATCTACCAAATAACCGAGGTAGGTTTGAGTCCAGCAGGGTATTACAGCCAGAACTGCTATCAAAGGTGAGTCGGATTTGGTCGGATATTCCTCATCTACTCCCTTAATTGAGGGAACTTTGAGGTGCTCTAAAAAAGCGCCATCTGGGACCTCTTTCCGCGCAGAACCTATTCGAGATAGTGCATCTGCTTCCTCATTTTCTACTCGAGGGATGTGTTGTACTTCAAACCCTTCGAACGATTTAGATAGATCATCCACAATAGCTTTATATGCTGCAATGTGTTTATTTGCATTACAAATATCCGACACTTATTGAGCAACAAGATCCGAATCTCCATAACACATCAAATGTCGGATGCCAATATCTTTAGTAATCTGGATTCCATGCAGCAGTGCTTCATACTCGGCAATATTGTTTGTCGCTGTGAAGTGGATCTGCAACACGTATAAAAGTTTATCTCCTTGGGGTGATTTGAGCACCACGCTAGCCCTCGAGCCCCCTCGAGCCTTAGACCCGTCGAAAAAGAGGGTCCAATATTCCGACTCAGGGAGAACCATATTCTCCTTCGTCTCTGTCCAATCAGTGACAAAGTCAGCAAGGATCTGGGATTTGATTGCTGTCCGAGGTTTGTACTCAATATCGAAAGATGAGAGCTCTATGCCCCATTTGGCGACGCGTCCTGTCGCGTCGCTATTGTTGATTATATCTCTCATGGGAGCTGTGCTCATCACGGTAATTGGATGCTTCTGAAAGTAGTGTCGTAACTTACGAGATGCTAGAAAAACACCGTAAGCCAATGATGCACTCGACTTTCAACGTAGAGCTCGTTGGGAACCCCATGAGGAAGGTATGATGAGCACAACAGTAAGTTTTCCCTCAGTTATGAAACCAAGGTTTAATCGAACCAGTAGGAGCAAGGAAACACCCCAAAGGTGTTACTAGCTGAGCTTTGGCAGGGCGCACTACCGGTGCTAGTAGCAACGTGGAGACCTGCACAACACAACCACAGAACTTTGTCCCCAACTTGCGATGAGGTTGTCAATCTCACTGTGTTTTGCGGAAAACAAAGGATTAAACGTATCGAATGGAAGGAAGTAAAGTTTGCAGAAAGTAAACAGAAAGCAGTTAAAGATTATAGATTATATATAAAAGACAAGGACCGGGATCCATAGTTCACTAGAGGTGGCTCTCCTTAGATAGATACCATGCTGGGTGAACAAATTACATTGGGGCAATTGACAAACACCGAGAAAGCAATACATGCATATACTAATCATCTTGACTCCTTTGAGACTTGATTGGGCATTACAACATAATACATAGACCGCCATCCAACTGCATCTATGACTAATAATCCACCTTCAGGTTATCATCCGAACCCCCTCCAGTAATAAGTTGCAAGCAACAGATTATTGCTTTACGAACTGCATGTAAAATAAACAATACGATTGTTCTATGAACAAAGGATTGTTGTTTTCTCCCTAGTAGCAACAACACATCTAGTACCTTAGAGATTTATGTCACTTCCCCAGATTACCAGAGGCATGAACCCACTATCGAGCATAAATACTAACTCTTGGAGTTGCTAGCATCTACTTGGCCAAGATAGCTACTAACAACGGAAAGCATGCAAGATCTCAAATAACAAAGACATGATAGAATCAATAATCAATCTAAAATAGCATCTCAATATGCATCGGATCCCCGCAAACACAACATGTATGAATTACAAATAGATGATCTTGATCATGAATGGAGCTCACAAGATCTAAACATGAAAGCACAAAGGAGGAGAAACCAGCCATCTAGCTACTACATGGATCCGTAGTCCAAGGATGAACTACTCACGCATCACACCGGAGGCTTGCATGGTGATGAAGAAGGCCTCCAGGGTGAATTCCCCTCTCCAGCAGGGTGCCGGGAAGAGCTTCAGATCCCTCCCGATCTAGGGATGGAGATGACGGCGGCTACAGACTCTTTCGTGGATTTTTGATCGGGTACGTAGGATTTTTGTCTCGAGGGCAACTTATAGGCGGAAGGAGAGGCCGACGGGGTGCTGGCCAACCCCTGGCCCCTCTCCGTCTCGTATTCTGGCACTTGATCCCTTCTGGAAAAATAGGCACTTTGGCTTTTGTCCTGTCTAGTTCCGAGAATATTCATTTTTTTGACTTTCCTGGAACCAAAAACAGCAGAAAACAGGCAGCTAGCACTGTGGCTCTTGTTAATAGGTTAGTCCAAGAAATCATATGAAAAGTACTCCAAAGTTGGAACAAAACACAAGAAATTGGATAAAACCAAGGATGGAACATCAAAAATTATAGATACATTTGCAATGTATCAACATCCCCAAGCTTAACTCCTGCTCGTCCTCGAGTAGGTAAGTGATAAAAAGAAATAATTTTTGAGGTGACATGCACCATCAAAGACTTGATCAAAGTACTTCAATCATAAAATGAAAGACAAAGTTCTAGCAATAAGCAAAGAGACTATGATGCAACATGAAAAGGCACAAACAAAAGATTCATGAATAACAATGCTTTGCAAGACGTTTGTTTGTTTCACATAAAGAAAACATAGCATAAAAGTACAGCTTGTCCCTCAATAGAGTAGCAAATATAAATGCATAGGACACCTTCAAAGTTCATAAGAGTGACTAGATACAATAGTTTAAAACAAGCAATAACAAGTTATGCATCAATCAACTAGTCTTGGGACAATGCACATAGAACTAAGAATGGCCACTATGCTCTCAAAGTAGGTGCATAAAGTTAGAAGGTGGAGACTCAATATAATGGTGGAAGAAAAACCTTTTGTAAAAGGAAGTAGGGATTCAAGTCTCATAAAGAGCTTCCAAAAATTATGGTACTTATAGCTTTCAGCTCTCATTGCCCCTATCATAAGCATCTTTAAGTGATTAAGGTTAAAGTGACCCAACTAAGAGGATATGCTTGACAAGTTATAAACCGAAATCTCATGCCCCTTACTTACGAAGACCGATCCTAATGCTACTCAACTTCAGTCACAAGTAAGTTCTTGTCATTGTAAGTATATGTGTATCATTAAGAACCGCCAACGGGGTACCCCTTGCACATGATACGGGAGCTTTCCCATAATCAAAATGACAAGGCAAGCAGACAATGAGCATCTCAGCGATCTTTTTATTTGCTATTTGCATAGGTTTTTATTGAGGATGCTTCATAGAGTGCTCATTATGGTGATGCTGCAAGTTTCCACCATGATTAGTCATGGCTTAGGCTAGCGGCCCAGGCATTTCTCTAACACACATACAAACTCCATGATCTTACAAGTTCCACTTTTTTCTCACCGCCGGGATCCGTAAGCAAAAGAACATGATATCAATGGGGTACAAAGTACAAGTGCAATGTTGAAAGCGTTCCCCATGAAACATGGTTCTGCTAATTTCAACTTATAAAGCGTAAGCATATACGCAACAAAGAAGGACCCAATGGTTCAAGTTTATTAGAGGCAATAAAGTAAAGTGTGCCATCAAGTTCGTGAGAGCTTTAATCACTAGTTTTCTCATAACAAGTGGAAGGTAAACAAAAGCATGAATATACTTGGAATAGCATAAGCTAGTAGGTAGGTATGGTGGAATCAATGGAATAACTTGGTTTAGGGAGTTGGATGCATGAGTGGAACTCATACTTTGTTGTGGAGGCTAGCAAAAGACTGGGAGCGACAAACTAAGAGAGCAATAATGGCCATAATCATGTAGAGCGACAAAACATCATTGATCAAAGCATAAAGTGATACTACAAGTTGAAAACTAAAGGATCATAAAGGCTATGGTGAATTTGGATAGTCATAACATGGTGTAAGCATGTGCCAAGTCAACCCAAATAAAGCATCAAAGGAGAATACCACTATACTATGCTTTAATATGCTAAAACAACGCATGATTCATCCAAGGCACATTAAGAAATCTCAATTGTTTAAAACAAGTCATGATACAGCAAAGAATACTAAGCATAAAGCCAAAATAATATCAAGCATGGCATGACAAAGCATAGCCACAGTCAAAAACGAGCTCTTTTTACCACATAAGCATGAGCTTTCCTACTCTTTTCCAAACCAAACCAAACTATTTGCAAACCAAAGTATGAAAGAGGGGGTCAAACCAACTTATTCAGAAAACTAAGCAAACCAAGCAAAATAAAAACCAAAACAAAAATGAAAAAGAAGACGCTCTAAGAAAACACAACTGTACATAAAACAATAAAAATGAAGCGTTTGGAAGAAACCTGGAATTTTTATTGATGAAGAAGGGGATGCGTTGGGCATCCCCAAGATTTGACGCTTGCACTTCTTGGATATTTCTTGGGGTGACACGCGTGGCATCCCCAAGCTTGAGCTTTAGTCCATCCTTCATCTCATTACTCATTCCTTCCATACACCTGAAAATTTTCCTTCATACAAAACTTCACACAATCTCATTAGCAACATTTGTGCACTTAGGATAAATAAGTCTCAAGGTTCAGTTCTAACACCAAATAAACTTCCATTAGAACACTAGATATTGTAGCACTTCCCTCAAAAATCTCAATTCCCCAGAGGAACTCAAGAAGAAACTAACAAGAAGCAAATGCAAAAAATGGCAGAAATCTGTCAAAACAGACCAGCAGGTAAAGACAAATTTTTTCGAAGACCTTCTGTTGCTCAAATAAAAATGTGTTGAACTAACGAAAGTTATATAACAACCTGTGTCATAAGCACAACAAATTAGATCTCAATCTGACGTACAGAGCTCTCTCGGGAATTTTTATGGTGAAGCACAGAAATCTGTTTCGGGACAGCAACTTTCCCAATCATTACTTCACTCTCATTAGAGGTTACTCTTGGCACAAAAAGCAAATAAAAAGGATAAGGAGTGGTTATTACTGAAGTAATAACTTCCAAGACTCATCTAAAACTCTTGGGTTATCTCCCAACAAGTACTTTTCTTTAACGCCTTTAATTTAGGCATAAGAAGCAAAGAAAGAATCAAGTGTTCTTAAATGAAGAAGCATTAAGACCAAATTTTGTTTTCATAGGAGAAGCAAAAGAAATCTTTTCTCTCTTTTTAGGGAAGTGTTCTATACCTTTCTAGAGTGGGAGTTGATATTTAATGGTGCCTTCTTTCATATCAATGATGGCACCAACAGTTCTAAGAAAGAGTCTTCCCAAAGTAATAGGACAAGAAGCATTGTATTCAACATCCAAAACAAAGAAATCAACGGGGACATAGGAATCATTAACCATAATAAGAACATCATTAAGACTCCCCATGAGTTTCTTTTTAGCTTTACCATC
This sequence comes from Avena sativa, assembly GCA_916181665.1. Classification (NCBI taxonomy): domain Eukaryota; kingdom Viridiplantae; phylum Streptophyta; class Magnoliopsida; order Poales; family Poaceae; genus Avena; species Avena sativa. The sequence continues at coordinate 524,271,730 of OV702279.1, forward strand.
AAGTGGAACATTCAAATAACAATCTTCAAGAGGAGGCAAATCAAGCATATCATAAATCCTTCCAGGCATAATAGAAACACGACTATCAAGATCACACAAAGCTTTGAAATCAAAGTCATTCACTTTCATATTAATGATGGGTTCCCAACCATCTTCTTGTTTTATAGGAATAGAAGCTTTATGTTTCATCTTTTCTTCTTTAATCTTTATGAGAGCATCAATAATGTGTTTTGTAAAAGCCATGTTCATAGCACTAGCATTAGGACTTTTAGCAAGCTTTTGTAGGAACTTAATAACTTCAGAGATATTGCAGCCATCAAGATCAAAATCAACTTTATCATCTAAAGTAGTAGAACTATTACTAGCCTCAACACTAGTGGTGGTAATAGTAGAAACACTAATGTTTCTAGCAATTTCATCTTCTCTTTCCCACTTAGCATGTAATTCAGCTATTAGTCTAACATTTTCATTAATTCTTACTTGTATGGCATTAGTAGTTGCAAAGGGATTGTCATTAGTTTCAGGTTTAGCAGCCATTTTATTCAAAGAAGATTGAGCTTCAACCAAAGATGCTATATTTATTTCAGCATTAGAGAGTTTTTCCTCAATAGTTTTATTGAAAGCAGTTTGTTTACTAATAAACTCTTTAAGCATAACTTCAAGTTCAGAGGGAGCACTCTTATTATTGTTTTAAGAATTTCCATAAGCATTACCATTGTTGGGAGGATAAGGTTTATAATTGTTGTTACCAAAATTGTTCCTAATAGCATTATTACCATAAGCATTGTTGCCAAAGTTGTTATTTCTTATGAAGTTCACATCAACTTGCTCTTCTTGAGCAACCAAAGAGGCTAAAGGAACATTATTTGGATCAATATGGGATTTCCCATTAACAAGCATAGACATAATAATATCAATCTTATCACTCAAGGAGGAGGTTTCTTCAACAGAATCTACCTTCTTACCTTGTGGAGCTCTCTCAGTATGCCATTCAGAATAATTAACCATCATATTATCCAATAGTTTTGTTGCAGCAGCCAAAGTGATGGTCATAAAGGTACCTCCAGCAGCTGAATCCAATAGGTTCCTTGAAGAATAGTTCAATCCTGCATAAAAAGTTTGGATGATCATCCAAGCAGTCAATCCATGAGAGGGACAATTCTTTACCAAAGATTTCATTCTTTCCCAAGCTTGAGCAACATGCTCATTATCAAGTTGTTTAAACTTCATTATTTCACTTCTCATGGATATAATCTTAGCAGGAGGATAGTATTATCTAATAAAAGCATCTTTGCACTTAGTCCAAGAATCAATACTATTCCTAGTTAAGGAATTCAACCATTCTTTAGCTTTTCCTCTCAAAGAGAAAGGAAACAATTTCAGTTTAATAATATCACCATCTATATCCCTATGCTTTTGCATCTCACAAAGTTCAACAAAGTTGTTTAGATGGGAAGCAGCATCTTCATTACCAATACTAGAAAATTGTTCTCTCATAACAAGATTGAGCAAAGCAGGTTTCATCTCAAAGAAAGTATTTTCAGCCACAGGTGGAGCAATAGGAGTGCTCATAAAATCATTGTTGTTGGTGCTAGTGAAGTCACACAACTTAGTGTTTTCAAGAGTAGTCATTTTTTTTGGGTTTCCAAATAAGAAAGCAAAACAATTAAAACTAATTTTTTTGTGTTTTTGAAGAACAAAACAAGCAAACAAAGCAAAAAAGAAACTAAGCAAAACAAAAACAACAAAGTAAAGAGATTGGTTATGAGGGACTCCCCTTGTGAAGATGTCCTTGACTCCCCGGCAACGGCGCCAGAAAAGAGCTCGTTGGGAACCCCAAGAGGAAGGTATGATGAGCACATCAGCAAGTTTTCCCTCAGTTATGAAACCAAGGTTTAATCGAACCAGTAGGAGCAAGGAAACACCCCAAAGGTGTTACTAGCTGAGCTTTGGCAGGGCGCACTACCGGTGCTAGTAGCAACGTGGAGACCTGCACAACACAACCACAGAACTTTGTCCCCAACTTGCGATGAGGTTGTCAATCTCACCGTGTTTTGCAGAAAACAAAGGATTAAACGTATCGAATGGAAGGAAGTAAAGTTTGCAGAAAGTAAACACAAAGTAGTAAAAGATTGTAGATTGTATATAAAAGACAAGGACCGGGGTCCATAGTTCACTAGAGGTGGCTCTCCTTAGATAGATAACATGCTGGGTGAACAAATTACAGTGGGGCAATTGACAAACACCGAGAAAGCAATACATGCATATACTAATCATCTTGACTCCTTTGAGACTTGATTGGGCATTACAACATAATACATAGACCGCCATCCAACTTCATCTATGACTAATAATCCACCTTCAGGTTATCATCCGAACCCCCTCCAGTATTAAGTTGCAAGCAACAGATTATTGCTTTACGAACTGCGTGTAAAGTAAACAATACGATTGTTCTATGAACAAAGGATCGTTGTTTTCTCCCTAGTAGCAACAACACATCTAGTACCTTAGAGATTTCTGTCACTTCCCCAGATTACCAGAGGCATGAACCCACTATCGAGCATAAATACTAACTCTTGGAGTTGCTAGCATCTACTTGGCCAAGATAGCTACTAACAACGGAAAGCATGCAAGATCTCAAATAACAAAGACATGATAGAATCAATAATCAATCTAAAATATCGGATCCCCGCAAACACAACATGTATGAATTACAAATAGATGATCTTGATCATGAACGGAGCTCACAAGATCTAAACATTAAAGCACAAAGGAGGAGAAACCAGCCATCTAGCTACTACATGGATCCGTAGTCCAAGGATGAACTACTCACGCATCACACCGGAGGCTTGCATGGTGATGAAGAAGGCCTCCAGGGTGAATTCCCCTCTCCAGCAGGGTGCCGGGAAGAGCTTCAGATCCCTCCCGATCTAGAGATGGAGATGACGGCGGCTATAGACTCTTTCGTGGATTTTTGATTGGGTACCTAGGGTTTTCGTCCCGAGGGCAACTTATAGGCGGAAGGAGAGGCCGAGGGGGTGCTAGGGAAGCCAGACCATCCCCTGGCGCGGGCCAAGCCTGGCCGCGCGGCCAGGTGGTGTGGCCGGCCCCTGGCCCCTCTCCATCTCGTATTCTGGCACTTGATCCCTTCCGGAAAAATAGGCACTTTGGCTTTTGTCCCATCCAATTCTGAGAATATTCATTTTCTGACTTTCCTGGAACCAAAAACAGCAGAAAACAGGCAGCTGGCACTGTGGCTCTTGTTAATAGGTTAGTCCAAGAAATCATATGAAAAGTACTCCAAAGTTGGAACAAAACACAAGAAAGTGGATAAAACCAAGCATGGAACATTAAAAATTATAGATACATTTGCAATGTATCAGCCAACTTTTCATAGTGCGGATACCGCTGCTTTGATTATGTCAGAACCTCGCTGACAAAGTAAGTCGGACGCTGCAGCAGGTGTTCCTGATTTTCCTCTGGTCTCTCCACCACCATGACGATACTAACGACCTTATTTGTCGTAGCTAGATAGAGCAACATTGGTTCCTTAGGTTCCGGCACTGCAAGGATAGGAGTAGATGAGAGTACTTTCTTCAGGTCTTGTAGTGCAGCTTCAGCTTCACCAGTCCAAACAAAATCTTTGGTCTTTTTCAGGAGTTTGTATAATGGTGCGGCTCTTTCACCAAGCCGGCTTACAAATCGACTAACCGCAGTGATGCAGCCAGTTAATCTTTGTACGTCCTTCAGGCGAGTTGGCCTGGAAATATTGAGTATAGCCTTGATTTTGTCTCGGTTCACCTCTATGCCTCTTTGAGACACGATGAAACCTAACAATTTTCCGGCTGGTATTCCAAAGAAGCATTTCTTCGGGTTAAGCATGATGTTGTATTTTCGTAGATTGGCGAATGTTTCCTCCAAGTCGGAAATTAGCGTTTCCTTCTTTTTGGACATCACCGTGATATCATCCACGTATGCATGTACATTGCGTCCGAGTTGGTCGTGGAGGCAACGCTGCGTCGTGCGCTGGTACGTAGCTCCTGTGTTCTTCAGCCCAAAGGGCATCGTAACAAAACAGAAGGTTCCGAAGGGGGTTATGAATGAAGTTTTGACTTTGTCAGATTCCTTCATCCGGATTTGGTGATAACCGGAATATGCATCGAGAAAACAGAGGAGTTCCGAGCCTGCCGTAGAATCGATAACTTGATCAATTCTAGGCAGAGCGAACGGATCTTTTGGACAAACCTTGTTCAAGGCGGTATAATCAACACACATCCTTAAATCAGTGGTGTCCTTTTTAGGGACCATTACAGGATTGGTCGACCACTCAGTGTGGATGACCTCTTCTATGAATCCGGCTAACTCGAGCCGCCCTAGTTCCTTAGCTATTGCCTTACGCTTTTCGTCGCCAAATCGTCGTAAGGACTATTTGACGGGTTCAGCATTCGGGTTTACATTTAGAGAGTGCTCGGCAAGTTCCCTGGGTACTCCGGTCATGTCAGATGGCTGCCATGCGAAGATATCTTGATTTGCTTGGAGGAACTTGACGAGCGCGCTTTCCTATGTGTTATCTAGGCCTACGCCTATCTGGGTCACCTTGGAGGGGTCATCATCCTTCAACGGTGCTTTCTTCGTCTCTTCTGATGCCTTGAACTCCGGATTTGGCTTGGTCACCTCCTTCTTCGTTGTGGGCATCTCGGACGGATCTATGCTCTTCTTGATCTCCTGGTACTCATGGGCGTGCAGCACGGCTTCGGCAAAGGCGGCATTTCCATCCTCACACTCTCGCGCTTTCTTCAGGTCTCCCCTGATGGTGATTACGCCGTTGGGACCTGGATTTTTCATCATATTGTAAATGTAACACGAACGAGCCATGAAAGCCCAGTAAGCCGGACGTCCGAATATAGCGTGGTATGCGCTCTTGAACGGGACCACTTCGAAGGAAAGTGCCTCTGTCCGATAATTCTTTGGAGTTCCAAAGGTAACATCCAAAGTGATCTCTCCTAGGGAATTAGCTTGTCTTCCTGGGACAACTCCGTGAAAAATCATAGAGCTATGGTTCAACTGGGTATCCAAGATCTTCATCCGGCGTAGCGTTTCGACATAGAGAATATTGATGCTGCTACCACCGTCCATGAGGGTCTTGGAGAAACCATAACCGTCAATAAGTGGGTTGATGATTAAGGCGTATTTTCCTCGCCTATGTAACTTAGGCAGATGATCATCGCGGTCAAATGTGATTGCCACTTCCGACCAGTCTAGATACCGGGGGACAGCCGGAACTGTTGCATTGAGCTCGTGTAGTACTGCTTTCTTGACCTTGGCTGGTTGAGATCCGAGGAAAGTGACATAAGTGTCCTTTTTGGTGGGAAAAGTCTTCTTCCCTTCCGACTTGGGATTTAAAGCATCGGCTTCCTCCATGTCGGAATCTTCCTTGGTCTCTTTATCCTTTTCAGGATTTTTCTTTCCCTTCTTCCGCTTAGCTTTGTAGCCCGCGGTGTCATCTCTTTTGATATCGTCATTGAAACGACATTCAGCATTGGTGTGGGACGAGCCCCCATTGGCGTCTAGGTGATGCACACATGGGTTATTGGCAATGTCGGCCCAAGAGTAGGTTTTGCCTGGTTGCTGTTCTCCTCTACCTTGGACCCTCGAAATCCCACGACAACACCCGCGGCCTCTGCCACATCCTCCTCGTCCTCCAGACCCAGAAACAGTAGTAACCACCGCTGTTTCCGTGTTGTGTTTTTCCTCCGAGGTGTTCTTACGTTTCTGAGCCTGTTGCTTTGTTTTTGCCGACTGAGGTACAACTAGGACGTTGAGTAATCCCTCTGCATCATCGTTAGCATCTGCATATTTGCTCGCTATTTCTATCATCTCTCCCAAATCAGTGACCTTGTCGCACTTCAAGAGGTGATGTAGTAGAAGAATTGGGAGCCCTGCGATGAAAGCTTCAATCGCGGTTTGGTCGTTTACTCCTTCACAGGAGTTATTGGTGTCGATCCATCGTTCGAGATAATCTCGGCAAGTTTCTCTGGCTTTCTAGGTGCAATGCTGTAGGTCTCCGACCAAACAGGGCCTCCGATATGTGCCTTCGAAATTACGAAAGAACGCACTTTGCATGTCATACCAGTTATGGATGGTGTTCTCCGGAAGTTCATTGAGCCATGATCGCGCCGTCTTCCGCAACATAAGTGGGAGATATCGGGTTGCGACCAGGCTGTTTCCGCCTTTGGCGATGCAGCAAGCTTGGAAGAAGTCCTGTAGCCAGGTATCTGGCCGAGCAATGCCATCGTAGGCTTGGATATGTCTTGAGATAGCAAATCCTTCCTTGTGGATCTGATGCGTGGTCCGAAGCACTTTGGGCCCACGTAGAAATCATCGTTATCATAGCGCCGAGCCTCTATGTTGGAATTGATCCTGTGCCTTGTGTCGTTCGAGGATAGAGATCGTCCCGAATTTCGGCTGTCGCTGCGGTGCCGTGGAGCCGGACTTCGGCTTCTGCCACCACCTCCTCCGCCATGTCGTACTCCTTACCCTCCATGGGAGCTGTTGTGATGACTGTGTGGTGGAGAGGGTGGAGCAGCTGGATAGTTTCCGGCTGATCGCCAGCCTCCATCCGGAACGTCATTATTCCGATTCCGGGGAGGGTCTTGACTACGACGAGCCCCCTGCCGGCTTGTACCAGCATGGTTTCCATCGTTTCTTCGTCCGTCATTCCCACCATGGTGAGGATCAGCCGGACGACTTGTATACTTAGGAGGTGGCATTTTTTGACGATCCTCCTCCTGTCGTTTTTCTTTATCTTCTCCCCTTCGATCCTTAGATTCTCGTCGGGGAGGGTTCGTCGGATTCAGGGCAGCAATGGCATATTTCTCGGCCGCTGGGGCGACGTTGCTCCAGTTACGTGAAGTTCTGTGATGATGTCCTAAAGATTCGGTTCTTGAATGGTTGTCTTCCCGGTGTTCGGGGTGGTGATACTGCGCCCGGATGTAATGGGATCTTACGCCATCCCATGCCGGATCCGTGCGACATTGCTCATAATCTGAGACCAGTTTTTGACTTCCGGACAGGGCGACCTTTTGCTGCTCCAGTCCCTTGTTGAGTAGTTTGATACCCAAACGTATCTCCTCTGGTCCTGGATTAGCCGATAGAATTTCTCGGGCTACCACGGTATTCTGTACTAGTGTTGGGTATACCCAATCTCCGTTGCTATCTTTCCGTGGCTTCCCCATCTCATCTCCAAAAAGTACGGCACAGACACGTGGGAATTGGTTGTCATCTATGTGACGCTTCCGTGTCTTCTGATGCAAACGAGACATGTATTCCTTGTTTGACATGTGTTTCTTCTCCACCTCGATGTTTTTGGCTTCATCGAGGAGTTGTCGACGACGCGCTTCTAGGGCCTGTGCCATTTCGTCTAGCTCATCCGCAGTAAGTTCTGGGGCTGTAGGGATAGGTGTAGTTAATGCGGCATCGATGAGCTTACGCGCACCTTCGGTGATCACGTGTCCATCCACCGATGCTTCTTTTTTCGGCTCTTCTGGGATAAGCACTCCATCCGAGTCCTCTTCGTATTCCTCGGCAATCACCTCCTCTGTCAGAGGGTCTTTTGCCGGGGTCTTGTTTTTCTTGTTCTTCTTCTTTGCCTTCTTGGCAGCGCCGGTAGCAAAGACGGCTTTGGGTCCGTTTCCCGGAGTCAAGCTCTGATCGGTACTTTCGGACATCTGGACTTCGGGATTGTCTCCGACGTCCATGTTATCCTGTGCTTTGGGAGAGTGTTCCCCGGACCCTTCATCCATGGCTTCTCCTTCTTCTGCAGCTTTGGAGTTGTACTCCTCTTCATATTCCGCGGAGAACTTTCGGAAATCTGCTGATGTCATCGATTCATCCGAGGATGCGGGTACATCAGCGTTTGTTCCAATTGCCTCCAGCACAGAGTCGGTGTTTTATCCAGCATCGGCAGAGCCGGATCCGGATCCCACGTATCCGACAAAGTGCGACGCGTGCTTCCTGAGGTACCTGCGGCTTTCGCGATCAGCCATGTCAAAACTTTTGATGGTCTCGAGGATTGCATCTGCGCTTTCGCCTTGCAGTATCATACGTTTTAGTGTGTACCTTAGGAAAGGTTTGTCTGTCCTGGCATCATCAGAGCCGTAATCAGTGTCACTGATGTGCTCCTCCTGGATTTCGACTTCCACGGGTGGGTCGATCTAGGATCTACCTTCTCTAGGGAGATCCACTCCAGATTCGACTTGGACCATAAGGTCTTCTCCAGGCTCAGATTTCTCCACTATCTCCGCAACTGGTGCGGGATGGGTGGGATTAGGGTTTTCTGAGATCCGGAACTCTGCCGCCTCCACGGACAAAGGGGACCCAGAAGATTCTTCTGCCTCTATCATCACCGCTAGGGTGGGTTGGACAGGTTTAGCGAAACCGATGTAAACATCGATCTCGCCAAAAGACATGATTGTGTAGGCAGTCACGGCCTCCCTAGCCGGAATCCAAGTCTCGTCGAGAACGATGAGAGGGATGTCGCTGACGTAGAGGATGCAACCGACGGCGATGGTCTCACCGATTCCGGCTCTTGCAGATTCCGCTCGGAATGCACATCCGAAGCTCACTTGCCCCACGGTGGGCGCCAACTGTCGTCGGATTGATGACAAGTACACCATGAGGGGGTCCTCGAGGCGTGCGGAAGAGAGGGGTGTGAGAAGTACGGTGTTCCAAGACGGTGAGCACACAAGTTTACCTAGGTTCGAATCCGCCAGCTTTGGATGGATCCTACTCCTGCTAGCAATCCAGTAATACGGCAGAACCGGAATATGGGTTACAAGGGTTTCACCTGTGCGAGTTGAGGGTCTAAAGTATTGGGTGCCCTAAAGGCTCTCCCTAGGATGGCTTATATAGATATCCGGCCTAGGGTTTACAGGAGAGATCTATCCGGCTACGACTGAGAGTCGGTTACAGAGTACATCTTGAACTACAAGTAACATTATGGGCCTAAGTCGGTAAGTCTTCTGGGCCTTCCCGTAGCTGGATTGGACTCCATCTTTCTCCCTGACTGGGCCGCCCATGAAGCAATGCTCTAACCCGAAGTGGGCCACCCTGGTCAGTGAGGAACTGTGAGGATACCCGGAAAGTATATCCCCAACAATATGTATCATAAAGAACCGCCAACGGGGTACCCCTTGCACTTGGTTACAACATCCCAAAGAATGACACAGCTTTGTTTCATGGTTATGGCATGGACGACACAGTTACTTGCCAGCACACTATCTTTCATGGCAGATTAAACCAGATAGTGTTCTCCAATGGTTGGAACCTCTTCTGCAACATGAACCAACTTGAAGGTGGTTCGCTAGTTTCTTTGAGGGTGGAAATAAGTAAACACTGTATTAGCTTGTTCGTAATGAAAATTCGTTGAACCCTCCAAGAAAGACCTGCATCGTTATTTTGATTAGCTAGATCTATCGTAGGAACTATGTTTGTAATATATTAACCTCCCTTGCCTTTTGGTCCTAAATATAATTTGCAAGTTTTAGGATTATCAAAATCTGGAGTGTACGAATATATCCGGAGTTCCGACTACACGGAATTCATGAAAAAAAAGTTTAAATTGATGATAAATTTATATTTGAGTAACCAAATGATCTCACATCGTAATTAAACATTGGAATTAGTCAATTTCTAAACACTTGCACCTTATTGCTATGCATCAAGCGCATGAACACTAGGAGTTGTCAAACCTTTCAGGTTAAGATCCAATGTTTATACTACACCAGATATTTTTTCTTCAATGCATGAACCTAATTTAGTCTTAGGACTTAATTTAACACCGGTACGCATGTATAACCACCTCCTTTGCCTTTCGTTCTCAATAATTCTCAAATGTTAGGATCACCAAAATACGGAGGGTCCAAATATATGCGGACTACCCAATTATATTGTTAAGATAGAGACGGTTATTTTTATGGGCCGCCTCCTATAGAATCCCCTTTCCATTTAATATCGAGAAATCCCCCCACAGGCCGGCTTCCTCTCTTCTAGATCCAGCTTCCCCCTCCCGCCACCCCTAAGTCTAGAACAAGGCCACTTCCATGCATCAACACCGACTGGCTCAACGACGCCCACAACGACGACGTCGACCCCCTCCCCCGCGACAAGATATATGGCAACGTGCCATCTTTGCAAGACTCACTACAAGAAAAGAATCTTGTCAAATGGCTCACTATTCAATGTTCATATCGTACCTGGCTATTTCGAGAAATCAGTGGTATATTCTACGACAATCTTACAATTTAAATTCATATCACACCTGTCAACATATTAAAATCATTAATTTAATGTGTGCTTTTGGTGCACAGACTGTCCCATGCAATGCGAGGGCACATTTCAATAAACTCACAGGAGATATGGTGCAATTCCAAGCTTGTGGGCGGACATACATAGTTGAAGTGCAAAAAGGGCCATCTAGGACTCGATTGGGAGGTGGAGGGTGGTGTCAGTTCATTGCCGATAACCATCTCACTGGAGATGGTCAATTGGTGTGCTTTTCCTTGCAAGGAGACAGACCGAGGATAAATTTCATCTATCTAAACAATGTTGGTGAAGTGGAAGAAGATGACGAAGAAGAGCAAGAAGATGAGGAACCGCCTATAGAGCAGTTATCTCCAATTATCTCCTAGAGATGCAAACTTACCAACGGTGAGAATGATCACCTCCAACGAATCATCCCTCCAAGTAATTCCATTATTGGGGTGCCATTTGTCACCCTCTTGACGAATAAGAATGTCAAGAGGCGCGTGTAACTATATATCATGTCAACGTGTACTATACCGATGTACTATATATATTGTCAACAAAGCTATACATACCGATGTACTATATATATTACTTGTGATAACGGTCGCGTGTAACATTGAGTCATCTTACCTTTGCATCATAGAAATTACCTAACGACATGGTTTATCATCTTCATATCCCTGAAGATGGCTTGGTTGGACTACGCGTTGGAGCATGAGGTGGCATAAGCACCGTCGAGTACAAGACGGATTTTGACGGCCGCAGCTCCTTCACCACTGATGGGTGGACTAACTTCCTCCAAACCGAGCATCTCCGGATTGGGCAAGCCATACTCATCACGACAAGGTTGACCACCACGCGCAGGGACCATCATATGATGTTCGTCATCAACATCATTAATGATTTGGCATCCCTGTCGGACTCGGACTCATAGGAGTGATACTTGGAGGAGTATGTCGTGTGACCTTAATAATATTGTTTGCTAGATTATTGTCTGAACCAACTTTGGCTATAGCTAGCTAGTTTCATCTCTATGTTTTGGACAGAATCCATCTTAGTTAGCCGTTTTACACTGTATGATAAGTGCTCTAGGCCGCTGATCTCATCTTCTAAATCTTTCGATCTATATATAATGCGCCTCTTCTCTCCCTTAATTAGTTCATTTGTGTAAATATAACCTATAATTCAAACAAACAAAGTTTCCCTTTATAAATTCAGGACGGTTGTAATTTATAGCCGCTTGAGGGAAGTACTTGGCGGCAAAATATGAAATTCAGATGTTGTTAGAGACATTTTCCGTTCGCAGTCATCTGAGGTTAGTACTTGGCGGAAAAGATCTAAAAATATTTGGACAAATATTTCAGATATGTGCCACATTTTTAACAGATGGGAACCTGCATCTATTTAATTGTATTAAAATTCTCAGTGTCTGTATCTATTTAACAGATGGGAACCTGCAATGATCTTGCAATAGTGCTCTGTAGCGATGACAGTGTTGCCATTAGATCTAGCGGTTTTGAATTCCAGTCATCAGAAGAGCCCACTGAGAGGCTTGAGATTAGAGGTATTAAAGAACATCAAAATTCTAGTCACTGTTTCAAATTTGTATGGGTTTAGACTAGACACAGGAATATTCCACCGCATTGAAATTTGTATTCGTTACTGCATCAGGGCCTCAACACAAGTGGAACACTAAATTTTGATAAGCATTGTATTTTTGGAAACAACATGTATTTGAAAGAAGTTCATGTAGACTTTCTTTTAGACTGTGAAACTGAATTTCCACAAAAATCAAGTACTATGTCTACAGGTTACCCTATTCATCCATCGTAGAAAAGAATTGCAAGCTGGTAAGATGATATATTCTTGAACACGTGATCAACAAGCTACACTGTGATATTTAAATACTTCCAGTAATCAAAGCATGCTAATTCTTCAACTCTTTGTACTTGTGCAGAAATTTGGAGCTGAGTTCACAAGAAAATATCTAAAGAATTGTCTTCATGAATCAATTGATGTCCATTTTTGGCAAATGATGAGCAAGAAGCCAAAGATGGTTACGATGAAGATGGGAGCTGGTGGATCAAATGCAATCTTGACGACTCGATGGGAGAAGGTTGTGAGAAGCTTCAACTTAAAGCAGGATGACATTGTCCTTTTTTACTTTGATGAAATAGATAATGGAGAGGTATATATTTTGGTTCAGAAATTTCCACTGGATAGCCCATTACTACTAGAGTACTAATTATGCTTCTTCAATGTAGGGACTCTACTTTGTATGCACTGCCATAAAGTAATGGATAAATATGTATGGATTTCCCCAACTATTGGGCTAATGTTAATTGTTAATATAATGGTCTTCTTTTGATTGGCTGCTATAAGTTCTTGAGTTAATCTGTCTATCTAGCTGCTGAATCATGATTATGTGTCATGTCAGCTATGATCCAGTCCGAATTATCATGCTACAATTTAAAATGGTTTACACACACTGGAGACGGTCACTTTAAAAAGCTTCTTAGGGGCACACTAGTTCTGTCTTTGTTAGAATCCGACTCAGGTCGCCTGATTATTGGAGACGGTCCCTAGTACAAGTCATATGAGGTTGACGAGTTCTTACAAGCGGTCAGAAATACTAGTCGTCTCTAGCTCATACATGTTAGAGGCGTTTTCCTTTTTGCACCATCTAAGGTATCGTATCTTAGAGCCACAAAGAAAACCCGGCTCAGGTGGTGTGCTCTTAGAAGCTATGCGCTTGAGCCGGAACGAGAAACCGGCTGAGGCCTATGGGCAATTGGCATCTCTAAGTAGCGCGTTTGTACTAGTGCTACAACCTGATATGTCTCTACTCTGACTTCTCTTACCCAAAAAAATACTCCAAAAATATAGAAAAGAGGAAATCACAAGTTCCATTTAAGAAATCCATAGAGATAAATCATTTAGTTTCGATCTCAGGGAACAAAACCAACATCTCCCCAACATATACTCCAGCATTTATGAATATTTTCTCTCGATGCCATCATTTCTGTGGCCTCTCCAAATATGCGGAATAATACTGGCACTTGTGTGTCTCTACAAAGTTGTGAGTATTTATTAGTAGAGACTAACGAAGCAAACACATAACCATATCATTCCACAAGAAGCTCTCCTTCCATTCCTAGCGGTTCTACTTATGTCTATCATCCATGTCGTAGAGACTATTTCGTCCTCTTATTAATTCAGTGTTTGATACGTCTACTCTTCTACTCATTTTTGCACATGCTACTTCCATAATTTTTTCTATGATTAATTCTAAAGGTATATATATGTATACATGTGTACATAAGGAGAAATTCATAGCAATAAGCATGATGGTAAATAGTTTACACGATCAATAAAAATGAGTAGCTTAAAATGTCTTCACCGAAGATTCCAAAATCATGAATCTAATAGGTGTACGGATTATATAATTTTTTAGAGGACTAAGAACGCTAATTATGCTTAAAATTTAAGTAATATTAATTTTTTAAATAACTATTAAAGATATATGTAAACAATTTTCTGAAGTACGGAGGGCCATTGCCCCCTCCCCTTGACTCAGTAAAACTTTGCCACTTTAAACGAGGGACCTTTGGTGTCGCGGCCCCGGCACCTAGGCGCCCCACGACGTCCTGGACTCCATGGTGTCGTCGAGCCCCAACGGGAGCTTCATCAACCTCCTCTTCGATTAGGAGGGAGAAGGGCACTGGACCCGTGGGGCTGCTCCCAAGCACGGCACGGGGATCGCTGGTGACGAGTGAACTTAGTCGCGTCTGGGCTATGTGTGTGCTTAGTTTTAGTTGTTTCATGGTTTCATTATTGGTTGATCTTGTTATATATTAGTGCAAGAAAAACGATGTGGGTTGCTCCGTCTCGTCTTCCGCCGTCTCGTCAAACTGTGGTCAAAGATATCTTGTAAAAACTTGATAGATTGTAGAGTGCTATGGTATGACCTTACGCACTTGTGGATCCTTTTTCAAAATTTCTCGTGAATTTAAAATAACCTAAATAATTGTTTTATCTCAGCTAGAAAATTGTTGTACGGTTCTACTCACGCACTTTTCCTAGTTTAGAGGCAAACCAGACTTAGGAACATGATAAATACACAATCTAACACTCGTTAAAAACACTCACTTCACTACGTATGATTTTTTAGAGCAACAGGGGGATCCCCCTCCTGTTTCCATTATGAATAACGAAACCAAGGTAGCACACACTGTCATTGGTTTCCTCCGTAGAGCGTTCATCACAAAAACTCTAACAATTAAACAAAACCAAAGTCTAAAAAGGTAGACTACAGGTTTCGAACCAACTACAGAAACTAAAAACAACAAGGGAAACTGGAAACTAGCATTTTTACGGAAGCCTTTTGTGTATCAAACATTGACTAGAATGGTATAAAGTTCCAAATCCATCTCCAGCATCGAAGTAGGGGTTGTCCAAGTTCCTGCACCTGCAACTCTTTTTGTGTCTGGGGACTTTGGTTCTTCTTCAACAATGTCCTAGGAAGGATTTATTAGACAGTGCCAGGAAGCTTATTGATCAATGAGACTTCTAGTTTTAGAGTTAGCCACTCTCCAGCAGAGCAGTTTTTCTGATCAGCTCGCTTATCTGTTGGCAGAATAAGCCATCCTTCTCCATCATCATAGGTTTGAAAAGAAGCTCCTAGATCTTCAGTGAACTCACTATCAACCTCCACACCTGTTTAGTATCAAGCTAGCGTTGACCATTAAAGATCATCCCATTTATAATCTTCCAAATACTCCATAAAGCACAAGAGCCGACACTATTCAAGACTGAATGTTTAGAATTAGCTAGCCAGAACTTAGTAGTAAATTCAAAAAATCGCCAATATCTACTCCAAAGAATTTATAGATCTCCTGCCTTATCTGTTTAGCCATGATGTATTCAAAGAAAAGGTGATTCACAGATTCATCCTGAGAGTAGAAAATGCACCCTTTTTGGTTTGTGTATGTTCCTTTTCTTAAGGTTATCTCTAGTCATCAACTTGTTTTGTGCTAGTAGCCAAAGAAATATATGAACTCTAGGGGGAATGTGCAGTTTCCAATCTACTAGAACATACACTAGAGTACGTAATCCTACCAAAGTGCCAGCCTGAAGCGCATGAATAAATCCTTTTTTTCTCATACTACCAAACCAAAGAGTCCATCTCCTCTGAAACAGATAAACCGGAGGTAATTTCTACAAGTTATAATCACCGAGGCTTCATCTCCTCTGAGAAGTTCCCCCAAAAGAGAGCATTAGTGTGGAACCATCCCAGATTTGTGCAATGGTTTTATTTTTCTCATTACAAACCGAATATATCTTATAGTATTGGATAACAAGTGGGGAAGAACCAAACCAAGTATCTTCCTAGAACCTGATTTGCTTCCCATTCGCTACCTTCCACATATAACCATGCTTAAGAGAATTAACAGCCCACATCACTCCGTTCCAAAATTAAGAGAATATATCTTATAGGTCGGGATTTTGATATTATATTTTCTATCTACCATTATTTTCCACAACTTCTCATCATATTGGACATATCTTTTAATCCAAGAACTAAGGAGGCAGAGGTTGACATTTGAGAGATCAGGAATCCCCAATCCCCCAAATTCCTTTTTCTGGCAAATCGGGCTCTAGTTGGTTAAGTGGATATTCCTATGGCCTTCAGAATCATACCATAGACAATTAGCCATTTGAGAGATGATTAGATCTAAATCCAACCTTGGGAACTTGAAAAAAGACATAAGGTAAACCGGTATACTAGCAAGGCAGGTCCTAATTAGAATCAGACTAGCAACAAAAGAGAGAAGTTTTCCTCTTCAACCTGCAATCCTTTTCAGGATTTTATCAATAAGAGATTAGAGGTCTGCCCTAGTGAGTTTTTCATAATGAAGAGGAACTCCTAGATATGTAATTGGAAATTTTCCATGAGTATATCCAAAAATGTTGGTGAAGACTTCTATCTCATAAATTTCTAGCCCTAAGGGAATGAGCTCACTTTTTCCATAATTGATTTTCATTCCAGAGACCTGTTCAAAACATGTAAGAACCCATTTCAAATTGGAATATTTCTCCTCATCATTCTTAGAGAATAAGTTGGTGTCATATGCATATTGGAGGCAGATGACACCACCAAGACACACATAAGCACAGAGTCCAGCAATGAGCCCAGCATCTGCTACTCTGATAAGCATTCTAGTGTGGACATCAACTACAATCTTTAAAGGAATGGGAGACAGGCGATCCCCCTTATCAAACCTCTACTAGTTTGGAAAAAAATAGCCCACTCTATCGTTTAGTTGACTCAAATAGAGCCACCAACAAAAACACTTTCAATCAAAGTAATCCAACTTGAACTAAAGCCTCTTTTGGCTAAGAGATCAAAGAGGAAAGAAATGCTAAGTCTATCAAAAGTTTTTTCATAGTATAATTTCAGAACTAGACCCTTCTTTTTATTATGATGAATAGATTGTAAAGTTTCATGTATCGTGACCACACTTTTAAGATATACCTCCCCTTCATGAAAGCAGACTGATTTACTATAGTAACATAATTCATAATAGTAGAAAGCCTGTTTGTAAGGACATTTGTGAAAATTTTAAAGATGTAGTTAAGTAAACAAATTGGTCTGAAGTTCTTCATGCAGGAAGCATCAGCCTCCTTGGGAATAAGGGTCAAACTATAAAATTTAATCTGTAGATATCTAGCTTGTTTTCATGGAAAGCTTGAAACATGCTAACTATGTATTTTTCCAGTACATCCTAAAACTGCTGATAAAACATGAAAGGGTCCCATTAGTTCTAGGAGATCCATCTGAGTAGGATCCAAACACAGGTTGTTTGATATCTTTTTCAGAGAAAGGAGCATCAAGAGCAGCATTTTTCTCAAGTGAGATTATTTTGTAGAATGCCTCCTGTAGATCCATCTTCTGCAAGCCATTTCCAATCAAA
This sequence comes from Avena sativa, assembly GCA_916181665.1. Taxonomy (NCBI): domain Eukaryota; kingdom Viridiplantae; phylum Streptophyta; class Magnoliopsida; order Poales; family Poaceae; genus Avena; species Avena sativa. The sequence goes on from OV702279.1 coordinate 524,289,009, forward strand.
TATTCTACCACCTACTAGTGACTTTATGTAAGAGTCAGAAAAAATTCATGTTTAGTTTCCTGGAGACCTATGATACAAGGATGTAGGCTTTGGATAGTATCTAGAATGAAGGATTTCCTTCCTACGACATGGATCCCTCTGATATTGCAAGAAGGATAATTCCGAAAGCAATTTTTTATGGGGTGCTTGCCTTACCTATGTTTTGTGACATGTGTCCACATAGCATCATCCTGATCTAATTCCTTATCCACATTGTCCATGTGTGTATGTACGTCAAGATGAGAAATGTAAAGAATGTTATCCCTAGGATAACTTACTATAGTATCTCCATTATTTGGCATACTTACACTATCATTATCGGAAATAGAGGCAAATCTACATCTAGGCATGGCCATACCCACAGTGTTAGCCATGGAAGACAATCTAGAAAAGGATAAGACATGGAAAGGGTTTTGAGTTGTTATACCTTTCCATTGGGTGATGTTGATGTAGGGATCTCCAAATTTTTCTCCTGCTAGTTCTGCTGGGTCTTTTGCATCATAGAAAGGCTAGTGTCTTGGAACCTATTGCTTTGCCTAGCTCCAAAGACAGGGCCCCGCTCCACTTGTTTCTTCTTAACACCTTCCTAGGGAAGCTCATTCTCACTGCTAGCCTCATTAACTTTTTTTCTTCCCTTTCCTCTTCTTCCTCATCGGGGTATTCATAGAAGAATTCCTCTTCTTTTTGAGCTAACTCCATTCCTCTTATTTTTTAGATAACTCCATACCTCAGTTATAGGATCTTTATTCATCCAATCTAGAACTTTCTCTCTAGCTATATCATGTTCTAAAATAGGGCAAATTTACTAGGGCCTAGTGCAGAGTTTTTCTCCCTGTGAGCTAGAGACATTTCCTATAGTTTGAAGGATAGAGTGTTTGATGCATGAACATGCTTGTCAGCAGCCCTGTTTTGAGTGGAGTTTCCACCTAGTGCACAGTTGGGATCTAGTTTGTGTTTTGCAGCAGGGGGTTTGTTCTTATTAGTATACATCATGTCTGATTCATTAGAGGGTTTTCCAAGTTGATCATCATCTGTCTGATCATTGTTTTTTCTCCACTTGGGATGTATTCTACTGTCATCACTAGCCCTTCGATGTTTACTTTCACTAGATACATTCTTCCCATGATCTCATAGATCCTTGAAGTAGGAATTTTGGTCTTGTCGCTCCACCAAATTTTGATACTGACAAAGCCATACAGGAATTGAAACATAGTTTTCCAATCTACATCCACCAAGATGCCAAAATCATAAGCAAACTAGAAAAGAGCAAACCAGGGGTACCACTCATTGTTTAGCCCTTTTAGTTCCACCCAAGGTTCCTCCATATCAGCAAAATAGTTAAAATACCCTTCCCAAGATGCCACATACACATGTACCCCTTCCTTGAATAGTATGGAACTATGGTATCCTACCACACTTTCAACTTTAATGTGTAGTGGAAACTTGACAAGGAAGGTCCAGTCATCTAGCTACCTTATTTGCGAGGGCCAGTTAGTTTTGTAAATGGTAGTGAAGTTGTGTTCCAAATCTTCCTTAGTCACATATCCATTCTCTAAGTATACCACTCCAACATTATCAATGGGATTCAAAACTTGAGCTTCTAGAGGCAATTCAATATTGTAAAAACCAAGTCCAGAGGCAGCACTTCCAAAGTACATTAACATATTACGTGGATCTTTCTTGAAAGGGCAAAGCTCAACCTCATGGTCCGGTGATTTGGAAAAGAAACATGCTTACGGTTAGGGGCATGCCTGTTTGTGGTGTCCAGGATTCCCGCAGTTGTAGAAAGTAACATCTACATAATCCATAGCCCCATCTGTTGGAGAAGCCACTGTTGCCTTAGTAGTTTAAGATTCTCCTTCTTGCTGGTCTGATTTTTTAGCTTTTACCCTTTTTCTACCTAGGAGAGAACTCCTGCCAGAGGCTTAAGAATTTCTTCCATGCGATTGTTGTTGTTGTCTCCAATTTCTAGGTCGCACCATTGGTTGCATCCAAGGTGCAGATAATTTCCTAGGATTCTGAGGTTTTTGGAACTGAACCAGGAAATGACACACGAACGGCGGTGGGTCGTTGAAATTGGGGTTGAATGGAGGGAACTAATGGGGTGGGATCTGCTGCTTCATAAAACTATAATCCACCTGTTGCGTCCTCTATTGCCAATGATTTACCCTCTGTCTCTTTGATGCATGTAAAATGCATACTGGAACTTTTTAGTTTATCGATACATATTCCCACATATTTGCAACATATATAATGTTATATCTATGTTTTATATTGATTTTTGGGGATTTACCAATGATCCCCTTTATTTTGGTTATAACTCCACAGGACAGGAAAACCCTGTTTTGTCTATTTTTATCTTTTAGGGACCTAAACAAAGTCAAATGGAGCTAGGGTTCTAGGAAAGTCAGTATTTCACGAAGAGGAAGGACCTAGAGCACTTGAACCTCATCAGAAGGGCTAGGAAGCCCAAAATAGGAAGGGTGGTGTGGCCCCTGGTGCACGCGCAACCTACCCTCTTTTGGCCCTCGGTCGTCTGATTCGCCTCAACCTTTTGCCCACAGACTCGTCTTGACATAAAAACACCTATATAAAGGATCCCCTTAGGCATCCTCAAGCAGAGCGTCATAGAAACACCAAAACACCAAAATAGAGATAGAACCAGCGAAGATTGGAGGGGGAAACTTCGTCGGAGCCGCCGCTAGAGGGATGTCTACCTTCTCCAACATCTCCAACATCATCACCATCATGAAGAGGGAGTAGTCCACCTCTGGCCTATGGGTTTGTGGCAGTAGCTTGATCTTATTTCTCTCTTGTTCTTTATAGATCTAGTACCATATGAGCTACCCGACATGATTATAGTCATATATGTAATTCCTATGTGGTGGATCTTTACTCTATGACTTGATATATGAGCTTGGAACCTCTTTATGTGTAAGATGTATTGATAGATGCATATCATTTACATCGTTCTTAAGTACTTGTTTTGATCCAACTTGTATGCAAGAGCATGTGTGGGGGAAGTGTGTATTAGATGGAGTAACATGGTGGTAGTGATTGAATAGTGACAACAAATGCAAGATCTACTATGGTCTTTACCTTCCTTTTGTTACCTCACTACAGATTAAGTGAATTCATGTTCTATAATTATATTGTGATCGCTTGCTAATCTTGTTTACTCAAGGTAGCATATTTGTTATTCAAACATCATGTAAAAGTACTTAAGGCTATGCTCTGTTAATTCTTAATTCTAGATTTCTTAGAGTTTCCCCTTTCTGGGAGTATAAGAGAGATGTGTTGCATCATATCTATGTTAGGATGTGATGACCCACAAGTATAGGGGGTGTATCGCAGTATTTTCGAGGGAAGTGAAACCCAATTTATTAATTCGACACAAGGGGAGGCAAAGAATATTTATAAGCCTTAACAACTGAGTTGTCAATTCAGCTGCACCTGGAAACAATCTTGCTCACAGCAGTTTATCAGTAGCAACAGTTTTGTAGTAGGAATAGTAAAGTAACAGCAGTAGTAAAGCAAAGACAATAGTAACAAAAGTAGTAAACAGTGGGATTTGAGTGCGGTAGGCATAGGGATGGATGGACGGGCGTTGCATGGACAAGACAATTCACATAGCAATCATAACATAGGGCAATTGCAGATAAATAAGATAAAGCATCCAAGTACTAGGCAATCCTAGGAATGTGTTCCCTATATAGTCATACGTGCTCGCAATGAGAACTTGCACAACATCTTTTGTCCTGCCAGCCCGTTTGCAGCGGGGCCTCTAGGGAACTACTGGCAGTTAAGGTGCTCCTTTTAATAGAGCACCGGAGCAAAGCATTAACACTCCATGAACACATGTGATCCTCACATCAAAGCCATTCCCTTCCGGTTATCCCGATTTTTGTCACTTCGGGGCCATAGGTTTCGGACAACAACGTGTGTATACAACTTGCAGATAAGACCAAAAACAATACTATCATAATGAATCAATAACATGTTCAGATCTGAAATCATGGCACTCGGGCCCTAGTGACAAGGATTAAGCACAACAATTCGCAACAAAGTCATAAAACACTAATAAAAGATACTAGGCACCATGCCCTAACAATTTGATGCCATTACATGAACGATCTCATCCAATCCCTACCATCCCCATAGCCTACAGCGGGGGATTACTCACTCATAGATGGGGGAAACATGGATGGTCGATGGAGAAGCGATGGTGATGATGATGGCGATGATCTCCTCCAATTCCCCGTCCCGGCAGGGTGCCAGAACAGAGTTTCTGGTGCTGTTTCGTGGAATCTGGTGGTGGCGGCGGAGCGGAACTCCTTCTAGAAAAACATCGAACCCCCCGAAGATTTTAGGTCAGAAGGCTTTTTATAGGCTAAGAGGGAGACCAAGGGGGTGCCTGGGGCCACCACACCATGCCCTGGCGCGGCCAGGCCCAGCCCGCGCCTGGGAGGGTGTGGCCAGCCCCTGGCCCTCCTCCGTCTCGTATTCTGGCTCCTGGAGTCTTCTATAAAAATAGGCACTTTGGCTTTTGTCCTGTCCAATTCTGAGAATATTCATTTTCTAACTTTCCTGGAACCAAAAACAGCAGAACACAGGCAGCTGGCACTGTGGCTCTTGTTAATAGGTTAGTCCAAGAAATCATATGAAAAGTACTCCAAAGTGTGGACAAAACACAAGAAAGTGGATAAAACCAAGCATGGAGCATCAAAAATTATAGATACATTTGCAATGTATCAACATCCCCAAGCTTAACTCCTGCTCGTTCTCGAGTAGGTAAGTGATAAAAAGAAAGAATAATTTTTGAGGTGACATGCACCATCAAAGATTTGACCAAAGTATTTGTAAACATTCAAAGCTGGGATCATAGTACTTCAATCATAACATGAAAGACAAAGTTCTAGCAATAAGACAAAGAGACTATGATGCAACATGAAAAGGCACAAACAAAAGATTCATGAATAACAATGCCTTGCAAGACGTTTGTTTGTTTCACATAAAGAAAACATAGCATAGTGGCATTCAGCTTGTCCCTCATAGAGTAGCAAACATAAATGCATAGGACACCTTCGAAGTTTACAAGAGTGACTAGATACAAATAGTTTAAAACAAGCAATATCAAGGTATGCATCAATCAACAAGTCTTGGGACAATGCACATAGAACTAAGAATGGCCACTATGCTCTCAAGAAAGTGCTCATAGAATGTGTGAAGACTCAACAAGGAAATGAACAGGTTTTGAAAAGTTTGAAAGGCTTCCAAATGCTGAAAGTATGGTACTCATTAGCTTTGAGCTCTCATTGCCCCTATCATAAGCATCTTTAATGTGGTTAAGGTGAAAGTGAGGTCCAATCTGAGTTATATGCTCGACAGACTATAAACTGAAAATCCCAAGTCCCTTGAGTACGAGGGTCGCTCCTCATGCTACTCAACTTTAGTTACCGGTAAGTTCTTGTCATCGTAAGCATGTGCCTATCATAGAGAACCGCCAACGGGGTACCCCTTGCCCGATGATACGGAAGAATCCCCATATCAAAATGACAAGGCAAGCAGACAATGAGTATCTCAGCAATCTTCTTATTTACCATGGGAAAATGGTGCTTTTTTCTCTCTTTCCTCTTTTCATAAATCTCTTTTTTTTATTTTTCTCAATAGCTATCTCTATTTTTTTATAAGAAGAATGCTTCATAGATATCATTATGGTTACGCTGCAGGTTTCCACCATGAACAGTGGCCCAGGCGTTTCTCTAACACACATACATAACTCCATGGACTTACAAGCTCCCCTTTTATTTCACACCGACAACATCCGCAAACAAAAGAGCAAGGTATCAACTGGGTATATATTTACAAGTGTTGAAAGTGTTCCCCGTGACAGCACGGTTCTGCTAATCCCCAGCCTATAATTACCAAGCATATAACTTTCATGGAGAGTTCACAATGGTTCTGGTTTATTAAGTGCAGGAAATAAAGTGTACCATCAAGTTCGTGAGAGCTTTACTAACTAACTTTTTCATAACAAGCAAACATTTTATTCGGAAGAAAACAAGGCATATTGGATATGCACGGAAGTAGCAAATGATGCTAATAGGTAGGTATGGTGGACACTTTGGCAATATTTGGTTTAAGGGAGTTGGAAACATGAGTAAAATACTTAGTGGAAGTGAAGGCTAGCAATAGTAAGGGAGCGACAAACGAGAGAGCAATAATGGTCATAATCATGCAGAGCGACAAAACATCATTAATCAAAGCATAAAGTGATACTACAAGTTGAAAACTAAAGGATCATAAAGACTTATGGTGACTTGGGATAGTCATAACATGGTGTGAACATGTGCCAAGTCAACCCTAATAAAGCATCAAAGGAGAATACCACTATACTATGCTTTAATATGCTAAAACAACGCATGATTCATCCAAGGCACATTAAACAATTTCAATTGTTTATAACAAGTCATGCTATAGCAAAGAATACTAAGCATAAAGCCAAAACAATATCAAGCATGGCATGATAGAGCATAGGCCACAGTCAAAAACAAGCTCTCTTTACCAGTTAAGCATTTGCTTTCCTACTCTTTTCCAAACCAAACCAAACTAAACTATTTGAACACCAAAATATGAAAGAGGAGATCCAACCAATTTATTAAGCAAAATAATAAAACCAAGCAAACTAAAAACAAAAACGAAAAAGAAGACGCTCCAAGAACAACACAACTGTGCATGAAACAATAAAAATGAAGCGTTTGGAAGAAACCTGAGATTTTTATTGATGAAGAAGGGGATGCCTTGGGCATCCCCAAGCTTTGACACTTGTACTTCTTGGATGTTTCTTGGGGTGACACGCGTGGCATCCCCAAGCTTGAGCTTTAGTCCATCCTTCATCTCATTACTCATTCCTTCCATACACCTGAAATTTTTCCTTCATACAAAACTTCACACAATCTTTATTAGCAACATTAGTGCACTCAAGATAAATAAGTCTTAAGGTTCAGTTCTAACACCAAATAAACTTCCATTAAAACACTAGCTACTGTAGTACTTCCCTCAAAAATCTCAATTTCCCAAAAGAACTCAAGAAGGAACCAACAAGAAGCAAATCCAGAAAATGGCAGAAATCTGTCAAAACAGACCAGCAGGTAAAGACGGATTTTTTTGAAGACCTTCTGTTCCTCAAATCAAAAAGTGTTGAACTAAAGAAAGTTACATAAAAACCTGGGGCAGAAGAACAAAAATTCACGCCTCAAAAAGACGTTCAGAGATTTTACACGAATATTTACGGTGAAGCACAGAAATCTGTTTCGGGACAGCAACTTTCCCAATCATTACTTCTCTCTCATTAGAGGTTACTCTTGGCACAAAAAGAAAATAAAAAGGATAAGGAGCGGTTATTACTGAGACTCATCTAAAACTTTTGGGTTATCTCCCAATAAGTACTTTTCTTTAATGCCTTTAAGTTAGGCATAAGCAAAAACTAAAATGGATAGAATAGAAGTAAGCGGAGATAATCATGGTAAAAACATTGTTTTGTTCAATGAAATCCTTTCGTTAACAAGGTTGATCAGGTCTTGTTACCAAAACAATTTCATATGAGACAAAACTTTGTATTCCACTAATGATTATGTTACCTCAACCTTGATAGCAATGGTCCCAATCATAATAGTTTCAAATTTTTCTCTTGGTATGGGACAATTTATTTCTCCAACTTGAATGCCCTCAACATGTTCAATTGAATTCAAACCATAAGTTCTTTCAATCTTCTTGGGGAAATAGACAGTATGTTCCTTGTCATTAACATTGAAAGTCACCTTTCCTTGATTACAATTAATAACAGCTTCTGCAGTATTAAGAAAAGGTCTCCCAAGAATAATAGACATATTATCATCTTCGGGCATTTCAAGCACAACAAAATCAGTTAGTATCAAGCAATTATGAGCCAACTGAACAGGTACATCCTCACATATACCCACAGGAATAGTGGTAGATTTATCAGCCATTTGTAAAGATATATCAGTTGGTATTAATTTTTCAAGTTGAAGCCTCTTATAGAGAGAGAAAGGCATAACACTAACTCCAGCTCCCAAATCACACAAAGCAGCTCTAACATAACTGTTCTTAATAGAGCAAGGGATAGTTGGAATCCCTGGGTCTCCAAGTTTCTTAGGAACCTTACCATTGAAGGAATAATTAGCAAGCAAAGTAGAAATTTCTTCATTAGGGATCTTCCTTTTATTCGAGACAATGTCCTTCATATACTTTGAGTAAGGAGGCAATTTAATAGCATCAATCAAAGGAATTTGCAAGAATAAAGGCTTCATCCACTCACAAAACTTATTATAGTGTTCATCTTCCTTTGACTTGTGTTTCTTATCAGGGAAAGGCATAGGTTTTTGGACCCAAGGTTCTCTTTCCCTACCATGTTTCTTAGCAATAAAATCTTCTTTATGGTATTTAGAATTCTTAGTGTCGTTTTCAGGTTCTTCTTCAACTTTTTCTTCATTAGGAACAACATTTTCTTCATTACCACTTTTAGTTTCAGCATCATAGATAGATATACTATTAGGATCTATAGCAGGTTCAGAGGGTTCTACAACAGTTTTATGTTTCTTTTTCCTTTTCTTACGAGTAGAACCACTATTTTCATCTTGTTGAGAATCCTTCTCAATTCTTTTGGGATGCCCCTCAGGATATAGAGGATCCTGGGTAGCAGCACCACTTCTAGTTCTAATTTCATAAGCATGTTTTTCTTTAGCAGCATTAACTAGCAAGTCGTTTTGTACTTTAACGAGTTGATCTATTTGAGTTTGAACCATTTGAAAGTGTTTAACAATCATTTTAACATCATTAGAGGTTCTTTCCACAATATCTTTCAACTCAACAATAGCTCTAGTGTTTTCCATTAGATGATTTTGCACCCTTTTATTAAAGTTATCTTGCTTAACAATAAAGATATCAAATTCTTCTAAGCATTGATCAGGAGGTTTAGAGTAAGGGATATCACCTTCATCAAAGTGTTGGAGAGAGTATACCTCAATAGTGGGTGAGTAGGGAATAGGCTTACATAATTCTTCTATAGGAGGTAAATTCTTGACATCTGCAGCTTTAATTCCCTTCTCCTTAAGACATTTCTTAGCTTCCTTCATCACTTCATCATTTAATTCAATAACTCCCCTCTTCTTTGATGTTGGAGTAGGCACAGGAATAGATGGTTCAGGTACAATTACTTCAGGTATAGCTTGTTTAGGAGGAGTCCAGTCTTCATAATTCTTGCTTATTTTAGCCATTAATTCCTCAGCTTCCTTAGGAGTCCTATTCCTGAAAACATAATCAGCACAACTATCTAGGTATGTCCTAGATTCCTCGGTTAGTCCATTATAAAATATATCAAGAAGCTCATTCTTAGGCAATGGACTTCTAGCATGTGCATGAATCAAAGCACAAAACCTTGCCCAAGATTCGGGCAATACCTCTTTTTCTCCCTGTTTAAAATCAAAAAGTTCCTGCAAAATAGCATGTCTAGCACTGGGAGGAAAATATTTCTGCAGGAAAGTACTAATCAAGCACTCAGGGCTATCAATAGATCCAGGAGGTAAATTACTAAACCAAGTTTTAGCTTCTCCTTTCAGTGAAAAGGGAAAAATCTTAGCAACAAAGTAAGTACGCATCTTAATATCATCAGAAAACAAGCCACTCATGTAGAAAGTTCACTCATATGTGCTACCGCACTTTCATTCTTAGTCCCACAAAAAGGTTCTTTCTCGACAATAGCTATGTAAGATAGATCGAGAGAGAAATCATAATCTTCATCTATAATGTTTATGGGAGAAGCAGCAAACTTAGCAGAAGGAGATAATTTGGGTCTAATAGTACGCCTCTCAAGGAGACTCTTAGCAGCGCTCCTATCATGGGTGTTCTTACATTCTTTAATAAACTCATCGGTCATCTCAACATAACCATCTTCAATATCATAACTCTCACTAGACTCAGGTGAGCTAACAGGTGTGTTAGTGTCTTCATTAGGAGTTTCGGTATTTCCAGCTATAGTTCTAGCAATCGTAGCATCTAGGAAAGGACCTAATGAACCACTCTTATCAAGCACAGTAGAAGTAGCATCATAAGTATAAGAAGTTTCAGATTCAGTAGTAATAGCAGTGTGTGTAGCATGTGTATGTGGTGGTGTAAGGAACTTACTCAGAACAGACGGTGAATCAAGAGCAACAGAGGTATTTAGAACCGTACCTTTTCTTGTAGTGGATGGTAAAATAGGAACCTTACCATCATGAGACTTACCCATGATGGGTGGATAGCGGCGAACAATAGAGAATCCAAGTGAGCTTGATAAATAAATCTATGCTCCCCGGCAACGGCACCAGAAAATAGTCTTGATGACCCACAAGTATAGGGGGTGTATCACAGTATTTTCAAGGGAAGTGAAACCCAATTTATTGATTCGACACAAGGGGAGCCAAAGAATATTTATATGCCTTAACAACTGAGTTGTCAATTCAGCTACACCTGGAAACAATCTTGCTCACAACAGTTTATCAGTAGCAACAGTTTTGTAGTAGGAATAGTAAAGTAACAGCAGTAATAAAGCAAAGACAATAGTAACAAAAGTAGTAAATAGTGGGATTCGAGTGCGGTAGGCATAGGGATGGATGGACGGGCGTTGCATGGACAAGACAATTCACATAGCAATCAGAACATAGGGCAATTGCAGATAAATAAGATAAAGCATCCAAGTACTAGGAAATCCTAGGCATGTGTTCCATATATAGTCATACGTTCTCGCAATGAGAACTTGCACAACATCTTTTGTCCTATCAGCCCGTTTGTAGCGGGGCCTCTAGGGAACTACTGGCAATTAAGGTGCTCCTTTTAATAGAGCACCGGAGCAAAGCATTAACACTCCATGAACACATGTGATCCTCACATCAAAGCCATTCCCTTCGGGTTATCCCGATTTCTGTCACTTGGGGGCCATAGGTTCCGGACAACAACGTGTGTATACAACTTGTAGATAAGACCAAAAACAATACTATCATAATGAATCAATAACATGTTTAGATCTGAAATCATGGCACTCGGGCCCTAGTGACAAGCATTAAGCACAACAAGTCGCAACAAAGTCATAAAGCACTAATAAAAGATACTAGGCACCATGCCCTAACAATCTGATGCCATTACATGAACGATCTCATCCAATCCCTACCATCCCCATAGCCTACAGCGGGGGATCACTCACTCATAGATGGGGGAAACATGGATGGTCGATGGAGAAGCGATGGTGATGATGATGGCGATGATCTCCTCCAATTACCCGTCCCGGCAGGGTGCCAGAACGGAGTTTCTGGTGCTGTTTCGTGGAATCTGGTGGTGGCGGTGGAGCGGAACTCCTTCTGGAAAAACGTCGAACCCCTCGAAGTTTTTAGGTCAGAAGGCTTTTTATAGGCGAAGAGGGAGACCGACGGGGTGCCTGGGGCCACCACACCATGCCCTGGCGTGACCAGGCCCAGCCCGCGCCTATGGGGGTGTGGCCAGCCCCTGGCCCTCCTCTGTCTCGTATTCTGGCTCCTGGAGTCTTCTGGAAAAATAGGCACTTTGGCTTTTGTCCCGTCCAATTCCGAGAGTATTCATTTTCTGACTTTCCTAGAACCAAAAACAGCAGAAAATAGGCAGCTGGCACTGTAGCTTTTGTTAATATATTAGTCCAAGAAATCATATGAAAAGTACTCCAAAGTGTGGACAAAACACAAGAAAGTGGATAAAAGCAAGCATGGAGCATCAAAAATTATAGATACATTTGCAATGTATCAGGACGCGATGCCAAGGTACATCAGAACTGCATCATCATCAAGCTAGGAGCACAACCCACCTCTACAGCAACTGCTACAACATTTTCTTGTGCCATCATCATCAACTTTGTGCAAACCTAAGCTTCGGGAGCTTGCACCATTGTGAGCTTTTCCTTCTCCTTTAGAATTTCAAAGAAATTTTATTTTGTATTGTTTCAGTATTTTATTTGTTTGTTTGTTTTGATTAAAATATAAAAACCATAAAAATTAGTATGACTTTTTCTTGCAAACATGGGAGAATGAACTACAAAAATGTTTGACTACACCAACACCCCTAATGATCAATTCATTGCTAGACCCATTACAACTCCTGAAATAAAAGCTAATAGTTTTGAAGTTAGTCCTAGGTTACTTAATCTTATTGCTAAAGAACAATTTGGGGAAGTGCTAGTGAAGATGCATCTATGCATTTACATGAATTTTGTGAAATATGTGATATGCAAAAAATTTAAAAAGTGGAAAATGATATTGTTAAACTCAAGCTTTTCACATTTTCACTTAGAGGAAATGCTAAAGAATGGCTATTATCACAACCAACTGCAAGCATAAACTCTTGGGATGATATTAAAGAAGATTTTATAAAGAAATATTAACTACATTTTAAAATCTTGCAAAATAGGAATAGCATCCTATCCTCTAAGGAAAATCATAATGAACATGCATGGGAAACCATGGAGTGGCAAATTTATCGAACTTTTCCCCCAAATTGGAGTGAACGGTTGGGGGAAATCTAGTCCAAGTCTCTAGAAGGGGGCTGGGTAGAGCTCTCCCCATGGGTTTGTTCCAAAAATCCATCGCATCTAGTTAATCGTCTGAAATTGGGTGGAGATCATAGAGGTCCCTACTCCTGCTTGTCTGCTCTTGGAATTAATGAAGGAATAGAAGATTACAAACGCACGTAGATGCAATCTGGCGAGAGTTGTGGAAACTAGGGTTGTGATTATCCTCCTCGCCGCCCCCTCCTAGCCTTTATATAGATAGGCTAGGTCTCGGGTAGCAGGTCAAGTTGGTTAAAGATTAGGGTTTGCCCTTTGAACTTTCTATCTTAAGCTTCTTCTTGTCTCGCAAGAAATCGAAGAGTCCATGGGTCACCCAAATTCCGTATTGGGCCTTGGAAACGCCGTGGGCTTCTTCCGTATCTAGACCATATATACCAAACTCGAGTACCTGTAGGGTATACCCATGTTAGAGTGACTCTAGGAAAGGAGTCGAGTTGGAAGGCGTGAAGGTAGTCGAAGTCACCTACGTTTCTGCCTTATTGAGGTCACCTTTAGCTCCCATTGCAAATGAGAGAGTTCCTCTTGGCCCTTTGCCATTAGAATCTATGCTATCAACTTGAGCTTGGCCTTCCTCCTCTTTGATCACTTTTTCCTCGGAGACCACGATACTACTGAGATCTGAAAAATGCACTGCAATTGACCCCATAGCCTCGCTTAGAATGGGGTCTCCTGTAGTCATGTTGTTGTGCTCCGCATCCTTATCTCCATCATGAATCACCGGCAGCATCAACCTCCTGGATGTGAACGAGCATATTCTAAGGCGAGGTGCAAATGGTGGAGGATCCACTCCAGGACCTAGGGGTGAATGGAACGGAGCATAGGGAAGGTGGGATCGGCTCTCCGGTCGGTGGATCAGTGCTGGTGAGAGGTGGAGACGTGGCGGTGGGCGGGACCATGCGGGGTCCGCATTTGCTAGAGCCCTCTCTGTTTTCCATCACCATATTGAACTTTTAGTACCAAAATATTCCCTTAGTATGAATAATACATTATCTCATTTATCATCATGTTGTGTGTTCGTCCTTGAGTGTGACAGCAGCCTAAGGTACATCTTCAGCCTGATGGGATCCTGCATTGGTAGCGGAGGCAGTAAGATAAAGATGACATTAAAGGGCGTAGTTTATGATCACGTATCTTGGCATTAAATCAAGGACCATGGATGTTTTGTCTAGTTCTGTGCGAAGTTATCACATTAAGCTCCATATCAATAACAAAGCTGATAACTTCACATGGACTCTTGTACTAGTGTATGGTGTAGCACAGGAAGAGTTTAAGGCTGACTTTACCTGTGAGGTGGTTAATCTGGCAAAGGATAATCCATACCCTATTACAATAGGTGGTGATTTCAATTTTCTAAGATTCCCTCAGGAGAATAGTCGGGGAAGATTTGAAGATCATTAGCCTATCTTATCAATGATGTTATTGACAACCTTCACTTAAGAGAGGTCTCTACGACAAGGAGATAGATCACTTGGGAGAACAGTCTCCCAGAGAAAACATACGAAAAGAGTGATCGCTTGCTTATGGATATAGATTGAGAATCTAATTTCCATATGGTAACTGCACATGCACTTGAACGTATTGAGGTCTATAAGATCATGCCCCCATTATTTTATCCGCTGGCTTTCCAAGATCACTCTATAGATGCCAATTATAATTTGAACTTGAATGGAATGCATCGGGATGGCTTCCGTGAGATGATTAAGAATGTTTTGGAGAAACCAGTTAAGGGTAGAACCCTAATCCAAATATGGAATAATAAGATGTGTGTCACACGTAGATTCCTCAACGGATGGGTCATACACACTGCTAGTATTGTCAAGATGGAGGAACTTCGACTTTCATCTTTCATTGATGAATTAGAAGCTTACGCGGAAGTTAGGACAGTATCTGCACAAGAAATGAGATAAATGCCAATCAAATAAATAGATTATTACACGATTCGTACGTGGAGATGAACATAAATGGTACCAACAATTTGAAGCCAAATTTATTCTGGAAGGAGAATATAAGCCAAATTTATTCTGGAAGGAGAATATAAGCCAAATTGCAGACACCGGAAGAAACTTATTCATTCTCTTAGTTCTGGATGAGGGCACGATCGAGGGCCATGATCAACTCAAGTCTTATATTACAAATTATAAAGGCCTATTCGAAGCCCGAGAGGAAGGTAACTTCTCGGATGGATGGGTCCAGAACAGAATGATATACCCTAGGTTTTTGTTGACAAGAATAACTTTCTCACTGCTCCTGATACTAAGGACTAAGTGAAGAAGGCGGTTTTACAAATGGAACACAAAAAGGCCCCAACTCAATATGGCTTCCCATCTAAGTTTTAGCAAAACTATTGGGATGTTATCAATCTTGAACTTCTAGATTGGTTGTGTTTTCTGCATGCTGGACAATTAGACTTGTTTCGCCCGAATTTTGGTGACATAATCTTATTACCTAAGGTTACAAGGAAGAATGGATACAACAATATATACCTATATGCCTTCTTAACTTTAGTTGTAAGATTTTCACAAAGACCACAACAATCTGGCTAATTAAACTCGGTAGTTAACCATGTAGTTCGTCCTACGCAGACCACTTTCATGGAAGGTAGGAACATCCTTGATGGTGTAGTAATCATGCATGAAACACTACACGAACTACATAGGAAAAAGTTGAATGGGGTGTTGTTTAAATATGATTTTGGAAAGACCTATGATAAGTTGAAGTGGTACTTTTTTCTCGGAATGAAAGGTTTTTTCTGCAGAGTGGAGTGCTCTAATTCAAATCTTCATGTCTGGAGGTAGTGTTGTCATCCAAGTCAATGACAATCTTGGAATATACTTCTATACAAAAAAAAATTTGAGACAAAGTGACTCATTATGGCGATATTATTTAATATAGTGGAAGATATGTTGGCTATCTTGATCGATCGTGCAAAAGCTTATGGCCCAATTGAAGGTGTAGTCCCTTATCTCGTCGATGGTGCTCTATCTATACTTCAATACGCTTATGATATGAGTCTATTTATGGACCATGACCTAGAAAAGGCTAAGAATTAAAAAAATCCGTGTATCTTTCTAGTTTAAAGATTAATTTCCATAAGAGTGAATTGTTTTTCTCCAGCGAGGTGCAAGACGAGGCCCACTTGTATGCTGGACTATTTGGCTGTGGCTAAGGCCAATTTTGAATCAATAATTTGGAGATAATGATTCATTATTGGATACTCACAAATGTTGAGTGGAAGCAAGTTAGGAAAGATTACAACTAAGATTAAGGAGTTGGAAAGGAAACTTTCTGTCTCTTGGTGGAATATTGGTGCTCATAAATTCTGTACTGAGTAATATGGTACTATGTATGATCTCTTTCTTCCAACTTCCTAAAGGAGTCTTGAATAGTTGTGATTATTTCTAGTTGATATTCGTTTGGCAAGGAGATAGTGAGAAAAAAAAATATCGAGTGGCCAAATAGAGTGTGGTTTGCCGTCCAAAATTTCAAGGTGGACTTGGGATCTATAACCTTCAGGTTAAGAAAACCACATTACTAGGTAAATGGATTTTCAAGCTACTTATTAAGGATGGTGTATGGCAAAGTCTGCTAAGAAGGAAATATATTGGCTCGAAAGCATTGTATCAGGTGGTCTAAAAGCTAGGTTACTCACACTTTTGGGCAGACTGATGGCTAGGAATAAGCACCTTTCCATTTTGGCTCATTTTATATCAAGGATAGGTCAGAGATTCACTTCTAGGAGGATAAGTAGCTTGGAAATACCACACTCTGGGAACAATATTTGTCTCTCTACATCATTGTGTATCATAGAGGAGATACCATTGATGAGGTGCTGGCATCTTCTCCCCTGAATGTGATATTTATGCAAGACCTTGTTGGTCCTAGACTTGCATCGTGGATCGCTATGTTACATTGTTTAACCACTGTGCAACTATCAGATGGATCTAATGAGTTTAGATGGAATTTACTAGAGAGTGGTAAATTCTCAGTAGATTCTATGTTTAGATCATTGGTCCCACCTCATATATCAGTCGATAATAACAAAAAAGTATGGAAGATGGAGATACCTTGAAAGACAAAAATATTCTCATGGTATCTTCATCTAGGGGTGATTCTTACAAAAGAAAACCTCATTAACAAGAATTGAAATGGAAGTAAGAAATGTGTACTTTGTCATCATGATGACACAATCAACATTTATTCTTTCAATGCCATTTTAATCGTTCTATATGGTCAGCCATCCAAATAGCTATTGGACTGTCTCCTCCTAGTAGTCTTGCCAACATATTTGGTAACTACTTACATTGGACTGATTTCAAGTACATAATTCTTATTAGGATGGGAGCACTTGTTGCTTTATGGTTGTGTGGCTATGTAGGAAGGACAACTTTTTCATTGAAAATCATCTTCTCTTATGAAGGTTTATCCACTAGTGCACTGCTACGATATGTTTATGGTCATCTCTACATCATGTGGAGTTTCACGACCTAATTATGGAGGTCTATACACGATTGGAGGATACGACAAGGGATATTTTTCCCCGACATGGATGGAATCGTGATCTTAGAATCAGACCTCCGTCCCCCTTAGGCGTTATGCGGTATAAGATGTTATCATGTATTTTGCCTTGTTTACTTTTTCTTTGTTGTTATTGGTACTTTCTATGGTTGTGTACATCCTAGTTATGCAGAGGCCGACAGTAATACTTAAACTTTTTAAGTAATAAAATTCCAATTATAAAAAATAATTATCTAATAAGATCATCTTTAAATATCAATTAGTGTATTATTTCTGGGGATAAGTTGTAGCATATTTTTAATTAAGGTGTGTATGTGGAGACTTCATGCATCCCCAATAAGGGGTGGACACCCATTTTAGGTTGCAATGGCTAACTTTTCATGCATTTTTCAGATCTAATATGTTGATATATATTTGTGTGTATTTTGATTTATTGAATTATTGTCGAATGAGGACCAAGATAAACACAAAGAAACACAACTTCCCTAGTACTTATTTATATGATAAAATAAGACTTGATAAAACAAAGTGGATTGCTTCTACTGTCCTTGATTGGGTGAGGCGGGATTAATCCATTGGACCTACTGAACTCAAATCGAATCTTAGTGTTAGGTTTAACCTTCTAATTCCTTACTACAGATTTTTTGATGTGAAGGAGGTGGCTTTGTACTTTATTCTAGGCAAGTGGAATGACAATTACCATAGATCACCTAGGAGCGTTGTTAACATTGACTACGAGGTATTAAGAGAAAGACGAAAGAGCTCAAGAGGGGTCAAGTATATGATGGTAGACAAGATATGCTTCAGGAGATGTTTTGTCTACCTGAAGGCATGCTGGAAGGGATTTATAGAGGTATGCATACCATACTTGGAAATATACGCAACTGATTTAACATGGAAATGCAGGGGACAGCTTGCCACAACTTGTGTTATAGACGCCGATAATTGGATGTTTCCAGTCACTTATGTTGTTGGAGAGACTATGATTAATGGAGAGACTATGTTTAGTAATTATTGGTCACCAATGAAGGCTTGGTGATACATGATACATTGCAAATGTATCTATAATTTTTGGTATTTCGTGCTTGGTTTTATCTACTTTCTTATGTTTTGTCCACACTTTGGAGCACTTTTCATATGATTTCTTGGACTAACCTATTAACAAGAGCCATAGTGCCAGCTGCCTGTTTTCTGCTGTTTTTGGTTCTAGGAAAGTCAGAAAATGAATATTCTCGGAATTGGACAGGAAAAAAGCCAAAGTGCCTATTTTACCGAGGGACACCTGGAGCCAGAATACGAGACGGAGAGGAGCTTGGGCCCAGCCACACCACCTGGTCGCGCAGGCTGGGCCTGGTCGCGCCACGGGGTGGTCTGGCCGCCCCAAGCACCCCCTAGGTCTCCCTCTTCGCCTATATGATGCCTTCTGACCTAAAACCTTAGGAGGGTTCGACGTTTTTCCAGAAGGAGTTCTGCTCCACCGCCACCACCAGATTCTACGAAACAACACCAGAAATTCTATTCTGGCATCCTGTCTGGACGGGTAATTGGAGGAGATCATCGCCATCATCATCACCATCGCTTCTCCATCGACCATCCATGTTTCCCCCATCTATGAGTAAGTAATCCCCCGCTATAGGCTATGGGGATGGTAGGTATTGGATGAGATCGTTCATGTAATGGCATCAGATTGTTAGGGCATGGTGCCTAGTGTCTTTTATTAGTGCTTTATGACTTTGTTGCGACTTGTTATGCTTAATTCTTGTCACTAGGGCAAGAGTGCCATGATTTCAGATCTGAACATGTTATTGATTCATTATGATAGTATTGTTTTTGGTCTTACCTGCAAGTTGTATACACACGTTGTTGTTCGGAACCAATGGCCCCGAAGTGACAGAAATCGGGATAACTGGAGGGAATGGCTTTGATGTGAGGATCACATGCTTTGCTCCGGTGCTCTATTAAAAGGAGCACCTTAATTGCCAGTAGTTCCCTTGAGGCCCCGCTGCAAACGGGCTGGCAGGACAAAAGATGTTGTGCAAGTTCTCATTGCGAGCATGTATGACTATATATGGAACACATGCCTAGGATTATCTAGTACTTGGATGCTTTATCTTATTTATCTGCAATTGTCCTATGTTCTGATTGCTATGTGAATTGCCTTGTCCATGCAACGCTCGTCCATCCATCCCTATGCCTACCGCACTCAAATCATACTGTTTACTGATATTGCAACTGCTTTCTTTACTTTACTACTGCTGCTACTTTACTATTCCTACTACAAAATTGTTGCTACTGATAAACTGCTGTGAGCAAGATTGTTTCCAGGTGCAGCTGAATTGATAACACAGTTGTTAAGGCTTATAAATATTCTTTGGCTCCCCTTGTGTCGAATCAATAAATTGGGTTTCACTTCCCTCGAAAATACTGCGATACACCCCTATACTTGTGGGTCATCAAGACTATTTTCTGGCGCCGTTGTCGGGGAGCATAGCTTTATTTATCAAGTCCACTAGGAATCACTATTGTTCAAGCTTAGTTTATTTATGCCTTGTTTGCTTATTTCTTCATCAAAAATACAAAAAATTAGTTCCTACTCTAGTTGTTATTTTTGCTGGTCTATTATTGTCTTGCTTTATCATGCTTGTGGTTAATGGTTGGTTTCTTTGAAACTAAATCTTATTGGCAAGGTGGGTTCATGGAAGATCAAAAATATTATTATAAGGAACACCGCTTGTCACAAAAAGGGAAACACTTATGGTAACAAATTGATAAATTGTATACCATTGCTAGAAATGTGTGCTCTACTTATAATGTTACTTATTGCTTTGATAAATCTTGTTGCTGTAGGAGGTATAAACACCTCCCTTTTCAATGTGAGTATAATGATAATGTTACCATATCTTCTTATGTTAAAGGGAATTATGACTTTTATGATGTGGAACAAATTGAGGAATTTATTGCTTGGAAGGGTGCATTTGAACTTGCTAGTTTGCTTGAAAATATTGATGATTCACCTTATAAACATGAGGTTTATGATATACTTAAATTTTTCTTTGATAATTACAAGGAAGAAAATGGCTATATTCTTAAATATATTAATAGATGCTTTCCACAAATGGAAGAGACTAATGCCTTGCAGGATCCTATGGAAGAAGAAATTGATGAACCTGAAATATCATTAGATGAAAAAGAGGAGGAGAGTGATGAACAAAAGGAGAAAGAATGGATTAGCTACCCATGCCTACCTTCTAATGAGAGTAACTCTTTATCCCTTACATTCTTTGATTGTCCCCCATGCTTACTGAAGAAGGATGAATGTTATGTTCCTGAGGATTCTTTTGAAGATGTTTATAATAAAGCTCTAGTGCTTGTAGATCATGAAAAGCATGCTTTATGTGATAGTTATATTGTTGAGTTTATTCATGAGGCTACTGAAAAATTATTATGAGAGAGGAAAATATGGTTGTAGAAGTTTTCATGGTATTGAAACACCTCTATATGTGCTGAAAGTTTTGAAGTTGCTTTTGTTTTATCTTCCTATGCCTTTCACTTTGTTCTTTGCGAATTTATTTGCGTACATGATTCCTATGCATAGGAAGTGGGTTAGACTTAAATGTGTTTTGATTTTGCTTCTTGATGCTCTCTTTTACTTCAACTCATATTTCTCATGTGAGCATCCTCTCAAACTATCATGCCTGAAGATGATAATATGTCTATTATTCTTGGGAGACCTTTTCTTAAATATTGCAGGAGCTGTTATTAATTGTAATCAAGGGAAGGTAACCTTCAATGTTAATGACAAGGAACATACTGTCTATTCCCCAAGAAGATTGATAGGACTTATGGTTTTGAATTCAATTAAACATGTTGAGGGCATTCAAGTTGGAGGAATATATTGTCCCATACCAAGAGAAAAATTTGAAACTATTATGATTGGGACCATTGCTATCAAGGTTGAGGTAACATAATCATTAGTGGAATACAAAGTTTTGTCTCATATAAAATTGTTTTGGTAACAAGACCTGATCAACCTTGTTAACGAAAGGATTTCATTGAACAAAACAATGTTTTCACCATGATTATTTCCGCTTACTTCTATTCTATCCATTTTAGTTTTTGCTTATGCCTAACTTAAAGGCATTAAAGGAAAGTACTTATTGGGAGATAACCCAAAAGTTTTAGATGAGTCTTGGAAGTTATTACTTCAGTAATAACCGCTCCTTATCCTTTTTATTTGCTTTTTGTAACAAGAGTAACCTCTAATGAGAGAGAAGTAGTGATTGGGAAAGTTGCTGTCCCGAAACAAATTTCTGCGCTTCACCGTAAAAATTCGTGTAAACTCTCTGTACGTCCTTTTGAGGCGTGAATTTTTGTGCTTCTTCCCCAGGTTGTTATCTAACTTTCGTTAGTCCAACACTTTTCGATTTGAGCAGCATAAGGTCTTTGAAAAAATTCGTCTTTACCTGCTGGTCTGTTTTGACAGATTTCTGCCATTATTTGCATTTGCTTCTTGTTGGTTCCTTTTTTGAGTTCTTTTGGGGAATTGAGATTTTTGAGGGAAGTTCTACAGTAGCTAGTGTTTTGATGGAAGTTTTATTGGTGTTAGAACTGAACCTAAAAGACCTATTATCTTGAGTGCACTAATGTTGCTAATAAAGATTGTGTGAAGTTTTGTATGAAGGAAAAATTTCAGGTGTATGGGAGGAATGAGTAAAGCTCAAGCTTGGGGATGCCACGCGTGTCACCCCAATAAATATCCAAGAAGTACAAGCGTCAAATCTTGGGGATACCCAAGGCATCCCCTTCTTCATCAATAAAAATCTCAGGTTTCTTCCAAACGCTTCATTTTTATTGTTTCATGCACAATTGTGTTGTTCTTGGAGCGTCTTCTTTTTCGTTTTCGTTTTGGTTTTTCGTTTGCTTTGTTTGCTTAGTTTTCTGAATAAATTGGTTGGACCCCCTCTTTCATGCATTGGTTTTCAAATATTTTGGTTTGGATTGGAAAAGAGTAGGAAAGTTCATGCTTAAGTGGTAAAGAGAGTTTGTTTTTGATTGTGGCCTATGCTTTGTCATGCCATGCTTGATATTGTTTTGGCTTTATGCTTAGTATTGTATGTTGTACCATGACTTGTTATAAACAATTGAGATTGCTTAATGTGCTTTGGAAGAATCATGCGTTGTTTTAGCATATTAAAGCATAGTATTGTGGTATTCTCCTTTGATGCTTTATTTGGGTTGACTTGGCACATGCTCACACCATGTTATGACTATCCCAAGTCACCATAAGCCTTTATGATCCTTTAGTTTTCAACTTGTAGTATCACTTTATGCCTTGATCAATGATGTTTTGTCGCTCTGCATGATTATGGCCATTATTGCTCTCTCGTTTGTCGCTCCCTTACTATTGCTAGCCTTCACTTTCACTGAGTATGTTTTACTCATGTTCCCAACTCCCTAAAACCAAACATTGCCAAAGTGTCCACCATACCTACCTACTAGCATCAATTGCTACTTCCGTGCATATTCAATATGTCTTGTTTTCTTCCGAATAAAATGTTTGCTTGTTATGAGAAAGTTGGTTAGTAAAGCTCTCACGAACTTGATGGCACACTTTATTTTCTGCACTTAATAAACCTGAACCATTGTGACTGTCCATGAAAGTTATATGCTTGCAAATTATAGGCTAGGGATTAGCAGAACCGTGCTGTCACGGGGAACGCTTTCAACACTTGTAAATATATACCCAGTTGATACCATGCCCTTTTGTTTGCGGATGTCGTCGGTGTGAAATAAAAGGGGAGCTTGTAAGTCCATGGAGTTATGTATGTGTGCTAGAGAAACGCCTGGGCCGCTGGTCTAATCCATGCTGACATGGTGGAAATCTGCAGCGTAACCATAATGATATCTATGAAGCATTCTTCTTATAAAAAAAGAGAGATAGCTATTGAGAAAAAGAAAAAAAAGAGATTTATGAAAAGAGGAAAGAGAGAAAAAAGCACCATTTTCCCATGGTAAATAAGAAGATTGCTGGGATACTCATTGTATGCTTGCCTTGTCATTTTGATATGGGGATTCTTCTATATCATCGGGCAAGGGGTACCCCGTTGGCGGTTCTCTATGATACGCACGTATTTACGATGACAAGAACTTACCGGTAACTAAAGTTGAGTAGCATGAGGAGCGGCCCTCGTACTCAAGGGACATGGGACTTTCAGTTTATAGTCCGTCAAGCATATAATTCAGATTGTACCTCACTTTCACCTTAACCACATTAAAGATGCTTATGATAGGGGCAATGAGAGCTCAAAGCTAATGAGTACCATACTTTTACCATTTCTAAGCCTTTCAAACTTTTCAAAACCTGTTCATTTCCTTGTTGAGTCTCCACACATTCTATGAGCACTTTCTTGAGAGCATAGTGGCCATTCTTAGTTCTATGTGCATTGTCCCAAGACTTGTTGATTGATGAATACCTTGATATTGCTTGCTTTAAGCTATTTGTATCTAGTCACTCTTGTAAACTTTGAAGGTGTCCTATGCATTTATGTTTGCTACTCTATGAGGGACAAGCTAAATACCACTATGCTATGTTTTCCTTATGTGAAACAAACAAACGTCTTGCAAAGCATTGTTATTCATGAATCTTTTGTTTGTGCCTTTTCATGTTGCAACATAGTTGCTATGTCTTATTGCTAGAACTTTGTCTTTCATGTTATGATTGAAGTATTATGATCCCAGCTTTTAATGTTTTACAAATACTTTAATCAAGTTTATGATGGTGCATGTCACCTCAAAAATTATTCTTTCTTTTTATCACTTACCTACTCGAGAACGAGCAGGAGTTAAGCTTGGGGATGTTGATACATTGCAAATGTATCTATAATTTTTGGTGTTCCATGCTTGGTTTTATCTACTTTCTTATGTTTTGTCCACACTTTGGAGCACATATGATTTCTTGGACTAACCTATTAACAAGAGCCACAGTGCCAGCTGCCTGTTTTCTGCTATTTTTGGTTCCAGGAAAGTCACAAAATGAATATTCTAGGAATTGGACGGGACAAAAGCCAAAGTGCCTATTTTACCGAGGGACACCTGGAGCTAGAATACAAGACGGAGAGGGGCTGGGGCTAGCAAAAGACTAGGAGCGACCAACTAAGAGAGCAATAATGGCCATAATCATGCAGAGCGACAAAACATCATTAATCAAAGCATAAATTGATACTACAAGTTGAAAACTAAAGGATCATAAAGGCTATAGTGACTTGGAATAGTCATAACATGGTGTGAGCATGTGCCAAGTTAACCCAAATAAAGCATCAAAGGAGAATACCACAATACTATGCTTTAATATGCTAAAACAACGTATGATTCTTCAAAGGCACATTAAGCAATCTCAATTGTTTATAACAAGTCATGCTACAACAAGGAATACTAAGCATAAATCCAAAACAATATCAAGCATGGCATGACAAAGCATAGGCCACAGTCAAAAACAAGCTCTCTTTACCACTTAAGCATGAACTTTCCTACTCTTTTACAATCCAAACCAAACTATTTGAAAACCAATGCATGAAAGAGGGGGTCCAACCAATTTATTCAGCAAACTAAGCAAACCAAGCAAACGAAAAACCAAAACGAAAACGAAAAAGAAGATGCTCCAAGAACAACACAACTGTGCATGAAACAATAAAAATGAAGTGTTTGGAAGAAACCTGGGATTTTTATTGATGAAGAAGGGGATGCCAGGCATCCCCAAGCTTTGACGCTTGTACTTCTTGGATATTTCTTGGGGTGACACGCGTGGCATCCCCAAGCTTGAGCTTTAGTCCATCCTTCATCTCATTACTCATTGCTTTCATACACCTGAAATTTTTATTCATACAAAACTTCACACAATCTTTATTAGCAACAATAGTGCACTCAAGATAATAAGTCTTTAGGTTGATTAATAATTGTTCACTCAACAATAGTGCACTAAAGAACTCAAAAAAGGAACCAACAAGAAGCAAATGCAAATAATGGCAGAAATCTGTCAAAACAGACCAGCAGGTAAAGACGAATTTTTTCGAAGACCTTCTCTTGCTCAAATGGCAAAGTGTTGAACTAACAAAAGTTAGATAACAACCTGGGGCAGAAGCATGAACATTCACGCCTCAAAAGGACCTATAGTGATTTTACACGAATTTTTACGGTGAAGCACAAAAATCTGTTTCGGGACAGCAACTTTCCCAATCATTACTTCTCTCTCATTAGATGTTACTCTTGGCACAAAAAGCAAATAAAAAGGATAAGGAGTGGTTATTACTGAAGTAATAACTTCTAAGACTCATCTAAAACTTTTGGGTTATCTCCCAATAAATACTTTTCTTTAACGCCTTTAAGTTAGGCTTGATAGTTTGAGAAGATGCTCACATAAGCAATATGAATTGAAGTAAAAGAGAGCATCAAGAATCAAATTCAAAATACATTTAAGTCTAACCCACTTCCAACACATAGGAATCTTGTATGCAAATAAATTCGCAAATAATAAAGTGACAGGCATAGGAAGATAAAACAAGAGTAACTTCAAAACTTTCAGCACATAGAGAGGTGTTTCAATACCATGAAAACTTCTACAACCATATTTTCCTCTCTCATAATAATTTTCAGTAGCCTCATAAATGAACTCAAACAATATAACTATCACATAAAGGATGCTTTTCATGATCTATAAACACATAATTTTTATCAAGCTCAAAAATAGTGGGATTAAAACCTTCAAACCCACTTTTAACAATTTTATAACAAGATGACTGGTCAATCTCATTTTAAATAGTAGTACAATTAATATTATCAACCAATATAGGACCATCATCTAGAGCTTTATTATAAACATTTTCAAAATAATCCACAGGAACATGACATTCTTCCTCCTTTGGTAAGCATGGGGGACAATCAAATAATGTAAGGGATAAAGAGTTACTCTCATTAGAAGGTAGGGATGGGTAGATCCATTCTTCCTCCTCTTGATCATCACTCTTCTCCTCTTTTTCATCCAATGAGCTTCCAGTTTCGGCAATTTCTTCTTCCATAGGCTCCTGCAAGGCATTAGTCTCTTCCATTGGTGGAGAGCATCTATTAAGATATTCAAGAATATAGCCATTTTCTACCTTGTAATTATCAAAGCAAAATTTAAGTATATCATAAACCTCATATTTATAAGGTGACTCATCAGTATTTTCAAGCAAACTAGCAAGTTCAAATGCACCCTTCCAAGCAATAAATTCTTCAATTTTCTCCACATCATAAAAGCCATAATTTCCCTTAACATAAGAAGATATGGTAACATCATCATTATACTCACATTTAAAAGGGAGGTGTTTATACCTCCTACAGCAACAAGATTTATCAAAGCAATAAGTAACATTATAAGTATAGCACACGTTTATAGCAATGGTATACAATTTATCAATTTGTTTCCATAAGTGTTTCCCTTTTGTGACAAGCGGTGTTCCTTATAATAATATTTGTGTTCTTCCGTGAACCCACCTTCCCAATAAGATTCAGTTTCAAAGAAACCAACCATTGAAAGAAAGCATGGTAAAGCAAGACAATAACATACCAATGAAAATAACAACTATAGTAGGAACTAATTTTTTTTGTATTTTTGATAAAGAAACAAGCAAACCAAGCAGAAATAAACTAAGCAAAACAAAAATAACAAAGTAAAGAGATTGGTTATGAGGGACTCCCCTTGTGAAGATGTCCTTGACTCCCCAGCAACGGCGCCAGAAAAAGCTTTGATGGCCCAAGATATCTCGAGCTCGTTGGGGAACCCCAAGAGGAAGGTATGATGAGCACAGCAGCAAGTTTTCCCTCAGTGATGAAACCAAGGTTATCAATCCAGTAGGAGCAAGGAAACACATCAAACGTGTTGCTAGCTGAACTTTGGCAGGGCGCACTATCGGTGCTAGCAGCAACATGGAGACCTGCACAACACAACCACAGAACTTTGCCCCCAACTTGCGATGAGGTTGTCAATCTCACCGGTTTTGTTGAAAACAAAGGATTAAATGTATCGAGTGGAAGAGAGTAATAGTTTGCAGAAAGTAAACAGAAAACAGTAAACAGTTGATTGTAGATTGGTAGTAAAAGAAAGGACCGGGGTCCATAGTTCACTAGTGGTGGCTCTCCTTAAGATAGATGACATGTTGGGTGAACAAATTACAGCGGGGCAATTAACAAACATCGAGAAAGCATACAAGCATATACTACTCATCTTGACTCCTTTGAGACTTGATTGGGCATTACAACATTATACATAAACCGTAATCCAACTGCATCTATGACTAATAATCCACCTTCAGGTTATCATCCGAACCCCCTCTAGTATTAAGATGCAAGCAACGGATAATTGCATTACGCATTTCGTGTAAAGTAAACAATACGATTGTTCTATGAACAAAGGATTGTTGTTTTCTCCCTAGTAGCAACAGCACATCTAGTACCTTAGAGATTTCTATCACTTCCCAGATTACTAGAGGCATGAACCCACTATCGAGCATAACTACTAACTCTTGGAGTTGCTAGAATCTACTTAGCCAAGATAGCTACTAACAACGGAAAGCATGCAAGATCACAAATAACAAAGACATGATAGAATCAATAATCAATCTGAAATAGCATGTCAATATCCATCGGATCCCTGCAAACACAACATGTAAGATTACAAATAGATGATCTTGATCATGAACGGAGCTCACAAGATCTAAACATGATAGCACAAAGGAGGAGAACCTGCCATCTAGCTACTACATGGACCCGTAGTCCAGATATGAACTACTCACGCATCACACCGGAGGCTTGCATGATGATGAAGAAGGCCTCCAAGGTGAATTCCCCTCTCCGGCAGGGAGCCGGGAAGAGCTTCAGATCACTCCCGATCTAGGGATGGAGATGACGGCGGCTACAGACTCTTTCGTGGAATTTTGATCGGGTACTTAGGGTTTTTGTATCGGAGGCATCTTATAGGCAGAAGCGGAGGCCGAGGGGGTGCCTAGGGCGGCCAGACCAGCCCCTAGCACGGGCCAGGCTGGGCTGGGCGGCTAGGTGGTGTGGCGGCCCCCTGGCCCCTCTCCGTCTCGTATTATGGCTCCAGGTGTCCCTCAGTGAAAAACTGACTTTGGATTTTGTCCCGTCCAATTCCGAGAATATTCATTTTCTGACTTTCCTAGAACCAAAAACAGCAGAAAACAGGCAGCTGGCACTGTGGCTCTTGTTAATAGGTTAGTCCAACAAAGTGTATAGAAAGTACTCCAAAGTGTGAACAAAACATGAGAAAGTAGATAAAACCAAGCATGGAACATCAAAAGTTATGGATACGTTTGGAACGTATCAAGGTGTCATGTGGATTCTCGTCTAACATAAAGGGGATAATAAATATGGCAGAGAAAAAATTCCAAAACCTGAAGTCTCATGACTGTCACGTGATTATGATGCAGTTGCTTCCGATTGCATTGAGGGGGCTTCTACCAGAAAATGTTCAAGTACCCATTATGAAGCTATGTCCGTTCCTCAATGCAATATCTCAGAAGGTGATTAATCAAGATATTCTGACAAGGTTACAGAAGGATGTGGTCCAATGTCTTGTTATGTTTGAGTTGGTGTTCCCACCATCCTTCTTCAATATTATGACGCATCTCCTGGTTCACCTAGTCGAAGAGATTTCCATTATCGGTCCTGTATTTCTACACAATATGTTCCCCTTTGAGAGGTTCATGGGAGTGTTAAAGAAATATGTTGATAACCGTGCTAGGCTAGAAGGAAGCATCTCTAAGGGCTATGGAACAGAGGTCATTGAGTTCTGTGTTGACTTTATTCCTGACCTTAAGCCGATTGGTGTTCCTGAATCACGTCATGAGGGGACACTGAGTGGAAAAGGCACGCCGGGAAAGAAAGCAGTGATATGTAGGGATGGACAATCTTTCACTCAAGCACACTACACGGTCCTACAGAATTCCACCTTGGCAGCTCCGTATATCGGGGAACACAAGAATATTGGACACTCCAACAACCCGGGAAAGCCAGACTCCTGGATTAGAGATGAACACATGAAGACTTTCGATAGTTGGTTGCGAACACAGCTAATGAATGACACCACTATTGGAGATCAGCTCTACTTGTTGGCTGGGTCACCATCTTCTACTATATTGAATTACCAAGGGTACGAGATAAATGAGAATGCATTTTACACGATCGCCCAAGATAAAAAGAGTACCAACCAGAACAATGGTGTCCACTTTGATGCAACCGACGATAATGGCAAAAAGGACACATACTATGGTTACATAGAGGAGATATGGGAACTTGACTATGGAGTTTCTTTTAAGGTCCCTTTGTTTTGGTGCAAATGGATCAACCTGAATGGAGAAGGGGTAAAGGTAGACCAGTTGTATGGAATGACAATAGTAGATCTCAACAATCTTGGTTACAGAGACGGACCATTTTTCCTAGCTAATGATGTGGCACAAGTTTTCTATGTGAAGGACATGTCCTCCATATTGAAAAAAAGAAAAAAAATAAGCAAACGAATACATCACACGATGAGCCAAAGAGTCACATAGTTCTTTCAGGGAAAAGAAATATCGTGGGAGTCAAGGACAAGACAGACATGTCAGAAGATTATAATAAGTTTAATAAAATTCCGCCCTTCACAGTGAAAACTGACCCAAGCATCCCGTTAAGCAAAGAAGATGCTCCATGGTTACGGCCGAAGCGATAAAAAGCGACCATAAACAGGCATAAGAAATTGAAAAATGGTCCGAACAATGTAAATCCTTCGCGTGGTGTGTTGCAAGGAAAAATATCAAACTTGGTATATTGATTATTTCTCGAAAAAACCTTCACAAAATGACATATCATGTTCGAGGTTTCATGGCTTTCGATCCAAATGACCAATGTTATGTGCATAATCGAGGCATAGTTTGTGATACTGTGCCCATATTGTGCATGCATGTGAATCTTGGGATGGCTAACAATGTTGCAGGGGGAAGTTTTATTTTTTGTCGCATGGAAAAGCCATTTTCTATTTTTCGAGTGCCAAAATCGGGGCGTTTTCTGAAGCAACACCAAACATTAAATAAAAATGATACCACCCCATTTTTCAAAAAATACTAGAACACCTTACATGAACAATGTCCTAACTAGGGATTTTAAAACCTTTCCGTGCACCCCTGGAGAAAAAGACAAATGTCTATCGAATCAGCAGGAAGTGGGTCTGGTTTGACCTATAGGTACATGATCTAATGCTTGTGTTTTTTTGAAAAAATCATTTTTAGACTCATAATGTGATGTTTCTTCAGGATGCAATGCAAGTTTTAACGAGGCTCATCCCCTATCTTCATGCCCGCCGTTATGACCATAGTTGGAAACGGGTAAATTTTGAAACGGGCATAAAAAATTCAAAAACAGTCTGAACAATGTAAATCCTTCGCGTGATGTCATATTATATGACATAGTTGCGAGGAAAAATACCAAACTTGGTATATTGATTATGTCTCGGAAAAACCTTCACAAAATGATCTATAATATTCGAGGTTTCATGGCTTTCGATCCAAATGACCAATGTTATGTGCATAATCGAGGCATAGTTTGTTAGACTGTGCCTATATTATGCATGCATGTGCACCTTGGGATGGCTAACAATGTTGCAGGAGGAAGTTTTATTTTTCGTCGCATGGAAAAGTCATTTTCTATTTTCTGAGTGCAAAGATCAAGGAGTTTTGTGAAGCAACACCAAACGTTAAATAAAAAATGGTACCACCCCATTTTTCAAAAATAGTAGACCACCTTACATCAACAATGTCCTAACTAGGGATTTTAAAACCTTTCCGTCCACCCATAGAGAAAAAGACAAATGTCTACCGAATCGGCAGGAAGTGGGTCCGGTTTGACCTACAGGTACATGATCTAATGCTCGTGATTTTTTGAAAAAAATCATTTTTAGACTCATAATGTGATGTTTCTTCAGATATCCAATGCAAGTTTTAACAAGGCTCATCCCCTATCTTCATGCCCGCCGTTATGACCATAGTTGGAAACGGGTAAATTTTGAAACGGGCATAAGAAATTCAAAAACGGTCCGAACAATGTAAATCCTTCGTGTGGTATCATATTATATGACATAGTTGCAAGAAAAAATACCAAACTTGGTATATTGATTATGTCTCAAAAAACCTTCATAAAATGACCTATAATGTTCGAGGTTTCATGGCTTTCGGTCCAAATGACCAATGTTATGTGCATAATCGAGGCATAGTTTATGATACTGTGCCTATATTGTGCATGCATGTGCATCTTGGGATGGCTAACAATATTGCAGGAGGAAGTTTTATTTTTCGTCGCATGGAAAAGCCATTTTCTATTTTCCAAGTGCCAAAATCGGGGCGTTTTGTGAAGCAACACCAAACGTTAAATAAAAAATGGTACCAATACTAGACCACCTTACATGAACAATGTCCTAACTCGGGATTTTAAAACCTTTCCGTCCACCCCTGGAGAAAAAGACAAATGTCTACCGAATCGGTAGGAAGTGGGTCTAGTTTGACCTACAGGTACATGATCTAATGCTCATGATTTTTTGAAAAAAATATTTTTAGACTCATAATGTGATGTTTCTTCGGAGATCCAATGCAAGTTTTAACGAGGCTCATCCTCTATCTTCATGCCCACCGTTGACCATAGTTGGAAACGGGTAAATTCTGAAATGGGCATAAGAAATTCAAAAACGGTCCGAACAATATAAGTTCTTCGCGTGGTGTCATATTATATGACATAGTTGCAAGGAAAAATACCAAACTTGGTATATTGATTATGTCTCGAAAAAACCTTCACAAAATGACCTATCATGTTCCAGGTTTCATGGCTTTCGGTCCACCCCTGGAGAAAAAGACAAATGTCTACCGAATCGGCAGGAAGTGGGTCCGATTTGACCTACAGATTCATGATCTAATGCTCGTGGTTTCTTCAGAGATCCATCAGACTATGATCGCTCTATTGTCAAGTCACATCAGTCGATTGTACGGTCGAAGAGCACTAGTGCAAGCGGGAATTCAGTTCCTCGGGTCAGTTTACAGAAAAACAAGGAATGCCCCCCGCTCAAAGTGATTTCCAATACCATGGTGGAGTCGAGCAAAGCTGCGAACAAGCAGTATGATCCAGAAATTTTTGCACTATATGCAGAAGCGGTCGCTGCTCAAGGTATGACTATTGCTCAGTACTTAGACCAATTAGATTTCCCCGTGGCTGAGGAAGCATATAAATACGAGTACGGGAAATCTCTCATTAGACCTGAGAACGTCAAGTATCTACCAACAAAAATGCGAAGATTGCATAATTGGTACATTAAAGCCATAAAGAAAGGGGCAAACTGGATAGTGATCGGAGTTCGAAACGAGCATTACGGGTATGGAGATACCCATATACTGATTGAATTTCCTGAACTACATCAGTTTTTCAATCAAGACGCCCTTGACAAATCGATCGTCAGTGTCTACTGTCTGTAAGTATTATCTATCTAATAATTAAGTCTCTTGTCAGCTCACCTTATTTATATCGCATGTATAATCATACTCACTATATTATACAGATTGAAGATCCTCAAATGCAGAAGAGGACAGATCTATGACATTGGATTCATTGACCCATATTGGGTTCATGAACTTACTGTGAAATTAAGTCCCAAGAATACAGAGGATAAAATTGTAATGTCATTAAGGTTTTAAGAAACTAAAAGGGAAATATTATTACCTTACAACTTCAAGTGAGTGTTATTGTCTTATAAACATTCTATTTCGCTTACTCGATGTTAAATGTATAATTGATGACTTATGCATGCGCAGATTCCATTATATTCTGCTAATCATTCAACCTGATAGTGGAGTAGTACAAGTCATGGACTCTAAACGTAAACCCCTCGAGGATTGGGCCCCCATGCAGGATATGCTTCAGCGGTAATCTCAGTCATTATGACACTATATCAGCAACTTTCGTTCATTTACTTATATCAAGTAATTAATAACTTATTTCATTCATTTTCTCTGCCGGGCAGCGCTTGGAAACGGTTCACCAACAAGGCTAGGGGTGCCTGGAAAGAGAACCTTATATTTAAAACACTAAATGTAAGTACTACTAGCTAGATCCGCGCATCTCTTTGATTCTAGTTTCGATACCATTATTATGCTTAATTATTATTATTTTGATTGAACTTTGTTCTCGTACAGTATCTGAGGCAGGCACGCGGAAATAACTTATGTGGTTACTATGTTTACGAGTTCATTCGTCAGGCGACCTATGAGAAGGGCAGAAATTTAGAACAACTTCAAGTATGTAGAAAATATTTAGAATTTTGTTTTATTACCATCAAGTGTGTTTAGTTTCATTCATATATGTTGACTCCTTCTTTTAAATTAGATCGAACGGTTGCGGGACCATCTTCTACCAAAGGATCGCATACAAGTAATCCAAGAGGAAATTGCGGGATTTTTAGATGCAGAGGTCCTAAATCCAAAAGGAGAATACTATCAGAAGATTATGATAATGTAATAGGGATCATAAAATACTTTATATTGTATATATGCATGAATATAATATATTCGATACTTGCTGTGTAATATAATCGGGAGATGTTTTGTAATATAATGGTTCCCTTAAGGTAGATGACACTTACCCCTGCACTATGTTGTGAGGAATGCTCATCCTCATAGTAGATGGTGCGAGGTTGATGTTACCGAAAGTGGATTCGCATGAAGGCAATGTATCTGTCAAATCCGCACCATGCCTCCATGCAAATCTACTTTCGGTAACATCAACCTCGCACCATTTACTATGAGGATGAGCATTCCTCACAACATAGTGTTGGGGTAAGTGTCACAAAATATGCTGCCCAAAACACAAAAAGGAAATAGATAAAGGAGAAACAAAATAAATGAAAAATATACAAAAAAAATCTCTACCGTGGCACAAAAAATGCCCAAAATGCTGCCGTGGCAGAGACGTATAGATCCCGGTTCGTAAATACGAACCGAGACAAATGCCCCTCCCCCTTGCGACAGCCAGCAGCCACGTGGACCGCCCTTTTGTCTCGGTTTGCAGCCCAACCGGGACTATAGGGTTAGGGATTTAGTCCCAGTTGGGCAACCGGGACTAAAGCCCTTTAGAAACCGGGACAAAAGGCCCTGTTTCTACTAGTGAGGGTCAACTATCTGCGAGCCGACATGAGCGCAAAGAGCTATGCGGCTAGCTTGAAGCACAGGAGAGCCGACACCTTGAGAAGCGAAAAGCATCCAAGGTGGTGGATAAGAAGCTTGAGGCCGAGCTCAAGTTTCCCAATGAAGAACTCGAGCGAGCCTCGGTGGCGAGGAACCAAACGGTTGCAGAATTGGACCAGCTTTAGGGCGAGGTGGACATCACCGTTGAGGACGAGTTCAAGAACCTGCGGTTAGGCGCTTCTTCTGCATTCTCCTCCACCTTGCTCTAGAGCTAAACATGGCTGAAGTCTTAGAACCCGCGAAGCCTGGTGCGTCCAAAGCCCAAGCTGAGGAGGTCCAAAAGCACGTGGATTATCTCCTACAGAAATTCCAGCGTGATACGGAGGATGACGAAGCCATTGCCTCTCCTGGTGTGGAAAAATCACCCTCGCGTGATGCGGAACGGAATGCCTAACTTTATAGGCTAGGTACTTGTGTGTAAGGCCCCACCGGGTCCCATCTGTAACCCGTTCTGAGAGGAGTGACATGTATTTGGTTAAGTATAGCCCATGTGGGCAGGTTAGCGCAAATCATGATTCCAATGTTAAAATCATGTCCTTGAGCCCCTGTTCTTGTTAGGCAAAGGCGCGGGACGGTAACAGAAAGTAGCATGTACTTAGCTCAGTTTAGGGTCGATGTCCACAACAGGTTCTCGAAGATGGTCCCGAAGGGAGCATGGGAACATACACTGAGGTATTGCGAGCAAGCTTCCTGCAAATCAAAGGCGAGGGCACCTCTCTAGCCTTGGCCATATTGTCGGGCTGTGCCTTGCTGTGAACATCTAGCGATGGCTCCCCTGAGAGCACGCCCCTTGCGGGGCTTTGGGCAAGGGCACCTTGTGGGCCTCAGTGAGGAGTCTTTGTGACGCCTCGTGAGACACATCCTGTGATGGCCTCCCTTTGGAGATGCCACGTTTTCTGTTTTGCTAACATGGGCAAACTCCCGATGTGGGCGGTCTTCTCGCGAGGCCACGCCCGATGGAGTCTCTTACGAGACCTAGGCGAGGACACCTTGTGGCGCCTCAACAAGGACACCTCGAGACGCCTTGCGACGCTCGTCTCGTGATGGCCTTCCTGAAAGTAAAACATCTTTTGAGATTCACTTAGGCGAGACACCTGGTGGTGCCTAGATGAGACGCCTCATGAAGCGCATCTTGTGATGGCCACCCCTGGAGAATTTGGTCAAAGAGATCATGTTGTTGCAACTCCGGCAGGTGATCACGGCTTACCGCGAACTCGTGCACAAGCATGACGGCGTCCACTCGATCGGATTGAAACTACTACGCGAAGCGACGTTGCCATGATTTTAATCATGTGCCCGGCCGGAAATAAGCTTTGGCTCTTGGGCTGATCAGACACCACTTTTTTAAAGGGACGGTGCTACGCGTCCCCGGGGATCAAAACTTCTGATCCCCAGGTTCTCTGCTGACACGTGTCCTTTCTAATTCCCGCTTTTAATACACTACGTCCTGCTTTTTCTACATAATGCCTCGTTTTTTCTACATTGTGGTAAACAACAGTTTGCCCACGAGACAAAATAAAAAGATAGATCTCGCTGGAGATCTTGGCAGAGTTCCACCGGAGACTATGTAGCACAATATTTGTACTATGTAACAAAACTGACTTCGCCGGAGACTCACCGGAGACTTTCGCCGGAGACCTCGCCAGATACCAGGTAGCAAGAAATTTGCGCTATTGTAGAAAAATCAGAAAATAGAGGTAGCAAAATAATTATACTAATGTAGCAAAAGCCGACTTCATCTTAAAACTTGTAGCGAAAGAAATATGTCATTGTAGCGGCGCCGCTCGCCTCATGTAGAAACACTAGAAGCCATGCGTAGCAGGTTTGATCGTCGTGTGTAGCACGACCGATCGTCGCAGGTAGAAACACTAGAAGCCATGCATAGCAGGTTTGATCACCGTGTGTAGCGGGACCGCTCGTCGCACGTAGCAGCGCCAGTAGCTGTGCGTAGCAAGACCGCTCGCCGCAGGTAGCGGTGTCGGACGCTGTGTGTAGCGTTTCCGCTCGCCTACGAGTTGGCACAGGGCGTCACGGAGAAGGATCTAAGCATGGCGGATGACGGGTGCTTCGAGGAGCAGCGTCCATGGCTAAGCTTCATCGGCAGGCACGAGGCAAAGGCCGGCCATGGCGCGGGGCGAGCTGCGGAAGCGGGGGATGCCTTCGTCGTGGTAGTAGCAGCCATGCCGCTTCTCCCACAAGACCACCTCCACCGTGGACTCCATCTCCTTGCCGAGCACCGGCAAACGGAGGCGAGGGGACATGCCGGCCTGAGCGGCGAGCAGGGACATCACCAAGAGCGGCGAGCGGGGATGCTTTCGTGGTGGGCGACGCCTGCTGGTGGTGGGGCAGAACGGCGCCTGGTCAGCCAGGCCGGTGCCGTCGTGGTGGTTGAGCAGGGCGGCGGCACGGCGACGCGCTGGCGGTGGGATGTGGTGCGAGCCAAACAAATCTACACGCGAGAGGATAAGGAAGAGGAGCAAGGAGACATGGTCGTAGTGGGCCAAAGAAAGCGATGCTGCACGATGGAAGCCATCCGACGACGCGACCCGGGGGACGGGGGAGGGGGAGTAGCATCGTTTTCCTTTTTTTTTTTCACACCCCTGTAATTCAGGGAATGTTTTCCCCCTTCTATAATGCAAAAGCAGAACGCCTGCTGTTCCCCGTCAAAAAAAAAATCTCAATTTCTCATGCGTCAGCGAAGCGATGTGGGACGGGACGCGGCCTCTAACATTTTGGGTTGGCCCAAGAAATCGTATCGAGAGGAGTACGACCGGAGCTATCCCATAACGAAACGTCAGCCCGGATCAGCTATCTCCACTCCACTCCTTCAGATGCGCTGATGTAGCACGGTGCATTCGGCCTTCTTTTTTCCAACCCTGGCCGCTGAACGGAAGCCCCTATTTCGGCCAATCCTATTCGACGCACAACGCGAGCGCCCTCCTCCGTGCGGACGCGGCTTGCCTGCTGCCTCCCTATGCGACGATCTGTGCGACCAAACCATCCCACGGTTATCCCTGATGTGGCCCCGCGTGTCCCCCCTTTCTCTGCGAAAAGAAAAATACTCCCGAGTCCAGAGTCCAGTCAGACCAAAATTTCTCACCGGAGAACAGAGTGACGGACGCAGGGGCATGAAATAGGCCGCAAGGAGCATGTCGTCGTACATGATCTACATGATGGCGGAGCGAGCAGGACTCGATTGCGTAGTGGCCAAGGAATGAACGGCTGTAGTCATCACCGTAGATGACAGCCCGGAGTCGCGGACACGGAATTGGTGGTGTGCAGAGATCAATGGTGGCCACCGCAGCTCTAGGCCAACCTACTCGATTCTCTCTCTCGTGCATAGAATGGCATCTCTCCCGAACAGGCGAGGAACGGGCCGGGGTTGCGAGTCAGCCCTCTAATTCCAGAACCACCCACCGCCATGGCCTTCGGTCTGTGGTTTCCAGGTGCGGTTTGGTCTCCGCCGTGCTCCCCTCCTCCCTGTGTTGCCGCCCACAAGCATGGCCTATCTTTTCCTTCAGATGGGGCGGCAGTAGGTGGAGTCCTGGATACCGGGCGGCGGCGGGAGGTGGAGCCGTGGATACCGGGCGGCGGTGCTCCTGCTCTCTCCATTCTTCTTTGACTGTATAATCAAGATGTCATACGGAATCAGTATGGGAAGGAGCATGAAATACTTAACTGTTTTCCATTTTCCTTTTCTCACGGAATGGAAAAAATAGGAACAGCCGTACGATCCTGGACGAAGGGGGAGGTCGCACAGATCGTCGCATAGGGAGGCAGCAGGCAAGCCGCTGCACGCGGGGGTGGCCCAGTTTGCTCCGATTTTTTCTGGTTTTACAAACTTTTCAGAAGCTTCTGGATTGGTTTTACAGGTTTTCTTTTCTTTTTCTGCTCGTTTCTTTCCTGTTCAGCAGGTTATTTCCGATTTCTTTCTCTGGCTTATTTTTCCTGTTCTTTTTCTCATTTCGATTTTCTGTTTTGTTTTTCGTTTTTCTTTTTTTTTCCAAATGTTGAACAGTTACAGATTTAAACAAATTTTTAATTTGAACAGGTTCAAATTTCGATTTTTTCCAAATTTGAACAGTTTTTAAAATTAAACATTTTTCCATCCGATCATTTTCTAATTTGAACAATTTTTCAATTGCACAGATTTCAGGTTTTAACATTTTTGAAATTTAAACAATTTAAATGTTTAAACCATTCTCAAATTTTATTTTCATTTTTGAAATTTTGAATAATTTTTTAATTTGGATAAAGTTTTTAAATACAAACCGCATAAGTGGCAGTCATAGTGATTCAGGAAAAAACACTCCGATAGAGAAAACTTAAAACGTTCTATATACCAGTTCCCTCCTATTTGCCACTTTTAGCGGCAACTCACAGGGAGTTCGAAGTAGGGCTCGACCCATTCTACGATTAAGAACGATTGCTTTGATCTTTTTTGGTGTACTAGCACAATGCGCGCGCGTTGCTGCGAATAGCTACCTTGTTGACGCAGAAAAAATGCTCGTGTGTTGTATCGGGATAGAAAATGGCTATTTCATAAACAACAAACATCGATATATAAAGAATTTCACTACTTGAATTCAGTTTTTATTAACTGGATAAAATGATTTTTTCATCTAAATTCACCTAAAACTAAAATTTCAAAAAAAAACAGCTCGTAAACCTCCTACCCAACTTATTATACAGGGATCGTGCTTTCTCGGGTTCACGATCTGCGCCAGGTCGCGGTGATGTGCTCTAATATTAGAGTGTACCAAACTAATCCAAAATCCGATCCTGCTCCCACTTTTCACCAAACGGACCGGTCAAATCTTGTTTTTATTAACTGCATGCAGTCACGAACCGGTGGCTTTGGGTTGCCTTTGGGCCAACTGGGACGGCATGTACGCAAACTGTTACAATAAGAACGACCGACCCCTAAAAAAAATTAAGCCTGACCAATTAAAACGCAAGTTACGCAACGCCCGTTTTTAAGCAATAATAGTAGAGAGCCCACATTAAATTGGTGCAATGATTTATTTTTAATTTTTATTACTTTTAGCACTCTTTGTACGGCTGTTAATGATGTTTAATAGATCGATAGAATTTTAATTTAATAATTAATACATGGTATTGATTGATTTTTATTGAACAATTTTAGTGCACATGAAAAATTATATGGAACTTTGAATTAGATCAATAATACTTCCTCCGTTTCATAATATAAAATGTTTCACTCCGAATCTACATACAAAAGCGTCTAGATACATTTACAAAACTAAAACATCTTATATTTTGGGATGTTTGGTTCATTAGCGACCTTGCTTAGCCATACTAAATTTCCACCGCACTTTGTTATCCTCGTGCAACTGGAGGAGCCAAATCAAACTCGTGTGGATTTCCGCATGTAGCATGACTGGATTTTGTGGTAAGAGGCGACCAGAAGAAATAAGCACGCACATGACACACCCAGCAAACACGCGGGTCCCTAGCTCCATACCTCGATCCTCGCCCTCTCCTCTGCCTCTGTGAGCACCGCGTGGCCTCCCAAGCTCTGCTCCATATGCGCTGCCCCCGAGCGCGCCACCGCACCTCGGCCAGGCCATGGGCAGCGCGATCTATTCCTCCTCATATTCCGTTCTATCTCGTCCTGGCGGCGTTCTTACGCTCCATCTCCCCATTTTCGGACAACGGCGTACACGGGCTCCTCTTGCTTGGCTTGTTGATAGACAATTTTCGAAAGTATATAAATCGGTGGGATTTGGTGTAAAGAAGTAAGGTGAGACTATTCAATACGCCTGACGGTAGTGAGGATTCGATAGCCGACCATGAGGAAGCCAAAAATATAAGATGGCAGGCCCAATAAGGTCGGTAGAAAATCAAGATCCAGTTTGATGATCCTGATGACGCACGCGTGGCCTGGTCCAGATGGCGACGTCCGTTCCGTGTTTGAGCGGCTGCTGGCATGAGCGATCGATCTGCAAAAAAAAATTAACGATTACCTCTTACTTAGGGATGGCATAGTGGGTAATATCCGTGAACTGACAGGGGTAAAAGGGTCTAAAAAAATATTAGACCGGAAAAAACAATCCATCCTTTATTATTAAGTATAGATATAGACTACTTCTTCCTTCAATTGTTGCGTAGGTAAGTTTCCCCTTTTCAAATATATCAAACCGGTGGTTGTAGTTATTTTTCGTTTCCTTCCCTTCCAGAAACAGATTCATCTACATGTTTTTTTTTTTTTGCCATGGAGATCGACATTTGGTTGTTGACTTGAATATCACAGTTAAACAGTGACTATTTCTGCTTTAAACTTTGTTCTAAAAACATGACAGTTTTTTGAACCGTGAATATTTTTAGTACCCTAGATATATTTTCAAATATGTAAACAAACTCTTTTCAGTACTCGCAAAAAAAATACTCTTTTCAAACAAATACTCCATTGGAGTAGTTTTTCTAACCCACAAAAGAAAACAAATGTTTTTTTAACCGATGTGAACATACTATCGAAAATGTGAACTTTTAAAAAAACCCTTAACTTTTTTAAACCCATTGTACCATTTTTCGAACAAGTGAATATTTTGGAATACATAAAAAGTAGATGCGTCTCAAGCCATGAATTTTTCAAAACCATAAACATTTACTTGAACTCATGAACATTTTGTCAATATGAACATGTATGTCAGGTACAGGAGGAAAAGCGACACGCGACACGTCGGCGACTCTAAGCCCATCTAGGTTCTGTCTCCCTCGCCAACGATGCAGCCACTCCGCTCTGTCTCCACTGGCCTCGGGGCCTTGGAGGTGGCAGACCAAGGGCTCTCGCCAGCGAGAGGGTTCTCATTTTAGACTGCTTTTCAGTATGTCCTTCAGGATGTTTCGTATATGTTGGTATCGTTCAAGGTTAGTCTCTTCCGATCTACAGTTCTCATTTTTGGCGATGGTTGCTGCTCAGGTGCACGATGACCTCCGGTCTGTCTACTACGACAAGCTTTGCCCTGCTCCGGTGATAGAGGGACGAGGATGACGGCACAACTTCAGCTCGTGCCAGTGTCTGTAGTCGTCGCTAGGTGGTCCAGTAACCTATTTGTATTTTTAATACTTTTATTAGGAGTCTTTGTATTGTCGTTGATGATTATTAATAGATCGATGGAATTTCGCAGAAAAAAACAATGTTTCAATAAAATCAAATATATCAGTTGAACGGTTTTCTAATAAAAACATTTGCCTTCTTTGAAGAAATTGAACATTTGTTATTTGAACAATTTTTTTCCCACATCCGAGAGTTCCGTAGCCCGAGCCGCCCCTTGCTGTCAGCCACCATACCTATGTAGGCGAGAGCCGCCGAATTCTAGCCTCGCCATGTACTGGCCTCAGTACTGACGCTCCTCTTTTTCCTTTGCCCTTTGTCGGCACCCCTTTTGTTTTAGCAGGTTCGAGATCGACGTCGTTAGCAGGGTTACCCTTCCGGCTTGGCCTGGGCAGGGTTATGGACGTCATTGGTTATTCTTCAGGGCTCTTAGCCCCATTTACATCTTGTCCGTACTCGGACGCTGAATCGTTTTCAAGGTGATTTGGATCTTTGTATTGTATATCTGTATTCTTGACTCGTGGAGTCATTGTTGTATATATATCTGTTCTGTGGGTCCCATCGAGGACTGTTATGTAATGGTATGGCTTCGTTTTCCACCCGCACGAAAGTGCCTGGTGGGCGTCCTTGAATCGTTTCTATGCGGGTTTAGCGGAAAGGGCTAAAACTTGCATAGGGCCGATTCGAGGGTGTTACAGAGTGGTATCAGAGCTCAGCAGTTGCGATACCCCACTTGTCCATCCTGTAGGATAACCTAGCTAACGGCCGAAGTAGAGTGTCAGAACTATTTTGCAAAATCGGTTGGATAGATCTGATTAGGTCTGATTTTACTCCTTACCCCTCTGCTGTTCTCCTCTTACCTCTGCGTGTTTTGATTCTACCCTCTTGTCTTTTCTTCAAGTCCAGGATTTCTCGTAGTTGGGTTCCGTCGTACCTTCAGGGTTTCGCTTCCTCCTTTGGCAACGGTGTTTCTACCTCCGGACTTCGTGCTATCTGAGTGATCCTTTATCTGTGGTACCATTCTCTGTTCCTTGTTTGTGCTTTCCGGTGTTTTCTACGCGACGACAACATCATCTACGTCAGATCCGATGCAGAGTCTGCACCGCGCCTTTGTTTTCGAACCTCGTTTATCGAGATCTTCAGTCTAATTCCGAGAGTTGGTTGCATAATTCTCCTATTCGTGTGCAGAGTAATGGTTTGAGTGCGCGATGGACTGATCACCATCCGACTACTCTTATCATTCGCTTTTGTATATTGAATCGGTGGATCCAGTAATTTTACTCCGTCCACGGAAGCTAGATGTGGCTTTATTTGTTGATACCTCGACCTTCGCCCTTTGTTCCCGGAGTGTTCTCTCGACGATCACGAACAAGGACCTCTTGTTAGTGGTGTCGCAGGGATCTATACGAAGCGAGAAGATTCAGATCACCGACCTTCTTTCCGGTACCATGAGGCGGATCTCGAGGGCGAGATCCATTGTTAGTGGTGTTGAATTGTGGCATCCCGCAAAAACCACTACTAGAAAATCGCGGTGTTTTTGTGCATTGCATCATCATGACCGCATGCTCATGTCATCATGCCACATTGCATTTGAGCATCGTCATCATCATACATGGTTTTGTCTAAAATTATTTTCGAAAAGTCTATTTTTGTTTTCTAAATACCTCGTCTTTAATTCAAATCAAAAAAACACCGGGCTTGTCTGGAATATTTTGTTTCGTCTACAAACGGATTACAAAAACCTCGTTTTAAATAAATAAAATATTTATTTATTTTCGGGAGACAGCCCGGCAGGCCCGAAAGCCCGGCCGGCCACCTCCAAACCCTAAAACTAATCCTACCCTAACCGGACACCTCCAAACCCTAAAACTAACCAACCCAACCCCCATCCTCTCTCGGTTGATTCCAAGCCGACCATCCAAACCAGCTCCCTCTTCTCTATGTTGGTACAGCCAGACCACAAGCTAGCAGTGGACACGCTTCGCACTGCTCATGTTCCTCTTCTCCGTGCCCAGCACGTGATGATGCTCATGCCAAGCGCGTGCTTTGCCCTGCCCTGTTTTTTTTTCTTCCTGTCCACAAATAAAAGTATCAGCAGGGCATCCTAGCCTCTGCAACCACTCCCTCCCCATCCCAGATCCCGATCCAGCTCTCTCCATCATCTTCCTCCCCAAGCAACCCCCTAACCTGGCCATGTCCATGCCGTTGTTGGACACTATAGTGTGTCGATGATTCTAGCCGATAGAAGAGGCACCACCACGTCCAGGAGCATGGCATGGAGCCGCTGTACCTGCACGGAGCAAGGAGCGAGGTGGAGAAGCTGCAGAAAGCGTCGCCGACCCGTGCACCCGCAAGATCTCCGTCGTCGTCCACGTTGCCGCCTCATCGTCCTTGTCCACTCTGGCAAGCTCTGATCCATGGTAGTAACCGCGGTGAGCTCCCCAACCTTCCTGACATCCTCGTGTCCCCTCTTTTTTTTTCCTCCTCCGCGAACACGTTGTGTCGAACGCTTGCCGTGCGCCACCGTCGCCTTGCCGTCCCCGCCGCCATACTCACCCCAACGTCGCCGTCATGTCCTATGGCTCCCTACGTCTCCGGATACCCTCAAGAAACTCTCCTCCATCTACTTCAGTTCACTGGATCATCTCCTCGACGACGCGTGCGCCGCTCTCTACCACCCGTCTTTGACAGCGCGTCGGGCTCGTTTTCCTCTCTGCATTCATCAAGATCACGTCCATACTTCACGTACGCCTCTTCTCAGTATAACCAGCTGCCTCTCGCACTAAACGGCGCTTGGTTTCGAGCCTGGGGAAGCTCCGAATCTTCCTCGAATATCGCCATCTTTTTCTCTGTCAACACCTATCGGGTTCAGTCCAGTTTCGACTGTCTGAAATTTTGTTCATCGTCACCTGCTTAAACACCTCCATGATTGGAGCTACCTAGTTTTGCATCTGAGTTTTCATTCAGCTACTTGATGCTAGCTACTTGTACGTCTGTACTGATTGCAGTCC
The DNA here is from genome assembly GCA_916181665.1 of Avena sativa. Taxonomy (NCBI): domain Eukaryota; kingdom Viridiplantae; phylum Streptophyta; class Magnoliopsida; order Poales; family Poaceae; genus Avena; species Avena sativa. The sequence goes on from OV702279.1 coordinate 524,333,604, forward strand.
ATCCAAGACACGCGTGTGATGCATACCACGCACAGGCGCGCGCTCCTGAAGCGCGCACTACACACTGCACTGGTGCCTTAGCATAGCAGCAACGACGCCCGCCCCGCCTCGCTCCAGGTGGTTCCCCGATCCTTCCTCAACCCAGTAACCACATGTTCCGCTCCTAGCTCATCCATATTTTGCTCCAATTTTCCCTCTGCCGAAAACGATGTCAAAATTCGGTTCGACAGTTTTCGTCAGTAACACCAGACAGTCAGTGCTAGATTCTTTGGTTTACTGTCGATCATGTCTTGTAAACAACAAGCCATCGCCCTACATAATTCAAAATCAAACCGGTTTTTAAATAAGTCAAACTCCAACCAAACTATGACCAAGTTTCTAAACATGATCTGCAATGAATTTTCGAGAAAAAAAAAAGGAAAACTTAAATCATGAAACTTGCTTGTGTTTAAATTCTGAACATGAATATACCCTCTGTTATTTTTATCACATATTTAAAATTAATCAATATTTTGGAATATTAATAAATGCTTTAATATTTATTAAAAGGCATTTTTTAATCATAAATACAAATATTGTATGTAATATATGTTTTTGAATCAGAAAAATGTGAGGATTCCAAATATACCATCGAAAATAATGTTTGAGCTGTTTAAATTTTCGAAAATGTTTAATTTGCAATAAATGCCTTTTTCTCAATTAATTAATAACTTTAATTCTATAACTCCAAATTTGACAAATAATATGTCTAAATCGATCAACACGATGAGCCCTTTTCAACTGTGCATTCCATGCTTGCAATTGCATCATGCATCATGGAGAACTTGTAAGATCGGAATTGTTTATGCAAGAAAAACATGATGAATAAAATAGGAAAATAATTATTTCTTGTTGAACATGCCTCACTAATGTTGTATCATTGATATGCCATGCTTAAGCCATTCTTCCAACATAGTTTGCATCATTAGATCGCCATGTCATGCATCATATCTTGATCATGCCGGTTCTTCCGCATTAGTTGTAATTGTTGCATCGCTTATTTCTTCTAGTGTTTTGCTTCTTTCCGGATAGGACGATGAGATGTTGTGAGCTTCGACCAGTTCTTCGGATAATGTATCTTCGATAATATTTTCCCAGGCGAGCATCTCTTCCCCTTCTATCTATTTTGCATTTATAGTCTTTATTTCCTCCTGTTGATCTATTGCTATCCGTGTCGCGATGCTTTAGTTTCCGTACACCAGTTATATCCCGTGCAGCCTCTATATTGCCTTGGATACCTCCTATTACCCGTGTTTGGTAGATAGCTGGCCTTGCGAGTCGTAGTTGCTTGCTCAGGTGCGATCTCGTGTTGTCGAGTACCACAGTTGTTGAAATGCTGGCAGATGTTTATTGGTGGAGATGCTTATTGGTGGAGTTGATCATGACTTTAAATACAACTATTAAAAATGCTAGATATAACTAATGAAGAGGCATCGGTGGGCAATAGATGTTATTTGGTTCTTCCACGCTCACTTGTGTCCCATAGGACCCCGAGTACTTGATACCTGTTCCTTGATTTTTTTGCACTATCCACATCCGGGAGGCCTTATGGACCTCCCTGAGCCAGAGCTTGATTCATTTCTATTTCTTGGGGCTACAAACTAGTTTGGGGCTTTATTACTATCCTGTACTTATGCCATGCTTTACTGCATTATTTACGATTGTGCGTGGAGCACCTGTACTATTTTGGATCGTGACACGTTTTCGCTGTATCGACAAGCCCAGTCACACTTTCGGGTTCCCAGTCGTTTACAGCCGTCCACACAAACCCTGGGTCCGTTCCGGAGCCGGCCAACTTCGTTGCGGGTAGCTTAGTGGGGTGGCCCCCTGAAATATTTCTGAATCCTGTGATCGCTTTATCGTGAATGCCTCGTTGGGTTTTGAGTTGGTTTTTCCGAGGTTGATCGAGTGTGTGTTGCTATTTGTGCACCCCTGCAGGGTAAAACTTTCTGAAAGCCGTGTCCGCGGTTATGGACGACTTGGAGCACAGTATCTCGATCATAGACAAACATAACTAAAGTAGTGCTATAAATTTGACTTAATATGTGACTAGTAAGTAGATGCAACTATAATGGAATGGATAATAAAAATGCCAACAACTGGTGGATCTGTGGTGATCTGTGTCATACTATATCTGCCTAGTAAGTACTGCAACTCCAATGGAATGTGATAAAAGTGCCAACAACTGCTGGGTTGGGATTCACCAGGACAATTATATCTGGCTAGTAAATGTTCCAACTACAACGAAATGTCAACTAAAACTGCCCACTACTTCTGCTTCAGGATGACTCATGCTATCTATATCTGATTAGTAATTGCTGCAACTAAAACGGAATGAGTAAAATTTGCCAACTGTGTGAGTTCCTCGGTTTGACTTCCTCGTTTGGTCTCGAGGGGGAATACCAGGATGGGTTTGTTTGGTTTTAGCTTTAGGTTGGATCCGAATAGGTCTTTCTTATCCCTCTCTGATAACCGCCAGTTGTATCGAGTCTCTATAGGATGTTTAGTGCCGCTGCGCTGCCGCATCAGCCTACCATACCTATGTAGGCGAGAGCCGCCGAATTCTAGCCTCGCCATGTACTGGCCTCAGTACTGACGCTCCTCTTTTTCCTTTGCCCTTTGTCGGCACCCCTTTTATTTTAGCAGGTTCGAGATCGACGTCGTTAGCGGGGTTACCCTTCCGGCTTGGCCTGGGCAGGGTTATGGACGCCATTGGTTATTCTTCAGGGCTCTTAGCCCCATTTGCATCTTGTCCGTACTCAGACGCTGAATCGTTTTCAAGGTGATTTGGATCTTTGTATTGTATATCTGTATTCTTGACTCGTGGAGTCGTTGTTGTATATATATCTGTTCTGTGGGTCCCATCGAGGGCTGTTATGTAATGGTATGGCTTCGTTTTCCACCCGCACGAAAGTGCCTGGTGGGCGTCCTTGAATCGTTTCTATGCGGGTTTGACGGAAAGGGCTAAAACTTGCATAGGGCCGATTCGAGGGTGTTACAGGGGGGAGGGCAGTGGCCCCCCTCTGACTTGTGCATAGATCATGGCTGACACGATGGGGACCCACAGCACACGGGTCCTCCTCGTGCGTCGAGTCCGGTCCTGCTCTGCTTCTCTCCTGCACGCACTAGGCACAACAACTTTTTATGCTCCATCCATCTCTTGTATGTATACTCCTAGTCCGTTTCGGTCGTTTGGATTACTGTGAACCTTTTCGGATTCATCGAGCCCCAAAACACACTAAGGCCTTGTTTGCCTCCAAGGTATTTCCACCCCTAGGGGTTTGGGGATGGCAGGGGAACTCACATTTCCCCATATTTCCCCACATTTCTCCTAATTTCCCATGTTTACATTGATTTGTGGGGATGGGAGGGGACGAGAGAGGATTGAGATCAAAATAGAAACTTTACACCATGACATCATCATATACATATTCACTCAAGTAAAATAAATAAATCTTTCCAATAAATATGTATGAATGTCTATTAAATTTTGCATGGCAGGACAGCTCATTGCCTCCACAACAACACAAGAGCAACCCTCAACCGTCCTTGCTTTGCCCTAGGAGTTCATCTTGGAAACCCTCAACCTAATAATTAGTCATTGATCTGTTTCTGTAATGGAGTACTAAATAAAACTCATGCACAACTAGGGAAAGAGAAAGACACACGACGAATGTGCTGGCAAGTTATCAACCAGACATTAAGCGCAATCTACACGTGTAGATAAATTATACTTTTAACTACTCCCTCCGACCCAAATTAGTTGACTTAGATTTGTCTATATTCGAATGTATCTAGACTTGTTTTAATGTTAGATACGTCCGAATCTAGACAAAACGAAGTCAACTAATTTGGGTCAGAGGGAGTACAACGTTTATGCACCTACTGGTCATTTGTATACCAATTGCACATTAAGTTGGGTGCTAGCATGGTTAGTTAAATGCACACTTTACTCAGTTCAAACAATTAAGCAAAGCACCCATTTATTTACAAATAGCATATGTGCTCTAAGCTATCAGGAATATGAGCATAACTAGCCTCATATGCTGAAGTAAAGCACATCATGGATGTTGGCCTGGAACGGATGGAGAGGATGAATACACTCCCGGATTAACTCGTTCATTCGCTAAGTTCAAACTTCAAATCAGACTACAAAATGGATTACAAGCCGAGCACGACACAGCAGGGATCCCCAGTTCCAGCAGGACAAGTCCAGGGCAGGGAGCATATATTTCTATTTAATAAACATAGCATGCTTCAAACATCTTAGCGATCGGAGGCATGCACTACTGCTAATTAAGTCAACGGAGGCAAGCACTAATGCTACCGTAGTTTAGCTCTAGGTGAGACAACCATCGGAAGCCATAATGTGCAGAACTACCAATGATCGATATTGGAGACAAATACTATCTAGAACTTGCTAGCATCAATTAGTAGTCAGATTTGTACAACAAAAACCATCAGGATTATTCAATAGGTCTGCACATCTTCCAAGCAGACTACAGGATCGATACCATACGCCTTTGCCATTGATGATAGATTTCAAGGCTGAAGCGAAATTTCCCCTGTATTAGTGCAAAGCACGTCCAGACCTACTCAATTGATTGCTGTAAAAAGAAGAAAAGCTGCAGGACCGGCTAATACTCATCAAAGAAATCGATAAAGAGCGGCACCTCTAGTGCGGGTGGTATTCAAGATACTGCTGCCAATCATGCGGTTGACATTGCCAGACCGGAGTGCGGGGGAGGCCGCCGCCGCCGCTCCAAAGATCCAGACCGGACAATGAGAGGTGGACGCTGGCGGCGGTAGAGAATCCCTAGGAGGAGAGGAGAGGGAACAGGCCTCGTGGGTGGGGGACTGGGGGGGACTCACCGGAGAGAAGGGCTTGGCGAAGCCGGAGGTGGTAGCCGTCGAGAGTGTTCCCAGGTCGACGACTATGCCGTCGCCTCCCTCTCCACTCGCTTCCTTTCCTCGACGACACGCGAGGTAGGGCTCGCGTGTGAGAATACACGAGATGAAAGCGGCCTGGGCATGGAAGTTCCGGGATGGGCCGGGATAAAACCCGAAAATACCGGTTTTCTAAGATATTTCGGGATCATGTGATGTGCCAGGAAATTTCTCTCTAAACCCAGCAAAAACCGGGGAAGTAAACGAGGCCTAAGGAAATCTCCAGCACTTGCTTTCCTTGACGCAAGCAATCTAGCCTAGATAGCTAGCCCCATGCAAATACTACAATACTATTCTTTGCAACACAAAGATATACAGTACGGAGAGAGGATTGAGATCAAAATAGAAACTTTACGAAGAAGAGGAAATGTAGGGTAGATGGTCATACAGTGTACCTGGCTTTAAGTAAAAGCACTTTGTTGGCGCAGATGGTCACGTAGGGTAAGACGCGCGCGTGCGTGCGTTTGAGACAGTTATTTTGCGTTTTCCGTGTGCCACACTGGATCTTCACATCTTCAACGATAGCTAGCTGCAGCACCAGCGGAATTGGCTGGCGCCTGGGTTGTTCAATTCATTAGAGCTAGCGAATAGAAACATGCTACTGTAGTATTTCATTTATTGGTGACCACATATACGAGTACAGAGTAGTATTAAGGCTCTGTTTGTTTGGGCTTCCGCTTCTGCTTTTGAGTCTAAGAAGCACAAGCCTAAACAAACAACCAAATATTAAAAAGCACGTGTCAAAAGCAGTGTGGCTAAATGAACTGCCCAGGTCGGAAGCAGCAAAAGCACCCTTCAAGCCGTTTCCCGAGTAGCGCATGACCAAATTACCCTCTATGGTTCACAAGATATGCAAAATAACTGCCATCCTAAGCTCAGCACAGGAGGCCCCCAATTCCCTTGGATTCGGCCGCCCCTACCGTTCACTGCCTCCGCCTCCGCCGTTCTCCTACATGGACGCAGATGAGTTGTTGAATTATTGCAACAAAGATTTTAGTATGCTTGATTTTCTGTAGTTTGTCAGGTTTTTGTTGGCAATACAATTTTGGTTGGCAAAAATTGTATTGTAGTGGCATATTTCCAAGTGTTCTTGTAATAACATCATTCCAAAGAGGAAACTTTGACACAACATCGTATTATATTTTGGATATATGATGTTTTGTATTGAGATGTAATATGGTCAAGCTTTATACCCCTTCTGTCTCGAAATATATGTCCAAAATTTGTTTAAATTTAGATATATTTAGACATTATTTAGTGTCTATATACATCCATATTTAGACAAATCGCCGACATCTATTTTAAGACAGGGGTAATACAATTGTCGTGATAACCTAGCATTGAACGATGTATTGAGTTTAAAAAGGGTCAGGAACAACTAATTCATTTCAAATCAAAATTTATACAACATCTTCTACACTTGGGACATTTCCGACATTTCAGTCCTAAAACCAGTAACAACACCATCAAAAATACTTTTTGATAAATACAAATCTCTGCTCCCACCAACTGCTTCTTACGGCTGCATTTTGCCAGCTGCTCTTCCACCGCTGCTTTTTAACAGCTGCAGCCTAAACAAACAGATTCTAATTCCTACAACTTTCACATCGTACACGGGAGTTTATTTTATATAAGTTTAGTCAAATTATAATTTTTTTTATTTTAGAACAAATTTACTCTTTTTTAATGGAGGTAGTACATCGATCACTAGACCCACGACGATGTTGTTCTGTCAATGTGACGCCATCGAGACCCACACCTCCTTGTCCACTCGCTGTCAGGATGTGTTTGGGCGCTGTACGCCAGGCCGGTTCACAAATTTTGAGGACCCTAGGGCAACATGAAATTAAGAACCCCTTGTTTAAAATGTTAGAGCTTCCGTAGGGTTAAGGGGGGCAATGGCCCTCTTACTATAGAAAACATAATAGGGATATATTATATTATTCTAAAATTTTAAATACTACTTAAAATTTATGTACGATTAGCGTTCTTGGGCATCTAAACTATGCATGACACCCTACGCCAGTTGTTCACATAGAAAAGACTTGAAAATATTAGTATTCGGTAAAAATATTACTATAATGTAATAGAAAATCAAATAATTCGTACATTTAATAGATCCATGTTCTTTAAAATCGTGATTTTTTTATTCGAAACCACTTATTTCTATTGATCAAGGAACTATATACCATTATACTTATCTTACCAATTGCTGCTTGTGTACATAGCCTTGTGAAAAAATGAGTAGATGAGTATACATATTAGGCACTGAATTAATAAAAGGATGGAAATAGACTTTGAAACATGTATGACTATGTGATTGCATCCTTAATCTCCACTAATGAATAAGCACAACCTTATAAAGGCACATGAAGGCTGGTGTTAATCTGCAAATTTGAAGAGGCCACCGAAACTGGCATCAAGAAAAAAATATTGGAAAATGTTAGCGTATTTTTTAGAAGAGTAGAGTCATGATAGGTATAACTCGAACCATCTATATTTTTTTAGACAACCATTTATATTCTCTATAAGTATTTTACACAGTTGGACGCCAAGGTAGACTAACAACAAACAAGTGGGCTAGCCCCTCAGACCATGGGACCCCGGGGCGAGCACCCCTCTGCCCTGCCCTATGGGCCAGCCCTGATTATGACTTTGTATTACTTTGCGGATCATAACATGCAGGGTGTAGCCCCGAGCAACCATTGGGGTTTCAACGTCTTCTTTGAGAAGCGGTATTAGGAACCAATAGTCAGGGCATGTGTGAGCTGAAAAGCATCATTGATCTTCAAACGCCATTTTCCTTCCTCTACTAGTACTATGTATAACTAGCATGGTGGGCCTCCCAAATTGCAAGGGCGTCAACTTTGGTACATAAAAAATGATAAATATTTATTCCCAATATTATATATCTATTTGCTTCCTCCCAATTACCTGTTTCATTGCAGAATATGGGGCATTTCAAACATAGATATACATATCCATATAGTGGTAAGAAATAATAGAAAGCAATGGAACATTTTTTTAGAGAAATGTAATAATAATTATTTTTCATGAGCAACCTCTTTTCTAAAAAAATGTGAGGAAACATCTTTAATTGTTCATCCTTTTTCTAGGACATGAAGCAGTAATTCATAGTTCGACAACTTATTTATTTATTAGTGTTCTTTATCTATTTCCCCTTGATAGATCCCCATGGTCATAATAATGAGCCCTTACATTCTTTCAACAATAAAATGTACATTGATGTTTATCATCTCTACGCCGTGCAAGAGGTAATTCCACCCTTGTTAATTTGTTTCCGTCCTAATAAAGAAATTATAGGTGTAAAATTTAACAGATGGATTTTTATGCACGATTGCATATATAAATGTATGTGTACTATCACTAACTACCATTGTTTGTCGCAAAAAAAAAACTACCATTGTATACACTAAAGATTTCCTCCCTTGTTTGCACAAAAACGAAAGGTACACTAACATATTCTCTTATGTATCCGACTTAGTTCCTCACAAATGCACGTTCATCTTTTTTAATTTGGTGAAAGTGAATGAGAATTGATATTCCACGGAATATTCACATTATACAATTGAACCCTATATTTTGAAAAAAAAAATCCAAAGTGGGTTTATTGGTGAAATAAGATTGACCAAGTTTCTATAAAATTATAATATTTTTTATGATATAATTTACTCTCCTCTCCATATTAATTGATTCAACTTTCATACACATGTATCTAGATAACAAAACACGTCCTATCTAGACAACGTTGAGTCAATTAATTTTGAATGTATGAATTAGTAAATTAGGAGCCAAAATGGTCCTTATATTCACCAAATTAAATTGTTTTCTGATAAATATTATTCTTTGTAAACGGTTAGTAGGTAATCTTTTGGACATACACGTTTCACAAATAAAAAATTATGTATTAAAAATTATTAAAATCTTGTTAATTACATATATCAGAAATACACATTTTAATTTAGCTGGACTATAAAGTTAACGCAGTTTAAAAATACTACTGGCACAAAAGAATCATGTGCCGCATCTTTTCCCAAGCATATATATTTTGACAAACAATATTATTTTATTCCTACAATTATATACCAAGCTTTTGTCAATATTGGTACTAGTTATTTGGATTATCTTGCACAGTTTAAGTCTTCCTCGCATCCGTATGCGGTAGTTTCACGTCTTCAATTGCAAGATCTACAGAGTACAGCCGATACATGTATGTAACATACCTTCCTTTAAAACAAACGATGATCATTATACATTTGATTTTTTACGTGCACAAGATAACTGTTGTCGAAGTGTACCATGGTCATTAGCTTATGCTCCAACTTCTGACATCGAGCAGAATTTGATACATGGCACCACGGCTAACGAAGTCATGTTTGCATGCTTAAACAACTACCCATGAATGAGTTCAATAGAAGGTCGGTGAGCCGAAGAATTCATGTGAGAGTTTGAGGGTGGCCTCTGCATCCATCAGCCGTACCGAATAACAATTGTTTCCTAGAAATAGATAGTTTGAGGCAAACTAATTAGTAGGATTAGCCAATCTTGTTTTTCTGGTTCTTGGACGGACTTCACCAAGAAAACCAACATCGTACCGTGATGTCGCGTCGTCGAACGTTTTTGTCGAACCGCCGGTGCATCGGCGGGTTATCCATGGTTTGGGCAATTCCTTTTTTCTTTGGATATAGTTGTATCCTATTAGATGTTGTCTGCTCAGATGAATCCTGATTCTAATGAAATAGACCATTACGACACTAAGAGAGAACATGCGTCGTCACTTCTACACTGATTTATTTCATTTTATCCTTCTATTGTGTACGTGTCGCTTGTCCCCATCTTTTTGATTGTTTTTGTGTTGGCGAGCCACATGCATCTTGAATTATCGAGCATAATCAAAAATAGATAGTAATAACCTATTTATTAATCAACTTTGAAGAAGACTAAACCTGAATGTTACACCACGGAGTTGTGTTGGTGCCGGAAAACCATATGCCATGTCCAATGAATTTTGTGTCCCTCTCGTGACCTGAAGGTTTCAATCAATAGCTTGTTTCTTCTAGAGTCCTAAAGCCGTTCACTTTCCGTGAGTTTTTTTCCTTTTAGATCGCTGGTCCCCATCTTTTTGATTGTTTTTTTCCTTCTAGGTATTTAACTATGGTCGCCCGGGCAGAACTACACACACGGTATTGGGACTCTTTCGGTAGTTTCTAGTTTCCTTTTCAATTGTCTTGTCATATATTCATGTGTCCACGTTCAATGTTTTACGTAACACTTTTTATGTTTTAATCTTAACCACTAAAATCCAGATCAACATAGTATATTTTTTAGGTCTATATGGATTAACCTGGTGCCTCAAAAAACACTCTTATATTGTTTAGTATATAAAGATGTTCATGTGTACACGTTCAATGTTTTATGTAACACATTTTTAAAGGATTTATACACTAGCCAATTATCCCAAAAGACCGATCTTATAGAAATGGGCTAGGCAGTATATTTATATTCAACACTCCCCCTCACGTCTAGCGTGGGATAGGAGTAGGCCGCAGAAAAAAAATTATACTGCATGAGCAGGATCCTGAACTCAATACCTCTTGGCTCTGATACCATAAAGGATTTATGCACTAGCCAATTATCGCAAAAGACCGATCTTATAAAAATGGGCTAGGCAGTATATTTATATTCAACAATTTTATGTTATAATCTTAACCGTTAAAATGCAGATCAACATAGTATATTTTTTTAGGCCCATGTGGATTAACCTGGTGCCTCGAACACTCTTATATTGCTTTTAGTGTACAATAGATTATCAATAGATTGGTGGACCTTTTAGCAAAACAAAATACTTTGCGATAAATTACAATATTGATACTATGCAGCTTAGTACTTACCGTACAATTAGGCATCTGATTATTTAATACCATATGCATGTCTGTAGCATGGCTACTTGTGTCAGAGTACGATGCGTGTATATATGATTGCTTCGCCTAGAGGAAAAAACGATGACCGTATCCATCTCTACTACTATTAAACAAGCCAACATTTTCTTTCTTAAATACATCCCATTAACGTACACAGATGGATTAGCACCACCGGATCAGCACCACTGGATTGGATCTAACCGCCAAAATCAACTGCGGGTACGCTTAGCAATTAGACCGAACTGACCACACTCCACCAGCAGAGGAAACTTCCCCCACCGTCCTCGCAACTCCTCACCTCAAAACGCGCAAATCATCCCCGACATCCCACAAAAGAAGCCGAAAACAAAACAAGATCTCACACCTCCGCCTGACCCCATTGTCCTGCCATAGCAGCTGCCTTGCGCCGCCATCGATTCTGCCCGCGGTTCCTTCCCTCGATGCCCTACCCGCACCGCCTCCCATGCCTCCTGGACTGGCGCGGCACCTCTCCACTCGCCCACCTGTAGCCTTTCGGGTACCGGTGCCTCCCTCACCTGCTTCGTCCACCACCTCATCCTCAACGCAGACAAGGTCGGCAAGCCCTAAGCTGATGACTTCTATGCTGCCTAAATCCTCTCACCACTGCAGGATATATCAGTATGTAAGCGTCCTCTGGCATAGTTTGTTTTGCTTCCCCAGGTGTTCAACAAATTTCCTTTGAGACTTGTGTGTGGAGATGGGGAAGGAGAGGCGGCTTCTGCCGGGGAGTAGACAAATTGTTTTTGCTAGGTCCATGTACTTCATCGCCTTTGTTTCCCGCCTTCCTGGAGTGTCGGTAGTACCTCGCTAGGTATTATGATGGGTCCTGGTCCATGGTGTAAGCAAAAACCGCAAGGCAGCAGGGCCAGCAGGTTTCCAGTCAAATTCCCGCATTTCTTCACCAGTGAAGCATCTTTAAAATATTGGATTTGTTGTCAATTACTCCATGTTGTACATGTTGGCGTTTTGGTTGTTGATCGATGGGGAAAATTGCACGTAACAGGACGCATTGCATGGCGATCTCCTATTCAGGCCACCGGGCTAGGGATCTTACTTTGTGGAAGTCATCACTGTGGAGGCCGATTCCACCCTCTTTAATTAGGTGGTTGCTGCTTAATGTTCAGCACAACAATTCTCTTTCCTACAGTCCAGCCTTATGATCCATGCACAATTAGTTGGTAGTTCTCTAAAAATAAATTATGTCTGTTGAAGAGTCCAAAGTTATTGGGTGAATGGATTTTTTTTCAATGCGAAGGATCCTAGAAATCCATTAAGTTGCTTACACAAGGTTTACTATTGAAGAGTCCAAACAACTAACTCTAGCATTTTTGTGACTTCTACATAGCTGATGCGTGTATTGTTTTTAGGTTTACTATTGTGAAACCAACAAAAACATGATCATTGTGCTTCTTTGGAGGGGAGGTTACTAGCATCTATTTCCCTACCTTTTATCATTTTGTATCTGTCCGTCCAGTTTCCCATGATATTATGAAGAGTACGAAGAGAAACTAATCCTTTTCATATGTTGAGTAGGTCATTCGGAATCTGAAAGTTCTCACTGCTCGACAACAGATTGAAAGACAGACTTTAAAACACTCACCCTTCCCTTTCCTTCGCCGACTGTTGTTAATATGTGGTATGTCATGAAACACTACACATTTCAAAGCTATACTCTAGAATTAAGTGTCACTCACATAGTTGTATTTGATATCCCATTTAATTACGCTATACTTTTATTGCCTCTGATCTAATACAATTATGTCACCGTCTAATGGCGATCATTTTTCAGTTCTAGGTGTTTCAACCAATTATTCTTCTATCAACACAATTATCGAGTCATTTTTTCTATATACAGGTCCTTTAGAATTGCCATTCAACATCAAGATCTAAGGTCCCTGTAGGTCTATGGTTGCAACCGGTCAATTTCGACAGAAAACACAGCTAGAAAGCCTTCAGCAAAAGCTATATGTACTTATAGGAACACCTTGTCGTATCTTGTATCTACTTAGGAAGGCTTTGTGCAATTAAATAACCTCAGATGGTATGGCTATACCATATCCAATCATTTTAAAGTTGAACTGAGAAAAAAAGTCGCACTAGATAGCTCCTTATTGGACTTATCTTGTTCGGGCCACCGGACAATAACATATAATTTGATAGATAAATGTTAGCACCCATTCACTGTAATGGTTTTGTCCTCTCTATTTGTAGCTATGATCTTCTTCTTTTAGTGTATTGGTCCTCTAGAAAATTGGTGGTCATGCTGCTTTTTTACTGTGCTATTGTCATATACATTCTTTGTTTACGTAGGTCTGTATGGCCTACTTAACTGAATATATGAAAGATCAACCGAGAAATTGCTTCATGACATCCGAAAAATAGAAAAGGACATTGATGCACCTCAATTACTATTATATGGACACAATGTTATTTTAATTTTTTATGCGAGCAATATTATTTAACAAATACAGTGTAAATCAAATGGTTTGGTTTGGCTAGCTGTCATCTCAAATTATTTTTTGCAGCTACCAACGATCTGAACTATGGATTTGTAGTATATTTGTACTATGTAGTTACTTAATAACTTTGTATTTAAGGCCCTTGTCTAAATTCCTGAGCATTCCATGTGTACTATACAACAAATCAGAATTAGTCAACTAGCCCATGGTTAGCACATTGTGATCTCTTTGAAAATCTGGAGCACGTCCCGGGATAGATTCTTTAAAAAAAAATGCCATCTCACTTATTTTAAGCATGAGTTACTTGGACATTTCATAATCCTGATCAATGATTATTGGGGATATCATATGTCCTAGGGCAATATATGTCGCTTCCTTTGAAATTGTTGACTAGGATGTTATATAATTTTTGGCATGCATTCAAGTGCAAGATGATGTTGTCATATGATTCAGACATATTGTTTTATATTATCATTTTCCATACACTTGCTATATATCACAATTTTTTTTGACATTCTGATGCTATATATCTGTCTCACGATTTAATTCTTGGAGACTGGATAGATGGTCAAATGCAAGAACTGGGCAACCAACTCATCTACATAAAGAGGTTAGCAAGGTAACTGGCCAACCATTGCAACCTGCTCAACCTGAAGTTTTCTAAGCAGCGGGAATGATCGCTATTTGAGTGTGCTCTGCTCTGCATATGTACACACCTCTCTCTGCATATGTACCTAATACTTCATATCAACTCTGGCCCGTATTAGGATAGAAGGAAACTTGAGCCCTCAATAATTAATTATACTCTATTCCAGAGAGTATAATATGTAAATAACCATTGAGATGGTAAGTATCAAGTTCCATCTTCCATGTTATCCATCATTATGTCATTTCTTAGGCAGTTCACATGCTTCCCTTAAGAGATGGCATCTCAGATGGTCTTTACCTATACATAGATGATAACTATCCATTGGCAGGCCTATATATATTTTTAATTTCTTCTAGCAGGAAATCATGGTTAGTGAAATATCTTCATGTTTATCTATTTGAAATAGAATAAATGGATAGTTCTGCTCCATTCATAATTAAAACTTTTACATTTCCTTCTTAGAAAAATTTAGCCTAGATTTATGACTGTGTCTGCCAATTTGATACTTAAACTAATCCTACTAATGAAAAAAGGGTGAACTTATAATGGCTCGCTTGTTATTTGTAGAGGAATCCACTTCTAATGAGTGATATAATTTGTAAGTAAACGCCTTAGAACTATTGACATCCTGGCTCCACTACTGGTAACGGGCATTTTGGCGTTTTGGTAATATAGTATCCATTGTTTTCAGGCTAGAGTTCATTGGAAAATATACACTGGAACTACTAGCTGGGAAGCTAGAAGATGAAAATGGTTTACTCAGTTGATGAGAGATGGTTAGGTTTTTGCCTCTTCTCGGTCAGACAGGCGTATTTTCCCCCAAATAAAAGATTCATTCAGGAGTGGGCGGAGTTGTAAGATTATGGTATTTGCCTAAAACTTAAATTTTTTGTTCATATTAGACAATGCCCGTTGGACTAGATTTTTGAAGCTTCTAGACTCCACTCCATGATATTTGCGTTGACTGCATGTCATGTATGGGAGAAGAGGAACTCTCGGCTCTCGAAATGGTGATGCACTGTCCCATCCTCATCATGGAGCTGGAAAGAAAGGGTCTCCACTGCCACAGGGTGTGTGGCTAACTAAAGGGGATGCTGCGATCTGGTCAAAGTCTGGGCGTGCTGGTTTTGGAGATGTAGTACGGGGCAACCAGGCCGTTGTGCAATCTGCTTGTGAGTCTTTCTTGATCATGTACATTGTCCTGAAGTTGCTGAAGCCCATGCTCTACGTAAAGCTCTTATTCTTGCTGAGAATGTAGAGGTCCAAATGCTTGAGATTGCTTCTGATTGTCTCTCGGTAATTAAGAAGTGCAAATGCAAGGCCTGGTCAGATCCCTAACAGGTGTTATTGTTCATGAATTAAGAATAGACCAACAAAGTTTACATCTTGTACTTTTGAACATTTTATTCATTCTTGTAATGAGATAGCTCATGTTCTTACCAGATCGGCAGAATATGATACTGGGTTCTGCTGCATTAATGAATCACCTAAAAACTATTATATGTAACGAGCAGATTATAAATGAATTAAAAGGTGATGCGCCTTTTTTTAAAAGAAGTGGTGATATTCAACTTAATTAGAAGACTCTGCCTTGTTTAGCCGTGCGTTGCACGTGCACATGTACTAGTTCCTAACCAGGACAACAGGAGTATCTCACATGATAATGGGATAGGTATATGTACTATGGTATGCACTATAATGACTCGATCTGCAAATCATATCGCGAGCATAATGTGGCAATTAATATCATTTTATCAATTGCATGCAGATCTCGTAGTTAATTAGGATCATACCCTCTCTCGATATGTACTTAAGGTGAGAGGAGGTCATGGCGACATTGCCTTCGTCCAGTTCGTGTCGAAAAAAAAAACTCCAATGAAGAAGGGCAGCGTGGTGGGCGTGATTATTCTATTGTTCATGGCGTGCCTTCTTGTTGGTGGACAGTGTAAGCTAATCATGTGTGGACTATCATATTGTTTATATTCTCTCGCAGCAAATACAATATATATCTTTACAAAAAATTATTCCTCCATGTATATATATACTTGCATATTGTGGATTGACAACTATAGAATTTTGCAAAAAATTATAGAACCTTGCAAAAAAAAAAGTTATAGAATTTTGCATATGTAGGTCGTCCTGAAACCAGAAGGAGCTACAAATATGGTCGTGCCAACACAACTACGCTGGAATTATTGTCAAATGAGAGCAAGATTAAGTTAATAATGTGTCTCCCTAGAGCTTGCAAGACCAAAGGAGAAGCAGTGCTCACAGATTGCATTTGTTGCCTCACTCGGCCAGGCGTACCGTGTTTTGATTCCACAAGAAAGTGTCAGGAAAATTGCCCACCCCTGAAATCAAAATAAGGGCTGGAGAGTATTACAGTAACATATAAAACAGCGTAGAGCTATTCGAATAAAATTGCATATAGACTTGGAGTGTAGTAGTATTATGCATGACAGTTGTATTGTCCCCCAGCCTATGTTGTGTGTCTCACTGAAATATTCTTTCGTTTATCGAAGGTAGCATGGACGTTGTTTCAGCGTGCCTTTGTGTACTTCATCAGTTTTGATGCTTGCGGACTCAAATTTTTAATTGGTAGTGACATGCATCAAAAGTTATACTTGTGCTACGGAAAGATAGATTCCCATGTGGAATCAATACATTACCATAGATATATCACGATAAGCCATGTCATCCAATTGATTTTGATAGTTAGATCTAAATTTTGTATTTGTTGCCTTTATTTTCTATTTTTTCACGTTTGAACTTGTTTAACTTTTTAGCTTTTGGACGTTATCGATGATATTGAATTACATTTTCCGTTTTCAACGTGTCTCGCATTTGGACGTCGTCGCTTTTCAACGGGTTTCGATTTTGATAATTTGAGATTACAATGGATTTCTCTTCGTAGAGAGGAGAGAGAGGCTTGTTGGCCGAGAGTACTGTACCATACATCTAGATATGGTTGAGGAGCCAGCCCCTGCATATGACCGCACCAAGGTGCAGGAAGCCAGGGCTAGCCCGTGATAGCTTAGCGTGGTGAGACGTTGGTTGGGGCTGTAGAAGACGGAAGAGAAGGTATAAAGGCACCACGATGTGTTTCGGCACTCTTGTGGACCGCTGCAGCGCTAGCCCCGGGTGTGGTCGCTGTAGCTATGCATGTAGCTAGGCAAGTACACACACCGAAGCACGATGGAGGTGGGGAGAGTAGAGAACGTAGGAAACGTACTGCACATAGAATTTTTTGGGAAGATGTTTTATATCCGATGTGTAGCCGCGAAAGCCCGGAAGGTAACAGTGTGCACGCTTTCTGGAAAATTGTCATAAAGCAGCAAAACACGCGTACGTGGAGCATGTCGTAGAGTTAGAACCGTGCTTACGTTAATCGTCGGTGAGAGCACATCTCGCCGCGAGGACCCACGCACGTCCACAACATGGAGACGCCAAGCCGGTTCGCTCGGGACGTACCACCCGACATTTTCAAAGGTCTCTCGTGCCTTGAACGCCTCTCACCTAGCTCACTCCTGCCTGTCGCCGATGGCGGCGGGCATAGGACGTGCGTGGTCCATCGTTCGATGATGTTGGACAAGAACAGACACATGGGGTGGGGTGGAGGTCTCGCGCCCGACCCTGCGGAGGGCCTATCTCCTGTGAGAGCGTGCTGCCTCCGCTCTGATGAGGACGCGTGCCCTCCTCGGGCTCCATCACATGGCTAGATAAATTAGGGCGACGTGGATAGCAGATTTGGATGAAACTTTCATAAGTTATTATTGACTCCGATACGTATGGACTATATCTGTGATCTCATATGGATGTGGATGATCGCGTGAGCTTTGTGATGTAAGTGATGATCTTCTGGATGAACTTGTAATATTCGTGCTGACATTTTTTATATATGCAATATATATTTTAAATTTTCTGAACTACAAGATATTTTTCCAAAAATAATTAAAAAAAGAAATTATATCAATGCACAACAAAGGTGCCTTTGCCGATGGGCGCACACGGGAAAGCCAACACGCTGTAAAAGGATTTGCGACCTGCCATTTTGAATTTGTGGTTCTACGGCCAGAACATTGCAGACGTTCGCCTGGTCTAAGACTCTCGGTAAAGGCGGTTTGTTTGCAGATGGCCCTCATGACGGCACTGTGGCCCAGGGTCATGGCTTTGCTGACAGCATGACACCTTTGTCGTGTGCCCGTGGGAGTGGCTCTCGGCGAATCTTTGTCGTGTGGTCGTGAGAAAAGAGTTTGACAAAAGCCGCTTTGCTGATCAAATTGGCTGGCAGACTTCGCCAAGAGCTTGCACACGGCAAATTATTTGCCATGTATTTAAGGGACACGGCCACACGGTAAACACCCAAATTCGTGTAGTGAATCAGCGGCACAGGAGAGCTAGCAGGTATGGGTGTGGTAGAACGGTAGTGCTGCTAGCTGCGGTTTGAATAAGAATCCAGTAATCAGCTTTGGCTTAGTCAGTTTGACCTAGCATCATCACTAGTAGCGTTTTTGTTGGGTTAAGCAAGACAAGATATACTGTATAACGTTAAAAAGTGAAATTTACACTTGAAGATATGTTGTCTGTTCAAATTGTGGCACCCGCAATACTCCGAACCTAGAGGCAAGATCCACTCGTGCTACACCTACAACCGGTAAACGTGAGGGGTGAGGTGATCGTGTTTGAGAATTATTTACCGTAGTAAATGTTTTTGTAGCAGGAAAAGGCATGCATGAGAGGATTAAACGATTCGCTCCCACAAAAAGCCCCGGCGACGAACGCTCTCGGTCTTTGGCGGCATCTCGCCAGTTTCCGATTCATTGGCCGTGTCAGCTTTGAATCATGGGCACAGGTGCTATATTAGGGCCGTTGCGTCTAATCCTGGACACAATTTGGTTGGCAAAACCGGCAGCCCAGACCGCACCACACCGAATTACCAGTTTATACCGGGTTAGCTGGTTTCCAGGTCTAAACCGTATTAAAAATTATCTTTACTTGGTTGAGACGGGCTGGACCCAGGTAAACCGACCAAACCGTCGCACAGCAACTCCCGTCTCCTGTCCGTTCCCGCGACGTGTGCGTCTGGTGCCGTGAAAGTGCATCTCGAATAACAGCATGTTTTAAAGTGTCACTGCATTGTACTCGTGCGTGCACGTGGAAGCACAAGATGGTGGTATATACTATTTGAGATTGTTTTTAGATTGCTATCTGCATGGAATTTTTCCTATTGCGATTTGACAACTTTCTTCCCTTTTTGCATGCACATTGTACTATGGTTGTACACACCCAGCACACACACACTCTCTCTCTCCCACTCACTAGTACACGCCGATCGTGTTATTTTCCCCCACGGTGACAGACTAGTACACCGATCGCTGTACAGGGGCTGAGCTTCCGGCATGTTGAAGACTGAAGAGTTGTTCAGCTAGCATCAGAGATGGGAGCAAGAAAACTTGTTTTGGAGATGGGTTGCTTGAGTGCAGTCTCAAAGCTAACGAAAATGGAGATGGCCTGGCGAAAACTTCTTTCTATCGTAGCCGGTATGTGCCGGTGTACGATCCACCACACAATCATCGCGAGCGCATAAACATTGGAGAGCGCTACGCGTCCCCCGGGGAATCTCAAGCCTCCGATCCCCCGGCTCCCCCGTTCGACACGTGTCCCTTCAGGTCACCCACGCTACATGGAGAAACAAACTACTCCGGGGGAAAAAGGAAGCAACTCCGAGGAAAAGAAGGAAACACCATGCCCCGCCTGCTCGCTCAGGTGCACAAGGCTTTCTCCGACCCCATCGCCGTGAGCGATCCTTACCGCCATCCAGGTCTGGCAATGATCCTTAACTTCTGTCTAGCTCCGGTGAGGCTCGGTCAGAGCAGTACCTGCCGTCATTGGTAGCAAAATCCCACCATCGTTGGTAGCAGAGCTCGCCTCCGCCGTTAGCAGAGCCCACCATCGTCGGTAGAAGAACTCAAAAACTCGTCGCCGCCGGTAGCAGAGCTTGCCTCCGCCGGTAGCAAAACTCGTCGTTGTCGGTAGCAGAGTTCACAGCCGCCGGTAGCAGAGCTCGCCTCCGCCAGCAGTAGATCCCACCGCCGCCGGTAGCAGAACTCAAAAACTCGTCGCCACCAGAAGCAAAACTCGCCGCTGTCGGTAGCAGAGCTCACCGTTGTCGGTAGCAGAGCTCACAACCGTCGGTAGCAGAGCTCACCGCCGCCAGTAGCAGAGCCCGCCTCCGCCGGTAGCAGAACTCAAAAACTCGTCGCCACCAGAAGCAAAACTCGCCGCTGTCGGTAGCAGAGCTCACAGCCGCCGGTAGCAGAGCCCGCCTCCGTCGGAAGCAGCGCCTGCCGCCGTCGGTAGCAGCACCGCCTTGCCCTTGCAGCATCCGAATCAGGCTCACCGAAACGCTGTTGTCACCGTAGCACCACCCACGACTGGAAGCGCGCTCGTAGCACCACCGTGAGTAACCCAGTACTTGCAACGGCAACGACCACCGGCTCGCTCAAGGACATGAATGAGAGTGGATAAAAGGGAGGAAGAAAGCTACAGTTAGGAGGCAAGGCTGGGGACGTCGGCGCGTGTGGCAGTAGCGGCCAACAATGGCGACCTCTCTCTCTCTCTCTCTCTCTCTCTCTCTCTCTCTCTCTCTCTCTCTCTCTCTCTCTCTCTCTCGGGCGATGGCGACCGGAACACACAAGATGGGGAATCACGATTTTTTGTTGGAAGAAACGATAAGAGAAAAGAAGGGATGTCTGGGTGGGACTGACCAGGAGTCGGTTTCCTTCACGCGGAAGGGAGACGTGGCTCGCGAGTGACTCGGCGGATCGCGAGGCGTTATCACCCGGAGGATCTGTACCATTTACCTTAACTAGTAAGCTTGCACGTGCAACACACGAATCAATTAACTTGTATCCAATCATATTAGAAACGGTAAAGTTTAAATTGTTCTGTGTCCTGAAACAACATAGCTTGTGTGTCTAATTTCAAAAGGGACATGAACTTGTTTCCTTGTTTACATATTTAGATACTCTCTAGCGAGTTCTTTAGATCATGACATTCCATCGAATCGTTTAGGGCTTATGGATGATTCTCCTCCATCCAGGCATACTCCCTCTGTCCCAAAATAAGTACATGCGAATTTAGACAAAACCAAGTCACTTATTTTGGGACGGAGAGAGTAGATGATTACATCAGCTAGGTCTCAAACAAACTGAATCAGCGGCACTTTGGCCACATTCTTCGTATGATGTTATAAATTTATTACATATGCATATCTTACCATTTTTTCTCTAATACGATTGATGCTAGTATTTCACATGTGATTTTATGAATGAGCAATATAATCCAGGACACATCCTTCCTTTTATTAAACCAAATTATCAAGAAGCGCAAATTGTTGGTACAATATTAAGACAAAAAAATCGTTTGCCTCACCAAAGTAACAAATTCTTCAAAAGTACACATATATCAGCCGTAAGCCCATAAGTACACTGCAAACGTAGCCCCATAAGAAGAGGAAAAGAAGGAAATAAGTATGCATGCAATGGCACACGGCCTTTTTATTCTCTCGGTCACGTGCAGCCAAGAAGCTAGCATCTCTGTTTATGCCTTCACTCAGTCACCTGCCCTTACTTATGATGGAGGTGAACAACGGCAACAGAGTTGCTGGTGTTCCATCCCCAGGCTGAAAGACTGTTGTGTCGATGAACCAACCAAGCTCCTCATGCACATGTTCCTGGCCTTTTCACCTGGTACTCGTGATGTAGCTAGGCTTGATGACCTCCTCCATGGCCATTCAGTTGTCTCCCGTGAGCATAGAGACCACCTTCGACATGGACGACCATCTGTGAGGCAATCTCTGGGTGTAGATGAGCGTAATACGGATCACACGGACCACCTCCTCACTTCTAATTTTGGAGAGCTTGGGGTCCACCAAGTCTGAGGGGTTGTCATTCTCATACAAGTCATAGACCTGAAAAATCATTGTGAGTTTCAGAGGCAACATTAGGGTTACAATACTGTGCATCCAGGGCAACAAAGCACAATCAAAACCAAAAGGCCAGAGTTAGCATATTTTCCTGCCCAGCAAAACACCCTACAGACGAATACACAGTTAGCATAGAGTCTTCGATACTGTCGGTAAGATGAAAGAAATGCCACAAGTAATTTTGAACATGTAACATTAGGATAACAATGAAAAATGAAAAATTAAGATGACAACCAAGCTTTTGGGACACTTATCTCAGTAGTAATTTGGTGGAGAAACAAAGCTCACATGATCATAATGGATGTAAGGAAAGAAAACAATTAAATAAATTGATGGAAGACTACAATAACTTGAGAGTACATTGTTGTATTGTTGTATCATCACGCACATCAGAATCCATGCTTGAAAACAACATGTATACATGGAGAAGGCACAAACAAGTTCTTAGTGCATGTGTTGGTTAATGGGAATGTAAGACGGGCAAATACTCATGACAATGATAAACTACATAAATAATTGAGTTGCACTGTGTAATCTTCCATTATGGAGATTGGGAACCAACTTAGCTACATTAACCCTGTATCCAGATGCTGGTCTTTGTCAATAGATGAGATGGTAAATTACACCATGAGGTTTAAAAAGAAAATACTGATCTGTCAGAAAACAACGTATTTTGCAACTGAAGATTAATGACCAGTATATTACGATTGTTAATTGTAGCATATAGATGTTTGGAATTCTCATTGTATAAACCTTGAGTTAGTGACATGGACTATACCGTTCCATTGTTAATTGTAGCTTGTAGAATTAAGTTGGATTTCAAGGCTGATCTATTAGTAACTTCTGATCTATTAGTAACTTCTTCACCCTCCGCGTAGTTCTCCCATATCTTGAAATACAATGTGTCAGTAACAAAAATATGTATTATGTACTCCAGTATGAAGGAGTCACCTTTATTTTTTCTGCTTTGCAGACTATTCGGCTTTTGTGAGGACATGACCATCTGGAATCCGATTCAAGCCAAATAAACTAAGTTTGGCCAAGCCAGACTCCAAAAGAACAGAAGATATGTTGGGCTTGGACTCCCACAAGGAGCCTAAGAACGTTCCATTTCTATCAACTGTTTCAACCTCAATCTACAAAATGCTTGTATCCTTTAGGTATCAATATCAAAAATAGAGATACACACAAAGTAGAGAGATGGTCATAGTCATACCTCGAAATGACTTTGTAAAATCATCCTCCTCATCAAAGTAATAGCTTCGCTCGAATAAGGTTCATCTATACCAGGGCACATAACACCAGATAATGAAAAGGTAATGCCGCAAGTGTCCTTTGGAATTGTCAGTTTGAAAAGGTGGCCTCTGAAAACATATTCGACTATGGCAGCATGTCTTCTGTTCCGTTATAAGAACGGAACGAAGCCTTTAGCCTTCTTTACACAACCTGACACAACATGAATGAGTAAAAAGTTATTAAAGGTGCAAAGGAACCGTCAATGAAGCTAATGAAAGAAATGGACGGAGAAATGATGCCAAACCGTTGTTAAATCTGTTATATGCATCACAGGAGAAAGTTTGGCAGAATGAACTCCATTTTTTGATTTCTCAGCGCGTGAGTGGGCTGCTAATAGAGCATCAAAATAGTGTGAACTTTCCTCGTAGTCACGGTGCTTGGATATCTCAACAAAGTGCCGTGAGAGTAAAATCTCAGCTACATTAACTCTAGGCTACCTGCCTGTGCTCGGAATAGATGTGTCGTCTCCGCCATCCGACAATGGTGAACCTAGAAAAACTGAACCATAATCAAAAAATTTGGTATCAACCATGTTCCTTGCTGGCACAACATGCTATCCATCCATAGTGCTGATCCTTCTGGAATATTCCATTTCAATTGTCACCTGAAATATTTAAAACAACAAGAAAAAAGGGGGAAAATCAGTAACATTTCAACTAAGGTATCAAATTCTCATCATCATAACATCCGTCAGAATATGACCCAACCCATATATACTTGTTTACCTATCAATCGCGTGCGCAAGAACTCCTTAGACTCACGAGCAGAAGTTTCAGGCTTGTTGTCCTCTCTACAAGGATTGCCTAGATTAGGAGCTCTAATACTTGAAATATTAACCCGTCGTTCAGCTGAAGGACTGCCATATGGAGCAACATCATTAGCAACAATAATGCAATCCCCATTGACAACTTCTACCTCCTATGAAGAGATCAACATGAACCAAATTAGTTACGGTAACATGAATTGACATACCATGGACTCACACTCAGACGTAAATTGAGAGGGCATTTGAGCTTGATTTTTGGCCGCTGCAAACTTCCCGCACATGGGGAATTAACCACTGCCCCAAGTTACTGTACGTGAGGATCATAATTGATAATCAATGTCCTCCAGCCTTCCGGGTCATCCTGCGCATCCCCTCTTGGATGCCCTTCTGCCGCAGTATACATGTCGCGGGGTGGGTGGGTGGGTGGGTGAGGGTGGTGGTCGTGGGTGCAATGAATTTTCTTTTGCCTTTGTTATGTTACATTAGATTTTGGTTAGAGCCTGCGATCGTGCGGCTGTAGAACGGCTATGTACATTTATGCCTGTAGCGAAGTTTTTGTTTGAGCTTTTATCTATACTATGAAAAAGATTCGCAGCGTTTGTCGGCCAAAATTTTCCGTCTGCCGATTTTTGGACAATTTTGCCCCTTGTAGTTGAGAATTATTACGTGCACTGCCACCGCCAAAGTCAAATTGCACGGTTTGATCGTTTCCTCGATGCGTTCGGCCCTCTGGGGAAACAGATGATACTAGGTGCGGGAGGCAGAGGATACTGCAGTCCATCCTCTTCTAGGTCTTCCGCCTTGTTCGCCGCCTCGCCTCCCTCGGCTCCCCTTCATCCTGTGGTCCTCCCTCGGCTGCCCGGCATCCTCTTCATCCTATGGAAGCGGTCAAGTGCCACCCATGGTCGAGGTCGTGGCAGTCCAGGCATCCAGTAGCTTCGGACACTGCGGTGGTGCTCGTGGCTGTGCGGGAAGGGGCTCTCAGTGCTCCAGAAGCAGCCTCCCGATGCAGTCTGCAGGTCGTTCCGGCAGCTTCGTAAGCGCCGCCCCAGTAGATCTTGGACTATGTTTTTCAATCTCCACCCATTTGTGCCTGGCTCTTATCATTTTGGACCAGGAAAGAAAGCCGGAGGCAGGGCGGACAGAGGAGGGCCAGCAACGGGCTCCCGCATCGAAAGCTCCGGTCGGACGACACGCTCCCTTGCCTCCACCAACCTCCCTACACGCCCTGCACCAACTCCGCCGATGGACGGGCCACCAGCCATAGGTGCGGGCGCCAGCGACAGGAAGGTCGCGGAGGCTGCCTTTGCATGCCTTGCTGCTGCTTTGGGAGAGAGAGAGGAGGGCTCGAGAGAGGAGGCTCCTCCTGTGCCACTTGATGTGGAGAGGAACACGAGGGTTAGGAACATACTTCACGGGCAATTTTGTTCTTTATCTCCCCTACAGCATCGCCTAGGCCAGGCAACACCGACGGCCAGCCGCTCGGCTTTCCGAAGCACGCCGGGGTAATTTTTGGGTCGTGTTGGCACAGATCTGATACCTTGTGGCCGAGAGAACATAGGTAGGGGAAAATAAGTTCCTTGCCATGGCCGCCGTGATGAATCGAGCCGACGAACTGTCATCCAACATGGTGGAGGACACGGAGTGCCATGAATGTGGTTGAGCGCCGACCGTGGACTCCGTGTTCGACCTCCATCCATGGACTATTGGATGCCATGGTCGAGCTCCGCCCATAGGCTGTTGAATGGCGTGATCGACCGCATCAACTATGTGGTCCACTGATCTGGCGACAACGTTATTCGTCTAGGTTGGGGTTTGACCCATCAGGCTGCGATTTTGATGATGAACTCGTGTAAATCGATATGTATGTCTTCTGTGTCAAAACTCATTGCTATATATATATATATTCCCTCCGTTTAGAGATATAATACTTTTTAGATTTACAAATCGAATGTATCTAGACATCTTGAAACCACATTGCAATCACTTATCAAGATTTTAAAACGACATTAAGACTTATTCAAACTAGTGAAACCAAATAAATACTTGTTGAAACCTGAATGACCCAATTGAAACCAAATCGAACCTTGTTGAAACCAACTTGAACCTTGTTGAAACCTTTATTGTCCAATTAAATTCACACAAGCATGTTTGTAACAATTGAACCCACATATAATTGAGACTACCAAAAACATGTTTCAAACAATTGAAACCGCCCCGCTTCCATTTATGAATTTGTTGAGTACCACATTGAGCCTGATTAAAACTATCGCAGCCAAATTGAACCTTTTTGAAACATTTGTGAATTAATTGAAACCACACAAGGATGTTTGAAACAATTAAAACCACATCGCAACTACTTATCAAGATTTTGAAATAATAGTGAAACTTATTGGAACTATTGAAACCAAATCGATACTTGTTGAAACCTTTGTGTCCCAATTGAAACTAAATCGAACCTTATTGAAGCCAGTTCGAACCTTGTTGAAACCTTTGTGAACCATTTGAAACCACACTAGCATTGTTGAAACAATTGAAACCACATACAATTGAAACCAAAAAAATGTTTCGAACAACTGAAACCACCCCACTTCCTTTTATGAACATTTAAAACCACAGCCTCAAACAATCGAAACCACAAAAACATGTTTGAAACCACTGAAATCATATGGAACCATGCGAAACCTTTTCAAATAAAGAGAAACCCCAGTAGCATGTTTCAAAACAAATGAAACCACACACACATGAAACAACAAAACAATGTTTCTATAAATTAAAACCACACAAGCATGTTTGAACCATTTGAAACCACTAAAACATGTCTGAAATAATTAAAACCAACACCCAAGAACAAATACAACCACAAGACCATATTTCTTTAAAGCGAAACTTTAGAAGAATGTTTCAACACAATTGAAACCACACATAAATGAATCCACAAACCCATGTTTCCATAAATTGAAACCACACAAGAATATTTGAAACATTTTGAAACCACTAAAACATGTTTGAAACATTTGAAACCACTACCTAAGAACCAATGCAACAATAAAACCTAGTTTTATTAAATCGATACCACACAAGCATGTTTGAAACAATTGAAACCATAAAAATATGTTTGGAATAATTGAAACCATAAAAATATGTTTGAAGCAATTGAGACCACCACCCAAGAATAAATGCAACCATAAAACCTTGTTTCTTTAAGCGAAACCTCACAAGCATGTTTCAAAACAATTGAAACCACTAACAAATGAACCCGCACAAACATGTTTTAAACAATTGAAACCACCACCCAAGGTTTTATGAACATTTGAAACCACGACCACAAACAATCGAAACCACAAAAACATGTATGAAACAACTAAAATCATATAGAACCATGTGAAACCTTTTCAAATAAAGCGAAACCCCACTATCATGTTTCAAAACAATTGAAACCACACACAAATGAAACCACAAAACCATGTTCCATAAATTGAAACCACACTAGCAGGTTTGATCCATTTGAAAGCACTAAAACATGTTTGAAAAAATGAAACCAACACCAAAGAACAAATGCAACCACAAAACTAGGTTTCATTAAATTGAAACCACACAAGCATGTTTTAAATAATTGAAACCACAAAAACATGTTTGAAACAATTGAGACCACCACCAACGAACAAATATAACCACAAAACCATATTTCTTTAAAGCGAAACCCCAGAAGCTTGTTTCAAAACAATTGAAACCACACAAATGAAACCACTAAACCATGTTTCCATAAATTGAAACCACACAAGCATGTTTGAACCATTTCAAACCACTCAAACTTGTTTGAAACAATTGAAACTACCTCCATGAACAAATGCAACAATGAAACCATGTTTCTTTAAAGTGAAACCTCACAAGCATGTTTCAAAATATTTGAAACCACTAACAACTGAAACAAAAAAACCATGTTTCAATTAACTGAAACCACACAACCATGTTAGAAACAATTGAAACCACTCAAAAATGTTTCAGAAAATTGAACCCACACAAGCATGTTTCAAACAATTGAAATCACCACCCAAGGTTTTATGCACATTTGAAACCACAACCACAAACAATCGAAACCAGAAAAACATATTTGAAACTAGTAAAATCATATAGAACCATGCTAAAACCTTTTCAAACAAAGGGAAACCCCACTAGAATGTTTTAAAACAATTGAAACCACACACAAATGTAACTACTAAACCATGCTTCCATAAACTGAAACCACACAAGCACATTTGAACCATTAGAAACCACTGAAACCACCACCCAATAAGAAATGCAACCACAAAACCATGTTTTATTAAATTGAAACCACACAAGCATGTTTGAAAGAATAGAAACCACCACCAAACCATTTGAATAAATTATTTGAATTGAACCCACACAAGCATGTTTCAAAAAAATGAAACCACCACCTAAGGTTTTATGAACATTTGAAACCACAACCACAAAAAATTGACACCACAAAAACATGTTTCAAAACACTAAAATCAGTTCGAACCATGTTGAACCATGTTGGAACCTGACAACCATGTTTCAAAACAATTGAAACCACTAACAAATGAAACCACAAAACCATGTTTTAACAAACCGAAACCAAACAAACATGTTAGATTGAAACACAACAAGTATGGCTCAAATAATTCAAACCGCAAAACATGTTCGAAACAATTGAAACCACCACCCATAGTTAAATGAAATCACAAAACCATGTTTCAATAAATTAAAACCAGACGAAACCATCTTCGAAATAATTGAAATCAAAATTAGATGTTTGAAACGATTGAAACCATAAATTGTAGCTTCAAAGAATTGAAACCAACACCCAAGGTTTTATGAACATTTGAAACCATAACCAAAAACAATTGAAACTACAAAAACATGTTTGAAACATTGAAACCATATCGAACCATGCTCAAACCTTTCCAAACAAAGCGAAACCCAAATAGAATGTTTCAAAATAATTGAAACCACACACAAATTAAACAACTAAACCGTGTTTCCAAAAATTGAAACCACACAAGTATGCTTGAAACATTTAAAACCACTAAAACATGTTTAAAACAATTTAAACCACCACCAAGAACCACTGGAACCACAAGACCAAGTTTCATTAAATTGAAACCACCAAAGCATGTTTGAAACAATTGAAATCACCACTAAACCATTTGAAAAAATTGTTTGAATTGAACCCACAGAAGCATGTTTCAAAAAATTGAAACCCCCACCTAAGTTTTTATAAACATTAGAAAGCATAACCACAAACAATTGAGGCCACAAAAACATGTTTCAAAACACTAAAATCAGATCGAACCATGTTGAAACATGTTGACCTCTCTCACAACCATGTTTCCGAACAATTGAAGCCACTAACAAATGAAACCACAAAACCATGTTTGAACAATACGAAACCAAACAAACATATTACAAAAATTAAAACAAGAGAAATAGGTTTCATTAGATTGGAACCACACAAGCATGGCTCAAACAGTTCAAACCTCGAAAACATGTTCGAAACAATTGAAACCACCACCCGTAGTCAAATGAAACCACAAAACCATGTTTCAATAAATTAAAACCAAATGAAACCATCTTCAAAACAACTGAAACCAAAATTAGATATTTGAAACAATCGAAACCACAAATTGTAGCTTCAAATAATTGAAACCATCACACAAGTTTTTATGAACATTTGAAACCACAACCAAAAACAAATGAAACCACAAAAACATGTTTAAAACATTGAAACCATACCGAACCATGCTCAAACCTTTCCAAACAAAGCGAAACCCAAATAGAATGTTTCAAAACTATTGAAACCACAAACAAATCAAACTAAACCATCTTTCCAAAAATTGAAACTATACAAGTATACTTTTAACATTTGAAACCACTAAAACATGTTTGAAATAATTTAAACCATCACCCAACAACCACTGTAACCACAAGACCAAGTTTCATTAAATTGAAACCACCAAAGCATGTTTGAAATAATTGAAACCACCACTAAACCATTTGAAAAAATTGTTTGAATTGAACCTACACAAGCATGTTTGTAAAATTAAAACCTCCACCTAAGGTTTTATGAACATTAGAAACCACAACCATAAACAATTGAAACCACAAAAACATGTTTTGAAACACTAAAATCATATCAAACCATGTTGAAACATGTTGACCCCTCACAACCATGTTTTAAAACAATTGAAATCACTAGCAAATGAAACCCAAAAAGCACGTTTGAACAAACCAATTGAGACAAGAAAAACCTATTTTTAGATTGAAACTACACAAGCATGGCTCAAATAGTTCAAACCTAAAAAAACATGTTCAAAACAATTGAAACCATCACCCGTAATCAAATAAAACCACAAAACCATGTTTCAATAAATTAAAACCAAACGAAACTATCTTCGAAACAATTGAAACCAAAATTAGATATTTCAAACAATTGAAACCACAAATTTATAGCTTCAAAGAATTGAAACCACCACCCAAGGTTTTTCTCCAAAACAATTGTGATCAATTAAAACCACACTAAATGTTGTTGAAACCTTTGTGTTCAATTTAAACCACATAAGCCTCTTTGAAACAATTGAAAACTACACCAATTGTTTCAACCAAATTGAACTTTTTTGAAACCTTTGTGATTCAATTAAAATCATACAAGCATGTTTGAAATAATAGAAACCATATCACAACTACTTATCAATATTTTCAAACCACATTGAAACTTATTAGAAGTATTGAAAACAAATTTATACTAGTTAAAACCTTTTTGACCCAATTGAAACCAAATCGAACCTTGTTGAAACCTATGTGGACCAATTGAAAACACACAAGCATGTTTGTAATAACTGAAACCACATACAATTAAAACTACACAAAACATGTTTCAAACAATTGAAACCAACTATGGAATACACTCCCACTGTACCCTAGCAAACTTTATGGCATGAAATATAGAACAATATTTACAGAGACATCTCCACCGTTAACTTTCTATTAATTACGCACTACAAAATTATTAAAACAAGAGTGCAAATCAGTACAAGTCTAGAATTCCATAGATTGTGATAGGATGGTCAATCAGACCACTATGCTTTTCCTTCAGAAACCAACTGTGGTACTGTGTTTGCTTCCTCTGGTCCAATACATGATGTTGTCCATAGAGTACCATATGACCAATCATTTATGGAGACAATAGTCTCACCATTTACCCTTTCAAGCTACACCTTGAGAGAAACCATCTTATCGGTGTAGAGGAAAGCGTCAAATGATACAAGGACTTCTTGGTTCTGGTAGGCGGCATAACTTGCAACTGCAGCTACACCATGGGCCCCTGTGTGGGTGAGGGAGACGTGCACCTTGTTTAGGTTGTCCCCTAATTTTATGACCTTGAGAAAATTGTTGACATTAGTGTCCTTCTCTGCAACCTGTTTAGTTTTGTAGTACGCACAATGTAGTTAGAGCAAGAGCATCATCCATGAAAGGTTTAACGAAATAACCTAACAACAGAGGTCACATAGAACAAGCCTATGATTGAGGAACTCCCCAGCAACAATGTCTAATACATCCGAGTTGAGCACCTGATGCTTTGGACACTAAAATGAGCATACATTTCGTACCTTACAAACAAGGCACACAATATATCTTCCTGGGATAATGTATCAGCACCAAAACTGATATTGCCGAACCTTTGCTTCGCAGTATCAAGTGTTCCAATACCACCTTTTGCCACAGCCTTTAACGGTTCCACTAATCCTTTTAGCAAAACCTGAATCGGAACTTAAATAAAATAAACATTATAACAGAAGAAAGCAAAAGCAATTATCTTTTTCACTAGAGAATAAAAGAATCATATGCGTCTGCACTCAAATTATAAACTCTAAGCCTTTATGGTTTCAGACTAGCAGGCTAGCAGATTACATATGTGTGGTTCATAATATTCAGGAAATTTAGACAACTATTTGAAACAGAAGCTTGTTTCATAATCTACAGGAACTTTTCTTAGATTTCTTCATTTGCATTAGTATTATGTGAAATAAAAACATCAGAAACCTGCTCGGACCTGGTTAAAAATTTTCAACATCACAAATAGGCCAACAATCTACAATCTTGTTTCTACTACATGAATGCAGACGTATCGGAATGCCGGTAAAAAAATAATACATCAATCGTTCAGTCTTGCTAACGCAAATGACAAGTACTCTATAACAATAATGCATGACCATCAAATGTTTGCTACAAGAACGGGTGAAGAAAAGAGAAAATAAGCACATCTAGAATGTCATCATTATCCTTGGTGTGCTAATAAACTAATGACATCGCTTGGTCAAGTAATTAGCAACAATAATTTATCAAAAAGAAGTAAATTAGCAACAATGTATTGTGAAGTTTGAACACTTTCTAGTAGTTTGTGTTCTGGGCAGGTTTAGAGTTCTTTCATTGTACCGATGGTCACTTGTCGTGCTCTGTATTCAGGCAACAAACATACAAGTTTTCCCTTATCTCTATATTACCTTTCAATTCTGCATAAAGAAAAAGGATTTCATACAAATAACAAGGTCTTCATATACAGGCAACACCTGATTATGTAGATCGTGGTTTGACCTCCCACTCAATAATTACAATAATTTAGCTGTGTGCCATTTTTCTTGTCCAGTTGTCATTTTGCATTTGAAAACTACCTGTCGCAACGCCATATAGTATCTCCATTTTTAAGATTTTACAAACAAGGTCGGAAGAGCATAAACAATAGAGCAGTTCAATCCCTTCATAAACAGCAGTTATGACACACTAAATAAACAGCAGTTAATACATCTTATATGACACACCAAATCGTGATACTTTAGTTACAAAGCAGTGCAGTTGGTACTCATCTGAAACTGACCTCGGAACCTTTTCCGCTGCGAGAGCTTGACCGGAGAGGAACTTCACCGGATCATGGCTGGAGATTTTCAGCTGCGAGACCTTGACCGGAGAGGAACCCGCCGCCGGAGGGGATTGGGACAGAGGGAACCTGGGGATCGGCGGGAGCGGCACGACCGGGAAGGACTGTGACCTCTCGAATCTAGAACGACGCAGTGGCGGAAGCAGCCAGGATCCACAGGGAAGGAAGAGGAGCGGAGAGGCGGAGATGGCCTGGATGCTGGCGCTCCCCTTGCTGGCGGCCGCGATGGGTGGGAGGAGAGCACACGGATAGGTTTAGGTGTCGCTAATAACCAGAGCTAGGTCTACTCACGGAAAAACAACTAACGGCGAAAAACTGAAGAAAGTTAGCGCTAATCTTAAAAGCAGGGACCGTAGGGTGGATGTGACTCTGGTATGTACCGACGCCGGTAGAATCGCTGCGTTCGATGGCCTGGCCATTGGTGGAAGGTTTTTTCTTATACCGAATTTAGCTTTTAATGCAATGATCTTGTTTTGCTTGTCATTTTCCTGGGTGCACCTACAACTTGAGTTGTGAGATGTTGTGTGCACATAGCAACTTGCTTTTTTGCATGCAACGTTACACTATCTCCTGGCATTTGCATGTACGAGTACATAGTATGTTAGAAGCACAAACCGTGAGACGATGGAGAAAACGTATAGTACTGATATATCAGCAGAGTGCTTCCTCCTCCTTTTCCTATCTTTGCTTAGCTGCTTGCACCTCTCCTCCAGTCCCTCCCCTGTACAGCGCCCAAGAAACACAGGCTGCGTCGATCCTCTGGTCAGCATGAAAGTAGGCGGCGAGGTGATCGGCGGGTTCGTTGGCGGCGGGGTCGTTCTGGTGGGCCTTGTCTCCTGCTGCAGCTACTGGCTGTGCAGGCGCCACCGCGGCATGCTGTGCCGCCGTGCTGCCAC
Source organism: Avena sativa (assembly GCA_916181665.1). NCBI lineage: Eukaryota > Viridiplantae > Streptophyta > Magnoliopsida > Poales > Poaceae > Avena > Avena sativa. Next base: position 524,367,583 of record OV702279.1, read on the forward strand.
CGAGGCCGAGCGCGCGGTGCTCGTGAGGACCAGCTCGACGACCTGCAGCTCGGGCTCCGCGACTCCCCGCCTTCTGCTCGGGCTTCCCTGGAACACTTCGACACTATGGTCGGGCGTCGCCGCCGTGTCGTCGACTACGTCGACCCCCCGCCTCCGCCTCGGGCTTCCCCCGAGGACGTTGACACGGAGGTCGGGCGCCGCGGCCGCGGCTTGGTGCGCGTGGCCTCCCAGCCTAGGTGGGGCCGGAGCGCGCCCGCAGACCTGGGACATCTCGTCCACCACGAGCCTGGCCCCCAGCCCCCCCACCACGTCTTGGCCGCCGCCGCGGCGGGCGGCGAGGAGTTCATCGATCTTAGCTTCAACGGCGCCGGGCAGGGACAGTGGAACCATGGCGGCGCTGCTTTGCATGCTGTCGAGATTTCCTGGGGTCAGGGGGGCAAAGGCCCCCCTACTCTAGAAAACACCTTAAAGCTATATATCTTAATATTTATGCTAACAAAATTGTCTCATACTCTAGAAAACACCTTAAAGATATATCTTTAATATTTGTGCTAAAAAAATTCCTTACTCTAGAAAACACTTTAAAGATATATATCAATAATATTTATGCTAATTTTTAAAGATTAATCAAATATTATGTATGATTAACGTTCTTGGGCCTCTTAATAATGCCAGTCAAATTTTGTCACTTGTTAACACACGAAAGACATAAAAATATTAGTATTCCGAGAAATATTAGTGCAATGCAATAACAAATTAAATGATCCGTACATTTGATAGCTCAATTGTCTTCAAAATCATGGTGAAAACATTGAAAACTACTTATTCCTATTACTCGAGCATATTATTTCTACTGATCGCTTATTGTGTATATATGAATGTACAAAAAATAAGTAGAAAATTAGATATATTAGACACTGGATTAATCGGAGGATGCAATAGTCTTGAAACATGTTGACGGGAACAAGTAAAACAATTGGGAATAAGAGGAGATATCTGTAAATGCAATTATGTGATTGCGTTGCATGTGATGTCGGTTTTGTTCTGCACACTTGCATATACCAGACAAATCGTGTCATCAGGAAAAATATAAAGAATTGTTGATGTATTTATTTAGGAAATATGAGTTAGAGTAGAATTATGGTCTATAGTTTGGATCACTTATATTTTCTAAAATAATTCTACACTATTAGTGCTTAAAAATAGAATTATATAAGAACACAAAAAATCTTAGATCGGGGCCCCTACATCATGGGGGCTCTGGGTGAGCGTCTCTCTGCCCCACCCTATGGGCCGGCCCTGGTAAGACCCTGCAACACCGAATTTGACAAGTATTGTACTAGTTTCTCTTGTCTCCTTTTGATTTTGTGATATACTATGTCCTCTTGCATTTGCATTTGCATTGTCGTCTCTCCAGCTCCGTAGATTGCTCTTCATCGGGATGCCCTTCTATTCACTTGCTTGGGTATAAGTACATGTCGATGCCCTTGGGGCTGGCCGCTTTGGGTAGATGTTGCGTGGGTTGTGCTTGTTCGCTCGCTTGGGCATCGAGTGCTCTCCCTCTCCTGGTACTCCGGTCGCGATACTAGTAGCCGTATCGCTGAGATGAGTGAGCCGACAAGGCTACTGTCTTTCAAGATATCAAGGCAATAAAACCACCCACCTAATGAACTTCCAGGGTCAGCTGATCAGAATAGTAACTCCAACATTGACTGGCATGCCATGGGTGAGTTCAATGAATGGATTAATTAACTAGAGCTATTGGACATCAACATTTGTAATAAAATGTAAACATGGAGTAAAAAACGAAGAAATCCAACACTTGTGTGCCTTGACAGGTTGTTGGTTGATGTGCAATGCAGTCAAATGTTTCTGCAGTCCACATGCAAGACACTTCCAATGCCCAGTTCGGATCACACACACAATATTCATATGTCAGATTCACTCGTGCCAATGACAGTGCAGCTGAAGCCGGTGAAAGTTGGCATTCCAAACTAAAATGGGAAGTAGGACTATATTTCCTAGGGTTAATTAGATAGATGCCGCTGCAATTTCTAGCTATTTGAGAAACGCCATCATAACTCAACTTTTGAAAAAAGCTACTACAATTCTCTATACATTTCATAGATGCCATTATGCCTATTTTTCACACATACAACATGATGTACACTCATATTTTCGTCGTACATACATATGCACAGTGGGCCTCACCAGATTTAGCTTGTGTTGCCGGTTCATTTTTGTGCGATAATGGTTTTGTTATTTATTAATATTATATTTGTAATAAATCAATACACACATGTTGTATTTATGCTCTTTGAGAATAAAATTTCCACGCGATGAAGTTCTCTCTTTGCTTGCTATTTTTTCTAGTGAGTTCACTTAGGTTGTGCTAGTTTATTGTACACTATTTAGTTAGTTAATAATAGATTTCAACTTGTGCTGTGCTTATAGATAGAGATACATATAACTTGTCATAAATTATGGCTTTAAAATTGTTTGCCGGTGACGTGGCGGAAGCCTACAGTCAAAAGCTGTCTAAAAGTAATACACATATTCTAAGCTGATTCTAGCGGGGGCTACCGTGTATAAGTATGTACGATGAATATACAAGTTATATTGTGGGGTATGTGTGTTAAAATGGCCATAAGGGCATATATGCAATGTATGCAAAATTATAGTGGCATTTTTTAAAAGTTGAAAGTTGGCGTTTCTCAAATTGCCGAAATTGTAGCTATTTCCTATCTCTTATCTCTCAGACATAGTTTTAATCTGTAAATCAGCAACCGCTTGTCCACCCTCTGTGCGGAACCTAGCATAGGATCAGATTACACGCCTCTGATTCTCGATACAGGGGAGCACGAGCTGCGCAAGCCTAGCCGCTTCTATTTCGAGAACGGCTGGCTGCAATCCCTTGGTTTCTTTAACCTAGTGGCAACCAAATGGATTCTTTTCTCTTAGTAGGCCGCGCGTAGACGTGATGATGTCATGGACCTGTGACATTCCCAATCATACTCCCTTCGTAGATTCCTGAAAGGATGGACTGCTAATAACAGTAGGGCGGCTAAGGCTGAAAAAGGAGACCTGCTCCAACAAATCCAAGAGCGGGATCGGTTAGCAGATGTCTCCGGCTTAGATGAGGATGGTTGGGCACACATATATCACTTGGAGAATCGCCTTGTGTGTATTTTCCAGCGAGAGGAAGAGTACCGACGCCAGCATGATCGCGTGAAATTGACCCTGCAAGGTGATGCTAACACCAAATTCATCAATGTGATCGCCCATGCTAGGAGGAGCAAGTGCTTCATTGAATGCCTGAATACTCAAGGGGGGGTGATATCTGAATTCCTGGCAATTCAAGACAACATATACGCCTTTTACCCTGACCTTATGGGCTCAGATGAACCCCTCCTTCTCTCTTCTAGACACGATTTCTGGACAGCGGGACAAAGAGTGTATGTACTGGAAAGTGAATCTCTTGCGCTGACCTTTTCGCCTAAGGATCTTGACCTTGTGCTAAAGGATACAAAGACTGACACGACCCCTGCCCTGATGGTTTCCATGCAGCCTTTTTCAAGCTTTTCTAGCCTTTGCTTAAACCTTTGGTGCTTAAAATCCTTAATGATTTCATGGCCTTTTTCAAGCTTTTCTGGCCTTTTCTCTTCTTTTTCTTTTTCTGTTTCTGTGTTTTTCTTTTGGGCGTTGTGTTGTCTGGTCCAGCAGCGATCTCAATCGTGGTTGTTATATTAACATAGCTGGGCGTATGCCTGTTTCGAGGAGAAAATCCTTAATGATTTCATGCTAGGAAGGGTGGACGTTTTCGTCTTAACTTGGGCCCTTTCTTTTTCTCCCCATCGCCCTCATTAACGTTCTCTTCTGATCTTCAAAGCTCTGGCCTCGAGATTATCTACGGTAGCACATCACACTATCTCGTTATCTCAAGCTGTGTTCATTAAGGGTCGCCTTATTTATGATGGGGCCTTAGCGCTCCATGAGATTATTCATGAACTGGCCTCCAAAAATACGTAATCTATCATTCTCAAACTAGATTTCGAGAAAGCTTAGGATAGAGTTAGCTGGCCCATCCTTCGCGAGGTCCTGATTTGACAGGGCTTCGATTCAGTACTAGTTCATAGACTTATGCAAATAGTCATAGGGGGTCAAACGGCGATCAACATTAACGGGGCTGATTTCCCATTCTTTAGAAACAAAAGGGAGTGTGTCAGGGTGACCCCTATTGTTAGAGTGCGTATACGTGTATAGGCTAGCGATAGACTAGGACTCTACATCTTGTACTCCAATTCTTCATCTACCCCGTGTAACTCTATATAAATCTCTACAAGGGTCATTGCAATACACCATAATATTCTAGGGATCGATATTTTCTACATGGTATCAGAGCGGTTAGACTCACGGTGCCGATCCTAGGTTCTCCACCGCTTTCGCAACGCGCCGCCCCCGGGGAGATCAATCTCCTCTCCTCGGGGGCGCGGCACCGGTCCCGATATTTAGATTACTTTAGACTCAGTTTGAAAATTTCAATACTAGATTAGATCCACTTATCCCAAAACAAATCCCAAGATCTCCACGACCCTCTAGTAAAATTTGCAAGATCGGTACTCTAATCACGTCAAGATCGACAACCAGCGTCATCGCGGTCAGCTATGTTTAGGCGTGGACTCTACACCAACCCGTCCAATAGCAACTAAGTCTTTGCCCAACGTAACACGTCTCTCTCCCGCAAAGAAAAGTGGCGGCGGCTAGGGTGAACCCTAGCCTTCTGCCGACGTCCGTGCCTCGTCTTCGTCGTCTACGATCGGAAATCGACGGGTCCCCGCCTCCTCCGGCTGTCGCTCCGGTAGTCGGATGGGGTGGGGACCTCGGACCTGCGCTCGACGCGGTTGAAGGGTCCCTAAAGTTAGAGTTTGGTCAATCGACACCGACGCTATGGTGGCTATGACGGCGTTGTGCGGGACAAGAATAAGGTATACTCGTCTCCTCTTCCACCTCGCTGTCAACGATCTCGTCGGTGGTGCCGAGGAGGGCGGAGATTCGTCTGGTCACTACTTCCATGGAGTGGTCGATCTCGTCTAGTCTACATGTGTTCTAGGTTGGTGTTTGAAGATTCGGATCAATTCAAGGGTTAAATGACGACAACTTCAACTCTAGGAAGCTGGTCCTTAGGGCACGTGCACGAAGACTTCCCGACTGTCATCAACAACGACAAGCCGGCTCTGGTAAGGGAGCGGCGACAGCGGCGCGTCGGCTCCTCGCTCTGGCAGCAGTAGTGGTCGATAGGTGGTCCAAGTACCTCAATATAATTTTTATTATATTTGATATGCCTTATACTTCTTGTAAACTCATGGAATAGATCTAAATTTGTCTATAAAAAAACCCGTCCAACAGCCAGGCGCATGCGCCCGAAGCCAGCTCTCAGGGCATGGCGTCTGTCCATGGGCCTGTGCAGGCTCTCCGTCCAATCTCAAGTCTACGCGTAGGAGGCAAGCCATCGATCCACAAGGAGTTTTTTTTATGCAGCGTCCCACTCGTCTAAACTGCCATGCCCGCTGATCGTGCCGATCTTCATCGACTACAAGCTACATCATCTACATCGAGCCGCCAAGATCTACACTGGAGCGACTCAACATCAACATACATACATCAAGCTGTACGACTACGTCGATAAACTACATGCTACGAAATCTTCATCGAGCACATCCATGAAGAAGCGACATCAACATCATCCACAGGCCAGGCCGATATGGAACACGACTTCGCTGACTTCTCCGTCGCCACAAGGGACGTCTTCAAGCGACGATCTACCTCACGCCTGCTACTAGTTCGTCAACAAAAATCATCGCCAAGGTCTACATCACGTGGTCTAAAACTGTCGCCATCGCCGTAGCCCGACGCTCTGCTAGGGAGATCTCACCTGGTCAAAACCCGCCGCCGCTGATCCTTTACGATCCGCCGCCGTGGCCATAAAAATCTTGCCGCCGCCGCTTGCCTTGTGCCCCGGCCGCCGCCTCCAAAACCTACAACCAAAAACCTGCTGCCGCCGCATTATGACCAAGAAACCCGCCGCCGCCGCACAAATACCTACGACGCAAACCGCACAAATTTTTTGCGCCTACGGCGCTATCAGCTACAATAACCACGACAATCTTGACCACGGCTACATCATGACCGACTACCTCGACATCGACATCAAGAACAACGTCTACATCAACTCAAGAACTCCAGTCAACAGCGTCAGCGTCATCATTTGTGTCCACGCCACTCCCGCTGTGACTGCGGGAGGGAAGAGAGGCACTAGAAGGGGACGCAGTCACCTCCCCTAGGTGCCAGTCATGATCATGTCCACGCAGGTGATGATGACAAGGAGGTGAAGGATCAGTCGCAAGCGTCCGCTTCACTCCTGCTCCGACTGAAGGGGATGTTAGAGTGTGTATACGTGTATAGGCTAGAGATAGACTAAGACTCTACATCTTGTACTCCAAGTCTCCATCAACCCCCGTGTAACTCTATATAAACCCCCACAAGGGTCATTGCAATACACCACAATATTCTAGGGATCAATATTTTCTACACCAATCCCCCCTCTTATTTATGATTTCATGGCCGATGCTCTCGCTGCTATCTTGGACGTGGCAAAGTCAGTTGGCCATATTCGTGGGGTGGTGTCTCACCTAATCCCATGAGGGGTTTCCCAACTCCAATACGTTGACGACATGACCTTGCTTCTAGAGCTTGACGACTCGTGTATTGCTCATCTAAAGTTCTTACTTCTTATCTTCGAAGTAAACTCAGGTCTAAAAATCAACTTGCTCAAAAGTGAGGTTTTAGTGCTTGGGGTGGATCAGAGCAAACATGCTAGGGTATCCAGGCTCCTTAACTATAAAGAGGGACCTTACCTTTCACTTACATAGGTTTTCTAATGTCTGATAGGAAGCTGACCATGGTAGACTGGGAGAGCCTCATTGTTGTGGTCAGCCGAAGAGTGGAGCCCTGGCAACACTGGTTCTTGTCATTGGCTGCTAGGTTAACTCTAGTTTATTTCTCTCTCTCTAGCCTCCCTATCTTTTACATGGGTTTGTTCCTGCTTGCTGATGGTACACATGCAGGCTTTGATAAACATATTGCTAGATTTGTTTGGGAAGGGGTGAGCGAAAAGAGGAAGTATCACTAGTTATACTGGCTTGCTGTTTGTAGACTAAAATATTGGGGGGGGGGGGGGGTCTTGGGGTGCTTAACTCTAGGATCATTAATATCTCCCTGATACTCAAATGGATATGGAGACTAAATAACCCAAAGGAGAGACAAAATTTGTGGCACAAGCTGCTTATTGCTAAGTATCATGACGCTTCCAACATCCTTAACGTGCAAAGTCAGGGTGGCTTGCAATTCTGGAGAAACACTACAAAAATACCAACCATACCTCGCGGATTTTTGGGACAACACAAGCGAAAAGTACCTGCAATAGTTGGATGCGCGACGGATGAGGGTTCACGGCGGCTATTGAGGGTGGCACAAATTTTTACGCCATGGTATTACCGATACCGGCACTAAATTGTGCCGTGGTAGGTGGTAGGCAAGTGCGACGATGTTTATTGCCGTGGTTGACTGGGCGCAGACACATTCGCTGGCGCCATGCATTATACGCTACCTACACAATGGGCCCATCTGGGCTGACAGTTGTCCCAATGACCGCTGAGCCCCACCATGGAAGGAAAGAGTCGACCGGGGGGTTATAAAGTATCTCTTCCGAACTCTTCATCGTCTCCCCACTCCGATCCCCACTTATCTTCACCCTCTCTCTGCACGAAAGGTTCAGCCGGCGGTAGGGCGAATCTGACAAGAGCTAGGTAGTGCCCTATAGAGATCGACTGCAAGATGGACGTAAGCCTATATTTTTGGATTTTAATTTTGATTTAGAAAGATATTTGGGATTTCTTGATCGAGATCGATCTATGTTTTCACATTTGGAGGGAAATCTCACTACTTCACATTTCATCATTCATCCCGCAAATTTTATCAGGATTACCTATTGATGCTAATAATGACAACCTGCAGTGGAATGGGGTTGAGATGGCTACACAACTTCAGTGTGTGTGGCATTTCACCGTGTCGCAGAGCTATGTATGACCGTCGATGGACCCATCACACCGGCTGCATGTTTCTTGGATGCGGTCAGGAGGTCCCTAACTGTAGTGCCATTATATGGGCTGATACCGTTAAGTATCTAGGAAAATTTTCGATTATGTTAATCTAGGAATAAATCATGAGCATGACGTACACATACTGATATTTGATAATGCAATCATGCAGTACTGGATAGATCATAGAATCATCTACACAATTCACTAGTAATGTGTACATAGAAATAAGTAGGAGAGGGATAAGCATATTATACCCTCCGGTAGGCCAGTTGGCCATAGCAGCAGCGGAGGAAGCCTCGTCGGCCGCCCTCTTATCAGTAGCGGCCTGTTCGGTAGTGGCGTTGGTACCATGGTGATGACTAAGACGTGGAAGTAGTGGATGCAGTCGATCGAAAGTGAAAAGTCGTGTAGAAGACGCTCCCCAAAAATCTAATCGCCCCTCTTCCGTACAGGATCTCGAGGGGAGGGCGTTCGGAGGCCTGCTCTCCCATCAGCCGTATAAGCGGTGGATGGGATGGGATCACCCGCGGCAGTAGTAGTGGAAGGAACTATAGGGGCAACTCGCATGTGGAGGTAGTGTTTGTGTTCTATATCTCAGAGAGGAGTGGTCTCTCTAATATATAGGCACATGCGGATACGAGAGGTTCAACGGAAATAAACCCTCGTAATAAAGGACTGAAAACGTATGTACTGAAGAGCACTTAAGACAAAACGTTTCAGCTCGTATTCGTTCTCATTAATGTTTTAGTTACAACCGTATGTATCCTATTTAGGCACGACAAATAGAACACATTGGCTTGGCGATATTCCCGTAACCCGTGGTGCGCGCGCGTGGTGTGGCGAGGCGAGGCGGAGGAGGAGGAGTTTGTGTGTCGAGCACCTCTTCTTCTTTCACACCACCATATACTAGTGGGAGAAGAGCTTACCTTATAAGGTGTTGTATCTCTCTAAACTAGCCATGTGGGACCAAACTCCCATCACTTCCCTTGCCATGAATGGGCCCTTAGGTATTTTCCTAAAATTGTTAGATGGGCCTAAAGCCCACCCTATATTTCAACAATCCCCTACCGGATCCCGAAGATCCATGGTGTTCTCCTCTGTTCCCAACACTGTTTTGATATACCAGTATTTTCAGTGGAGACATGTCAAGGTTGAACATCCACCTAGAACAGATGGCTACACTCCTTTACAACTGGACAATGAACTATGCCTTGAATTGTCAGTTTGGCTTAAAGAAGTTTGACCAAATGTCTTACTAGTACTAGGTTGCCGAAGGATGACCTCTCGACTGGAACATATTAGTCACACAACTGGCCTTTTCATGAACTTACTAGAGATCACCCCAATCTCATGGACTTTGACCAACAGTCGGACTCATATAGGTGTGTTCCTCCAAAGATTGCTCTGTAGGATAACATCTTTCTTATAAAATCTTTCAAACACATTAAGAAAAAAGTCAACGTGCCATATAGTTTTCGAGAGTATTGCATCTCCAACGGAGTGGGTTAGTAAACTACTCTCCTTTGTTAACCACTAGCTTGTTTTCCCAGGTCCTACTTCATGGGATCTCCGATCACATAGGTTGGTTTAATACCATGGGAACTCATGTGGGTCTCATACCCATATCTCTTGATGCATTTTCTATCACAACACGTGATAGCCCTTTATTAAAGGGATCTGCCAGATTCTTAATCGACTAGATATAATCCAACGCTATCACTCCAGAGTTTCTTAAATGTCTGACAACTTTTAATCTCATTCTTATGTGTTTGTTGGACTGCATGTTGTCCTCTGAACTCTTTACCTTCACAATTACAGTTTGATTATCACAGTTCATGAGGATAGATGGTACTGGCTTTTCAACCACTGGAAAGTCCATCAAAAGATCTTGAAGCAATCGTGCTTGACAACAGATGTGTCTAATGATGTTAATTTTGCTTCCATTGTCGATCTCGTTAGGATCATTTTCTTGTGAGAATTCCAGGAAATAGCACCACCTCCACATATCCCGTTGTGGCTTTTATCTCATCAGCATCAGAGATCCAATCGCATCACAATACCCTTCATTTACTGATGGTTGTCCGGTATAGTGAAGTCCATACTTCATAGTACCTTTCGGATAGCGCACAACTCTTTCAACAACACACCAATGCTCATCACCCGGATTGGAAACAAGCCAACTCAATTTGCACATGGAAAACATGATGCCAGGCCTTGTAGCGCTAGCTAGGTACATGAGTGAACCAATGACTTGAGAGTATCTCAACTAGTCCTTAGTTGTGCCTTCGAAATTTCGAAGCCACACACTAGGATAATATGGTGTTGGAGAAATTTTACAGCCCGAATATCCAAACCGACTCAAAACTTTCTCAACATAATGGGATTGCAGAAGCGTAATCCCACCCTCATTATCTCGCAATAGCTTGATGTTCAAGATAGCCAGCCATACGGAGATCCTTCATCTCAAAATTTTGAGATAGAAATGACTTAACCTCCTCGATGACTCTGAGGTTGGTCCCAAGTATTAGTATGTCATCAACGTATAAGCACAGTATAACTTCTTCGCCCCCACCATGGAATATACACATTTGTCGGCTTCACTAACAACAAAGCCAACATATGTTAAAGTTGTATTGAACTTCTCATGCCACTTCTTAGGTGCTTGTTTCAGGCCATATAAAGATTTTAGTAATTTACACACCTTTCCTTCCTAACCATATATCACAAAGCCATCTAGCTATTGCATGTAGATTTTCTTGTCTAGCTCTCCGTTTAGGAAAGCTGTCTTAACATCCATCCGGTGGACAAGAAAACCTTGTGAGGCTGCCAAAGAGAGTAATACTCGAATGGTGGTTAGTTTGGTCACATGCAAATAAGTATCGAAGAAATCTTCCTCTTCTTTTTGGGAATAATCCTTGGCCACAAGTCTAGCCTTGTACTATTCAATAGTACCATCAGGTCTAACCTTTTTTTTAACACCCACTTACATCCCAATGGTTTACGGCCATAGGGACGTCCATTGATTTCCCATGTCCCACTAGCCATCCCATGTACCATTAGCCATGATGGAGCAAATCTCGCTCGGACTGCTTCTTTCCAGTAGTTAGCATCAGAAGATGTATAAGCTTCTGAAATAGAAGTGGGAGTATCATCTACAAGTTATATGAGGAAATCATCACCAAACGACTTTGCTGTCTTCTGTCTGTTGCCCCTACCAAGGGTTTCCTCATCATCATCCTCGGGATTTTCATCATATGTTTGTTCATAATACTCCATAGGAATGGAAGGCTCAAGAGTCTCCTATTATTCTTGTCTAGAAGTGCTTTGCATATCTCTAATGGAAAAAATATCCTCAAAGAATGTAGCATCTTTAGAATCTATAATTGTACTGACCCTACGTCAGGTACTTCAGATTTCACTAATAGAAACACTATAGCCGATACTATTCTTAGCGTAGCCAAAATTAACGCAATCCACTGTCTTTGATCCAAGCTTACGCTTTTTGGGGATGGGCACATTGACTTTTGCCATACAACACCATGTACGTAAGTTTGAGATTGTTGTTCTTCTCTTCTCCCATTACTCATAGGGAGTGATCTCATTATCTTTTATCGGTACTTTATTCAGGACACGACATGATGTCAATATAGCCTCCCCCACCATGCCTTGTATAAACCCGATGTATCTATAATAGCGTTAATCAAATCCGTTAGAGCAAGGGTTTTCCGTTTGGCAACCCCATTTGACTGAGGTGAATAGGGACTGTCCTCTCATGACTAATACCATGTTATGCACAAAAAGAATCAAAATCATTAGAGAAATGCTCTCCACCATGATCTGACTAGATTCGTTTAATTATATTTTCAAGTTGATTTCAAATTCTGTTTTATAGATTTTAAAGTAGTGTAGAGCCTCATCTTTAGTGCTTAACAATTGCAGTATCTAGTGGAACCATATATTAGAGTCATGAAGTATCTTTTTCCATCTTTAGTCAACACACCATTCATCTCACACAGATCAGAATGTATGAGTTCTAAAGGCGCCAAGTGTCTCTCCTTCGCGGCTTTATGGGGCTTGCGAGGTTGATTTGCTTCCACACATGAATGGCACTTAGAACCTTTGGCTAAAGTGAAACTCGGGATTAAATTTAATTTTGCTAGACGCATCATAGAACCTAAACCAATGTGACAAAGATGTGAATGCCAAACTTCTATTTCATGAACATTCGAATGTATATTGTTCATGACTTTATTACAAACATCCACAAGGGAAAAACAGAACATACCTCCACATTCACAACCTTTTCCAACAAACTACCCATATTTTATAACGACTACTTTATTAGACTCAAAGACCAACATAAATCCTTCTCAAGGGATCCACTAACAACGTTCTTCTTGATGGTGGGAACATGCTGCACATTCTTGAGCTGCACGATCCTTCCCGAAGTAAACTTCAGATCGACCGTGCCAACACCATGAACAGAAGCACTCGCGTCATTCCCCATCAGTACGGAGCATTTCCCTTTGACCTGATAATAAGATAACAATGAGATGTTAGAGCACACATGAATATTTGCACCTGTGTCAATCCACTAGATGGTAGACTGACTAACTGAAAATATAGTAAATAAATTACTGTACCTAGATGCCCCACTTTAATTGTTGCTCACGGTTGCTCATGATCATGTTGGCTATCTTAGAGTCCTGACCTTAGTTCTTAAACTTGTTTGGCAGTTGTTAGCCTAATGTTCCTCTAAACCACAAGTGAAACAACCACTTTTCTTCTTATCTTCCTTGAAAGTCCTATTACCCTTCTTCTTCAAGTCGATATTCTGTTGGACACCCATCATCCCTTTGGACTTGTAGGAGTTGAAGTTCTTCTGTACCACATTAGCAATTGAGGTCCCTTCACCTTTTCCGTACGAGTCCTTTGCTCTAGAGTTCTACTAGACACTTGGATGGCCGATGACATCTTCTACTGGTGAGAATTCATGCCTCTGATGTTTCAGAATAGTAGCAAAGTTCCTCAAGGAAATTGGCAGTCTAGTGATTATGCATCCTTTGACAAATTTGCCCGGTAGTTCACACTTAAGAAGCTCAAGCTACTTAGCAATGCACTATATTTCATGAGCATGTTCCAATACAAAACGATTTTCATCCATTTTGTATTCGTGGAAGTGCTCAATAATATACATCTCGCTCCCAGCATCGGTTGTGCTAAATTTAGATTCGAGCGCCTCCCACAAGTCCTTGGTAACCCACACATGTAAATATGTATAAACCAACTTATCTCCGATCACGCTCAGAACGGCTCCAACAAAGATGACGGTGGCCTGCCTAAATGCCTTCTCCTGTTCAGGAGCAATTGTTCTAGTGGGAGTGACACTAGCGACACAGAACACGTTCATTGCCGTGAGCCATAAGATGGTTTTGGTTTGCCAATGATTAAAGTACGTCCCCATAAACGGGGCAGGTTTCAGTGCAGCAACAAAACCTTGGAACGAAAATTGCCTACAATGATTAGATTTTTGGAATGTTAAGTATCTAGGAAATTTTCCATTATATTAATCCAGAAATAAATCATGAGCATGACGTACACATACATCATGCAGTACTAGAAATATCAAATAATCATCTACACAATTCACTAGTATTGTGCACATAGAAATAAGTAGGAGAGGGATAAATATATTATACCCTCCGGTAGACCAGTTGGCCGTAGCAGCAGCGGATGCAATGGCGGTGGAAGCCTTGTTGACCGCCCTCTTGTTAGCCACGGCCTGTTCGACAGCGGCGTTGGTGGCCACGGTTATGACTAAGACATGGAAGTAGTGGATGCAGTCGATCGAAAATGAGCATTCGTGTAGATGCTCCCCAAAAACCTATTCGCCCCTCTCCCATACAGAATCTCGAGGGGCGAGGTTTCGGAGGCCTTCTCTCCCATCAGCCGTGTACGCTCTGGACAGGATGGGATCACCCGCGACAGAAGTAGTGGTAGGAACGACATGGGAAACTCGCGCGTGGAGGTAGTAGTTATGTTTTTTATCTCAGAGAGGAGTGATCTCTCCAATATATAGGCACAGTCGGATACAAGAGGTTCAACGGAAATAAATGCCCATAATGAAGGACTAAAAACGTACGTACTTCAGAGCACTTAAGACAAAACGTTTCAGCTCATATTCATTCTCATTAACGTTTTAGTTACAACCGTTCGTATCCCATTTCTGCGCGACAAAAAGAACACACCGACTCAGCAAGATTACCGCAACCCGCGGTGCGCGCACCCGTTGTAACGAGGCAAGGTGTGGCATGGCGTGGCGAGGCGGCGGAGGGGGAATCCCTATGTGGAGCACCTCTTCTTCCTTCACACCGCCATATACTAGTGGGAGAAGATCTTACCTTATGAGGTGGTGTAAATCTCTCTCAGCTAGCCATGTGGGAATAAACTCCCATCACTTGCCTTGCCGCGAATGGGCCCTTAGGGATTTTCCTAAAATTGTTAGATGGGCCTAAAGCACACCAGATATTTCAACAGATCCAGAGCACAAGTATATCCACCTTCAACGAATGTTGTGCTTTCTCTGAATCGAGTTAAGCTTAAGGAAGGGCTGCGCCAGCAATGGAAGATGTTCCGGATTGAGGAAATAAACACCCGAGCTCAACAAGAGGCGAACAAGTTTCTCCGCTAGTAGATGGAGGAATGCCATGAGCTCTCCTAGGAGATGCTCGACGTCATTACTAGAATGAGACAAATAGTTTAAATTGATGATATGGAGGACCTGCTGGATGACGATGCAGACTCCGTTACCTCCACTGAGTCTATTGAGGAGGATTAGTTTGAACATGTTTTCTATAATTGAGTAGTAATTCGAGTGTTATTTTTCAGATCGGTATTGTACAATTATTATCTAAGTATAAATACTTTATTTTCTTTTGTTATTATTGTCTCCCTATCTTGTTTAATGGCCCTGAACGACCAAGCCCACCAAGCTTTAGATCTCAATCTTATCAAAAAGAAATCGCCTAGCTTCAGAGCTCACTATCACTCCCCACCTCTAGATCTTAGTTTCATCCATCACCTCTCCAGCAACCTTGACCGCGGCTGCACGAACATATCCGACACCCTCGACCGCGGGTACACGAAGCGCTCTGACGCCCTTCCTGGTACCTCCCATTGATCTAAATGGCCTCTGTACGTTAGAAATTTGTGTTCTAAGAGAATAAGGTAGCGTTGTTGGACTCTGTAAGTTAAGAATGTCTAATGTAGAGAACAATCCTAACAAGGTACCTAGATCTTGTAGAGTCATGCCCTCTACCATGCGAGGTATATTGGTGACAATAGATCAATAACATGCATGTATTTATGTGTGTGAACTAATATAAGTTCATTTTAGCATCAGATGTACGAGTTGTAGATAAGTATGACATTCGCTATAGGTTTGGCAATGTTGTCTACATGACTAGATTAAGAAGGAGAAACTTTAGGAGGATAGTCCGAAGATACAAGCCAACAATCCCTTACTACATTTGCACCATGAACAAGAACAACAACTCCAAAGGAAATATAGTAGTTTTCTTATCACAACCAGTAGTTATTTGTTTCTTGCTATTGATGTTCGTACTTACCAGAAGCATAATTTTTCTTCCTTCATATGCAGTACTTTTCATGCCCAGTTCGTCGCATGTTTCTTAGTCCTCACATTCATGAAGATCACGGTGGCAATAAGACCATCGAAGAAGTTCATGTGAAGCATGGAAATAACAGTACTGTCATCTTGACTTCATATTGGTAGACTGTGTTATTCAGAAGAAGATGCAGGAAGGAGGTGTATGTGCCTCCGAGTTAAAGCAAAGGAGGTATATTTGGTCGTGATAGTGCATAAAATCTAAGTCAGTTGTTGTAAAATAGTTAATTAGTTTTTTAGAGATGTATGCGAACTAGATTGGGTGACGAACTTGCATCTGAAACTATATATGTGTATCACTATCGTAGGATATGATTTTCTGTATATTATGAGTTTTCTTTGTTTTTCTATATGTGATCTATATGAAAACAGACTAATTATCAATTTAATTATATTGCTATGCACTAATGCATCCACAGACATATACCAAACCATGTAGTATCTTTGTGCCGTAGTCTCATAGCTTCCACATCATGTCAGCAGTTCCGCCCTACATGGGTCGTGGCGTAAACACATTGTTGCCACAGAAGCGCTAGCTCGGCAGATCACGTAGTCCCGCACCAAAATATCCGTCGCCGTTGCACAATCCCTGACGAAGTTATCCTTGGCGGCTTTATTTTGCCGTGCCAGCGCGAGCGCGGCAAATAAGGCTGTACCTCAACATCTATAAGGGTCAGCGCCCGAGCTCCCTATTGTAGTGAAACTTGAATAGAATTAAGCATCTCTTCGGCCAGTGGGTTAGGTTCTCCCTTGGTAATGGTCTTAGAATTCACTTTTAGACTGACAGGTTGATAGGGGAGGCACCCCTGGCTACCAGATTCCATCGTTTGTTCAATATATGCACAATGCCAAACCTTTTAGTGGCGCAAGATCTTAGCTCCGTCGGTAGGAATATTTTCTTCAGAAGAACGTTTGGCCAGGAAGAAATTTCATTGTGCGATCAGCTTACTCAGGAACTAATAGTGCTTCAGCTCTCATAGGAAGTGGACTCCTTTTACTAGGCCTTGGAACCTTTTGGTTCTTTGTCGGTGGCTTCAATGTATAGGAAACTCATTTTAGGCACTAATCATCCCATTGACAGAACCATTTGGAAAGAAAGCTTGCCCATGAAGATAAGAATTTTCATGTGGCAGCTAACCAGAGGGTTGTTACCTATACATGAATAGATCCTCGAGCGACGGGGCCCCTCCGACGGCAAGAGCTTCCTATGTGGGGAAGTGCAAACTGTGTCCCATCTATTCTTCGGATGTGTGTTGGCATAGTTCTGCTGCAGCGGTGTTAGATCTATACTAGACGTCAACGGGAGCCCAACGCATTTTGCTAAATTGTTTCCTATCTTGCCTTCCCTTTCTGCGAAAGCTAGACATCTTGTTTTGATCTTATTTGCCGCGCAATGTTTGACTTTGTGGCATATTCGAAATAAGTTTACGATTGAGCACACGTTCCCTAACCAACATGTTGATTGTTCTTTCAAATCATGCATATTTTTGCATTGCTGGAGGCCTATGTGCAAGAATAAAGACATCGCTCGTCTCGATGTGCTGTTGGGAATGCGGAAGATTCATTGCGACACCTACTCCCCTCCTCAAGCTCGAAGTAATCTTGTCGTAGCTTAATCTTAATCCTTTGTAGTGTTTTGAACCTGTGCGAGACAAGTGTTGTCTCGCCTTGTGTGAGTGTGTGGTGGCTGGGCCACCCTTAAACTTGTGTTTTGCTGGTACGAACAGGTCCTTTGGACCTTGTGCATTTTGTTGTGCTATACAACATAGATGACACAATGGTTCAAGTTTATTAGAGGCAAGAAAAGTAAAGTGTGCCATCAAGTTCGTGAGAGCTTTAATCACTAGTTTTCTCATAACAAGTTTAATTCGGAAGGTAGATAAAAACATGAATATACTTGGAATAGCAAATGCTAATAGGTAGGTATGGTGGACTCTTTGGAATAACTTGTTTTTATTTGGAGTTGGATGCATGAGTGAAACTCACACTTGGTTATGGAGGCTAGCAAAAGACTGGGAGCGACCAACGAAGAGAGCAATAATGGCCATAATCATGCAAAGCGACAAAACATCATTAATTAACGCATAAAGTGATATTACAAGTCAAAACCTAAAGGATCATAAATTCTATGGTGACTTGGGATAGTCATAACATGGTGTCAGCATGCGCCAAGTCAACCCAAAGAAAGCATCAAAGGAGAATACCACAATACTATGTTTTAATATGCTAAAACAATGCATGATTCTTTCAAGGCACATTAAGAAATCTCAATTGTTTATAACATGTCATGCTACAACAAAAATCACTAAGCATAAAGCCAAAACAATATCAAGCATGATATGACAAAGTATAGGCCACATTCAAAAACAAGCTTCTTTTACCACTTAAGCATGAACTTTTCCTACTCTTTTCCAATCCAAACCAACCTATTTGAAAACTAATGTATGAAAGAGGGGGTCCAACCAATTTATTCAAGCAAACTAACCAAAAACGAAGACGTTCCAAGAACAACACAACTGTGCATGAAACAATAAAAATGAAGTGTTTGAAAGAAATCTTATTGATGAAGAAGGGGATGCCTTGGGCATCCCCAAGCTTTGACGCTTGTAATTCTTGGATATTTCTTGGGGTGACACGGGTGGCATCCCCAAGCTTGAGCTTTAGTCCATTCTTCATCTTATTACATCATTCTCTCCATACACCTGAAATTTTTCCTTCATACAGAACTTCACACAATCTTTATTAGCAATATTAGTGCACTCAAGATAATAAGTCTTTGGGTTCAGTTTCAACACCAATAAAACTTCTATTAAAACAGAAGCTACTGAAGCACTTTCCTTGAAAATCTCAATTCCCCAAAGAGAACCCAAAAAGGAACCAACAAGAAGCAAATGCAAATAATGGCAGAAATCTGTCAAAACAGACCAGCAGGTAAAATCCAATTTTTTCGAAGACCTTCTGTTGCTCAAATCGAAAAGTGTTGAGCTAATGAAAGTTGGATAACAACCTGGGGCAGAAGCACAAAAAATTACAGCTAAAACCGATGTACAGAGATTTTACACGAATTTTTACAGGAAAGCACAAAAATCTGTTTCGGGATAACAACTTTTCCAAGCATTACTTCTCTCTCATTAGATGTTACTCTTGGCACAAAAAGCAAATAAAAAAGATAAGAAGAGGTTATTACTGAAGCAATAACTTTTAAGACTTATCTAAAAAATTTGGGTTATCTCCCAATAAGTACTTTTCTATAACGCCTTTAAGTTAGGATTGATAGTTTGAGAAGATGCTCAGATAAGAAATATGAATTGAAGTAAAAGAGAGCGTCAAGAAGGAAATTCAAAGAACATTTAAGTCTAACCCACTTCCTATGCATAGGAATCTTGTAAAGAAACTAGTCATGAAAGCACAAAGCAACAAGCATAGTAAAGCAAAACAAGTGCAACTTCAAAATTTTCAACATAAAGAGGGGAAATCTAATATTATTGAGATGCATAAAACCATGTTTCCCTCTCTCATAATAACTTTCAGTAGCATCATGAATAAAATTAACAATATAACAATCACGGGAAACATTCTTATCATGAGCCACATGCATAAACAATTATTACTCTCCCTATAAGAATAGTCATTCTTATTAATCATAGTGGGAGCAAATTCAACAAAATAGCTATCATTATTATTCTCATCACCATAATCATCAAATATAGGAGGCATATTGTAATCATAATTAATTTTCTCCTCAATAGTAGGTGGACTGAAAATATCATGTTCATCATTGTAATCATCATATATTGGAGGCATATCATAAGCAATAGAATAGCTATCTTCCAAAGCTGGGGAACTAAAAAGATCATTTTCATAAAAACTAGCTTCCCCAGGCTTAGACTTTTCCATAGCATTAGCAATAATGGTGTCCAAAGAATTCATACTAACAACATTGCTATTAGCATGCAAATAAAGTTCCATAGGTTTTTTAATTTTCTGTTCAAACACTTCATGTCCTAACTCAAGATAAATACTATAAATCTCTCTATTTTTTTGTTGTTCTCCATTAAGCCTAACTAGTGAAAACAAGAAACAAAAAGAAAAAATTGCAGAATCTAAAGGAAATAACTTCGAGCACTCACACCAGAGGATGTGAGTAACTTTTACCTTACCTCCCCGGCAATAGCGCTAGAAAATAGCTTGATGTCTACGCACTTCTATTCTTGTAGACAGTTGTTGGGCCTCCAAGTGCAGAGGTTTGTAGAACAACAGCAAGTTTTCCCTTAAATGGATAACCCAAGGTTTATCGAACTCATGGGAGGAAGTGGTCAAAGGTATCCCCTCTCAAGCAACCCTGCAATCAAGATATAAGAAATCTCTTGTGTCCCCAACACACCCAATACACTTGTCAGGTGTATAGGTGCACTAGTTCGGCGAAGAGATAGTGAAATACAAGTGGTATAGATATAAGACAACAGTGCCAGAAAATAGCTTGATGGCATGGAAGAGACTAAAGGCAAACTAAAATAAAGATGGCAGCAAGCAAACATGTAACAGATCTAGTTGCAAACGGTGTTTCAATGCTTAGAAACAAGGCCTAGGGATCATACTTCCACTAGTTAACACTCTCATATAAATATCTTATCTTTATGATACTACTCTTAACTACTCTCTGGTTGGACACTCTAATCCATGGTAGGGCTATAACAACACTCCTCAAAGTTCGCTTTCCCCATCTAGATAACCCCACACTAAATATAACTCATAACAAGTATTTGTAATCTCTAGCTAAGTGCCACCATGGTGTGCACGTTGTCACTTTCACACACACGGGGAGAGCAGAGATCTATTAAAGCACTTGAGTAGCAAGGTAGATCTACTTGATTACAAAGCTCATGATCACAATATGATCATGCATAGAGAGAGAGATGAACTCATAGCTACCGGTAGAGCCCTTAGCCTCGAGGAAGAACTACTCCCTCCTCATTATGGGAATCAGCAACAGTGATGGAGATGGTGGTGGAGATCGATGGAAATGGCTCTAGGCGCACTTCTCCGTCCCGGCAGGGTGCCGGAACGGAGACTTTCTGTCCCCCGAATCTCCCCTTCGATGGCGGCAGCGCTGCGGAACTTTTCGTGGCTGGAGGCTCGTGGAGTGCCAGGGGGCCCATACCACCCCTGGCGCGGCTTGGCCTGGCCCGCGCCACCAGGTGGTGTGGCCAGCCCCTGGCCCCTATCCGTCTCGTCTTCTGGCTCTGTGAGTCTTCCGGTAAAATATCGACTTTGGCTTTTGTCTGGTCCAATTCCGAGAATATTCATTTTCTGGCTTTTCTGGAACCAAAAGAAGAAGAAAACTGGCAACTCGCACTGTGGCATCTTGTTAATAGGTTAGTCCTAGAAAGTGTATAAAAATACCCCAAAGTATGGACAAAACATAAAAAAGTTGATATAAAACAAGCATGGAACATCAAAAATTATAGATACGTTTGCAACGTATCAAGCAGTAGCAGGACTGGTATGCAAGACCAGTTGCCTACTGCCCTCTGATCCGGCAGCGGGAGACCCGGAAGTGGTTCCCTTGGCTAGCCCGGCAGTCTTCTTGAGCTTGCCGGATGATCTAGAACCCTGGAGAAGATCCGAGGCGGCTGGTCCGGATGGTGCCTGAGAAGCTGGCTGGAAGATGTCCGCAATGGACACCATAGATCCGGAGGCGGCAAATGGAGCTTTCCTTTTTGGAGGCATGGTGGGGGCTGATGTTGCTGCTGGCTTTGGTGCCGAGGTTGGTGCTGGAGCTTATGCTGCTGTTGTTGATGCTGGTACTGGTGCTGTTGGTGTCGCTGGTGCTGCTGGTGCTGGTGTCACTATTGCTGCTGGTGCCACTGGTACAGGTGCTGCATGTTCAAAAGGAACTGGGGTTGAAGAGTCTCTTTGTTAGGGCAGTGCCGATGAGACTGGCACCTCAGAACTGGGCGGTGGCGTCGAAGAGGAGGAGCTAGGGTGATCCGGCATAACCGTATCCTGGGCTGCCCCACTACCCCCACGCCAACATTTCCCTCCTCGTGACGAGAAGGGCTCCGATCAGGCGCAACCACGGAGCCCTCTTGAATAGGACTGAGCGGGCGAGCATCATCGTCGCAGGGGGAGAAGGACTACCCCGGATCGGAGAGGCAATGCCGGAGCCTCTTTGTGGAATGACCCTAGGAGCTCTGGAAAATAGAAGAGCAGCGAGTCAAGAAGAGAAAGAAAGAACAAATAAGAGGCAAAGGCAAAGGTAGAAATGGAAAGACCCAAGAGCAAACACAGAAAGACTTACTCATCCGAGGTTGGAGGAGCCCGAGGTTTGGGTGCCCTCTGGACCGTGCTCTTCGCCGCTGGCTTGGCCGGAGCTTTCACCCCGGACTTCTTCTGCCTTTTCTTGGGCGGAGGCGCCTCCAAAGCTGCGACCGAGGTATCCACGCGCTTTTGGGAGGGAGCAGGAACCGGACCACTCGTAGCAAGGGGGGCAACCTCGTGGACCTGACCGGCCGGGTTAGCTAATGATTCGAACATAACCGGGAATGCGTAAGAGATGGGCAGCGCGTCAAGTACCTCAAGAACCTCAACATCCGAGTTATCGTCATCTGGCCAATCCCTTAGAAAAGAGGCCTTACCAGAGGTGCGTTTGACGGTGTCTAGAGTGGGCAAAAAGCTCTCCGGATCAGGCTCCACCTCGTCCGCCTCGGCACGATCCGGCACCCACTTGCTCGCCAGCTCCTGGCCATCTTCCAGTGGCTGCTGGAGAAATCGCTGAGAATAAAGCAGCACTAGTTAAGATAAGAAAGTTGTCCGACATATCAAGAATGCCCGGAAAACCATAAGAGAGAAATTTACCTTTGGAGGTGGGTTGTCCCGGGTATAGGGCGCAAGCCCCCATTCCCAAGCCTCGGAGAATTCCTTCTCCATGTTGAAAATGGCCTTAACCCGGCGGTATACCGCCGAGTTATCGAGCTCGAAGGAGGAAGTCCGGTGGGGATCGATGGGGCCTGTAGCACCCCGATAAAATCACTACTAGAAAATCGTGTGTTGTTTTTATTTTTGTGCATCATCATGACCACATGCTCATGTCATCATGCCACATTGCATTTGAGCATCGTCATATCATCATGCATTTGTTTGCCTAAAACTACTTTCCAAAAGCCTATCTCTGTTTTCTAAATACCCTCTCTCTATTTCAATGTAAATCCGGTCCTTCCAGATATTTTGTTTTGTCTAAAAACTGTTTGCGAAAGGTTTTATAAAATAAAAATGAAACAAAACATTTTTTTTATTAGGGGAGGCAGCCGGCCAGGCCCAAAAGCCCAGCCAGCCAGCCTACCAACCCAAGCAGCCAAACCCTAGTTGCCTAACCACACCCGCCGCATGCCGCCACCAGTGCCGCACTCGCAAGCGACCCCGCGCTCCCGCGTGGCCCCACCACCCCGACGCGGCGTGATCCTAGTGGCCCACCAAACGCGTCGCCCTGCCCCGACTCGGTCAACCTCATCGACCGCCCTTGCTCCTGCCGCGATCCCCACCTACCCCGTCTCCTACCTGGCCTCCCTCTCGATCGTGCGCCGCCACGCTTGCTGATGTCTATGCACTTCTATTCTTGTAGACAGTTGTTGGTCCTCCAAGTGTAGAGGTTTGTAGAACAGCAGCAAGTTTTCCCTTAAGTGGATCACCCAAGGTTTATTGAACTCAGGGAGGAAGTGGTCAAAGGTATCCCCTCTCAAGCAACCCTGGAATCAAGATACAAGAAGTCTCTTGTGTCCCCAACACACCCAATACACTTGTCAGGTGTATAGGTGCACTAGTTCGGCGAAGAGATAGTGAAATACAAGTGGTATCGATAATTATAAGTGGCAACGGTGATAGAAAATAACTTGATGGCGTGGAAGAGACTAAAGGCAAACTGAAATAAAGAAGGAAGCAAGCAAACATGTAACAGATCTAGTAGCAAACGGTGTTTCAGTGCTTAGAAACAAGGCCTATGGATCATACTTTCACTAGTGAACACTCTCATATAAATATATTCTTCTTTATGATACTACGCTGAACTACTCTCCGGTTGAACACTCTAATCATTGGTAGGGCTATAACAACACACCTCAAAGTAAGCCTTTCCCATCTAGATAACCCCACACTGCCACCTCGAGTACTAGATGAGTCTAACAAACACCACAATTTCATAAAGGCATCCAACTCCAAATATAACTCATAACAAGTATTTGTAATCTCTAGCCTAAGTGCCACCATGGTGTGCACGCTGTCACTTTCACACACATGGGGAGAGCAGAGATCTATTAAAGCACTTGAGTAGCAAGGTAGATCTATAGATTACAAGCTCATGATCTCAATAAGATGATGCATGGAGAGAGAGATGAACACATAGCTACCGGTAGAACCCTTAGCCTCGAGAGAGAACTACTCCCTCCTCATCATGGGAATCAGCAATGGTGATGGAGATGGCGGTGGAGATCGATGGAGATGGCTCCGGGGGCACTTCCCCGTCCCGGCAGGGTGCCGGAATAGAGACTTTCTGTCCCCCGAATCTCCCCTTCGGTGGCGGCGGCACTGCGGAACTTTTCGTGGATTTCTGATTGACGATCTAGGGTTTATGCATCGGGAGGCTTCTTATAGGCGAAGAGGCAAGGTCGATGGAGTGCCAGGAGGCCCACACCACCTGGTGGCACGGCCAGGGCTAGCCCGCGCCACCATATGGTGTGGCCAGGCCCTGGCCCTCCTCCGTCTCTGCTTCTGGCTCCGTGAGTCTTCTGGTAAAATAGGAACTTTGGCTTTTGTCCCATCCAATTCCGAGAATATTGATTTTCTGACTTTCCTAGAACCAAAAACAGCAGAAAACAAGCAATTGGCATTGTGGCTCTTGTTAATATGTTAGTTTGTCGTGGTGGTGTCATGGCAGATGCCATGGATAGGCTAAAGGTGGGGACTAATACACGCTAGGGGAATCCAGAGAGGGATAGTGGAGTGATTCTCCACACAGAAGTTTGTATTGCCTTCCTTCCAAGATTACAAGTGCTCCTTGGGCTGTATTGGCGAGAGGAGGAAGAAGGATCTCTCTTACCCTCACCCACAGATCGCACCTAAAACCTTAGCCCAATCAGAATAGAAGAAAACCCAACCCCCTCTACTGAAACCCTAGCCCCCCTTATATAGAGGGGGCTTGGTCTCTGCCTAGGGCATACGTGGAGGCATATTCCTAAGAATATGCCTCCTCTCAAAGTGGTAACCCGGCCGGGGTGCTTTTCCCCCGCGTCACACATGCTTTAGCTACGTGAGCCTCTGCGGCGCCCGCGTCAGCCGACACGGGCATCGTCACCCTTGTCGGCCATGACCCGGTGGTCCTGCCCTTGCCTGCTTTGCTCATGCAGAGCGTACTGGGCCTTCTTTTTGACCAGCGAGATTTCTTCCTTCTCCCAGAAGCTAAACGGGACCCGGATCAGGGTAGATCCGGCTATACCTGTTCCTGCATACAAGTTAGACAAGCACTTCTGACTTACTCCTTAAGTCGGCTGAGATAATGTTAGGCGACCCCCCTGGTCCGGGTTACTCCGTGATCTGGCCTGCCTTGAGGTGACCTGGCCAGCATCCGCTTTGACCTTGCCGAACCTCGGCTAACTCGGCTTTATACCCCGGAGTGACCCTACCCGGGGGTATCCCCCCAACATTAGTCCCCGAAGCTGGTGCGGTCTTAGCTGCCTTGGCCGCTAAGGCCACATCAGGTTCATTTATGTTCGAGCCTTGGACGTTATTTCCGAGTTAGCTCTTTATCTCGGATTATATGGATTTACGTTCCCTTCACATGTTCCAAGTTTTCACTTGCCGGCCGGGTTACCACTTCGACCGATCTCATGGTTTTACTTTCCCTCTGCACATTCTAAGTTTTTACTTGCTGTCCGGGTTATCATGGTTCGATCCGGGCCTTGTTTCCTTCTTTCATACGCCAACCCACGTGGAGGCTAATCATTACGTTGTCTTATTTTAAGGGCCTGCACAGTAACCGCTGCAGTAATTGTCAGTTATCACTGTGCGAGGGTCACGTCACGCCCGCCTCCTCGTTTACCGCATCAGTGCGTGATGTCACGGGATCGCCTCTGCCCTGTGGACCTCCGTGTGGATCCTCACGGATTGGCTGAGGCAGGTGATACACGGCCACACCATGTGGCTCATTTGCAGGGTGCGATCCCACTCACCCCTTTAGGGAGTGGTTAAATAGCGGAGGGGCGCACCCCTTAGGATTTTTTCCTCTTCTGCGCCCCTCTGCCCGTTGCTCTTCTTCTTCGTCTTCCTCGCGACCGCGCCGCCGCCAGTGCTCCTAGCAGCAGTGTCGCCGCCGCACTTTTCCCCGTGCCTCTGCGTCGCGGCCACCGCTGCGCAACTCCCTCGCCACGGGTCCTCGCCAATCCAGGCCTCTAACCCCCGCCGCCGCTAGCGCCAGCGACGGTAGCGAGTACGAGATGACGGAGGAGGAGCTCGTCGTCGCCGAGCAAGAAATGGAGGAGGACACCGCTGCGGTGGACCGTGGCGCGTGGGCCGGGTCTTGGGTCTGTCAAGATGACCTTGACTGGCTTTACCGGACCAGACGCATCCCTGCCGGCGTCGTCGCTCGTCTCCCCTCCGCCGAACTGGCCCCCTCACCCAATCCGGGTGAGTTCGTCGTGTTCTTGTCCCACTTCTAATGGGGGTTCGGCTTGCCGGTGAGTGACTTCTTCCGGGATTGGCTTAGCACCTACAAGCTGCAGCCGCACCACCTTCCAGCCAACGCTATCACTTCTCTCTCTGCTTTTGCTTCTATGATCGAAGGCTACACCGGACTGTGGCCCACGAAGGAGTTGTGGATCCGGTTTTTCGTCCTTCGTCGTAACGGCATCCCCAACATCCAAGTTGAGTCGGAGGACAAGCAGCTCACCCAATTCGGAGCTGCGTCCATCTCACCCCGGAGGACTTCCATTTTCCCCAGGGTCATCGGGCTTGACTCCTGCAAAGGATGGGCCCAGACCTTCTTCTATGTCCGGAATACGGGCTATGAAGATTTGATTCGGTTGCTCCCCTATACTCCGGGTCCACCTAACCTGGAATTTTGGGAGGAGATCTCCAAGAAGCCCACGGCCTTGGCCAACCAGGTTAACAAGAGGTTCGCGGAACTGAAGAAGCTCGGATTGTGCAACGAGGATGCTATGATCACGTTCGTGCGCAACCGAATCTCTCCCCTCCAGAAGCGCACCCACAAGGTGTGCCACATGAGTTTCGGCCGCGACCCCAACCGGACCTCCTCCTTCGAGCTGAGCAACACGGAGATTTATCGCCGGGTTAAGGCTCTCTTCACCACCCATAAGGATTTCTCCGCCGAGTGGACATGGGGAATTGAGCACTTTTGTCGTGACAGGCTCCCTCCCGCGGTAAGCTTCGCGGGGCAAAGTTACTTTGGATTAAATATATGTCGGTTTCTGTTGTATTTTTTGACTCTATTCTTCATTCTTTTTCTCAGCTATTCCTTCAGCCAACCCTTGAGGACGGCACAGATCCGACCCTTAAGTGGGCGCCGGACCGAGAGACCCCGGATGAGGAGGAGCCGGACCAGGAGATGTTTCTCCCTATGACCGACGCTACAAAATGACCCACCGGTAAATTCTCTTCTATTAGAGACTGGCCCGATGATGAGGATGACTCAGATGTCGATGTGATTGAACATGTTGAGGCTGTCCCTCTTTCTTTTGCCTTTCCGGCATCAGCTAACCCCAGTGGGCATATCCACGAGGATCCTCCGCTTGCTACAGGCGAACCGGTTCCGGTGGCGCCGAAGAAGAGGCGCGGAGCCGCACCAAGTTCCTCCTCCGGACCTTCTCAGCCCGCAAAAAGGCGAAAGAAGGCCGGAGACAAAACTGGCTCCAAGCCGGTAGGCAAAGCCCCGGCACGAAGGGCTCGGAAACCCAAGGAGGCCCAAACCTCGGATGCATAAGTCATTTTTCCTTGCGTAACTCACTTTTCCTTGCATTGTTGTAATTTCTTTTCTGACATTATTCTCTTTTGCAGGGCTCCGGTGGAGGTCCCTCAGAGCGGATCTAGCATCTCCTCACCGCTCCGACCTAGCCCTTCTCCCCTCATGACGACGAGTCACGTCCGCTGAGCCCTATTCCAGTGGGTTCCGCGGCTGCTCCGGGTTCCGCATTACCTCATCAAGAGGAGCGCAACCTCGGAGCGGGAGAGGCCGGCCCAGCCGAGGTGACGACGTCCACAACTTCGGCATCGCCACAACCAGCAGCCACCGAGACTACCTCGACACCAGCACCGACCCCAGCACCAGCAACAGCTCCAGTACTAGTGACCGAACCAGCACCAGCACCCGTTCCGGTACCAAGAAAATCAACAACCGCACCAAGTCCAGCTACAAGAGCTCCAGCGCCAAGTTCTTCCGCCTCGTCCGAGTCATCTCAACCTCGGCGAGGAACTACCCCAGCAGCTCCTAAGGGGAAATCCGCTGCTGTTACTTCTTCCCAGCAAGCCAAGGGCAAAAAGGCTCCGGATTCTACCAAGTCACCATTCGTCGAGGCTGGGCAACGAACCCTAGCGTCAATGCTTCCCAAGAAAGCTCCAGCAGCGAAGGATGCCCCTGCCGAGCCAACTGATGCGCAACAAATGGTTCTGCATACTAGCCCAGCCCTTGCCTTGGTTGAGAGGAAAGAAGCGCATGCGAAGGGCTTGGTGGCACCCCATATGCTCACCGGTGAGCGGTACCCTCCGAGCCTGATTGAGTTCGTCATGAACTGGAACAAGGCGGAGTTCGTCCACAACGACGATCTCCCGGAGAAGTTCGGCCCCGCTGAATTCTCCGTCCAGATGAACACAGCCGCTAAGGCAATTAACCTCGCGGGGCGGATGATGGAGGTATGTCGGTTCTCCTTTACATGCTGTAGATAATAACCATTAGTCCCCGAGCCTCCGGGGGAGTAATTTTTTACTCGGCCGGATGCTCATTAGAAAACTAACGTAGTTCCATGAGAACTTCGAATATGCATACACCTAGAGCCGGGTTAAGTTCCACTTGGCCCGGATCTTGTACACTTCGAATATGCACACACCTAGAGCCGGGTTAAGTTCCACTTGGCCCGGATCTTGTACATTTCGAATATGCACACACCTAGAGTGGGTTAAGTTCCACTTGGCCCGGATCTTGTACGCTTCGAATATGCACATACCTAGAGCCGGGTTAAGTTCCACTTGGCCCGGATCTTGTACGCTTCGAATATGCACACACCTAGAGCCGGGTTAAGTTCCACTTGGCCCGGATCTTGTACACTTCGAATATGCACATACCTAGAGCCGGGTTAAGTTCCATTTGGCCCGGATCTTGTACGCTTCGAATATGAACACACCTAGAGCCGGGTTAAGTTCCACTTGGCCTGGATCTTGTACACTTTGAATATGCACACACCTAGAGCCGGGTTAAGTTCCACTTGGCCTAGATCTTGTACATTTCGAATATGCACACACCTAGAGCCGGGTTAAGTTCCACTTGGCCCGGATCTTGTACATTTCGAATATGCACACACCTAGAGCCGGGTTAAGTTCCACTTGGCCCAGATCTTGTACACTTCGAATATGCACACACCTAGAGCCGGGTTAAGTTCCACTTGGCCCGGATTTTGTACACTTCGAATATGCACCAAGCTAATTTATGCTCCTGTACTTTTTTTAGGTGACCACCAATCGCCGGAGTGCTGAATTCCAACGCCTGCTGGATACCCACAAGATGCTACGCGCAAAGCACGTTGCACTTATCGCGGAACATGAGAAAAGGGGTAAGTTTATCCCTTGGCGCTTTTCCGTTTTTCTTCATCTTCTTCTGCCGAACTAATCTCATCATTCGGTTTATGCAGCTGGGGTGGAGGCTAAGAACAAGATCATGCGGAAGAACTTGGAGCAAATCAAGGGTATGTCCTTTTTGTCCGACCTTGTAGTGTTTTCCATTTCCGTTTCTCCTTGGCTCGGCAAACATTCATTCCTCGGCTCTGCCGGGTCAACATACTATTTCAGCATCGCTTGAGGATAGTGTGCCCGTGCCTGATATGATGCTGCATTTTCTCGAACAAGCAGGGCAGCATCAAGCCGAGCTGAAGAAAAAAGATGATGAGCTCACTCTCCTTCAGACCAAGGACAATGAGATTGCCAGGCTCAAGGCTAAGATGGAGAAGATGAAGGCCCAGCACCAAACCGAGCTCCAAAAGGTTGCCTAGAACTTCAAAGAAGAGCGCGAGCGCCTTACTCTCCAGATCTCCAAGGACCAGGACCTAATCAAAGAATCCGACATCGAGCTTGGATCGGCAAACGCTGAGCTTGAGCATCTTCGCAAGAGACGCGATGACTGCATCAAGGAGTTGACCCGGATCCTCAGCCATATATCACGTAAGCTCTTTCCGACATATTTTTCCGGGTTACTTCATATGTCTTTTCTTTACCTTCTTCCCTTGTCTTGCTTCTAGGCAAATTTCCTGAGAGCACCACTATTGAAAGCACAGCAGTTGCAGATTTTCACCGAGCGAGGGGTACTCCTGCCGCTCCTGATGGTGAGGAGGTTCCTTACAACATGGAGGACCTATTGGTCAGCTTGTCATCTCGCGTGGAACTCATCAAAAATTATGGA
Organism: Avena sativa; assembly: GCA_916181665.1. NCBI lineage: Eukaryota > Viridiplantae > Streptophyta > Magnoliopsida > Poales > Poaceae > Avena > Avena sativa. The sequence continues at coordinate 524,398,097 of OV702279.1, forward strand.
AAGGATATCCTCGACGCTGCAGTTCGCATCTTCAACATGTTCTGGCCCGGAGAAGATAGACCGGAGACCACCGCGATTCTCGTCGAGAAGCTAATGGAGACTGAGACCCAGCTCGATCTTTGGAGAGAGTCCGCTGGGCGTGCCGCAGCTGATACTATCCTTCACCACATACTCACATGGTATGAGAAGATCGACCTCAGCCTCCTTACACGCCTGCGCACCGGATCCAGATGGACTAATGACCCGGAGTGGGTAGCTCGGCGCCAGGCTTGCGCCTACAGCCTCATCGAATACTCTCCTATCCATGAATGGGTTGAAGGACCGAGCTTCCTGGAATCCGCTGGGGACGAGAACGCTGAAGACGGGTCGGATGAGGACGAAGAAGGCGATGCCTCAGATATTGAAGATAGCAAAGACGACGCTGAACTTCCTCCTCCTGCTGCTCCTTAGGTCAAAAAACTTGAAAATTTATCAGATCCCCGGTATGCCGGGCGGAACTGTATCCCGTGTATATGTGATATTTTGCTACTAAGTTCTTATGCCGGGTTAACTTGGGCGTAGTCCCCGAGTTTCTTTTTCTTGTTCGTCCAATCTTTTGGCTCGGATCGTGTCTACCTTGATTCGGTTTTATAACTTACGAATCCGAGCTTCAAAAATTGTCTTAACAATACTAAGAAACCTTTAGACATAGCTCAAAAAATAAAGCTGCATAATAACTTGAAAATAAATATAGGGTTAGTCCGAAAAACAAACGTTAGCTCGAATAAATTCATTTCCTTAGTCTCTTTTCATGTGCTACGCAATTCCAAACTTGTTCTCTTGCTTGCCATGAAGCCAATTCTTGTTGGACAGCAGCAAGTCGAAGAGTTGGGTTTTTGGTGCTCAAACATTACTAATATGAGTTAAGTAGAACAACTTATTCTAGCTAACGCACAAGAGTCAACAACAAAAGTTATTAAGGCAGTCCCCGAGTTACCGCTCGAGGTGCTACCATGTCATTGATAAGCTCATTGCCGACATACATACCAACATATGAGACGACTCGGATACATACTTCTTAGCTAAGTGTAGAAAGGACGAAGTAGTGCTACATTCCATGGTCGCTTAGATTCCTCTCCGGACCTGTCCGCCTTGTTCCTTTCCTGTGGCTTTGCATCTATAAGATAATAAGAATCATTGTGCAATGCTTTGCTCACGATGAATGGCCCTTCCCATGGGGAGGATAATTTATGCATGCCAGTAGTACGTTGTACCAACCGGAGCACCAGATCGCCTTCCCGAAAGAATCGGGGGCACACTTTCCGGCTATGATAGCGTCGGAGATTTTGCTGATATATGGCGGATCTGGACAGTGCCAGTTCTCTCGCTTCTTCTAGCAGATCAACATCATTTTGCCGGGCTTCTTGCACTTTGGCTTCTGTGTATTGGGTGACCCTAGGCGAATCATGCTCTATGTCAGCTGGTAATACAGCTTCTGCCCCATATACCAGAAAGAACGGCGTATAGCCTGTTGATCGATTTGGAGTTGTTCTTAAACTCCACAGTACCGCTGGTAGTTCTTCTATCCAGCACCCCGCTGATCTTTGCAGTGGCTCAATAAGCCGGGGTTTTATCCCGGATAGCACTAATCCGTTGGATCTTTCCACTTGTCCGTTTGATGCAGGGTGGGCTACCGAGGCTACGTCTAGTCGGATCCTCTTATCCCGGCAGAAACACGCAAACGCTCCTTCCGCAAAATTTGTGCCATTATCAGTTATGATACCGTGTGGGTAACCGTACCTCAGGATTATATCTTTGAGAAACGTTACGGCGGTAGCCCCATCACATTTCCTAATAGGCTTTACTTCGATCCACTTCATAAATTTATCCACCATGACCAAAATGTGAATCATGTTTCCCCTTGCTGGTTTAAACGGACCGACCATATCCAAGCACCATACGGCAAATGGCCATGTGATTGGTATGGTCTTGAGTTCCGACATTGGCATATGTGTCTTGGTAGCGTACCTCTGACAACCATTACATTTTCTCACCAGATCTTCTGCTTGCTCTAAGGCACTTGGCCAATAGAATCCACGTCGGAAAGCTTTTGCCACCAAGGCTCGGGACGAGGCATGATGTCCACATTCCCCTTGGTGTATATCTCGGAGAATGTCAAGCCCTTCTTCCGGGTCGACGCATCGCTGGAGGACATTGGTTACACTCCGTTTGTACAGCTCGGAATTGATAACGTGTATGCTTTTGCTCTCCTCTGAGTTTGCCGGGCTAACACCTCCTCAGTGGGTAACGTTCCATCTTTCAGGAATTGAAATATAGGCAGTGCCCAAGCTGGTATTGCTCGTGCAGGGAACACATCCTCATCAATTTCCATCTGATCCACCGACATAACTTCAGCCGGATCACGCTGAGCAGTCCCCGGGTCCGGCGAGGTAGTCCCCGGGTTTGCTGAGGCAGTCCCCGGGTTTGCTGATGCAGTCCCCAGGTTTCGTACACTACCTCCCATGTCAATGTCCATGGGCTCAACTCTGGATTCTGTATCTTCCGGGACATAGATCGAGTCGGTTCCTGGGGACGGCCTGATAGATGGTTTTTTGAGGTGTTCCAATGCTACACCCGGTGGAATTGCCTGTCGGGTTGATCCGAGCTTCGATAGCATGTCAGTAGCCTCATTTTCCACCCGGGGTACATGGTGAAATTCACACCCTTCAAAGTAACCAGATATCTTCTGTACATGAAATCGGTATAGTGCCATGTTTGGATCCAGGGCGTCCCACACTTCAGATACTTGCTGCACCACCAAATCCGAGTCGCCAAAGCATATGATCCGACATTGTTTGATGCCGTGAAATGGATCTGCGACATTGTTTGATGCCAATCTCTTTTGCCACCTTGAGCCCATGCACAAGTGCTTCATACTCTGCGACATTGTTTGATGCCGCAAAATGGATCTGCAATACGTATTTCAGCTGGTCCTTCTTTGGCGAGGTAAGCACAACCCCGGCGCCTAATCCGGTTTTGGTTTTCGACCCATCAAAGTGCATCCTCCAGTAGTTCGGATCCGGTGGTGGTGGTTCGTATTGTACCTCGGCCCAATCTACAAAAAAGTCCGCCATAGCCTGAGACTTGATTGCTTCTCTTCTGTCATATTGGGGCGCATAAGGAGCTAGCTCAATTGCCCATTTTGCAATTCTGCCACTCGCATCCTTGTTACCCATTATCTCGGATATGGGAGCCTCACATATTACTTTGATGGGGTGCTCCTCAAAGTAATGCTTTAGCTTCTTTGCCGCCATATAAACACCATATGCCACCTTTTGAAAGTGCGGGTAGTTCTGTTTTGAGGCAGATAATACCTCGCTCAAGTAATACACTGGCCTCTGCACCGACTTACCCTCTTCATTGCGCTCTACTACAATCACTGCACTTACAACCCGGTTGGTTGCGGCTATGTAGAGCAACATTAGCTCCTTTGATAATGGAGAGGCTAACACTGGGGCAGTGGCCAACATCTTTTTAGGTGGGCAAAGGCTTCATCGGCCTGTGGCGTCCAAACGAACTTATCCGACTTTTTCATGAGTTGGTAGAGAGGCAATGCCTTTTCTCCCAACCGACATACAAACCGACTCAACGATGCTAGGCACCCAGTGAACTTCTGGACATCGTTAAGACACTTCGGCAGCTCCATTAGTTCAATGGCCCGGATCTTAGTTGGATTGACTTCGATACCTCGGCTAGAGACGAGAAATCCGAGTAATTTCCCAGCCGGGACACCGAAGGTACATTTTTCTGGGTTAAGCTTCATTCGGAACCTTCTTAAGTTCGCGAATGTCTGCCTGATGTCGTCAAGGAGCGTTTTGCTTTCCTTGGTCTTGATAACCACATCATCCACATATACTTGTACGTTTTGACCTATTTGGTCGTGCAAACATTTTTGCATACATCTTTGGTACGTTGCGCATGCATTACATAAACCAAACAACATAGTGCAATAGCAATAAGCCCCGTACGGGGTGATAAATGTGGTCTTTATTTGATCATCCGGATTCAGAGGTATCTGGTGGAAACCATAATATGCATCAATGAATGACAACAGTTCACATCCCGTGGTTGAGTCTATGACCTGATCTATCCTCGGCAGTGGAAATGGATCTTTTGGACACGCCTTGTTCAGGTTCGTGCAATCGATACACATACGCCAAACTACTGCCACGTTCAAATCATCCTTCTTCTTTTCTACCAGCACCGGATTAGAGAGCCAATCCGGATATAGTACTTCCATGATAAATCCTGCTGCTAGCAACCGAGCTATTTCGTCTCCAATGACTTTTCTCCTATCCTCGGCGAAGCGGCGGAGAGGTTGCTTCACCGGCCTTGCTCCGGGTCTTACGTTCAAAGAGTGCTCGGCCAACTCCCTCGGAACACCTTGCAAGTCCTGTGTGGACCAAGCAAAAATATCCCGATTCTCATGGACGAAGCTGACGAGCTCGCTTTCCTATTTATCAGTTAACCCGACACCAATTGTTACGGTGCGCTCCGGGAACATGTCATCAACTGGAACCTTCTTGGTATCTTTCGCGGCTTGGAAAAAGATAGATCCATGCGGGTTACTCAGCACCGACATATACTGTTGCGCGGACTGAGCCAAAGCTGCCACCTCTTGAATTTTCCTTTTCTCCTGCGCGATCACAAGTGAGTCGGCTAAGTTAGACCCGGCTGAGGCACACTCAATGGAACGTCAGAAATCTCCTGCAATGGTAATCACTCCATTTGGCCCATGCAACTTCATCTTCAGATAACTGATGTGGCAGCTTGCCATGAACTTGTTCAATGCTGGCCTTCCGAGTAACGCGTGATACGCACTTTCCAAGTTCACCACCTCAAACTCCAGATTCTCAGTTCGGCAATTGTCTCTCGTGCCGAACAATACGTCGACCCGGACTTTGCCTATGGGCTCACAAGAAATGCCTGGTACAATACCATGGAAAGTTGTCCTTGTAGCCTGGAGCATGTTCTCCGAGATACCCAACTTGCGCATTGTATCCGCATACATAATGTTGATGCTACTACCATTGTCAATCAGTACCTTGGAGAACCTCACATTGATGTTAGGACCAATGAATGTCAGGTCCAGCACTAACGCATACGAACCAGGGCTTGGCATAAGCTTGGGATGATCCTTTATGCTCCAGGTGATTTCCTGGTCCGACCAAGGCATGTACCTCGTCACTGCCGGCATCACTGCATTCACCTCCATATGCCTACGCTGCAGGCTTTTTCTATCAATTTCCTTAGTGGTGAACACGCAATAGCTCTGATGGTGCTCCATGTACTCATTACTCCCCTCATTTCCGGGGTACCTATGATCCGGCTGATGTTGGTTTTCCACTTGATGCACCGCATCCCTTCTCTCAATGTTATCATACCTCGGCGGAGGGGGAGGCAACATTAGCTGTTACGTGTTCGCTCCGGAGAGCAGTTGCTGCTGAGGTAACTCCTGCCGAGGCTGATCATTCCGGGGTGCCTGAGCATTCCCCGAGCCACCTTGTTCAATCTTGCGCATCCACTCACATTGCCTCGTCGTATGACCCGCTGGATTACTCGGATTTGGTGTGTGAAACTTACACGGCTGGTCCAACATCGACTCATAGGTATACCTCAGACGGTCTTTCTTTTCTTGCCACTGTCTCTTTTGCTCCGGCGTCCACGTTTTCTTGCCATCATTTCTTGGAGTCCATTGCCCTCTAGTTTTCTGGTGCTGATTGCTCCCTGCTCCGGGTTGATCTTGATTCACAGCCACAACTTGTTGCGAACCGTAGCGATGATCCGGTCTATCGTCTCTTCTTTTTCCTATGTAGTCATTCCTCCGAGAAGACCTGGCTCCATCCCTCTGATAGTATTCCTCGTTCGACTCGTTTGACGCGAGCCTAGGTTGAGTCGGATTGCCCAAAGCATATGAATCGGCAATCCGGATCATCTCTGCCAACGTAGTTGGAATTTTCCTTTGCAACTTCATCCACAACTCGCTGCCATATCTGCACCCTTCCACAAACCACGCTATGGCCTATGACTCTATGACACCCTCACACGAGTTTCTCACAGTACACCACCGGGTCAAGAATTCACGGTCTGTCTCATTAGGTCTTTGCTTACACATTGTTAGGGTCTGCGGCCTATTTGGCCTCTGATATGTACTTGAGAAATTGCTAATAAACATTTCCTCAAAATCTATCCAGCAGTTGATGCTTCCTGGTGGTAAATTGTTCAGCCATACTCTTGCCGGCCCTTCCAACATCTGGGGTACGTATCGTACAGCCCATCTCAAGTTGCCAGTGGCAATTTTCAGAGCTGTAGCATAGTTTATCAGCCAATCCTCCGGCTTGGTACTGCCGTCATACGTCTTCGTGCCCCTGGGCAGCTGGAAGTTGGGTACCGGTGGCTCCTTCATGATCCGGGGTCCAAAGCACGCTGGACCCGGTGGACCTTGACATTCAATCTGTTCCGACCTATACAGGCGATCCAGTTTCAACCTGGCATCATCCGGCATCAAATCCCTGCTCCCCAATCTTGACCCTATCACATGGTAGTCCGGTCTTGGGTACCCCGCGTTCACCATCTCCGAATCACCGTCGTTGTACCGGTTTTGCTCTTGTGGCGCACCTCTCTGTTGCATACCTCGGCCGGCGCTTTGCTCTTGCCTTGATATATTCCGCTGCTGCGGTTGTCCTGCTCCTGCCGAGTTTCGCTGTCCAGCATTGCCGTTGGCATCGTTCCCTCGAACGGCATTGCCTTGATCGTGGTTACCTCGGCCAGCGTCACCTTGGCTCACACTTCGTCGATCATCATTTTTCTGTGCTTCTTTTCCTTTTCCTGCCCGCGTCGGGTCATACGGGACGATCTGTTTGTTCCGTCTGGCCGAGGTTACTACCTCTTCTCTCCTTAGACCACCATGAGGAGACGATGCGGCTCCAGCGGATTTCTCCGGGTTACCCATTGCCGAATGGGCGATTTTGGAAGCTCCGGCTCTCTCCGGTTTAGCTCTGTGTAGCTCCTCGTTCTGTCTGTGCGCGATCCGAACTAGCTCGTTAAACCTATTTTGTTGTCTTTGACGGGCCTCACCCGTCAGACCCTCTAACTCGGATGCAGCCGCATCTGCTGCTCTAAGGTTCTTCGCCGGGGTACTATACTTCGGCAGCCCCACGGACAAACAGTTTTCCGATTCCTCGGCACCATTATCACCTTCTCTGTTCATCTCACTCATGATATTTCTCCCTTTTACTTTTACCGTATCAACTTTGTTTTCTTTTGCGTACTCACGCAGCGTCATGTTCAACGACTGCTGAGCCGCGGCTATTTTCTTTGCGCCTTCTAGTATCTTTTGCCTAGTTTCCTCCAGCTCGGCCTACGCCTGAGTCGGATCTACTGCTGCTACTATAGGGTTTTCCAAGCTATCCATCGCCTCTCTCACCACATTTTCTGGCCTCTCTAGTGGAGGACCTCTAGCTTTCCTTGGTGCCTTAGGCGTTACCTCCGGATCTGGCGCCGGATCCTTGTTTGCGCCCGCACCAGGCGCGATCATCATCACCTCTGCATGGTCCGGGGAGCGAACGATACGCGCCCCGCGAGCCACAGTGAGGGGTGGTTCCCTTGCTTCGACGATGCGGCGCGGATGAGCGCACGTTACGTCCAAAGCAACATAGACCTTGTGCGCGCCGAGCTTGACGAAGAGGCCGTTGCGCGGAAGTGGGCGCATGCCGAAGTAGCCTGCGTTGTCGCTGACGAAATCCAGCGCTCCAAAGCGCTGAATGAGACCGGAGACGATGCGTTCGCCGGTGGCGATGAAGTTTCCCGTCCGGATCTTGACCCCTGCTAGCGCCGCTAGCCTCACGGTGGGCGCCAACTGTCGTGGTGGTGTCACGGCAGATGCCATGGATAGGCTAAAGGTGGGTACTAATACACACTAGGGGAATCCAGGGAGGGATAGTGGAGTGATTCTCCACACAGAAGTTTGTATTGCCTTCCTTCCAAGATTACAAGTGCTCCTTGAGCTGTATTAGCGAGAGGAGGAAGAAGGATCTCTCTTACCCTCACCCACAGATCGCACCTAAAACCTTAGCCTAATCAGAATAGAAGAAAACCCAACCCCCTCTACTGAAACCCTAGCCCCCCTTATATAGAGTGGGCTTGGTCTCTGCCTAGGGCATACGTGGAGGCATATTCCTCCTCTCAAAGTGGTAACCCGACCGGGGTGCTTTTCCCCCGCGTCACACATGCTTTAGCTACGTGAGCCTCTGCGACGCCCGCGTCAGCCGACACGGGCGTTGTCACCCTTGTCGGCCATGACCCGGTGGTCTTGCCCTTGCCTGCTTCGCTCATGCAGTGCGTACCGGGCCTTCTTTTTGACCAGCGAGATTCCTTCCTTCTCCCAGAAGCTAAACGGGACCCGGATCATGGTAGATCCGGCTATACCTGTTCCTGCATACAATTTAGACAAGCACTTCCGACTTACTCCTTAAGTCGGCTGAGATAATGTTAGGCGACCCCCCTGGTCCGGGTTACTCCGTGATCCGGCCTGCCTTGAGGTGACCCGGCCAGCATCCGCTTTGACCTTGCCGAACCTCGGCTAACTCGGCCTTTATACCCTGGAGTGACCCTACCCGGGGGTATCCCCCCAACATAGTCCAAGAAATCATATGAAAAGTACTCCAAAGTGTGGACAAAACACAAGAAAGTGGATAAAACCAAGCATGGAACATCAAAAATTATTGATACATTTGCAATGTATCAACATCCCCAAGCTTAACTCCTGCTCGTCCTCGAGTAGGTAAGTGATAAAAAGAAAGAATAATTTTTGAGGTGACATGCACCATCAGAAACTTGATCAATGTATTTGTAAAACATTCAAAGCTGGGATCATAATACTTCAATCATAACATGAAAGACAAAGTTCTAACAATAAGACAAAGAAACTATGATATAACATGAAAAGGTACAAACAAAAGATTCATGAATAACAATGCTTTGCAAGACGTTTGTTTGTTTCACATAAAGAAAACATAGCATAATAGCATTCAACTTGTGCCTCATATAAATGCATAGGACACCTTCAAAGTTCATAAGAGTGACTAGATACAAATACTTTAAAACAAGCAATATCAAGTTATGCATCAATCAACTAGTCTTGGGACAATGCACATAGAACTAAGAATGGCCACTATGCTCTCAAAGTAGGTGCATAAAGGTAGAAGGAGGAGACTCAATATAATGGTGGAAGAAAGGCCTTTATAGAAGGAAGTAGGGATTCAAGTTTCATAAAGAGCTTCCAAAAATTATGGTACTTATAGCTTTCAGCTCTCATTGCCCCTATCATAAGCATCTTGAAGTGATTAAGGTTAAAGTGAACAAACTATGGTGTATATGCTTGACGAAGTATAAGTTGGAAATCTCATGTCCCTTGAATACGAGGGCCGCTCCTCATTCTACTCAAGTTTAGTCACCGGTAAGTTATTGTCATTGTAAGTACATGTGTATCATAGAGAACCGCCAACGGGGTACCCCTTGCCCGATGATACGGAAGAATCCCCATATCAAAATGACAAGGCAAGCAGACAACAAGAATCTCAGCAGTCTTCTTATTTACCATGGGAATATGGTGCTTTTTTTCTCTCTTTCCTCTTTCCATAGTATCTTTTTTTTCTTTTCTCTTTTTTTCTCAATATAGGACTCTTTTTTTATAAGAAGAATGCTTCATAGACAACTCATTATGGTTACGCTGCAGGTTTCCACCATGTCAGCATGGATTAGACCAGCGGCCCAGGAGTTTCTCTAACACATATACATAACTCCATGGACTTACAAGCTCCCCTTCTATTTCACAGCGACGACATCCATATACAAAAGAGCATGATATCAACTAGGTACAAGTACCAAGTGCAATGTTGAAAGCGTTCCCCATGAAAGCATGGTTCTGCTAATTCCCAACAAATAAGTGCGAGCATATACAACATAGACGACACAATCTTTCAAGTTTATTAAGGGCAAGAAAAGTAAAGTGTGCCATCAAGTTCGTGAGAGCTTTAATCACTAGTTTTCTCATAACAAGTGGAAGGTAAACAAAAGCATGAATATACTTGGAATAGCATGAGCTAATAGGTAGGTATGGTGGATTCTTTGGAATAACTTGGTTTAGGGAATTGGATGCATGAGTGGATCTCATACTTTGTTGTGGAGGCTAGCAAAAAACTGGGAGCGACAAACTAAGAGAGCAATAATGGCCATAATCATGCAGAACGACAAAACATCATTTATCAAAGCATAAAGTGATACTACAAGTTGAAAACTAAAGGATCATAAAGGCTATAGTGACTTGAGATAGTCATAACATGGTGTGAGCATGCGCCAAGTCAACCCAAATAAAGCATCAAAGGAGAATACCACTATACTATGCTTTAATATGCTAAAACAACGCATGATTCATCCAGCGCACATTAAGCAATCTCAATTGTTTATAACAAGTCATGCTACAGCAAAGAATACTAAGCATAAAGCCAAAACAATATCAAGCATGGCATGACAAAGCACATGCCACAGTCAAGAACGAGCTCTTTTTACCACATAAGTATGAACTTTCCTACTCTTTTCCAAACCAAACCAAACCAAACCATTTGCAAACCAAAGTATGAAAGAGGGGGTCCAACCAATTTATTCAGAAAACTAAGCAAACCAAAGCAAATGAAAACCAAAACAAAAACGAAAAAGAAGACGCTCCAAGAAAAACACAACTATGCATGAAATAATAAAAATGAAGCGTTTGGAAGAAACCTGGAATTTTTATTGATGAAGAAGGGGATGCCTTGGGCATCCCCAAGCTTTGACGCTTGTACTTCTTGGATATTTCTTGGGGTGACACGCGTGGCATCCCCAAGCTTGAGCTTTAGTCCATCCTTCATCTCATTACTCATTCCTTCCATACACCTAAAATTTTCCTTCATACAAAACTTCACACAATCTCATTAGCAACATTAGTGCACTTAAGATAAATAAGTCATAAGGTTCAGTTCCAACACCAAATAAACTTCCATCAGAACACTAGCTACTGTAGCACTTCCCTCAAAAAGCTCAATTCCCCAAAAGAACTCAAGAAGGAACCAACAAGAAGCAAATGCAGAAAATGGCAGAAATCTGTCAAAACAGACCAGCAGGTAAAGACGAATTTTTTCGAAGACCTTCTGTTGCTCAAATCAAAAAGTGTTGAACTAACGAAAGTTATATAACAACCTGGGGCAGAAGCAAAAACAATTACAACTCAATTCGACATACAGAGCTCTCTCACCAATTTTTACGGTGAAGCACAAGAATCTGTTTCGGGACAACAACTTTCTCAATCATTACCTCACTCTCATTAGAGGTTACTCTTGGCACAAAAAGCAAATAAAAAGGATAAGGAGCGGTTATTACTAAAGTAATAACTTCCAAGACTCATCTAAAACTCTTGGGTTATCTCCCAACAAGTACTTTTCTTTAACGCCTTTAAGTTAGACATGCTAGTTTGAGAAGATGCTCACATGAGAAATATGAATTGAAGTAAAAGAGAGCATCAAGAAGCAAATTCAAAGCACATTTAAGTCTAACCCACTTCCTATGCATAGGAATCTTGTAAAGAAACAATTCATGAAAGCACAAAGCAACAAGCGTAGGAAAGCAAAAGAAGTGCAACTTCAAGAGTTTCAACATAAAGGGGGGAAACTTAATATTATTGAGATGCATAAAACCATCTTTCCCTCTCTCATTATAACTTTCAGTAGCATCACGAATAAAATTAACAATATAACTATCACAAGAAACATTCTTATCATGAGCCACATGCATAAAAGAATTAATACTCCCCACATAAACATAGTCATTCTTATTGATTGTAGTGGGAGCAAATTCAACAAAATAGCTATCATTATTATTTTCATCACCATAATCATCAAATATAGGAGGCATATTGTAATCATAATTAATTTCCTCCTCTATATTAGGCGGACTGAAAATATCATATTCATCATTGCAATCATCATAAGCAATAGAACAGTTATCTTCCCAAGTGTGTTCATTTGTAAACATATCATCATTGGAAGGATCATGGATAACACTAATAGTACAACAATTATTAATATCATCATTTTCAGAATTGGTACCAAAGAGATTTTCAATATCAAAAGAAGTGTGCTTTTCCCAATCATGATCACTACTATAGGTAACAGGCATAGGAACATCATCGAGTTCAGACTCATCAAAAACTATAATAGGAGCTACATGCTTAGGGGAAAATACCGTTTCCTCCCTCCTTTTACTCCTCCTTTTCTTCTTTATCTTCTTCTCTTTAGGAGGGAGAGGCTTGAAAGGAAGCTTCTCCATATACCCTGGTTTATTATTAGAGACAATAGAAGAAACATTGGAGGATTCCTTCTTTTCATTAATAAGATCAAAACACATATTAGTCCTATCATAATTTGGTAAAATCTCATCTTCTATAATATTTTGTATGTAACTATTTGTGTGGCAATTATCAACACAATAAAGATGACAACCATGCAGGACACTATTCATATCAAAAGCACTCAAATCTACCAAAGAGGTTTTTCTTGATAACTCTTCACATCCCAAAAATAATGTAAGTTCATCATGCTGATTAGGAGTGATCATGTCATCACAATACAAACTTGCAGTACTCATTGGATTAGAAGGTCTATTATTATGGCATGAGCATTGAAAATTGAAATGACCCACTTCAAAGCAAAGTTCACAAATAAAAGGATAAAGGGCACAAACTTTTTTACCAAGATCATTAAAGCCCTATACCACATTCTAGTTTTTTCATTCATGTGGGTGATACAATATTCTTCTTCAATTTGATTATTCTCACAAGGTCTATGTATTCCACAAAAATTAACATGCTTATAAGAAATAGTACTTTCAGAGGTTTGAGCATGTTCATTGTTATCATTAACAACAATTTCATTTTCCATGCAAGTGTCTTTAAAAGGCTCATGATACATGTCCCACTTTTCTTTAGGAGCATTAATATGAGAAGCAAAGGTTTGAAAACAATCAATACGAATTTGAGGATCAAGACCATATTTAGCACCAAGCTCTTGAAAATCAGTAGTTTCAGCGAAAGACTTAATGCAATCATACTCATAGTTTATACCTGGTTCTTTACCTTTGTTGTTATCCCAATCTTTGGTATTGCTTTCAATTGTTTCAAGAAGATCCCACTTTGCTTTGACCTCCTTACTCATGAATGATCCCTCTAAACAAGTATCTAGATAGTCCTTGTAATGTCCTGAAAGCCTTGCATAGAAATTATTAATAACAATATTCCTAGGGAGCTCATGAATGGGACATTTGAGCATTAGTGACTTCAATCTCCCCCATGCTTGGGCAATACTTTCTCCATCATGAGGATGAAAATTATAAATATAATTCCTATCTTTATGAATTTCATGAGGAGGATAAAATTTAGAGTAAAAGAGAGATTCAAGTTCCTTCCACTCCAAATGATGAGGATCATCCAGTAGCTCATACCACTCCCTTGCTTTGTCCTTAAGTGATAAAGAGAATAACTTCTTCTTGACGTGGTCTGTTGTAATACCTGCACACTTGAACAACCCGCATAATTCGTGTATAAAGAACAAATGATCATCGGGATGGACAGTTTCCTCTCCAAAATAGTAGTTATCCATAACACGATCAATAATTCTTGTAGGGATCTTAAAATTATCATTAGAATTACCACATATGGGAGATAAAGTATCACCAGAGCAAATTTTCTTCTTTAAAACTGGGGAAGTAAAAAGATCATTTTCATAAGAACCAACTTCCCCAAGCTTAGACGTTTCCATAGCTTTAGTAACAAAGGTGTTCAAAAGATTCATACTAATAACATTGTTATTAGCATGCAAAGAAAGTTCCATGGGTTTTTTAATTTTATTTTTCAGACAATTCGAGTTCTAACTTAGGAAAAAGACTAAAAAGCTTTCTAATTTTTTTGTTGTTTTCCATTAAGCCTAACTAGTGAAAACAAGAAACAAAAAGACAAAATTGCAGAATCTAAAGGAAATAACTTCGAGCACTCACACCGAAGGATGTGAGTACCTTTTACCTTACCTCCTCGGCAACGGCGCCAGAAAATAGGCGTTTGCCGTGGGAGGTTCTTCTTCTTTAATCCTCCGGTGTGAATACCTTTTACCTTACCTCCCCGGCAACGGCGCCAGAAAATAGCTTGATGTCTACGCACTTCTATTCTTGTAGACAGTTGTTGGGCCTCCAAGTGCACAGGTTTGTAGAACAGCAGCAAGATTTCCCTTAAGTGGAGCACCCAAGGTTTATCAAACTCAGGAAGGAAGTGGTCAAAGGTATCCCCTCTCAAGCAACCCTGCAATCAAGATACAAGAAGTCTCTTGTGTCCCCAACACACGCAATACACTTGTCAGGTGTATAGGTGCACTAGTTCGGCGAAGAGATAGTGAAATACAAGTGGTATGGATAATTATAAGTGGTAACGGCGATAGAAAATAACTTGATGGCGTGGAAGAGACTAAAGGCAAACTGAAATAAAGAAGGAAGCAAGCAAACATGTAACAGATCTTGTAGCAAACGGTGTTTCAGTGCTTAGAAACAAGGCCTAGGGATCATACTTTCACTAGTGAACACTCTCATATAAATATATTCTTCTTTGTGATACTACGCTGAACTACTCTCCGGTTGAACACTCTAATCCTTGGTAGGGCTATAACAGCACACCTCAAAGTAAGCCTTTCCCATCTAGATAACCCCACACTGTCACCTTGATCACTAGATGAGTCATACAAACACCACAATTTCATAAAGACATCCAACTCCAAATATAACTCATAACAAGTATTTGTAATCTCTAGCATAATTGCCACCATGGTGTGCACGCTGTCACTTTCACACACATGGGGAGAGAAGAGATCTATTAAAGCACTTGAGTAGCAAGGTAGATCTATAGATTACAAGCTCATGATCTCAATAAGATCATGCATGGAGAGAGAGATGAACACATAGCTACTGGTAGAACCGTTAGCCTCGAGAGAGAACTACTCCCTCCTCATCATGGGAATCAGCAATGGTGATGGAGATGGCGATGGAGATCGATGGAGATGGCTCCAGGGGCATTTCCCCGTCCCGGCAGGGTGCCGGAATAGAGACTTTCTGTGCCCCGAATCTCCCGTTTGGTGGCGGCGGCGCTGCGGAACTTTTCGTGGATTTCTGATTGACGATCTAGGGTTTATGCATCGGGAGGCTTCTTATAGGCGAAGAGGCAAGGTCGGTGGAGTGCCAGGGGGCCCACACCACCTGGGGGCGCAGCCAGGGCTAGCCCGCGCCACCATATGGTGTGGCCAGGCCCTGGCCCTCCTCCGTCTCTGCTTCTGGCTCCGTGAGTCTTCCGGTAAAATAGGAACTTTGGCTTTTGTCCCGTCCAATTCCGAGAATATTGATTTTCTGACTTTCCTGGAACCAAAAACAGCAGAAAATAGGCAACTGGCACTGTGGCTCTTGTTAATAGGTTAGTCCAAGAAATCATATGAAAAGTACTCCAAAGTGTGGACAAAACACAAGAAAGTGGATAAAACCAAGCATGGAACATCAAAAATTATAGACACATTTGCAATGTATCACTTGCCGCCAGCGGGCCCGCCTCTCTGTTGAGCCTCGCGCCTCCGTTGGAGGCCAGGGCGTCGCCCACCTCTCGCCTCGCTGGCCCTCCTCTTCCTCCCCGAGCACGTCCGCGTCTCCACGCCTCCCCGAGTTGGTCTATGCCGCGCAGGCATAGCTCCAGCGCTGCCGTCGGCGCCGTGCCCCCCGTGCGCCCCGTGCCCGCGCGAGCCCGGCCTCGCATCTCCGCTTGCCGGCCGCAGCCCTAACCAAGGACGCCGTCGCCTTGGAGCTGCGACCTTGGCCTCTGTCCCCACCATGTCCCTGCCAAGCTCTCCCCGGCCCTCCTAGGGTAGAGCCATCGTTGTCGCCGCTTCTCTGCGTCCCATCCCTGCCGAGCCCTGGCTTCATCGCCCGGGTCGACCTCGTCGCACCACCGCCCTCCCTGGTGCTCTTCCTTGCACCGCGCGTGGCCGCGCCATCCTGTTGCCAGCCAGCGCCAAGCTCTGGTCGTCGCCACGACCAGGCCTCCTCCCGGGCTCGCCCTCTTCCTCGACACCAAGTCCGGACCACGCCGCCTCTGTCCGCTTGCAGGCTCCGCAACAACAACCTTCCCGAGCTCGTCCGTCGCGCTGACCGCGATGCCCCTACAAGTCATGCCATCGAGTGTTTCTAGCCAGTGCTCCACCAAGTGTTTCAGCATGAACTATGGGTGTTCGATGGTATGCCCGCATGGGACAAGGCCCCTTGCAACGCTCCTTGCTGCCGCGCACATGTTCGTGCTATCCTTGCTACCGTGCACATGTTCGTGCTATCCGGTGAGGCCACATAGAAGTACTACGTGGCATAATGCTTTGCCTCGCCAAGATCAACTAAGTGACGTGCTGTGATGCCCCTCGAAGGCCAAGTTCTATGCCGGTGAATGGATATGAACCAAAATACACGGCAAGGAAGTCACTCGAAGTTCATCGGTATCTGATCCATTCAAGTTCGCCAATCGATGAAAAGATCGCCCACACGGACCCGAAGACCACCAAGCTCTCCGGTCCCGCAAACCCGAACACCTATCACGGATCCGAAGACCGAATCCCATCAAACCCCTGGTGAACACCAAGATCTTCGACCCCTAATGTGACCCCCTTTTTCCGAGCCCCTATTTTATAAATGTTATGTACCTCGATGCATATTAAATTGTTCATGCATGCATACTTGTCTGTGGTTTGGGGGCATTATGCCGATTCACCTCATAATTAAATATGGAGTCAATATGCAGGATACTTTTGTCTTATTCTGGACTCCATTTAAATTGGTGTAGCGAACCGATGCCATGTTTCGCCCTGTTAATACAACATTTAAATTGCGGGGGTTCTAAATAACTTGAACCGTGTAAATAATTATCGGGACCCCTGTTCCGCTTAATATTGCCTAATTGCACCGCATCTGTGCCATGCCATGCATCGTATCATAAGCATGCCGGATCTTCTTCCGTAGTATTAAATATTGCATCCGGTGTTTCTTCTAGTGTTTCCTTCTTTGCGGATTAGGCCAATTAGTTGATGCGAGTATCGACAAGTTCTCTGGATATGAACCTTCAGCAGTGTTTTCCAGGCGAGTAATCTCCCCCTTTCTACCTATTTTGCATTTATAGTCTTTACTTCCTTCCTGTTGATCTACTTCTATCCGTGTTGTGATGCTTTAGTTTCCGTGCACCATTTATATTACCTGCAGCCTCTATATTGCCTTGGACACATCCTATTGCCTGTTGTTTGATAGATAATCGGCCTTGCGTGTCGTAGTTGCTTGCTCAAGTGCTGCTTCGTGTCGTTGTTGTTTCCCCATTGACGGCAAGTTGACACATGATAAATGGTGGAGGTGCTTAATGGTGGAGATGATCATGACTTTAAATGCAACTGTTAAAATGCTGGGAATAGATATAACTAATGCAGAGGCATCGGTGGGCAATAGATGTTATTTGGTTCTTCCACGCTCACTTGTGTCCCGTAGGACCCCAAGTACTGAAGAGAATATGCCCGAGAGGCAATAATAAAGTGGTTATTATCTTATTCCATGTTTATGATAAATGTTTATTTTACATGCTAGAATTTTATTGATCAGAAACATCAATACATGTGTGTTTAATAAACAAAAAGGGTTCCTAGTTATGCCTCTCTTATAGACTAGCTTGTTGATTAACAAGATGATCAAGGTTTCCTGATCATGGACATTGGATGTTGTTAATAACAAGGTCACACCATTGGTGGAATGATGTGATGAACATTCATCCGAAGTATAGCATTACGATCAAAGTCATTGTGTTTATATTTCTATAACATCATATGAAGTAATCTTTATCCTTAGACCATGAGATCATGTTAATTGCTAACACCGGAAGAGTATCTTGATAACATCAAACGTCACACCGTAACAGGGTGACTATAAAGGTGGGTTCAGTGCTACGAAGGTGTTATGTTGAGGCTCATGGATCAAGAGTGGGATTTGTCCATCCCGATGACATATAGATATACTCTGGGCCCTCTCGGTGATATCACATTAAAATAGCTTGCAAGCAAGTGATGTGATCACTAGAATGTTATATCACGGGAACGAGAAAAAAGTGCATGTTGGTAACGAGATCAAACTAGGTATGGAGATACCAATGATCGAATCTCGGACATGTAATATATCGCGGGACAAAGGGATTTAGTTATTAGCGTTAAAGGTTCTCACGATCACAGAAGTCATCGTTGATTATGCAGGAGTCAGTATGGATCTCCAGGTCCTGCTTCTGATTATTGATCTGAGAGGAGTCTCAATCATGTCTACATTATTCGCGAACCATAGGGTGACACACTTAAGGGTTGCCGAACACCATTTAGGAGCACATATGTTCCAGACAAAAGGTTTGCAAAGCGCAGGAAATGTTTTGATAGAAACAGGAATTGTTTCGATAGAAACCGGAATTGTTTCGGGTGAAATTGCAGAAAGTGGTTCTGCATGTGATATTGAAATGTTGCAAGGGGTTTTATGTGAATTTTTGTTAATTAAAGTAATTAACAAAATTCTGAATAAAATAAATAAAAGAGTTTTATTAATTGAGAGTTGTATTTAATTTGGTGGAAATTAAATACATGTGAGTGGGATGTTGGGTGGAGGCCATGTTTATGTGAGTGGAGGTTCACCACATGAATGAAGGAGGGGAGGAGTCCCCCCCTCATGCGCCGGCTATGGGAGGGGAGGGGTATCCTTCCCTCCTATATAAGCCCCCTTCTCCCCTCTCACAAACCACACCTCCTCATGAAGGATCTCTCTCCCCCTCTAGATATTCCCCCATGGTCTCGGATTAGCGAGATACATGTTCCCGGTGGCCTTGCGTCTGGAAGGAGTTGCTGCTTCCGCTGATTCGCTGGAGCCCAGAGGTGGAGGTTGTCCGGTGGCTTGAACGTGTGTGCGAGGATGGATGCGCTGCTGATTTGCGGCGCTCGGACTTCCACATGATCTTGAGATCGGCAAGCGTACGACTACATCAACCACGAGTTCCTACTCGTTAAAAAAACTCGTTGTCTTCGAGGGTAAGTTCTCCATGGATGTATGTCCACCTGTTGCTCTGTATCTAGTAGATAGATCTTGGCGTATAGTTCTCATCGTAGGAAATTTTTTGTTTTCTATGCTGCAGACCCAACAGTGGTATTAGAGCCTAATCTATGCGTAGGTGCTTTGCACGGGTAGTACACATATGTTTATATGTGGGCGATGATGATCATGTTATTGCATCTTCTATGTACTTTGGATATTGGTGGCATAGTGGGATGAAGCGGCCCGGACCAACCTTACATGTCATCGTACATGAGACCGGTTCCACGACTGACATGCAACTAGTTTTGCATAATTGGCTAGCGGGTGTCTGTCTCTCCTACTATAGTTAATATCTGATTTACAACGAGTTGCTAATAACTTGGTTATCCTCGTTGTGGTTCATGTTCGTAGGTAAGACCGGTTCTATCTCCGAAAGCCCTAAGCCACGTAAAACTTGTAATTGATAAATTAGAGGCGTCTAGTTTAGATCGTTGCTAGGCTAGTGTCTTGATATGGTATTGTTGTAAGTAGATGTATGATAGATACTCTTACAACTCACTTAACGTGTAAGTTCCATAGACCTTGGCCTTACACACAAAGGAATGATAGAGATCATACCACGATGCAAATGATAGAGATCAAATGCATGGACCATATCACCTCACTTCACACATTAGATGTTAGCATCTTATATTGCTAGTTTGGCTCTTTTGGTAGCTAACATGGGTATACCCTATAGGTACTCGAGATTGGCATATACGGTCCAAATACAAATATGGCCCACGGTGTCGCCAAGGCCCGGATGGAGGGACTCGAGTAACCTACGGACTCTCGATTGCTTGAAGGACAAGAAGAAGCTAAAAGATAGAAAGTTTGAAGGGGAAAACCCTAACTTGTAACCGACTCGACCTGCTACCCGAGACCTAGCCTATCTATATAAAGGCTAGGAGGGGGCGGCGAGGAGGACACACGCAACCCTAGTTTCCACAACCCTTGCCAGATTGCATCTGCGCACCATTGTAACTTTCGACTCCTTCGATAATTCCACGAGCAGACAAGCAGGAGTAGGGACCTCTACGAGGCCTGAACCTGGGTAAATCCTTTGTCCCCTATGTGCTTGTTTGCTAGCCGATAGATGTCTCCAGCGCTCCCTCCTTCTCCAAAACCCAAGTCCATAACAATGGGCATTGACGAGTTAAACCCTCGTCAATTGGCGCCGTCTGTGGGAATTGGGAGTGCTGATGTTGCGGCTTCTTCGGCCCCATCAAACGCGATCTACAACTCTGCAACAGCGGAGATTCGTCAGCTTTTTGGCACCTTCGACTTCACTGTCCACACGCTGGCTACTCGCCCGGCCTTCGAGACCGTGGGCGACGGAATCAGCCTGGCGATCGGGAGCTTCCGCTTCCAAGTTGGTCAGATGGGCACGCTTCGCATGCCCGATCAGCCGACAACACCGGCGATTGCCCCAGCATCATGGTTCCCTCCATCGATCGGCACCCTCAGTGAGCTCAATGCTCCGGTGGCAGTCGGGAACATGGTCAGCGACAACAGTTGCGACTCCGATCTAAGCAATCTGGCCACTGAAGATGGAACCTACGGTTCCGGATCTGAAAATTGTGGAAGCGGCAGCTTCCCAAATCACTTCATGTGCGCCATCATCAACACGGGCGACACCTCCGCCAACCGCGGTAATGGTGGCAACACCGGCAACGGCACCGACCCGCCAAACGCCGCCAACGGCGACAACAGCGGCAATGGAGGAGCAGTCGAACCTCCCAGCATAATCAACGAGCAAACCGGCGAACGCATCGTGATCAGGCTCAACGAGCAAGAGTGGGAGCGCTGCCGCGAAGCCCTACGAGGAGCACCTCTACCCTTCGGATCCCCGCAAGAACTGCTGATGGGCTACCATTGGCTCCTAAAAGAGGAATTCAAGCGCCAAAAACAAGCAATCGCGCAACTTGAGGCACGTAAAAAGGCGGCGGACGAGTCAAGTCTTCGTCGCGCTGGGCTCTCCTCCTACGGAGGATCCTCCTCAAGAGGCAACGAGCATCTCACCAGGAAGAGGCAATCGCGGATGGCTCACCTCACCGAACAAGAACGCATAGATGCCGCGAAAGTCCTCGACTTCGGCTCTATGATAGTCGACACGTGAGGCAACGTGGTTCCCAGGACACCACAGGGCGTGGTGACAGCGGCCACCATGTACCTTCTCAATAACCAGCCACCAGCTGGAGATCCCCGAACGGCCAGGCACCGATCTACGATCGTGGGCCTGGGGCTAATCGAGGCCGCCCTCGACAAAGAACCAGTACCAGACCCAAAAAATGGCAAAGCGTTAGCAAAGCGCTACTCCTCGCCCTCGTCAAGCAATGACAGTCATGACCTGTCTCGGCGCCGCCGCTCACGGCGACACGATCGCGACTACGATGCACGCGATGAACTCACGCAGTGCAAGATCGACAAGTCAAGGGCACGACGTGCTCGGTCGACTGATTCGGAAGAAGAAGATGGGGAGCTCTACGGCGCCAGATGCTTCAGCAGATCCATCAGGCAAAAGCGAATGCCTAAAGGGTTCAAACTCCCATCGGAGAACCCGAAATTTGACGGTTTGCAGGACCCCAAGATCTGGATAGGGGATCACATCTCCTCCATCAGGCTGCATGGAGGCAGTCGAAGTACTGCCATGCAATGCTTGCAGCTACAGCTACAGGGCGCCGCCCGGGCATGGCTCAATAACCTCCCACGCGGATCCATTCGCAGCTGGGATGAGCTGGTCTACAGCTTCGTGCGCAACTTTAAGGGCACGTACAAACGCCCCGCTTCAATCGAAGAACTGAGATGCTGCCAGCAAAGATCTAGCGAATCGCTGCGCTCTTACATACAAAGGTGGTCCATAATCAAGAACTCCGCGGAGAACATCTCGGAAGACCGTGCGATTGATGCATTCAACGGTGGTGTCCACCGCATGGAACTCAGGGAGGAGCTAGGCCGCTCAAAGCCCAAGACCATCGACCACCTGATGGAGATCACGAGTCGGTGGGCTGATGGAGAAGATTTGGTGAAAAACCGCGTTCACTCCGACGAGGAGGCAGAACTTGAACGAAGACGCGACCGCCGGAGTAAGCGTCGTATGCGCGTCTACGACGATCGCGATGACATCAACATGGTCGCAGCCGGCTACGCCGATAGACGCGACGATAACCGCAACAGCGGATACCGCAGCGGCGGATACCGCGACTCCGGGGAAACCACGCAAGTATGGCAACGCCGCACTCGCGATGAAGCACCCGCGACCTCCATCGAAGACAAACTATCCGGACCAGGCACGGTACACTTCTACATCGACAAGCATGATGGCAAGAGAAAGTCCAGTCACCTCCTCAAGGACTGCCGCGAGTTCCTTAAGCTACATGAGGGGTTGGTTCAGATGAACCGCAATGCAGTCAAAAGAGGCTACGGAACCGCTCCAGGCACAGTGGCACATGGCACACCACCACCACCACCCGGGCCACCCCCGAACGGAGCTGCACCGGACCAGCACCACGGAGGCAAACCATACCCACGGGCCATGGGTACCATGATGATCCAAAAGGGACGCCCCTCCAATAGGGTGCAGAAGGCCATCACTCGCCAAGTCAACTTGGCCATGCACTCGTCACCATCCACCACTGAGTACCTCAGTGGTAGTGAGTCATGCATTACCTTCGACAAACGCGACCACCCGCCTCAAGTACCTCGCCCAGGTCATTGCCCCCTCGTACTCGAGGCACAAATTGGAGGCTTCGACATGAGTCGCGTCTTCATAGATGGCGGAAGCGGTATCAACCTCATATTCGCGAGTACCTTGCGAGCAATGAGGACCCCCTAACCTGCTTGGAGGCATCGGACACAATGTTCCACGACATCGTCCCAGGAAAAGGCGTATACCCCCTGGGCAAAATCAACCTCAACGTCATATTCGACACGCCAAAGAACTTCCGGCGCGAGCGCATCGACTTTGAAGTTGTCGACTGGCCCTCACAATACCACTGCATCCTCGGGCGCGTCGCGTTCGCTAGGTTCATGGCAGTACCCCACTACGCCTACCTGCAGATGAAAATGCCAGGTCCCAACGGCGTCATCACAATCAATGGGAGCTTCGAGCAATCTGACAGTTGCGACAGGGAATTCAACAGAATCTCCCAGTCCTTCGGCATGCAGGAGGAGCTCGCACGATTGAAGGAAACGACAGACAACAGTCTGCCCCCCCTGAGTAGGCCAAGCTCACCTGACCTCTCCTTCGACTCATCTGTGCACACAAAGAAGGTGCAGGTCCATCCATCAGATCCCGCTAAAACGGCCCTCATCGCCAACAACTTGAGTCCCGCATAGGAACTCGCGCTCGTCGAATTCCTCCGTGAGCACTGGGAGATTTTCGCCTGGTGTCCTGCGGACATGCCAGGAGTTCCTAGGGAATTCGCCGAGCACGCACTCAACGTCAACCCCAACGCAAGGCCGGTCAAGCAAAAAATCAGGCGACTGTCTGAGCCACGGGCACAGGCAGTCGGAATGGAGATCAACAGACTCCTCGAGGCCAAATTCATACGCGAGATCAAGGAAAGCACTTGGCTCGCCAATATGGTGCTGGTGCCAAAAAAGGACACGGATATCCTGCGGATGTGTGTGGACTTTACTTCTCTAAACAAGCACTGCCCAAAAAATCACTTCCCGCTACCACAGATCGATCAAATCATCGACTCCACCGCTGGATGCGAGCGCCTCTGCTTCCTCGACGCCTACTCAGGCTATAACCACATTCGAATGAAGGAGGAAGACCAGGAGAAGACCGCGTTTACAATGCCCTTTGGCATGTTCTGCTACAACACAATGCCCTTCAGGCTAAAAAACGCAGGAGCCACGTACCAGCGGTGCATGCAGGCCTGCCTCAAGGAGCAACTTGGTCGCAACATCCAAGTCTATGTCGACGACATAGTAATCAAGACCAAGGAAGAAGCCTCTCTAATCGACGACTTGCACGGAACCTTCGCCAATCTCGATCGCTACCGGATAAAGCTCAATCCGGACAAATGCGCCTTCGGCGTACCCTCTAGGCAACTGCTCGGGTATCTCATCTCCGTGAGAGGGGTTGAGGCAAACCCGAAAAAGATAAAGGCCATACTGGCCATGGAGAAGCCAAAGAACATAAGAGGCGTTCAGCAACTAGCCGGACGAATTACGGCCCTCAGTCGATTTATCAGTCGAATGGGAGAAAAGGCGTTGCCCTTCTATCAGCTCCTCCGCAAAGCTGACAAATTCGAGTGGACCAACGAAGCGCAGGAAGCATTCGAAGACCTCAAGCGCCTGCTATCCACCTCGCCAGTATTGGCAACTCCATGAGAAAGGGAACCACTGCTGCTATACATCTCCGCCACCAACCAAGTGGTTAGCACAGTGCTAGTCGTCGAACAGGCCGAGGAAAACAAGGTCCACGGTGTACAACGCCCGGTATACTACCTCAGCGAGGTCCTCACGCCAACAAAACAACGGTACCTGCACTACCAGAAGCTGGCGTACGACGTCTTTATGACCGCCCGGTGACTGCGCCATTACTTCTAGGAACACCCAATCGTGGTAGTCAACGATGCCCCATTGGGACATATCCTCAATAACCCTGACGCCACAGGGCGAGTCGCGCTTTGGGGAATCAAACTGTCTCCACGACACATCACATACGAAAAGCGCGGCGCAATCAAGTCGCAAGTTCTCCCTGACTTCCTCGTACATTGGATGGAAAACCAACTCCCGGACAGGCCAGACATGTCCTACCTCTGGAGAATGCACTTCGATGGGTCCAAGAGGAAAGATGGAGCAGGAGCAGGTGTCATACTGACATCGCCTCAAGGGGACAAGCTGAAATACATCCTGCGAATGCAGTTCACGGCCTCAAACAACGAGGCTGAATACGAGGCCCTGTTACACGGGATGAGAATGGCAAAAGCCTGCGGCGCAAAGATGCTAATCATATATGGTGACTCCAAGCTGGTCATCAACCAAACAATGCACGAGTGCGACGCACTAAACGACAACATGATCGCATACCGCGACCTCTACGACACACTTGAAGGAGACTTTGATGGTTGCGAGTTGCGGCACATAGGTCGCGAAAGCAATGAGGAGGTGGACGCACTCGCCAACATAGGCTCCACCTGCGCACCCATACCACCTGGGGTATTTCTCGAGCGCATATGCGAATGCTCCATCAAGCCGAAGGCCGCAGAGAAGAAAACAAGCGCAGCAACGGACTCGGGGGCTATGCCACCCAATGAGCCAATGACAATCGATGACTTGGAGCTCGACACAGGACTCGAGGGACCAATGAGCGTCATGATGATCGAACAATCCTGGACGCAGCCGTACATTACGTACCTCCTCAATAAGCACCTACCGGACCACCCGACAGACGCACGACACATCGCGTGATGCTCCAAGGCATTCGCCGTTATCAACGGCGAACTGTATAAATGCAGCATCACAGGAATCTTACAGCGATGCATCTCCCTAGCCGATGGAAGAGCAGTCCTCCTCGACATCCATGAAGGGACCTGCGGGCACTACGCCGGCAGTCGCGCCCTCGTTGCCAAAGCTCTACGAGCTGGATTTTACTGGCCCATGGCCATGCGCGACGCCAAGGATATAGTCCAAAAGTGCAACGCTTGTCAGCGATTCGCAGACAAGCCACACACACCAGGCGCAGAACTCCGGCCTATCCCATTGGCCTGGCCCTTCGCCCAGTGGGGACTCGACATGGTTGGCAAACTTCCAAGGTCCTCGGAAGGAGGCTACGTCTACCTCTTGGTCGTAGTCGACAAATTCACCAAGTGGATTGAGGCCATGCCAGTGACCAAGCAATCAGGACACAGCGCATTCAAGTTCTTCGAGTCCATCGTCTACCGCTTCGGCGTGCCACACAGCATCATCACCGACAACGGAACAAACTTCACATCCAAGGAGTTCCAAGATTTCTGCGAGAACCTAGGTATCAACATTAGCTACACCTCAGTAGCACATCCACAGACCAACGGTCAGGTGGAAAAGGCAAACGGGCTCGTCTACAGCGGCATCAAGAAGCGACTCCTCCGACCACTCGAACAAGCCGCGGGCTGCTGGCCAAACGAACTGCAATCCATACTCTGGAGCCTGCGTACAACTCCAAACAGCGCCACCGGCTACACACCATTCTTTATGGTACACGGAGCAGAGGCAGTACTACCCGCCGAGGTACGGTACAAAGCGCCACGCGTAGTCGCCTACAGCGAGAAGGAGTCATCCCTCACACTCGAAGACTCCGTCGACCTCCTTGACGAAGCAAGAGAAATCGCCGCAGAAAGATCTACGATCTACCAGCAGAACCTGCGCAACTACCATAGCAGAAGGCTTCACCCCAGATCCTTCGTCGAAGGTGACCTAGTCCTGCGACTGAAGCAGCAGGGGCATCTCAAGCACGAGTCCCCCTGGGAAGGACCGTACGTGATTATAGAAGTAATCCTAGGTGGCGCCTATCGCCTACAAGATTTAGAGACAGGAGTCGCATATTCCAACCCTTGGAACGTCACACAACTGTGATGCTTCTACCCTTAGTCGTTTTTCTTTACTTTTGCATCGCAAAATAAGGCTATTCAGCCAAGTCTACTTAGCCGCACATTGTACTTCGTACTGTTCTTCGAGTAAGTAAAAGCTAAGTGCTCCAAAACTCCGTGTTCTCCTTTACTTTGTCAATTTTCATACTCGGGGGCTACGCCACCCTATACACATATGTTCTTCGAACAATAACGCGACATCCTGAGTAGCTGGCACATCAATCGAACCCCTTAACACAAACTCAACCCAGCTGCAACGCACCTGACAGGTTGACAAGGGAATGATACAAAGATGGCCAGGCTAACGAAAAGGACTCGCATAAGTGCAACACACCCCACGATTAAAGCTATTTGTAAACATTCAACAGTAAATTATCTACAAATGTATACGAGCTTTACAACACTAGTACACTTATGTGCAGGATACATATTTGGCTACCCTTGCAACAGAAGAACATTAGTCTATTCCTCGAAGAAGTCGACGACCTCCTCGGC
Source organism: Avena sativa (assembly GCA_916181665.1). Taxonomy (NCBI): domain Eukaryota; kingdom Viridiplantae; phylum Streptophyta; class Magnoliopsida; order Poales; family Poaceae; genus Avena; species Avena sativa. The sequence goes on from OV702279.1 coordinate 524,425,450, forward strand.
TGGACGATCCACCGCCTGATAGTGAGGCACCATGTTCCAGGAAGATCCCACTGGTGGCACCGGTGGCCCAGAGGCAATGGCAGCGACATCCATGTCAGGCCTGTGCAAACGCACCATGGAAAGGGCAGCCTTGGCACCAGCCACCAACTGCTGCCTCACGCACTCGCGAACCGCGGACATATCTTGAAATTTGGTTAGGAGAGCCAGCAGGCTTGATGGAGTATCATCCAGCGGGAACATCGCCCGATAGATGTTCTTCAAACACGACTGCGACTTCTTCAGAAAGAGCAGCACTCGCGAGGCGCGGTCCTGCAGGGTCGCTAATGTAGTCGCACGATCATGATCTACCCAGAAATATCCACTCTCCTGAAGTTGCTCCTGGGTGAGATCATGAAGGCGGATGGCAATCCTATCCCTCTCCTCCTGCGGACGGCATGCGCTAACAACTAAACGAAGCAGCATCAACAGCATGAGTACAACGTACCATTGCGATTAACTACAAAGGAAAAGACGAGGATGAGCAAAGTAACATTTAAACTGGTCGCCCAGTTGCGTCACCTCGCCAAGCAGATATTGCTCACGGGCGACGGCTTTTTCTGCCTTTGACTTCCACACGTCCGCGCTACCGCGGATCACGGGCAATTCACGCTCCAGTTGCTTCACGCGATCACGAAGTCGCGAAAGCAAGGACAACTCCTCTACCCTGGAGCATGGTGGTGCCATTGCATCCTCAAGAGATGGCGAGTACGGGGTTCCCCCCATAGGACCACTTGATGTACCCTACCAAAAATCAAGACAGAGGCAAAATAAGGCGACCAACTCAAAAGTCAAAAGTAACAAATGCATTCAGGATCAATAAAAGTATCTACGAACACATTCGCCAACGGCATGTTCTCCAATCAAAAGAGCAAGTTCGTCAGCTATTACAAGAAACTAACTACGGAGCAGCTGGCTTCTTCGACTTCGATGACCTCGGGGGCTTCATCAAGTCCGTGGCAGTATCAGATGCCACTGACCTTTTGCCGGCCCCTGAGGCCGAAGTTTTCACCGCCTTCTTTGCGGTATTGAGCTCCTCTGAATACTTGGCAACAGTGTTTATCAAGGAATGGCCATATTTGGCATAGGCAGTCGCAAAGGGAGCGAATACTACCTGCTGACGATCCGCACCAACAGGCATCGTCTTCGACACCGCAGAGGGATCCACTTCGACTCCGTGGGCTTGCACCATGGCAAGCGACATGGTCGCGCTAGCTGCGCGGAGGGAGTTCTTGTACGTGGCAGGCACACCCCCAGCAAGTGACTCCACCAGCTCTTCCACATTGTCGACCAGCTCCGCCTTCGGCATCAGCTCCTCCCGGAGGCGACTTAGGGTGGCCTTGGCTTTGGACAGCGTATTTTGGACAGAGGCGCTACGATCTTCGACCGCAGATACCGCGCCCGCCAGAGCGTCATCGCGACCAAGGGCTTGTGGATCAAAACTCAAGCCGCCAGCACTTACACCAAAATACACACATGGATCAAACTTCTAATGCCACCGGCACTACAGAGGAAGAGAAGAACATCAATAAAATATCTACCAAGTAAAGGTACCTGAGAGGGCCTTGGCGACTGAGAACAGTTGCTCTTCGAACAACTTCTCCCTGGCCGCAAAGGAGGCACGCAAATCCTCTTCGCGCTTCTAGGCTTCATCACGAGCTGCGATTGCCTCGTCGCGCCCCTTCACAGCTGCGGCTAGCGTCTTCTCCAACGTGGCGACATCACGCAGTAAAGCATTATGCTCAGCTACATGGCAGTCAAAAATTTGGCTGTCAGTCGATTATAACAAAATACAGAGAAGACGAAAAGAATAAGTATAGAACACTCATTCTCAACCACGCGGTGGCGCGTCTCCAGCATCGCATGCTGGCGACCCATCGCCATCACCTGCTCCGCCACCTGCGTGGCTTCCTTTACAAGGAGCTGTCGCACAAAACAAGGAGTAAGCAGAAGGAAGCAGAAGGCATTGACTACCACATTAAAAAAAAGAGAAGGAAAGCTATACTTACATGGTCCTCCAGCGTCTCCGAAGAAGTTCGCTGAACCATCGTCCGAGCAACTACTCGATTCTCCCCTACGTGAGGAGAGCTCGAAGAATTGTACCCGGAGTGGGCCGCCGCCGGAGAAGGAGCGTGCTCGACCTCTACCTTGGCCCTTGAAGTTGAGACTCCTGATTCCTTCAAAAATTCGACATCGCCCGAAGATGACGACGCCTCTTGACTACAAGACAAAATCCGCTCTCAGAAAGGGCATACTCCAGAACAAAGTGAACAAGAAGAAAACAAAGAAGAATGAAGGCACTAGCAAAATTACCAGTCAAATTTGTCAAGATCAAATGTGGCCTCCGCCGACTCTGACGAAGACTCCTTGGGCAATCGCATCTTCTTGCGAGAAGACGGTGCCACAGCCCTCACAGGAACGGCGGGAATTGGCGACTCCGCGCCAACAGCCGCGCCTCGTAGAGTGGAAGGAGTCGACGCGTCAGAATCCTCTCTACGCGAACGCTTGCGAGTATCCGGACTCTCGGACTCGGGGGCTTCCTCTTCCACATCAGAAGGGACAGTCGACTCAGACTCGTCCTCTTCCAAAGCTTCACGAGGAATAATCCCCTCAGGGAGGGGAGGCATACAAGGCGACACCGCCCACTCCTGCATACCAAAAGTAAAGATCAACAAACATAACAGATAAGCAACAGAAAACGCAATCGAGAAAATAAGCTACTACGTAGCACAACCATACCTCAGGAGGAGGATTCGAAGCATCGAAAGGAGGAACGACTGGCTCGTTCGGAAGCACATCCTTGAGGGTGTACTTCGTGACCAGTCGCACCCTCTTACCTACCTCACTCGCGGACATGCCATCAGCAGACACGCGAGTGGGATCATCAGCACCACCGCATTGGAACATGGGATGGACCCTGGCCTGGAGAGGCTGGACACGATGACACAGCCAAGTCCTGACAAGGGCGCAGCCTCCCTCTTCTGCGCCTATGCGACTCTCGAGGTCGCAGACGCGCTGATATAACACGTCTGTCTCCGCGAGTTCGGAAGGCATGATCACGTTCTTCCAAGAACGCATCTTCTTGCAGGGAGTCGCGGGATCGAAGGGCGCGAGTCCAAAGTGCTCGTCCTTGGCCTTATGGTCACGAACATAGAACCATTTGTCCCTCCATCCCTGGATGGACTTGGTAAGCTTGATACCGAAGTAGGTGGCGGATGGGTCAACGTGGATTCCGCAACCACCTACGTCATAAACTAAAGAGCTAGATGCGGACTGACGCTTCAATTTAAAGATGCGCTTGAAAAGACCAAAGTGTGGCTCAATTCCGAGCCAGCACTCGCAGAGAGTGATGAAACAAGTGATGTGGAGGAGAGAATGTGGGGACAGCTGATGGAGCTGGAGCCCATAGAAACAAAGAAGACCCCGAAGAAAGGGGTGAAGAGGCAAGGAAAGACCGCGAATAATGAAAGCAAGAAACGTCACTCGATAACCAGCGGGGGGCACAGGAATGGTCTCATACTGGGGACGCGCGAATCGGCGACTGCTGCAGAAATAACTCCATCTTGGCGAAGAAGACGGAGATCCGACGCCTTGATGATAGAGGGGCGCCATGTGACATTGGTCACGTGGGTGCCCGCGACCTTCTTCTTCCCGACAGCGGCGGCACTGGTGCCCGCAGCAGCGGAGCCACCTTTCTTCTTCACTGCAGCGAGGGTGGCCACGGAATCAGCGGCAGCGCCTCCCTTCTTCTTCCCCATTGCGCGGTGGCGATGCGAGCGAAGGAAGTAGCTTGGGAACGAACGGAGCTGGTCCAGCGTCATGGAGAAGATGGGCGCAGGGGAAAGCAGAAAAGCAACAGCAATGGCGATGGCAGCAAGGAAGAAAGAGCACAGATGGGAAATTACCGCCGCAGCATCACTACTTAACCCCTGGGAGATGCCATCCAACGGCTGACAAAAACCCTATTGGACGCGTGGCAAGCATCGCGTTGGACACGTGGAGAAGAGGAAGCGCGAACCGTCCCCCCACTACTACCATTACACGCGGAAATCGAGGAGGCACAGTTAAAAATAAGATTACGCACGCCCAGTCAAATCAAAGTCAGAAAGTGGGACCCACCGCTCGTCACGTCCCGTCAAAATCGCTCACGCGGGCAACTAAGGTCATACAAGCGTCAACACTGATGTCATCAAGGCTATGCAGTGGAAAACTTTGACTATTTTTAGTCCTTTGCTGGAGTCTTCGACTCCACCAAGCACTCAGGGGCTACTCCCATAGGGAGCGCTGGCCGCGCACCCTACGACTTTTCTTTTTCTTGTTGCAGGAACATGGACAATCACAAAAGCAAACCTAACCACTCGAAACACAGTTCGATTATGGACATGTGTTACTCCCATAGGGAGCGCCGGAAACAAGCAGGCAAAAGACGACAGCGGTTGCAAAAGTATTTTAGTACATGCCTGAGTCATCGACTGAAACAAGCAGGAAAAAGACGACAGCAGTTGCAAAAGTTCTTTAGTCCCTGCCCGAGTCTTCGACTCAACCAGGCACTCGGGGGCTACTCCCATAGGGAGCGCTGGTCGCGCACCCTATGATTATTTGTACAAAAAACTGTGTGTTGATAACATCCACACTCCAAACTCATGGCGACACCGCCTCATAATTTTTCCCCTACAAAGAGACTGCGTCTCCTGGGTTACCCGAATCGTCTCCGCGATGATAAAATTTGGATGCCGCGCCTACGGCGTGAAGGTAAGACCCGAATAAGGCCTGGCAACGCATTTAACTGCGCACTACCAGAAACATATCCGTGTCTACAGGCACGATGAACATGCCTTGACGGACGCGTCAAGTGCTCACACCCATATAACTGGAATTCAACTCCTGTAAGACCTCTGTGATATGAGTCGAATTACACCAGCACTTTTCTAGATTCGAGTCCGGGGACTCGAATTTGAGTAGATTGCGTTGTTTCACCCTAAGGTGGTTAACTGATACCGATACTTCGGCTATATCAGGCACGTATATCAACAATCCCTATGACACAAATAAAAGCAATCGAAATGTACTCATTCAGGCACTCGAAGGCTTCAAAAAGTCCCCAGTCGAATCTGCGATTCCACTGGACACTCGGGGGCTACTGACATGGGTATACCCTACAGGTACTCGAGCTTGGCATATACGGTCCAAATACATACAGGCCCACGGTGTCGCCAAGGCTCGGATGGAGGGACTCGAGTAACCTACGGACTCTCGATTGCTTGAAGGACAAGAAGAAGCTAAAAGATAGAAAGTTTGAAGGGGAAAACCCTAACTTGTAACCGACTCGACCTGCTATCTGAGACCTAGCCTATCTATATAAAGGCTAGGAGGGGGCAGCGAGGAGGACACACGCAACCCTAGTTTCCACAACCCTTGCCAGATTGCATCTGCGCACCATTGTAACTTTCGACTCCTTCGATAATTCCACGAGAAGACAAGCAGGAGTAGGGACCTCTACGAGGCCTGAACCTGGGTAAATCCTTTGTCCCCTGTGTGCTTGTTTGCTAGCCGATAGATGTCTCCAGCGCTCCCTCCTTCTCCAAAACCCAAGTCCATAACAATGGGCATTGACGAGTTAAACCCTCGTTAGTAGCATTATAAGATGATCCCTCATTTAGATATCAAGATAAAATGTGTTCTTCCTTAAGTATGCACTGTTTTGTGGATCGTGTTTTGAGGCATCACATGATGATCGGGTGTTCTCGACTCTACGCTTTCATACAACGGGTGTAAGACAGTTTTACACACGCGAATACTAAGGTTCTTACTTGACGAGCCTAGCATGTACAGACATGGCCTTGGAACACGGACTGAAAGATTAAGCATGAGTCATATAGTTGATATGATGCCCATATAGATGCTCGCCTTTGAAGATACACCGACTCACGTGATGATCGGACTTGGTGTAGTGGATTTGGTTCATGTAATCACCAAAAAGGCACGAGGGATGTCGTTTTTGAGTGGGAGTTCATTTCGAATTTGGATTAGTCGAACCAAATTTGTCATAAATTAAATCAAAGTGAATTTGCATAGTTTGTTGTAGTCATTGGCATTCATTTTCTACCTTATGCTTAGTTTTTATTTGAGATAATAGAACTATAGAATTCTGGATATTTACTTTATGAACTGGTATCGTATTGTTTCGAATGTCAATATAAAGTTTATAAGTCCTATTGCAAACTTTCAGCAAACTCTATTTACTCCATGAAGTTTAATAAGTAGTATTAAATCAAGAGTAAGAATTCCAATGTTAGTATCTAAAGTATCATGTTTGCCTCCATGATTATTGATATTTAAAAAGTTGTTTTAATATCAAGATTATATTGGAGCTGAAAATTGTTTCAGAAACCATCATGTGTGAAAGATATTGTGATATCTGAAACAATGTTTTTTGGTTGCATCATGATAGAGTATAATTTAGCAAAATACATGTTCTCATATTGTATGAGAATTTGTGAAGGATGGAGATGCTAGGCATCAGAATCTACCAAAAAGGTTTTGGGAACTGATATTATACTCGCGATTCTTCCTTATAGGCTATAGTAGCTTGATCATGAAAGTTGTCATGATAAGGATGAATAGAAGATGTAAGTAGAATGTTTACTACACTAATAGATTACTAAAGAATGGATTTTTGAAAGAACACCAAACATTTGATGATGGTGATCCACTTCAAAGTGCAAGTCCAAAGGTATTAGTATTTGACTATATACGCTTTGTACCATGTGTCATGTTGATGACACCACTATTGATGTTGATAGATTCTTTTAAAAGAAAAGGAATTGCTAAAAGAGAATCTATAAAATATTTGGCAGAAAATAAAAGGTTGGAGATGTCCAACTTAGGTATATAGAAGATATACATGTTATGGCTATATTCCTTGCTTGTTAAACAATGTGGTTCTTAGGTATTGGATACCGGTATTGGATACCGAATTGGTTGGTATGAAGTGTCATACAGGACAACGCAATTCATGAACTACAATGGCCTAAGTAACCAGCAAGAGAATGAGTGATGATGTTCATCGAAAACAAATAAAGTGTTATTGTGTTTTTCGTTGTCATCAAACCAAGCCTTCAAGATTTGTTTAAATAATTGTTATTTTGTTCCGGTATCATGAGAACAATGGCTATTCAAATAATTACCATATTCCATAAAGGATGGATGAACTTTTACAAGTCTAGTTGGAGAAATCACATCCATAAACACTATTGCTAAAATGTCGCAAGACAAATGATTGAAAGATCACTTATGAAGTGACATCGCTGTTTAAATTATATTTGAAAGAAAACATGAAGAAACTCCATGTTGATGGATTTTTGGAGTCTTTGATTTTGATCAATTGATGCATGTGAGACTTTCCTCGAGATAATTGAAACTCCGTCCATAGGCCAGAGAGGAACGGATGACTAGCTTATTGGAAATTGTGCATGCTGATGTGCATAGTCCATTATGTGTAGCCATATGCGATGGATCTTTTTGCTTCATATGCTTTCTCCGAAAATTTGAGTGAATATATCTATATATTTACTTAATAAGGAAGAAGTATGAAACATTTGAAAATTGTTCAAAGACTTTCAAGATGAAGTGGAAAATCATTGTAATAAGGAAATAAAGAGTTTATGATTCGATCATAAAGGAAGATATTTGAGTTACATGTTTAGCAAAAACACCTAAGACTTGAGGAATTGTTCCATGATTTGTGTTTCCCGATAAACCATAGGAGTATGGCATATTCGAGAGATAAAATCAAACCATGTTTGACATGGTAAGATCAAGGGTGTCATTTATAAAACTGCCATTATGTTTTAAGGATTGAAGCTTTAGAGACTACCGCTTTTACACTGAAAAGAGCACCATCGTGATCCATTGAAATGACACCATATGAGTTATGGTTTGGAATAAAACCCGAATTGTCTTTTCTTAAATTTTGGTATGCTATGCATAAGTAAAATGTTTACAACCAAAGTCGGATAAGCACGTCTTTGTAGGTTATCCCAAAGAATTTGTTGGGAATTTCTCCATAACACCGAGGACAAAAGAGTTTGTTACTTGGAACGTCAAGTTTCTTGGGAAAGAATTTTTCATGAAAAGTTAAGTGGGAGGACAATAGAACTTTGATAAGGTTGTTGAACCTTAGCTATATGTGCTAAGTAGCGCAGCGCCGGAAAGTGTCCCGGTGGCGGCCACAATGCTCATGGCTCCCGTGATTACAAAAGGTGTGATCTCGGAGATTAGAGTTCCTATAGAACCGTGTGGGTCGGTAAGAATCAAATAGTAAGATTTGATAAGCAAGTCGTTATTGTTTTAACAATGATGAACCAACTACATGCAAAGAAGCGATGATGGTCCCTGACTCCATAAAATGACTAGAAGTCATAGAATCCGTGATAGTATCCATACAAGAGTTTCTGAACTTGGAAGACCCTTAGAAAGGCGTGAAGCCTATCGGTCGTGTTTGGATCTATAAAGAAATAAGACATGGATGTTTAACATCTATGAAATAGTCGACATGTCAGAAAGAAGTTTATGACAATGTTCAAGGAGTTGACTATGACAAGATTTGATCTTTCATAGCGATATATATAGTCTTGACGGATTAATGTAGCAACCACTACATATAATTTGGTATATGGTAGTTGAATAAACAAAACAAGGTTCTTCTAATAGAACGGTAACCTAGGACATGTACATGACATGGTCCGAAGGGTTTTGTTAATTCAAAGGGTGCTAAAAGGGCATGTAAACTTCAATAGTTGAAGTAAGCACAGCGGAGTTGGAATCTTCACCATGATGAAACTATTAAAAGAGTTTAAATTCATCGGAGATGATGAAGATGCTTGCATTTGCAAGAAATTAAGTGGGAGCGCTGAGACATATTTCTAATACATTATGTAGAGGACATATTGTTGATTGGAAATGATGTATCTTGTATTGACACAAGTTAAGAATTTCATTAAAATAAGATTTCGATGAAAGACTTGGGTAAACCCGGAATATTAGGCATCAATATCTATATGGATAGATTAAGGCGCTAGTATGGTTATGCCAGACATACATATATGAGATATTGAAATAGTTTAATATGGAAACAACAAGAAAGGTTCTTGCTGCATGGAAAGGATTGTATTAAAATTCAAGTGTTTCAACACTTGGTGAGTAAAATCACATGAAGATTTTGATCGATTATACCATGATATGTATATATCCAGAATGTCCTATGCTCTAAATGTTATGAGCATATACCAGAACGGTTCATAAGATGATCATTGGACAATAGTAAAGATATTCTTATGAGCTTTGTAAGAATTAAGAATATATAATGTATAAGTGACAAATAGTTAAAGGCAGTTCATTGTAAAGTGTTACATTAATACTAATTTTGTCACAAGATACAAATTAAATTTATCTCAATTTATACTATGGGTGGCACAATGTAATGGAAAGGATGCTCCATGATGGATTTGGATGAGTTCCAAAGTTGAGACATTGTGACGGATACTACAACAAAAGGCTAAGTATATGACTGCTATAGTAGCAACAAAGGAGGGCATTTGTATTAAGTAGTTTGTTATCAAACTAGGTGTGGTTCAAAGTGGGCTAATACTATGAAGATATATTGTGTGACAATAATATCAACATATTTTGAGCCGAACGAACTAAAGGTCTCACCAAAGGACCAAAACTCTACAATGCCATCTCATTTGAGAATGAGTGATGCGTAGAGACGCAGAGACATGCAAATACACACGGACCTGAAACTGTTAGATCCATAGATTATGTTAACCACTAGCAATAGCGTATATGCAACACCAGAAAGCCATAGGTGTTCAATACGCAAAGTTTTTCAAACTAGATTATTGACTCTAGTGCAAGTGGGCGACTGAAGGGAATATGCCCGAGAGGCAATAATAAAGTGGTTATTATCTTATTCCATGTTTATGATAAATATTTATTTTACATGCTAGAATTTTATTGATCGAAAACATCAATACATGTGTGTTTAATAAACAAAAAGGGTTCCTAGTTATGCCTCTCTTATAGACTAGCTTGTTGATCAACAAGATGATCAAGGTTTCCTGATCATGGACATTGGATGTTGTTAATAACAAGGTCACACCATTTGTGGAATGATGTGATGAACATTCATCCGAAGTATAGCATTATGATCAAAGTCATTGTCTTTATATTGCTATAATATCATACGAAGTAATCTTTATCCTTAGACCATGAGATCATGTTAATTGCTAACACCGGAAGAGTATCTTGATAACATCAAACGTCACACCGTAACAGGGTGACTATAAAGGTGGGTTCAGTGCTACGAAGGTGTTATGTTGAGGCTCATGGATCAAGAGTGGGATTTGTCCATCCCGATGACAGATAGATATACTCTGGGCCCTCTCGGTGATATCACATTGAAATAGCTTGCAAGCAAGTGATGTGATCACTAGAATGTTATATCACGGGAACGAGAAAAGAGTGCATGTCGGTAACGAGATCAAACTAGGTATGGAGATACCAATGATCGAATCTCGGACATGTAATATATCACGGGACAAAGGGATTTAGTTACTAGTGTTAAAGGTTCTCACGATCACAGAAGTCATCGTTGAATATGCAGGAGTCAGTATGGATCTCCAGGTCTCGCTTCTGATTATTGATCTGAGAGGAGTCTCAATCATGTCTGCATTATTCGCGAACCGTAGGGTGACACACTTAAGGGTTGCCGAACACCATTTAGAAGCACAAATGTTCTAGACAAAAGGTTTGCAAAGCGCAGGAAATGTTTTGATAGAAACAAGAATTGTTTCGATAGAAACCGGAATTATTTCGGGTGAAATTGCAGAAAGTGGTTCTGCATGTGATATTGAAATGTTGCAAGGGGTTTTATGTGAATGTTTGTTAATTAAAGTAATTAACAAAATTCTGAATAAAATAAATAAAAGAGTTTTATTAATTGAGAGTTGTATTTAATTTGGTGGAAATTAAATACATGTGAGTGGGATTTTGGGTGGAGGCCATGTTTATGTGAGTGGAGGTTCACCACATGAATGAAGGAGGGGAGGAGTCCCACCCCCTCATGTGCCGGCTATGGAAGGGGAGGGGTCTCCCTCCCTCCTATATAAATCCCCCCTCTCCCCTCTCACAAACCACACCTCCTCATGAAGGATCTCTCTCCCCCTCTAGATATTCCCCCATGGTCTCGGATTAGTGAGATACATGTTCCCGGTGGCCTTGCGTCTGGAAGGAGTTGCTGCTTCCGCTGATTCGCTGGAGCGAGGAGGTGGAGGTTGTCCGGTGGCTTGAACGTGTGTGCGAGGACGGATCCGCTGCGGATTTGCGGTGCTCGGACTTCCATACGATCTTGAGATCGGCAAGCGTACGACTACATCAACCACGAGTTCCTACTCGTTAACAAAACTCGTTGTCTTCGAGGGTAAGTTCTCCATGGATGTATGTCCACCCGTTGCTCTGTATCTAGTAGATAGATCTTGGCGTATAGTTCTCATCGTAGGAAAATTTTTGTTTTGTATCCTGCGGACCCAACAAGTTCTTGATACCTGTTCCTTGACTATCACACTATCCGCATGTGGGACCATGAATCCCCTTAGCCAGAGCTTGATTCATTTCTTATTTCTTGGGGCCACAAACTAGTTTGGGGATTTATTACTATCCTGTACCTATGCCATGCTTTACTCCTTTATTTACGATTGTGCGTGGAGCACCTATACTGTTTTGGATCGTGACACGTTTTTGCTGTATCGACAAGCCCAGACACACTTTCGGGTTCCGAGTCGTTTACCGCCGTCCACACAAACCCTGGGTCCGTCTCGGAGCCGGCCAACTTCGTCGCGGGTAGCTTAGTGGGGTGGCCCCTTGAAATGATTTATGAATCCTGTGATTGCTTTGTCGTGAAAGCCTCGTTGGGTTTTGATTTGGTTTTTCCGAGGTTGATCGTGCGTGTGTTGCTATTTGTGCACCCCTGCAGGGTAAATCTTTCTGAAAGCCGTGTCCGCGGTTATGGACGACTTGGAGCACAGTATCTCGATCATAGACAAGCATAACTAAAGTAGTGCTATAAATTTGACTTAATATGTGACTAGTAATCAGCTTCACTATCATGGAATGGATAATAAAAGTGCCAACAACTGGTGGAACTGGGGTGTATCGTGTCATGTTATACCTACCTAGTAAGTATCGCAACTCCAATGGAATGAAATAAAAGTGCCAACAACTGCTGGTTTTGGGATGTCACATGCTGATTGTATCTGGCTAGTAAGTACTGCAACTACAACTGAATGGTTAACTAAAACTGCCCACTACTTATGCTATCTGGATGACCCATGTTATCTATATCTGACTAGTAAGTGCTCCAACTATAAGGGAATGAATAAAACTGCCAACTGCGTGAGTTCCTCGGTTTGACTTTCTCGTTTGTTCTCGAGGGGGAATACCAGGATGGGTATGATTGGTGTTAGTATAAGGTTGGTCCCGAATAGGTCTCTCTTATCCCTCTCTAATAGCCAATAGTTGCATCGAGTCTCTATAGGTTGTTTATGCATGCTGCGCTGCCGCTTCAGACCACCATACCTATGTAGGCGAGAGCCGCCGAATTCTAGCCTCGCCGTGTACTGGCCTCAGTACTGATGCTCCTCTTTTTCCTTTGCCCTCTGTCGGCACCCCTTTTGTTTTAGCAGGTTTGAGATCGACGTCGTTAGCAGGGTTACCCTTCCGGCTTGGCCTGGGCAGGGTTATGGACGCCATTGGTTATTCTTCAGGGCTCTTAGTCCCATTTTCATTTTGTCCGCAGTCGGACGCTCTATCATTTTCGAGGTGATTTGGATATTTGTATATTATATCTGTATTCTTGACTCATGGAGTCGTTGTTGTATATATATGTTCTGTGGGTTCCATCGTGAACTATTGTGTAATGGTATTACTTCGTTTTCCACCTGCACGCAAGTGCCTGGTGGGCGTCCTTGAATCATTTCTATGCGGGTTTGGCGGGAAGCGCTAAAACTTGCATATGGCCAATTCGAGGGTGTTACAGAGTGGTATCAGAGCTCAGCAGTTGCGATACCCCACTGGTCCAGCCTGTAGGATAACCTAGCTAACGGCCGATGTAGAGTGTCAAAACTATTTTGCAAAATCGGTTGGATAGATCTGATTAGGTCTGATTTTACTCCTTATCCTTATGCTATTCTCCTCTTACCTTTGCGTGTTTTAAATCTGCTCTCTCATCTTTTCTTCGAGTATAGGAATTCTCGTGGTTGTGTTTCCGTCGTACCTTCAGGGTTTCGCTTCCTCTCTTTTATCACGGTGTAGCTACAATCATCTAATCTGCATCTCGTTTGTTATACCCTTCATCCAATATTTTTGGTCCTTGAACTCTTTAACTGTATCGGTACCTTGACCGATATCCGTATCATGGAAAAACATTATGATAAGGATGAGCATTGGTAAAGTTGGAGTATACCTGGAGCATGTGTTGTTCATGCCAATGGAACCATCGTGAAACCTAATCATTGTGTCTTTTCATACAATTTCTTTTGTGTCTTCCGGTGTTTTCCAACGCGACGACATCATCTGCGGCAAATTCGACGAAGAGCCTGCATCACTCCTTTGTTCTCTGCACATCGCTTGTCAAAACCTTCAGTCTAATTTCGGGAGTTGGGTTACACGATTTCCCTTTTCATGTACGGAGTTAATAGTTTGTGAATGGGATGGACTGATCACCCTACCCGACTCTTACTGTTCACTCTTGTACATTGAACTGGTGGATCAATGCAATCTTTACTCCTTCCACGGAAGTTAGGGGTGGCTTTATCTTTTGATACCTTTACCTTCGTCCTTTGTTCTCCGGAGTGTTCCCTCGATGAACGTGAGCAACGACCCCTTGTTCGTGGTGTCGCCGATTTCAAGACGGAGAAAGAATCCTTGTTAGTGGTGTCGCAAGGATCTACATGAAGCGAGGAGATTTCTATCGTCAGCCTTGTTCCCCGTACCATGAGGCGGATCTCGAGGGCGAGATCCATTGTTAGTGGTGTCGAATTGTAGCACCCCGATAAAATCACTACTTGAAAATCGCGTGTTGTTTTTATTTTTGTGCATCATCATGACCACATGCTCATGTCATCATGCCACATTGCATTTGAGCATCGTCATATCATCATGCATTTGTTTGCCTAAAACTATTTTCCAAAAGCCTATCTTTGTTTTCTAAATACCCCCTCTCTATTTCAATGTAAATCCGGTCCTTCCGGATATTTTGTTTTGTCTAAAAACTGTTTGCGAAAGGTTCTATAAAATAAAAATGAAACGAAACATTTTTTTATTAGGGGAGCCAGCCGGCCAGGCCAAAAAGCCTAGCCAGCCAGCCTACCACCCCAAGCAGCCAAACCCTAGTTGCCTAACCACACCCGCCGCATGCCGCCACCAGTGCCGCACTCGCACGCGACCGCACGCTCCCGCGTGGCCCCACCACCCCGACGCGGCGTGATCCTAGCGGCCCACCAAATGCGTCGCCCTGCCCCGACTCGGTCAACCTCATCGATCGCCCTTGCTCCTGCCGTGATCCCTACCTACCCCGTCTCCTACCTGGCCTCCCTCTCGATCGCGCGCCGCCGCGCTTGCCGCCAGCGGGCCCGCCTCTCTGTTGAGCCTCGCGCCTCCGCTGGTCGCCAGGGCGTCGCCCACCTCTCGCCTCACCGGCCCTCCTCTTCCTCCCCGAGCACGTCCGCGTCTCCACGCCTCCCCGAGCCGGTCTCTGCCGCGTAGGCATAGCACCAGCCCTGCCGCCGGCGCCGTGCCCCCCGTGCGCCTCGTGCCCGCGCAAGACTGGCCTCGCATCTCCGCTTGCCGGCCGCAGCCCTGACTAAGGACGCCGTCGCCTTGGAGCTGCGACCCTGGCCTCTGTCCCCACCATGTCCCTGCCAAGCTCGCCCCGGCCCTCCTAGTGTAGAGCCATCATCGTTGCCGCTTCTCTACGTCCCATCCCTGCCGAGCCCTGGCTTTGTCGCCCGGGTCGACCTCGTCGCACCACCGCCCTTCCCTGGTGCTCTTCCTTGCACCGCGCATGGCCGCGCCAGCCGACGGGCCCTCCACCCCGCGCCATCCTGTTGCCAGCCAGCGCCAAGCTCCGGTCGTTGCCACGACCAGGCCTCCTCCCGGGCTCGCCCTCTTCCTCGACACCAAGTCCGGACCACACCGCCTCTGTCCGCTTGCAGGCTCCGCAACAATAACCTTCTCGAGCTCGTCCGTCGTGCTGACCGCGATGCCCCTACAAGTCAGGCCATCGAGTGTTTCCAGCCAGTGCTCCACCAAGTGTTTTAGCATGAACTATGGGTGTTCGATGGTATGCCCGCATGGGACAAGGCCCCTTGCAATGCTCCTTGCTGCCGCGCACATGTTCGTGCTATCCTTGCTACCGCGCACATGTTCGTGCTATCCGGTGAGGCCACATAGAAGTACTACTTGGCATAATTCTTTTCCTCGCCAAGATCAACTAAGTGACGTGGTGTGATGCCCCTCGAAGGCCAAGTTCTATACCGATGAATGGAGATGAACCAAAATACACGGCAAGGAAGTCACTCGAAGTTCATCGGTATCTGATCCATTCAAGTTCTCCAATCGATGACAAGATCGCCCACACGGACCTGAAGACCACCAAGCTCTCCAGTCCCGCAAACCCGAAGACCTATCACGGATCCGAAGACCGAATCCCATCGAACCCCCGGTGAACACCAAGATCTTCGACCCCTAATGTGACCCCCTTTTTCCGAGCCCCTATTTTATAAATGTTATGTACCTCGATGCATATTAAATTGTTCATGCATGCATACTTGTCTGTGGTTTGGGGGCATTATGCCGATTCACCTCATAATTAAATATGGAGTCAATATGCGGGATACTTTTGTCTTATTCCGGACTCCATTTAAATTGGTGTAGCGAACCGATGCCATGTTTCTCCCTGTTAATACAACATTTAAATTGCGGGGGTTCTAAATAACTTGAACCGTGTAATTAATTATCGGGACCCTGGTTCCGCTTAATATTGCCTAATTGCACCGCATCTGTGCCATGCCATGCATCATATCATAAGCATGTCGGATCTTCTTCCGTAGTATTAAATATTGCATCCGGTGTTTCTTCTAGTGTTTGCTTCTTCGCGGATTAGGCCGATGATTTGATGCGAGTATCGACAAGTTCTCCGGATATGAACCTTCAGCAGTGTTTTCCAGGCGAGCAATCTCCCCCTTTCTACCTATTTTGCATTTATAGTATTTACTTCCTTCCTATTGATCTACTGCTATTCGTGTTGCGATGCTTTAGTTTCCGTGCACCATTTATATTACCTGCAGCCTCTATATTGCCTTGGACACATCCTATTGCCTGTTGTTTGATAGATAGTCGGCCTTGCGTGTCGTAGTTGCTTGCTCAAGTGCTGCTTCGTGTCATTGTTGTTTCCCTATTGACGGCAAGTTGACACATGATAAATGGTGGAGAAGCTTAATGGTGGAGATGATCATGACTTTAAATGCAACTGTTAAAATGCTGGGAATAGATATAACTAATGCAGAGGCATCGGTGGGATATAGATGTTATTTGGTTCTTCCACGCTCACTTGTGTCCCGTAGGACCCCGAGTACTTGATACCCGTTCCTTGACTCTCGCACTATCCGCATGTGGGACCATGAATCCCCTTAGCCAGAGCTTGATTCATTTCTTATTTCTTGGGGCCACAAACTAGTTTGGGGCTTTATTACTATCCTGTACCTATGCCATGCTTTACTCCTTTATTTACGATTGTGCGTGGAGCACCTATACTGTTTTGGAGCGTGACATGTTTTTGCTGTATCGACAAGCCCAGTCAACTTTCGGGTTCCTAGTCGTTTACCGCCGTCCACACAAACCCTGGGTCCGTCTCGGAGCCGGCCAACTTCGTCGCGGGTAGCTTAGTGGGGTGGCCCCCTGAAATGATTTATGAATCCTGTGATTGCTTTGTCATGAAAGCCTCGTTGGGTTTTGATTTGGTTTTTCCGAGGTTGATCGTGCGTGTGTTCCTATTTGTGCACCCCTGCAGGGTAAATCTTTCTGAAAGCCGTGTCCGCGGTTATGAACGACTTGGAGCACAGTATCTCGATCATAGACAAGCATAACTAAAGTAGTGCTATAAATTTGACTTAATATGTGACTAGTAATCAGCTTCACTATCATGGAATGGATAATAAAAGTGCCAACAACTGGTGGAACTGGGGTGTATCGTGTCATGTTATACCTACCTAGTAAGTATCGCAACTCCAATGGAATGAAATAAAAGTGCCAACAACTGCTGGGTTTGGGATGTCACATGCTGATTATATATGACCCATGTTATATATATCTGACTAGTAAGTGCTTCAACTATAAGGGAATGAATAAAACTGCCAACTGTGTGAGTTCCTCGGTTTGACTTCCTCGTTTGTTATCGAGGGGGAATACCAGGATGGGTATGATTGGTGTTAGTATAAGGTTGGTCCCGAATAGGTCTCTCTTATCCCTCTCTAATAGCCGACAGTTGCATCGAGTCTCTATAGGTTGTTTATGCATGCTGCGCTGCCGCTTTAGACCACCATACCTATGTACGCGAGAGCCGCCGAATTCTAGCCTCGCCGTGTACTGGCCTCAGTACTGACGCTCCTCTTTTTCCTTTGCCCTTTGTCGGCACCCCTTTTGTTTTAGCAGGTTTGAGATCGATGTCGTTAGCAGGGTTACCCTTCCGGCTTGGCCTGGGCAGGGTTATGGACGCCATTGGTTATTCTTCAGGGCTCTTAGTCCCATTTGCATCTTGTCCACAGTCGGACGCTCTATCGTTTTCGAGGTGATTTGGATCTTTGTATATTATATCTGTATTCTTGACTCATGGAGTCGTTGTTGTATATATATGTTCTGTGGGTTCCATCGTGAACTATTGTGTAATGGTATTACTTCGTTTTCCACCCGCACGCAAGTGCCCGGTGGGCGTCCTTGAATCGTTTCTATGCGGGTTTGGCGGGAAGCGCTAAAACTTGCATAGGGCCGATTCGAGGGTGTTATAGGGCCGCTCAAGTAGCAGATCTTGTGGGCATGTTTCTGCAGGGGGGAGACCCGGCTGCGAATGAAGGTGATCATAATATCCTCCCCCCACCCCCCCCCCCCCCCCCGCAGCTTCTCCTTGAGCAGCTCCTTGATCCGGCGGTCGACCAGGTTCGCTAGAGCCGTGGGTCGCTTCAGAATGCTCTCCCAAAGAGAGGTGTCCGGGGCTCCAAGCTTGAAGGGGAGGAGCCGGATCAAATCCTCGTCCGAGGTATTCCGGACGTAGAAGAAGGTCCGGTCCTAGCCCTTGCAAGACTCGAGCCCGGTAACCCGGGGAAAAGTAGAGCCCTTGCAGGGAGATATGGAGGCTCCCCCGCACTAGTTCACATGCTTCTCCGCCAGAGTAAGATGCTTATCTGGAACGATATTCTTCTGTAGACCAAAGAATTTGATCCACATCTCCTTGGAGGGCCATAGGCCGGTGTAGCCCTCAATGCCCGAGGCAAAAGAAGAGAGAGAGGTGATGGCGTTGGCCGGGAGATGATGTGGTTGCAATTGGTAGGTGCAGGTAAAATCAAAGAAGAAATCAGAGATAGGAAGACCGAAGCCACGCTAGAAGTGGGAGAGAAAAACCACATACTCCCTTGGATTTGGAGAGGGGGAAATTTCGTCGACGGCGAGGCGGCAGGCGACACCTGCGGGGATGCAGCACGTGGCATATAGCCAATCCAAGTCATCTTCGCAGACGAAGGCACCGTCCCAACCACCATGCTCGCGGCCCTCGTCTTCCTCCTCCTGCTGAGCGACCATGGCGGCCTCCTCCTCAGTCATAGTGAGGTCGAGGTCCTCAAGGATGGACTCGGAGTAGAGGTAGCCGCGGTAGGGAACTTGGAAGCACAGGGCCCCGTGGTGAAGATCTTGAACAGAGGCGGCGACGCGGTCGCTAGGAGCGTCTCGACGCAGTTGCGGTGGTGTGACACTGGCAAAGAAGCAGTGATGGTGGTGGAGTTGCAGCAAAGAAGAAAGGAGGTAGGGGAGAATGCAATGTGTGGGGAACCTTCCCAAGATTGCCCCCAGTCCCCTATTTAACCGCGCGTGCGGGCGCGTAGTGGGATCATTTGCGGTGGCTCAGCCACACGCTGTGGTCGTGTACGCAACCGAACCGACCAATCAGACGCCAGCCACAGCAAGGGCCACAGGGAGCAAAAGATCCCCTGACGCGACGTGGTGTTACGGTTAACGAGGCGCTACTGTGAAGGGACGTGCATAGCAGTTATTCCTGACATTACGACTGTAACCGGCACAGTAAATGGGTGTGGCCGTTAAAATGAGGCAAAGTGATGATTACCCTCTATGTAGGACGTGGGGAAGCATATAAGAGAAGGAAAGGTAACCCGGATATGTGAGCAAAGACCCGGCCAACGAGAAATAACTCGGAACATGCGAAGGGAACGGAAAGGAAAAAAGGTAGTGTTACGGAGTAACTCGGTCGAAGAGGTAATGATCTGGATAGGAGAACATGTTGTGGCCTTAAACAACTAAAGTTGCTAAGACCGCACCAGCTTCGAGGACTAATGTTGGGGGGATACCCCGGGTAGGGTAACGCCGGGGTATAGAGGCCGAGCTAGCCGAGGTACGGCACGGTCAAAGCGAGTGCTGACTGGGTCACCTCAAGGCAGGCCGACTTACGGAGTAATCCGGCCCGTGGAGCATCTCCCTAGCATTAACCCGGTCGGCATAAAATGTATGTCAGCGATGTTTATCTATCTATTACACAGGTACCCACGTATCCGGGTTAGCCACGTGCTAGCCGGACTATCATTTGGCTTCCAAGAGAAGGAAGGAACCTCCCGCTGGTCAAAAAGTGGCCTTTGCTAGCTGTAGCGTGAGCGGAGCAAAGCAGAGAGAAGGACCAGCGGGGCTGGGGCGACCAAGATGACGCGGGCAATGTCGGCTGACGTAGCTCGTGTCTAGTGACGCTTAAAGGCAAAGATTACACAGTGGATCATGTCCATAGTCCGAACAAAATGTTAAAGAGAATAAAGAGGCATCTAGCTTTAACCAAGGGGCATATTCGGAGAATATGCTGCCACGTATGCCCTACCTTTGTAACCCGGGTTCCCCTATATAAGGAGCACCAGGGCCTCCATAGAGGGGGATCGATCATTTTCTCTGTCTAAGGTAGAACTCTAGAGCTAGGTTGTGGGGAGTAAGATACATAGTCTCCTTCTCACGAACAGCTCGAAGAGCGCTTGTACCCACCATTGAAAGAGGAAATACAACTACATATGTGTGTGGAATCACCACGTTTTCCCTTCCTGGGTTCCCTTAGCACTCATTGGCCCCATCTTTAGCCTATCTATGGCATCTGCCGTGCCACCACCATGACACTGAGGCCCATGGGAAATTTATGTCTCTAAGTAATGCGTGTTTGTACTACTAACTGTACAGTATCAAAACAAAACATTCTAATTATTGCAATGTCCATTTAGGTTTCTAAAATCAAAGCTGGCTCAATAGATGTCACATTCAATGATGATGACGATGATGATGATGGTGGTGATAATTATGGTGTGAAGCAACCTATAGTCAAAATACCTAAGAAAGTGAGGTTCAGAGCATCTGATGATGTTGTGAAGCAACATGTAGTTAACAGACCTAAGAAAGCAAGGTTCAGAGCATCTGATGATGTGAAGCAACTAGTCAAGAGACCTAAAAAAGCGAGGTTCAGAGCACCTGATGTTGTTGTTAGAATCAACAAAGCAAAGAAAACTAGGATCCCAACTTAGGTATTTAAATTATTATATGTTTAATGTATATACAACCTTTCTTTTGAGAGTTTAGTTCCATATATCATTTAGACATTCATTTTTTCCTAACAGGATCTGGCGTCGTGTCTAGTATGCAAGAGAAATTGTGAATCCAGGTTGTCATCGGGCATGTCCTTTTGTATCTACTTGTCAGAGTCAGAGGGTTTCCAGAACTTTGTGCTAAGTGGTAACAAGCAATTTTCTTTCAAACTACACTATAAGTCTGTAACTGTTTGTTTAATGTCTGATTCTATTGTTTTTTGGTGCACATACTGTGCCATGCAATTCAAGGTTCATGTTCAATCTAGCCATAGCTGAATGTGAGAGTGTTCCCTTTAAGGTGTTTGGGTGCACCTACAAGATTGACCTCGAGAAAACAAAGAACATGACTATCACGGGAGGTGAAGGATGGAAGCAACTAATTACAGAACGATCTTATCTGGGAAGAAATGTTATGTTTTTCTTTGAAAGGACCCGCGCCGAGGATAACTATTCTCTATATCTATAGCCTTGGTGGCAAGAAAGACGTATAAGAATCTATGGTTGTCCCCCAAAGATGCCACCTTACCGATGAGGAGATGGAACAACTCCTAGATACCCTAGCTCCAATCAACACCTTCATCGGGGTTCCATTATTTGTGACCCATTTGACAAGGACAAATCTTGTCCAACATAAGATGGTATGTCAACTACCTTTGTTTGTTCCTTGTATGGCTCCATATATAACTTGTGGTGGACGTCTAACATGATTACTTGTTATTTTTAATCCACGACGCGATATCGTAGAGATTACCTACGAAAGTGGTTTCCTCCATGGGCATCCCTGATGATGGCGTGGCTAGAGTACAACTAGAAGATTTTGACATCACCCCAAATTGCATACAAGGCTGACCCAGATGGTCGTATAGTCTTCAGCAATCAAGGGTGGAAGAAATTCCACCAGAGTGAAGATGATCTAAAGGTTGGACAAGTCGTGCTAATCATTGACAGGAAGACCATAGAAGAGATGTTGGACATGAAGTTTGTGTTCAAGACCGTCTAGAGTGTAGTTGTGGTTGGGAACTGTTAAGTTTAACTAGTATGACATAGTCTGGAACAATTAATTACTCGCTTAAAATCTAGTGTATATATAATATATTTGCCTGTTTAGTCTACTTTTGGAAGATTTTGCCGGGTATGGTTATGATTGTGTGAACTGGAAGCTATTACAACGAATTATGGAAGCTACTAGTACAAAGAAATCTGAAAGCTTTCCTGTACACATGCATTCTGGTCATTTGGGATGCTCGCGAGAGGGTCCCTGGTCGCGAGTTTGAGAGATTTCCATGATACTCCAATCTCTGTTAGATTTTTTGAATCACTAATTACAACTTGAATGCTATGAGTAAAATCTGAAAGATAGTACATACACATAATTTTGAAAGCTAAGAGAGAGAATTTTGAAAGCTACTAAAAATAAATACATTTAATTCTAAAAGTACTAAAAATAAATACATTACAATTTTATCTGAAAGGTAGTACACATACTGCTGAAATAATATAAACACAACAAAAAATTCTACTTCGAATAGACCTGAAAATGCGCAAATAACCTAGGATGAATATATGATTCATTATTCCCTATATATCTCAACCTCGACCTCATCACCAACTATACTATGAGTATCAACTGACTCAACCACCAACATGCACATGAGATAACACTGAACGTCACTCGGGGGCTATCACCCTCTATCACTTACTCGTTCACCCCGGGAAGGAGATGAATCAACCCGGGGGCTAGCCAGCATATTGGTAGAATCACCTGTAGATGGAAAAAGTATCTCGAGGACTTGGGTCATCTTCTGATTCGGGTATCCCCATGCATAGAACTATTACTTAGAGTAGACATAAGATATGCCATCTGTTATGCCCTAGCATATGTCAACTGCTATATGTGTTTTTGTAGCATCCCAGATAAAACCACTACTAGAAAATCGCTTGGTGTTTTTTGTTTTTTGCACTATCATGATCGCATTCTCATGTCATCATGCCACATTATATTTAAGCATCAGCATGTTGTCATGTATATGTTGCCAAAAACTATTTTCCTAAAGGCTATCTTTGTTTTATAAATATATCCCCCGTCTTTATTTCAAATCCAAAACCCCGGCCTCTTCCGGATATTTTGTTTTGTCAAAAATAATTTACAAAAGCTTTTAAAACAAAACAAATAAATAAAATGATTTTTTATCAAAACTGGGGGAGGCAGACAACCGGCTAGGCCCAAATGGCCCAACCGGAGTCCAACTACAACCCTAGCAACCGAACTATACCAAACCCTAAACCAAAACGCACCTAGCTACCGCAACCACTACCGGAAAACGAGATTCCGCTAGGTGTTTTCGTCTTTACCGAGTGTTTATAATTTGGATACTCGGCAAACAGTGGTTTGCCGTGTATTGCACGGTCGACACCCGGCAAAAATTCCATTCACGGCAAACTTCCGCCTTTGCCGAGTGTCCTGCGAAAAACACTCGGCAAGATCGGACATACAGGGTTAAATCAAAATAAGACACTCGGTAACATGGGATACACGGCGAACCGACGTGCCACACGCCCTCCCTGCTCGCAACCGGCGGTGCAACTGACGGCGTTAGGGTTTGCCGTGTATGTAAAAGTTTTGTTGTGTGTTAATCAGAAAACACTCGGCAAAGTGGTTCATTGTCGTGTATCTAAAATTTTTGCCTAGTGTTTTTGTTAGATACACAGTAAAATTAGCAATAACTCTATAATTTTTGGCCCACTCATTGTTCTTAGCTAGTGGATGAGCCTCGCTAAACTTACATTGGATCTCTGATAAAACAACATATTGTGAGTCTAAAAATATTTTTTGCAAAAAATCATAAGCATTAGATCATATACCTGTAGTTCAAATAGGACCCACTTCCTACCGATTCGGCAGGAATTTGTCTTTTACACGAGGGGTGGGAGGAAAGGTTTGAGATATCCCGGTTAGGATATTTTTCATGTAAGGTGGTCTAGTATTTTTTAGAAATGAGGTGGTAGCATTTTGATATAATACTTTGGTGATTGTTTCACAAAATGCTCCATTTTTGGCACTCGGAAAATAGAAAACGGCTTTTTCATGCGACGAAAAGGAAAACTTTCTCCTGCAATATTGTTCTCTATCCCAATATGCACATGTGTGCATAATATGGGCACACTATCACAAACTATGTCGTGATTCTGGCAAAATCATTGGTTGTTTCATCTAAAAGCCATGAAACCTCGAACATGGTAGGTCATTTCTGAGAAGGTTTTTTTGAGATTCAATCAATATACCAAGTTTGGTATTTTTCTTTGCAACTATTTCATAAAATATGACGTCACGCAAAGGTTTTACATTGTTCGGGTCGTTTTTGAAATATTTATGCCCGTTTCAATCAATGGTAAAAAAGGCGGGCATGAAGGTTCTTAGCTAGTGGATGATCCTCACTGAACTTGCATTGGATCTCTGATAAAACAACATATTGTGAGTCTTAAAAAGTTTTTTTCAAAAAGTTATGAGCACTAGATCATGTACTTGTAGTTCAAATCGGACCCACTTCCTATCGATTCGGCAGAAATTTTCTTTTTCACGAGGGGCGGGAGGAAAGGTTTGAGATACCCCGGTTTGGAATTTTTCCATGTAAGGTGGTATAGTATTTTTAAAAAATATGGTGGTAGCATTTTGATATAATACTTTGGTGGTTGTTTCACAAAACGCCCGGTTTTTGGCACTCAGAAAATAGAAAACGGCTTTTTCGTGCGACGAAAAGGAAAACTTCCTCCTGCAATATTGTTCTCCATTCCAATATGCACATGCATGCATAATATGAGCACATTATGACAAACTATACCGCGATTCTGGCGGTATCATTGATCGTTTGACCTAAAAGCCATGAAACCTCGAATATTGTAGGTCATTTCTGAGAAGGTTTTCTTGAGATTCAATTAATATACTAAGTTTGATATTTTTTTGCAACTATGTCACATAATATGACGTCACGCAAAGGTTTTATATTGTTCGGATCATTTTTGAAATATTTATGCCCGTTTCAAACAATGGTAAAAAAGACAGGAATGAAGGTTCTTAGCTAGTGGATGAGCATCGCTTAACTTGCATTGGATCTCTGATAAAACAGCATATTGTGAGTCTAAAAAAGGTTTTTGCAAAAAATCATGAGCATTAAATCATGTACCTGTAGTTTAAATCGGACCCACTTTCTGTCGATTCGGCAGAAATTTTGTCTTTTTCACGAGGGACGGTAGGAAAGGTTTGAGATACCCCGGTTGATTATTTTTCCATGTAAGGTGGTATAGTATTTTTGAAAAATAGTGTGGTAGCATTTTGATATAATATTTTGATGATTATTTCACAAAACGATCCGTTTTTGGCATCCGGAAAATAGAAAACCGCTGTTTCGTGTGACACCACCTGCCGCACACCACCGAACCGCACCTAGCTACCGCAACACACACGGCATGCTACCTCGCAACACACGCTGCCGTCGATCGAACGCACCCACACAACACGCACGCTAAGCGCCGCACGCTACCTGGCAACAGCGCCCCGGCCCCACCACGACCGCGTCCACCCCGCGCGCTCGACTCCCTCTGCCCGATCCCCACCAACCACCCTCGCTCACCTTCCCCAGCGCGCTGCCACCACCCATGGCTTCCGGCCCTGCCACCTCCGGCGACGCCAAGCTCTCCCATCGCCAGCGATCCACTCCGCCGCCGCTCACCTCTCTCGCCCGCAAGCTCGACGAGCTCGCCGCCCCTCTCTACCCGGTGTCCGCCTCCACCCTGTGGGCGCCCAAGTGCGCCAGCCCGCCTCCCTGTAGTCGTTGTCCTCTGCCTGAGCGAAGGACCCCGTCGAGCAGAGCTCGTCCTCGCCGCGCCCAGCACCGCAGGCCGACCAAGCTCTCCTATGGCGTCGCCCCGAGCTCCTCCCGGTCGTGCAGCACCCCGCCATGACAGCCTCCGTCTCCTTCTGCAAAAACGTCGTAGAGTCCCCCCGCCTCCACCTCGCCCTGCAGCGCCGGTCGCCGCGACCCCTTCTTCCTTGGCCGTGCTGCCGCTTCTCTGGCTGCTGCCTGCACTAGACCCCGCCCCCGGTCGTCCTTCCTCACCCGCTACCAGGAGCTCGCCCGCCTCCTCCCAGTGCCGTCGCGCGTCCCTCAGCTGCAGCACCGGCTTGGGCAGGCCGTCCCTGAAGCACGGCCTCGACCCAGCGGTCCCGCCCTCCTCCGGCTCTGTGCGTGTTCTCAACGCTCGTCTTCCACACCATGGCCTTGACCTCGTTGGCTCTGTGTCCAAGCCGAAGTGATCGTCATGTCGTTTTTGATGTCCAAGTATCAGGTCGCTAGGGTCTCCATCGACAACGTGCCCTCTATCGGTTCTTCTACTACTACATGTTTGAGTACAGAACGAGTTACCCCGTGCCTCTTCTGTCGTGTATGCTTGACTTGGAACTCTGCCAAGATCTTTGACATGGGTACGCCAATATCGTTGTGGTACTGAACAAGTTCAATCCTGGATTGGTGTGACCCGAAGACCATTGGCCAAGTTTGCCACAGACGAAAGATGACCGACAAGATCTCCATCATGGGATTCAAGTTCTTCCCCCTCGGATGCGACAAGATCTCCTTCCCAGACCGAGGCTCTAATCTCGGAATTCGAAGACCGTCTACCCCTAACCCTGATCCCGCCGAACCTGAACTCTTCCGAGCCCCCAAGATCTTCGATCCGAGATGTGTGATCCCTTTCTCCGAGATCCCTATTTTATAAATGACATATACTGGTTGCACATAATTATTCATGCTTGCATACATCAACTCATGTGGTTTGGGTATCTAGCCGATATGGAGTGTTTATGCGGGATACCTTTGTCTTATTTTGGAGTCCATTTAAATTTGTGGGCTAACCGATGCCATGTTTTGCCTCGTTAAATTAACATTTAAATTGTGGGGTATCTAAACAACATAAACCTTCTAATTAACTGTCGGAACCCCGGTTCCGCTTAATATTGTCTAGTTGCATCGCATCTTTGCCATATCATACATCATACATGCATCATGTCCGATCTTCTGCCATAGTACTAAATAGTGCATCCGGTATTTTTTTTAGTGCTTTGCTTCTTAACGGATTAAGACGTTGAGTTGGTGCGACCTTCGAACTGTTCTTTGGAAGAATCTGCGACAATGTTTCCAAGGCGAGCATTCTCCCCTTTCTATCTATTTTTCTTTTATAGTCTTTACGTCCTCCTATTGATCTATTGTTATCCGTGTCGCGATGCTTTAGTGTTTCGTACCATTTATATTCCGTTCAGCCTCTATATTTCCTTCTACACCTCCTATTGCATGTTGTTTGATAGACAGTCGGCCTTGCGAGTCGTAGATGCTTGCTCAGGTGTTATTGTGCTTCGTCGATGTTCCACAGTTGTTGGGAGGTTACCACATACTTAATGTTGTAGATGATCATGGTTCTAATTACAACTTGATAATTGAAATGCTGGAATAGATATAACTAATGTAGAGGCACCGGTGGGCAACAGATGTTATTTGGTTTTTAACCGCTCACTTGTGTCCCCTAGGACCCCGAGTATTTGATGCTTGTTCCTTGATTATCGCACTATCCGCATGTAGGACCATGAATCTGAAGGAGATATGCCCTAGAGGCAAATAATAAATAGGTTTTTATTGTCATATCTCAATTAGTTTATAATAGTTTCATATTGTGCTATAACTGTGCCAAGTGGAATCATTGGTACAGGTGTGGTATGAAACAACCAAGTCCCTAGTAGCCTCTATTCATACTAGTTCGTTGGTCACGAAGATGATCTGGGTTTCAAGATCATGGGCATTTATGCCGACTGACAACGAGATCATGTCATTGGAGAATGATGTGGTTGGACATTCCTCGAAGGATTGCAACACGATCAAGTCATATAGTTCATTGTTTCAACAGCTATACCTAGACTCCTTCTCCTTAGACCGTAAGCTCATATTACTCACTGTTTCCCTAGGCTACTTTGACTGCATCAAACGTCATCTGGTAGTGCGGTGACTATAAAGGTGTATGTTGGGTATTTCGAAGGAACAGTAGATGGCATGTGACTGCAAGACCGGGATTTGTTCACCCACATGACGGGTAAAGATACATACGGCCGACTTGGTGAGATTACATCTATAAATGTTGCAATATGTGACTAGGTCACGGGGATGTAATATCACGGTAACAAGAAAACATAACTTGTTGTGAACGAGATTGAACAAGGTATGGGATACCAATGATCGGATCTCGGACAAGTTGTATCGAGAAACAAAAGGAAGAGGATGCTACATTTAGACGGTTCCAACGACATTGTCATCAGGAATGCATAGGGGTCACATGGATATCCCTGGTCCCTCTGTTAATCATTGATACAGATCATGTCTAGAACATTCCCGAGCCGTGAGAGGATACACTTAAGGGTACGATGAGAGCGATCATTCGTAAGACGTAATCATAGTAGAGAAAGAGAGAAAGCCGACATCATTCCGCAGAGAGATCCGAAGTTGTTCGGAGAAAGAATAAAGTAAAAGATCGGAAAAGTGTTTTCGGATAAATGGGAATTTAAATATATATTTATTATATGTTAATTATGAATTAATATATTCTAAATAATATTTAAGTTAAGATTTATAAAAGCAACTTTTATATTAGGCCAAATCCCAGAGGGAAAAAGCCTAGACTAAAAGCTGCAGAAAAAATAAAAGGTAAAAAGAAAACAAACAGCCCACGTGGGCTGCAGATAATAGCCGCCGCACGGGGCGGCAGGTTACTGGGCCGCGCTCGCCAACAAGCGGCGGCTAATACACGCCGCACGGGGGCGGGCCACTACTGCCGGCCGCCGCTCGGGCGCAGGCCACCTCGCGGGCTCGCTGGGCCACCGGCCCACCCGGGCAGGCTCGCCTGGCTGCCACTGCGAGCTGGGCGGGGAGCTGGGCCATGGGAGGGTAGCCGGCCCACCCGGGCTGCACCGCCAGGCCGTCCTAGCTGGGCCGCGGGGGTAGGTCGGCCCACCCGGCCGGCTGAGCCCTAGGCTGGCTGTTTTCCTTTTCTTTTATTGTTTATTTTCTGTTTGCTATTTGGGCTGAGTTCTTTTGGCCCATTTGGCAAGTCCGAAAATCTGCTGTCTTTTCTTTTATGAATAGTCCCACATGGCTAACCCAATGGGAAGGGCACACCCCCTCCGCTTATATAAAGGGGTGCCCATGGGTGGGATTACAAACACCAAATACACAACTTGAGAAGTCCTTTGGTTGACTTTCTCCCTCCCTCTCTCTATACCACGTGACCATGGCCCCAAGTTTGGGCTGTGCGATCAAGGCACACCTGCAGTACGTCGTTGCGCTGCAGGGATTCCTAGCCGTATATCAACTTTCGCACTCCCGGCGGGATCGGTGAGCCGGAGGTCTCATCATGCACCGGATGTGTACGAAGACACGAGGCGCAACACTTGGGGCGCTAGAATGTCGTAAGCCGGAGTTGTTGCACGATGAAGATGATGAAGATCAAGAAGGAGCAAGGGGTGACCTGCGAGGAGCTTCGCGACCTTGAGGTCGGCTTTGAGTATGACTACTTCAACCACGTTCTCCGCGGAACGTTAACCACGTACGGTCTACAAGAGTATGTATTCTCTACGCATTGGCCGTTACCGCATTACTACATAGATAGATCCTAGGCAGTTTCTGGGGTTTCGTTGTAGGAATTTTTTTGTTTTCCGCACCGATCCTCAACAGTGGTATCAGAGCCGATCTATGCGTTGGAGTGCTGTACGGCCAGTACGCACAAGTATTGTGCGGACATTGATCCCTTAGTTGTTACCCTCTTACGTGTACTTATTTATATCGCGGTATTGTTTGATGAAGCGGCCCGGACCGACCTTACGCGTATTCGTACGCGAGACTGGTTTCACGCTCAACATACGGCTTGTATCGTATAAGTGGCTAGCGGGTGTCTGTCTCTCATTCGATAGCTGATATAGCATTTACAACGGAGGGCCCCGAAAGGGGTGTAATAGAGACAACTGTCGGATCCATGTTGTGGTTGGAAAGTTCGTAGTTTAGAAACGGTTCTAGTGCGAAAGCCCTAACAACCACGTAAAACTTGCAATAGATAAAGTAGAGGCGTCTAACTTTATTTTGCAAGGGAGCATGTGATTATGATATGGCAATGGTCGTTACGAAGGTAAAGTAGTTTACTTTTCTATTACTAAGTAGTATAGTGATAGTCATCATTCCGATGGACGATCTGGTGGAGGCGTCGTGGACTTGGGGCCAAACCAAGGGCAGGATGGAGATCATGCCGGAGCACTCGATGGAGATCAAGGAACAAGAAAGACCATATCATATCACATTATACATATGATGTTGATACCAGGTTCTACATCTTATTGTGTGCTAGTATTTAGATACTCAACGGTAGCAAATAAGATAATCCCTATTTAATTCCAATGTTCCATGTTCTCCTTGTGTGTGCACCACCAAGAAAGTTCTTCGGTATGAGGCCGGCCGTGATGATCGGGGGTCAGACATATCTACGTTCGCATACAGTGGGTGTAAGCCATGTTGCACAGCGAATACACACAAATTAGATTTGGCGAGCCTAGCATGTACAGACATGGCCTCGGAACACAAGATATCGAAAGATCGAGCATGAGTCACATGGATGATGTGATTGACATTAGTGAATATCTACCTTTGATAACTGATGGCCGTGATGATCGGGGGAGGTGCAAAGGATAGGGATCATGCGATCACTAAAATCGTCCAGGAGATGACCGTTTTAGTGGAGACCAATTATAAATTGATTTCTTATTATAAACTTAGTCTGGATGTCTATTTGCAAATATCTTAGTAGACCTTGGCCTATCCCATTGAGTTCCTTTGCGACCATGGAAATATATTTCTTAATATGGAACTTAGCAAAAGGGTCCAACTTCTTAGATTAATACCCACGCCTGAGGGATATCCTCATAAAAGGTGATCTTCTCTTCTTGATACAATAACCATTAGGAGATAATTCGATGACTCCAGAATGTTTGGAAAAATACTCAGCGATCTTGCATTAGAGTTAAGAACTCTTAGAAGGGCTTGATTGCAAAAGGAGGTCATAGATGAAAAGGTATATGTAAGATATACAAAATTATAAATGTGATTCTTGCAAAAACTCGTTGCAGATTGCAAAGTATTTGATGCTTGTCCCGTTTTGAGAAAACAGGAGGATCTGCTTGAGAATTGCTGGTTTTGAGGCAATGTGACTTGATGATGGAAAGCAAATCAGTTGATGGCCGACATCACCAATTTTCTCAAAGTTTATCATTTGGATTAGTGGATTTGAATATAATTTGTAATCCTAGTTTGTGTGTCTTTGCTTTTGCGAGACGATTATTCATATGAACAAGTTACAAGCCAGTTTGTACTATTCTTATGAACGATACCTTATGGTCACATTATGATTATAAATAAGTTATTCTCATCACTATGTTAATGATAATAGTTTAAACATTTATAAAGGATTAGAATGCTAAAATATATCCAAAGCTTAATAATGAAATGACACTACAGTTTAAGTCATTTTGGTTATTGCAGGTTCTTTATGAAAGATCGGGGTCCTAGATGCTTAATCTGGAGACTTTGCAAAACCATGCCTCTTGGGTAGAATGACTAAAACTCCGTATTCTGGTAAAACAGTGATATACGAAGAAATGTTGAATCTTATACATAGTGACGTATCATATTTTCAACAAGTAGTGGAAATCATTTATTGTGGACTTAAGTGAATAAGTGTATTTACTTAATGAAACATGAAGTTTAAAATGATTTGAATTGTTCAAATGAGTTCATAACTAAATGGGATATTGAATTAACTGAATTAACAAGTCTCTTCGATTTGATCGACATGACTAAAGTATTCAAGTTAAGTTTAGCATAAAAAGGAACTTGTGAAAGATGTTTCACAAATTATGATAATTGGATGAATTCAAACCATGTTGAAATATCTAAACATCATAATCATTATGTATTGGATACATATGGTATAATATTATCTCTTATCGGGGTTATAGTTGCCGTTTAGAGTTAAAGATCGAAATAATCAAACACTCATTTGAAATACAAAGGAACATCTAAAGATTCGTGGAAACAACACCATAAGTGTTATGGCACATTCGAGTTTCTGGAGATTTTGATAAGTCGAAATCGTGGCGAATAAACAAGTCTTTGTAGATAATTCTTAGGAAGCTATGAATGCATCTTCCACAAAAGAGGCAAACCAGTTGTTGTCCTAAGTTGATGTGTCTTGATGAAGATACAGGTGGAAGAAAGTAAAAGATCAAAACAAGGTATTTGACCTTTCCTCCAAATTGTTCAGTGGGGTAGCAGAATTTGTTTCGTGAAACCAAACTCTGCAAATAGAGGAGAAACTATTGATAATGATCATAAAGTTTCAGTGAATACTTTTACTAAAGAAAGTAGGATTCAACTATATATTCTACAAGTTTATGGAATTATATTATTGATTCACTTCTCTTGTTTTGAACAAGACATACCTACAAATTACAAAGAAGCGTGATGGACCTAAGTACGAGAAATGAATGGTCATTGAAATCTCGTTAGTGGAATTCTCGATTTGATGATGATCAAGGAATTTTGGAATGTCCAAGATTATCGAGAGGACCTAGTTTTGAGTGGGAGCTAAGTGAAATCCCTGGATCTCAAACATGAATGTCATATTTGAGTGGGAGCGTGAAATCATTCTGGGATATATGGACAACATATATGAATGATGTGATTGGTGTTAATAACGTTTAAGTTAGATAAATAAGGATGAAGTTGAAGTTATTAAATAATAAGATCTATCGAGGATAGATTGGTAAGTTTAATAAACACTGAATGTCGAATGCTTCTTGGACTTGATTCTGAAATATGTTCAGAATGTCCTAAGCAAGATTCTGAAGAAGTTCAGAATAGAACAAGGTAAGAAAGAAGTTCTTACTATATGAAGCATTGAGTATTACAACTATGGTTGAAAGAAAGAGATGCGTTGCATCTCCTATGCCTTAGTCATAGGTTCTTCAATATAACCATGTTGTATACTCGACGTAATGTGACCCGAAGTTCTGGTTGGTAAGACAAAGTCTTAACTGTAAGAACATGTCTTTAAGTGATTCTTGAGTTGATCATTGAACCAGAATTAAGTTTGTACATAAATGGCAAGAAGCAATGTAAGTGGCATAGATGCATTTGATGCACTAGGATCTACATAGATATAGAAGTATAAAAGCTACATCTGATGTGATGTATAATGTTATGGCAGGGCTAGTTCACTTTTAACATAGAATGATGTGTCCAAGGGCCCAGTGCCCATGAGAAAGCCCTCGAGGTTGATCTAACATCACTGTAAGCTCCTGGAATCCGGCCTCGTTCTGCTGCCATGACTATAGTATACACACAAAGGATAGCAAAGTGTGTTTCGAAGTTTAGATGACAACGGTGAAAATGACCGTTATCATAAACACTAGAAACAAAGTCTCACTTTGTCGCCAAACAAATACTTCGAACCATTATGAGATAATGGAGTGAATGTAAAAATTAGGAAGACATTGACGATTTGCAAAAGACATAATGATCTGGTAAAACAGAACATGGACATAACGTTTCCCATGAGCATGCATGATCTGTAAACGCATATGGTATATGGTTTATATGAGTAAAATGCAAGCTAGATTATTTGTACTCTAGTGCGAGTGGGAGACTGAAGGAGATATGCCCTAGAGGCAAATAATAAATAGGTTTTTATTGTCATATCTCAATTAGTTTATAATAGTTTCATATTGTGCTATAACTGTGCCAAGTGGAAATATTGGTACAGGTGTGGTATGAAACAACCAAGTCCCTAGTAGCCTCTATTCATACTAGTTCGTTGGTCACGAAGATGATCTGGGTTTCAAGATCATGGGCATTTATGCCGACTGACAACGAGATCATGTCATTGGAGAATGATGTGGTTGGACATTTCTCGAAGGATTGCAACACGATCAAGTCATATAGTTCATTGTTGCAAAAGCTATACCTAGACTCCTTCTCCTTAGACCGTGATCTCATATTACTCACTGTTTCCCTAGGCTGGTTTGACTGCATCAAACGTCATCTGGTAATGCGGTGACTGGTGTACGTTTGGTATTCCGAAGGAATGGTAGATGACATGTGACTACAAGACCGGGATTTGTTCACCCACATGACGGGTAAAGATACATACGGCCGACTTGGTGAGATTACATCTATAAATGTTGCAACATGTGACTAGGTCACGGGGATGTAATATCACGGTAACAAGAAAACATAACTTGTTGTGAACGAGATTGAACAAGGTATGGGATACCAATGATCGGATCTCGGACAAGTTGTATCGAGAAACAAAAGGAAGAGGAAGCTATATTTAGACGGTTCCAACGACATTGTCATCAGGAATGCATAGGGGTCACATGGATATCCCTGGTCCCTCTGTTGATCATTGATACAGATCATGTCTAGAGCATTCCCGAGCCGTGAGAGGATACACTTAAGGGTACGATGAGAGCGATCATTCGTAAGACGGAATCATAGTAGAGAAAGAGAGAAAGCCGGAATCATTCCGTAGAGAGATCCGAAGTTGTTCGGAGAAAGAATAAAGTAAAAGACCGGAAAAGTGTTTTCGGATAAATGGGAATTGAAATATATATTTATTATATGTTAATTATGAATTAATATATTCTAAATAATATTTAAGTTAAGATTTATAAAAGCAGCTTTTATATTAGGCCAAATCCTAGAGGGAAAAAGCCTAGAATAAAAGCTGCAGAAAAAATAAAAGGTAAAAAGAAAACAAACAGCCCATGTGGGCGGCAGATAATAGCCGCCGCACGGGGCGGCAGGTTACTGGGCCGCGCTCGCCAATAGGCCGTGGCGAATACACGCCGCACGGGGGCGGGCCACTACTGCCGGCCACCGCTCGGGCGCAGGCCACCTCGCGGGCTCGCTGGGCCGCCAGCCCACCCGGGCGGGTTCGCCTGGCCGCCGCTGCGAGCTGGGCGGGGAGCTGGGCCACGGGGGGGGCAGCCGGCCCGCCCGTGCTACACCGCCAGGCCGCCTCAGCTGGGCCACAGGGGCAGGTCGGCCCACTCGGCCGGCTGAGCCCCAGGCTGGCTATTTTCCTTTTCTTTTATTGTTTATTTTCTGTTTGCTATTTGGGCTGAGTTCTTTTGGCCCATTTGGCAAGTTCGAAAATCTGCTGTCTTTTCTTTTATGAATAGTCCCACATGGCTAACCCAATGGGGAGGGCCACCCCCTCCGTCTATATAAAGGGGTGCCCATGGGTGGGATTAGAAACACCAAATACACAACTTGAGAAGTCCTTTGGTTGACTTTCTCCCTCTCTCTCTCTATACCTCGTGACCATGGCCCCAAGTTTGGGCTGTACGATCAAGGCACACTTGCAGTACGCCGTTGCACTGCAGGGATTCCTAGCCGGATATCAACTTCCGCACTCCCGGCGGGATCGGGGAGCCGGAGGTCTCATTGTGCACCGGATGTGTACGAAGACACGAGGCGCAACACTTGGGGCGCTAAAATATCGTAAGCCGGAGCTGTTGCACGATGAAGATGATGAAGATCAAGAAGGAGCAAGGGGTGACCTGCGAGGAGCTTCGCGACCTTGAGGTCGGCTTCGAGTACGACTACTTCAACCACGTTCCCCGTGGAACATTAACCGCGTATGGTCTACAAGGATATGTATTCTCTACGCATTGGTCGTTACCGTATTACTACATAGATAGATCCTAGGCAGTTTCTGGGGTTCCGTCGTAGGAAATTTTTTGTTTTCCGCACCGATCCCCTACAGAATCCCCTTAGTTCGAGCTTGATTCAAACCTTATTTCTTGGGGCCACAATTAGTTTGGGGCTTTATTACGATCATGTACTTATTCCATGTTTTACTATTTTATTTACAATTGCGCGTGGAGAGCCTGTATTATTTTGGATCATGACATGATTTCGTGGTATCGACAAGCCCAGTCACACTTTTAGGTTCCTAGTCGTTTACAGCTGTTCTCGCAAATCCTGGTCGATATCGGAGACAGCCGACTTCGTTGTGGATAGCTTAGTGGGGTGGCCCCCTGAAATCATTTTTGAATATTGTGAATGCTTTGTCATGATTCCTCATTGCTTTTTATTTGATTCTTCCCTGGGTTGATCATGCGTGTGTTGCTATTTGTGCACCCCTGCAGGGTAAATCTTTTCGAAAAGCCGTTTTCACGTTTATGGACTACTTGGAGCACAGTGTCTCGACCATAGACAACTATAACTAAAGTAGTGTTATAAATTTGTCTTAATATATGACTAGTAATATTATCATGATCATAACACAATGTCTCCATCGAAGTTATACCCTCTCTATTAGGATTTTTGTGCTCTGGCAGCGATCTATGATTGCCCTGTGAGATCGGCTGTGGTTCCGTGTCTTCCCCGAGTCCCGTCCGCTGCTCTTGTTCCTGTTCGGCTCCTAATCATAGTAGATCCCATGTCTCTAGTACCTACCCGGCCTTGCTCTCTGGCGGCTAGGGTTCACGAAGCGGATCTGATGGCGGAGGCAACTGGAGGTAGTTCATCGACCCCGGCGGCAGAGAAACAAGTGGAGATAGATGACATGCTCAAGCACCTGGATCTTCGTGATGATGAACTGGATGAAGTGGTGATTGATGCGAAAGAGGTGGGGGAATATCAGGGGGATGCAAGATGGCTAGCGATTGATAGAGTTCATACCTTGTGCTCCTTCAGTGCGGAGGCCCTGTTCGCAAACATGAAGGCGATCTGGAACCTCTCCAGGGAGTCGATCTGCCGTGAAGCGGAGATGCATTGTTTGGGGGATTGGAAAAAGGTGGTTCACTAGGGGCCTTGGACCTTCCGAGGCTAGGCACTGCTAATAGAGGATTACGATGGCAGAGTGGATCCAGGGAAGGTGGTGTTCAATGGTCTGTACGTATGGGCTCAACTCCATGGAATACTGGAGCTCTATAGGAAAACTTCGGTGATTTATGATCTTGCACGCAAGGTAGGGAAAACGCAAGAGGTGCAGATGTCTCCAAAGCTTTTTTTGAAGGAAATTATGTGAGGTTCTGAGTGCTTATCGATGTAGCGAAACCTCTAAAGCGGGTTGTGCCACTATCAGTGGAAGGAGAAGGAAGGAAGACGTTAATGGTGAAGTATGAGAAAATGCCCTTTTTGTAAGCATTGTGGTCTCTTGGGGCATGATCATGAGGAATGCGGGGACGATGTTTGGGAGGCCAGACAGCTTCAATATGGAGCTTGGATGCTTGCTACTAGCTGTGTTAATACTCCGATGGAACCTCGGCGCTTTATTCTGCCAACTCCGTCAAGAGGAGGGTGGTCTGGCCGTGGTGGTCTTAAACAGAAACCACGGAAAAGGTCTTCCCAAGATGCTGGATGAGGAGGAGGAGACTGGTGACTCTGAAGAAAGTCCGCTGAAACATCTACCAATGGAGGATATGGTGGATGCTAATGAAATTGGGAGTGCGAAGAAGAAGCTGGATCTTGAGGGAGATGCAGAGATGACCCCCAAGAATACCGTTTTGGGCGACCAATACATTGAAATAGAGATGGGCAAGAACAAGGAGGTGCCTCCACCTCCGCCTGAGTACCTTAACCCGCGTGATCGCTCAAAGCAAAGAAAAGTGAATGTCTCTACAAATGACTTGGCAACAACGGTGGTCACCGCAGAGGTGGACCGCCGGGCCCAATGACGATGTTAGGCTGGAATGGTCGAGGTTTGGGGCAACCGGCGACCGTTCAGGAACAAGTCTACCTCGTTCAGACTTATAAGCCCTGTCTAGTCTTCATTTGTGAAACTAGACAAAGTAAGGAAAGGCTGGAAAATCTCAGGTACTATATTGGGATGAAGGGTTGCTTTCAGGTGAAAGGCGAAGGAAAAGGGGGTGGCCTTCCTCTGTATTGGTCTGAGGATGTCACTGTACAACTTCTATCTTTCAGCAATAGACACATATATGTGCATGTCAGCAGTGGCCCTTTTGATCATATCTGGAGAGGTACATTTGTTTATGGTGAACCCAAGCCCACTGGCCATAATAAGATGTGGGCAAAACTGAGAGAAATCAAGCCTAATTCAGAAAGACCATGGCTCTCGTTGGGTGACTTCAATGAGGCAATGTGGCAAGAAGAGCACTTTTCAAACACTCCTAGATCGGAAAGGTTGATGCTTGACTTCCACGAGGTTCTATCACATTGCGATCTCCATGATCTGGGTTTCGTGGGTCTCCCCTGGACTTTTGATAATAAACAGAGAGGGGAACGTAATGTAAAGGTTCGGCTGGACCGAGCTATGGCATCGCCGGCTTGATCTTCGAAGTTCCCGGAGCATAGGCTTAAGCATATTGTGTCCTCGCGATCGGGCCACTGTCCTATTCTATTATCTACAGAGCAAGCTTCACACACCAGGCTAGATCGACCAATAATGAGGCATGAGGTGATGTGGGAAAGGGAGCCATCCCTGGCTGCCGTGGTAGAGAGGCCTGGTCTCGAAGAATTCTGCGGCAAGACCTAGGAGATGTTTCGTCTTCATTAAAATCGATAATGACAAATTTGTACAAGTGGAAGAATGCAAATATCAAGTCTGTCCCTAAGGAGATTGAGAAGAAAATGGCCCAACTCGAAGTGCTGCATCAGCGTAATGATGAGGCTAGTCTGGAGCCTAAAACTGGCTTGGAAAAGGAGATTGCCGAGCTCCTGTATCGGGAGGAAATTATGTGGATGCAACGGTCTCGCATTTCTTGGCTGCGAGAGGGAGACCGTAATACCAAGTATTTCCATCAAAGAGCATCATGGCGAAGGAAGAAGAACAACATTTGCAAGCTCAAACGTTGTGATGGGACTTGGACTTTGGACACAAGGGAAATGGAGGACATGTCGAGGGAGTTCTTCCAAAACCTGTATACGAGGGAGGACAACATTGATCTGAGTATTATTACTGATCTACTTCACCAGCATGTTGATGATGACATGAATGCAGCTCTGTGTGCACCCTTATCTGAAAAAGAAATCAATGACGCGCTTTTTCAAATTGGTCCGTTAAAGGCTCCTGGACCAGATGGTTTTCCCGCTCGCTTCTTGCAGCGCAACTGGGGCCTATTGAGAGAGGAGGTTGTGCGTGCGGTCCAACAATTTTTTACTGAGAGGATTATGTCTGAGGGGGTTAATGACACTTCTATTGTTCTAATCCCAAAGAAAAATGACCCGGAAGAACTGAAGGATTTCTGGCCTGTTAGCCTTTGTAATGTGATCTTTAAGGTGGTGTCAAAGTGCCTGGTGGATCGTCTCCGTCCGATGCTACAGGATATCATATCTCCGACGCAAAGCGCATTCATTCTGGGACGCCTCATTACGAATAATGCACTAATGGCCTTTGAGTGCATACACTCAATAAAGACGGGATCAGCCGATCGTAGGAAATTTTGTGCATATAAGTTGGACATGGCCAAAACGTATGACCGCGTGGATTGGAGGTTTTTAGAAGGAGTTTTAGCGAAGTTGGGCTTTCATCCTCAGTGGATACGGTGGGTTATGGCATGTGTGACCACCGTACGTTACTCTATTCGCTTTAACGGACAGTTATTGTACCCCTTCACCCCTACTCGTGGCATCCGACAAGGTGATCCTCTTTCCCCATATCTTTTCCTTTTTATTGCTGATGGTTTATCGTGTCCCATCAGGAAAGAGATTGAAAGTAATTCCCTTAGAGAAATGCACATATACCAAAGAGCTCCGGGTATATCTCGTCTGCTCTTTGCGGACGATAGTCTCCTATTCTTTAAGGCCACAATCGAACAAGGTAAAATTGTTAAATATATTATAGACCGATATGAAAGAGCTACGGGGCAGCTTGTGAGCAAGGGGAAGTGCTCAATATTGTATGGTGACCGCTGCCCACCAGAGGTACAAAGTGAGCTGAAAAATATCCTGAGGTATGCGACGAACTGCTTTGAAGAAAAAAATATTTAGGTTTGTCGGTGCCAGAAGGAAGGTGAAGAGTGATAAATTCAAACCTACTAAGCAGAAATTCTCCAACATGCTTCTGACTGGTCGGAAAAGTATATGTCCTCAGGAGCAAAAGAAATTCTCATCAAATCAGAAGTTGCAATCTTTATCCACATATGATTTTTTTTACAGTGATACCGTAGGGAAAAACCCCTACGGTGTTTTTTCTGATATATTAAATATGTATAGATAAAGTAACAAGACAAGAGAAATTACATCAAGGAGGAAGAAAGTGGGCAAGATAATGGAGCAACATAGTTACATAAAACAGGATAAGGTCCAAATGTAGGAGGGGTCGTACCAAACTTCTCTTCACTCTAAATTGATGTAGAGATATATCACTTACAAATCTGACTCTCCATCTAGTTACAGACAGGGTATGGTTTTTGAATATGAAGTCATTTCTCTCTTTCCAAATGTTCCATGCTGCACAAATGACAATTTCCATAAAGCAAGGCCCATTAAAGATTCCACGAGCTCTTACAAAACGAGGCGAGATAGGTATTGAGCAGTCCCAACTGATGCCAACCAGCTGCCAACACTCAGCAGCAAATGGACAGTTAAAAAATAGGTGGTCTCTAGTCTCTGCCTCCTAATTTGTGCATAAAATGCAAGAGGTGCCACCATCAATCTGCCAGTTCTTTCTCAACATCAGGTCTTTTGTGTTCAAACGATCCATGAGAAGCAGCCAAGCAAATACTCTAAGCTTAGGCAAGCACTTAGATTTCCAAATGAAACTTGGTAGTGCACCAAAGATAAAGTTATAATCACTCCCCCATATGAAGCTGCTAGTATCCACACTTACGTTATTAGGAGCTAGCTCATTTGTGATCATCTGGATCTTAATTAATTCCTCAAAAGCCTCAAGCGAGATAGGTAGTGCAAAATCAGAGACAAGTTCCGAGGTAGACGTTATGTCAGAAACTCCAGCATCCACATTTAGTGCATAAGAGTAAAGGCGTGGGTATTTATCGGAAAGTAGTTCGCCTGACTGCGAGTGGTCGTTCCAAAATAAAACTGTTTTTCCATCACCAACCTTGCAGGACGTAATACCTCTGTATAAATCCACTAGACTGAAGACATCACGC
Organism: Avena sativa; assembly: GCA_916181665.1. NCBI lineage: Eukaryota > Viridiplantae > Streptophyta > Magnoliopsida > Poales > Poaceae > Avena > Avena sativa. The sequence goes on from OV702279.1 coordinate 524,466,658, forward strand.
CACCAAAAGGAGCCCCACCGAGATTGAGCATGTGGAGCAGCATCAACAGCATAAAGGGATCAAACAAGCTTCACCCAGGGAACATCTTACTTGGAGTAGAATTTATGAAGTTGTTTCAGCAGAAGAGCTTTGTATTTTATTTCAAAGTTTATTACGTCGAGTCCTCCATGTTTTTTGGGCCGATAGACTAATGACCATGCTGCAAGGGAGTTAATTGAAGTAGAGTCTTCCTCTTTGGCCCATAGACAATGACGCGCGAGCGATCAGCTATTTTGATTATCGTCTTGTGAACCTTAAGCGAGGGCAGGTAGTGATTCGGAAGAGATGACAAGACAAAATTTATAAGTTGAAGCCTACCACCATAATTAAGGAAGCGAGCACTAGCATTCAGTCGTCTCTCCAACTGATCAACAATAGGGGTCAGATCGTGTATTGTTGGCCTAGTTGTACCCAAAGGCAACCCCAGATAAGCAAAGGGAAGGGAGCCGACCGCACAACCAAATTTTTGAGCAAGCAACCGGAGCTTCTGATCATCAACATTAACTGGCATTAAGCAAGATTTTGAATAATTCACCTTGAGACATGTTGCTGCTGAAAAGGTGTGAAGCAAGTTCTTAAGCGCAAGTAGTTGAGCTGGGCAGGCTTGAAGTATCAGAAGAGTGTCGTCAGCGTATTGAACAATTGGGAAATCAATGGATGGGATGGGAAGAGGAGGCACCAATAAACTATCATTGGGCAAGTTGTTAACCATGGTTTGCAGGAGATCAGCTCCAGCGACAAAGAGTATGGGAGAAAAAGGGTCTCCTTGACGAACGCCACGACGACGAGAGAATTTTTTCTCGGGGACTCCATTTACAGAACCGAGGAGAAACCAGTAGAGAATATTACCTGAACACAGTTTAACCAACGATCATCAAACCCCCAACACTTCAAGATCCGCATGATTGCTTGGTGCTCAATGGTGTCGAAAGCTTTTGTGAAGTCCAACTTCAAAATAACCACCTCTCTCTTGGATTGCTTGCACTGATGTATGTACTCATATGCCCATGCCACACAATCTTGTAGAGATCTACTCTTTAAGAAACCATATTGATTCACATGGACAAGATTCAAAATCTCTTTCTGTAGTCTGTTCGCCAACAACTTTGTGAGAATTTTGATGCTAATGTTAAGCAAAGAAAATGGTCGGTAGTCATTTGGGCTTTTAGGAGAGTGAACTTTTGGCACAAGGGTGATGAAAGCATCATTGATGCTCTGAAGATTAACTGTACCCTCCCAAAACTCATGACAGAGACGATAAAAATCGTTCTTGATTATTGGCCAGCAAACTTTCACAGACCTATAAATCCATCAGGCCCCGGGGCCTTCTCAGGGGGTAGCTCAACAACTACCTTATCAATTTCCTCAATACTAAAGGGGGCTGAAATGTGTGTAAGATCCCCAGCTGGAAGTACGAAATCAGCAAAGTTAAAATTTGTGTCAATGGGAGAAGAAAAACCCAAACGGTCTCTGTAAGATTGCCACAGCAAGCCTACTATCTCATGGTGTCCACTGCTAATGAACCATCATCTCTCTTGAGGGAAGAAATAGAATTACGACGATATCTAATAGTGGCCATCGAATGGAAGAATGAAGTGTTTTCATTTCCTAACTGTGCCCAACGCAGCGCTTTTTCCAAGCAGTCTTGCTTTAACAATTACTCGAAAATTCCACTCTGAAATATGCAAATGTCGTTGCTCTTCTAATTCATCAAGCATGAATATGACTCTCTTGCAATTGTCAATGATCTTGTTAATTACCGAGATGCTTGTACTCCATTTCTTCAATCCTTTACGAAGCAATTTGAATTTGCTCGACAAGCTTTTAGAACAATCACCAGGGCAATGTATATCCCATATGCGACTCACTACATCCATAAAGCCACGCATCTTAATCCAATGATTTTCAAATCGAAACACTTGTGCTTTAGGTATAGAGGTGCCTACTGAGATAACACATGGCACATGATCTGAGGTTGATCGAGCTAGGGGGTTAGCCATAGTGTTCGGGTCCACGAAGGAGAAGTAAAAAACCAATCAATTTGTTCCAACAATGGATCAGACTGCATATTACTCCACGTGAAAGCTCTACCTTTAATAGGTAATTCAACAAGGCCAAGGTAACTAATCACTTCATTAAAAGTGGCCATATCATCAACATTTGCTCCTCGTCTGTTGCGATTTTCAGAGTATCTATAGAAGTTGAAGTCCCCAGCTAGTAACCAATGAGAATCATCAGGAATGTTCAGGTGAAACAGCCAAGCAATGAAATTTTCTCTTGCTATACCATCACATGGACCATATATATTAAGTGTGAAATTATCAGAAGAGATAGTGGATTGAAAGTGGATTACTAGCCCAAAGCTCTCTTGCATAAGGACTTGACCTGTGAAAATGTTGCTGGCCCAAAGTACTAATAGACCACCAGAGGCCCCGTCCGATGGGACAAATGCATACTGATCAAAACGTCTGGGAGCAAAACCTTTAATAAAATTCATATCGAAATCCTCCTTTTTTGTCTCCTGGAGGCAAATGATTGAGGCCGTACTTTCTTCGATTTTGTTATAGACTAAAGGCCATTTCTCAGCAGCATTAATTCCACGAATATTCCAGTTTAAAACACACCAAGTACGATTAACATGCGAGGTTCGAATGACACGATGCATAGGAAAATCAACAAGTTCTGAAATCCAATAAAAGTCCACACAAGGGCAGGCGGATTATAATTGGAGAAAAAGCACGACACTCAATCTTCACACTCGCGCAGTAGGCGTTCTTCAGTGAGTTCTGCAGGATCAATGAGACAGTCTTCCATGCCTAGGCGCTGCATTTCTGCAATTTGGAGTATGGCAGGAGTAGATGCTTTTGGGACTGAAGATGCACGACGACGATAAGGCTGGTTGGGAAGCTCATACAGATAGCCATCGTTGTTATGGCGAGTGCAGCGACGGACTTGGTTCTCGACATGAGGCGTGGCAGTCTTCCGAGATCGACCACGAGCTCTAGCAGGTGCAGAAGGGCCAGCAACATCAGATGAAGATTCAGTTACGCGGATGAAAGTAAGTTCTGAAACCGGTGTAGGATTTTCCCGAGAGGCTGCTTCAGCAAAAGACGAATCTGGCACAAAGATAGCTTGAGAATCTTATTCAGCTAAGGCATCAACCATTGCTTCCGATAGCGTGTCCATCTCAGCAGTTTCACAAATATTGAAAGCTTCATTCAGATCAGCTCCATTCTGAGGGCTAACAAGTGACCATCACACTCATTAGAGAATCCAGCTCAGTAATTCCTGTTTCATCCGCACAAACTAGACTTCCAAACTCGTTCAAGAGAAAACTTCCAAAAGCTGCAGCGAAAGTACGTTTAGTGGGATGCACTATCCTCTCAATAGCAATCCTTTCAGCAGAGTCAATAATTGAGTTATTTGATGTCATATTCCTCATGTAAGCAGTGACAAAAGAATCCCTAAACTGTCGGCAGAATAAGATACTCCCATCATGTGTCACCGAATAGCTTCTGAGGCGCTCAAAGCAGGTTCAGGAGTTGTTGATAAACAGGGTGTAGAGCCATAAATAAATGTACCGAAAAAACAAATCATGGCTTTAAAAACAACACTGTCAAGCTCAACAAAATAGGGAGCAACTACAGTTGAAGCATTGAACTGCACATTTACAGTTTCTGCAGTGATCACCGTGAGTTCAGAAACAACAGTGGTTGTTAACTCCTGCACATCAGGAGAAGCATACCCTTGCAGATCTTTTTTGTTCTTAACGACCCAAATTTGACGGCCAGCTAACTGCAATCTGTTATAGTCAAGCTTTTCTTTCTTTATTCTCCAAAAAGAACTGTCGTTTAGATTGCCTACTCGGGCAAGCACGGGACTAATGGCCTAGCTTTTTACACAGTCTGCATCGTATGCCCATTTTACAGTCCACCGCAAAATGCCCACAGCCCATGCACTTGGTACACGTTTGCTCATTGTTGATAACAGGCCTTTTGCATAAGCAATCCTGGCAAGGAAGGCCCAAAGCTTGGCACGCCAAGCACAAACCTGGGCAAGAGTCCCTGAGGTGGTCGAATAGACCACAACGTGAGCAACGACCGAGGAAATTAAAAAACCAAATCTTTCGGCGGGATATTCAAGGCATGCATGATGTCCTGATCCGAATATTTAGCTTGACGCGTATCTTCCAGATGTTCCAGCAGGCTGTCTCGTGAGAGATTTCTGCAGATATTAGCGGCAAACTTTCCTCCAACAAAAGACCAGCCTTTATTACCAGAAATTTGATCCGAAAAAACTGGTTCATTGAACCTTCCAAACTTGAGGGGCGTTGACTCAGATCTCGCCGGAACATTCACCGCCGGTGGACTAATACCCGGAGAAAAGAGATACGGAACTTTTCTGATGAAAACCAAACTTTGCTAATTCAGACACCGGGGAGGCAAGAAAATCTATCTCGCTGAGCACTTGAGGCAAGAAAATCCAGATTAGGAACCCATTTTGTTGGGTTAGGTTGAGCGATCTCCAAGATTTCTTCATCACAATGCCAAGCAGATGGAGATGAACGAACAAAACCACTAAACTCGGGATGAACTCCACGAAAGAGAGAGAAATGGCAAACAAAATCCGGCCAAACTCTATCTCTTAGGCCATAGATAAAATGCCCCACTTTGCTTGAAGCCACAGAAAAATGAAACCGACGATCCGTCAATTGATAAACATGAAAACCAGCATGATCGCCATCAATACAACATTGCAGCGCTAGGCCAACTGACTCCTTCGAGAGAAGGAATGAAGCCGAAGAGAAAGAAACCACAAGAAAAAATTCCTTTGCCGAGGGAGAGGGGGAGAAGTGAACCGAGGAACCAAAACGACGACGAACCTCAGCCACGACCACAAGGCCGGGCGAGAAATCCCAGTGCAGGATGCCTTGCATGCTAGATCAGATCGAAGATCCATGGTTGTTGATGGTGGGAGGGAAGGAGACGTGGGAGGTGGAGAGGAGAGCCATTTTTTCCTTCCACATATGCTATGGGGGTCTTCAAATTTCCTGCTGAGTTAACTTACGATCTAATGCAAATAATCCGTGAGTTTTGGTGGGGAGATGATGAAGACAGAAGACACATGCATTGGATGTCTTGGGAAAGGATGGCTCGACCAAAGTCTCAAGGTGGCATGGGCTTTCGAGACCTTAGAGTTTTCAACCAAGCTTTGCTTGCTAGACAGGCCTGGAGGCTGCTCCACTACCCGGATAGCTTATGTGCTAGACTGTTGAAGGCCAGGTACTACCCATCGGGCGATCTGCTTGATACAGCCTTTATACAGAATCAATCACAAACGTGGCAAGGTATCGTTCATGGGCTGGACCTCTTAAAAAAAGGTGTCATCTGGAGGATTGGATCGGTCTCGAAGGTGAAGATCTTCCGCGATAGCTGGCTCCCTAGGCCAGATGCGATGAAAGTTGAAGGGAGACGAGGTCGCTCGAGATTAAAGTGGGTGTTTGAATTGATAAACCCGCTGAGAAGAACCTGGGGTGAGCCGGCGGTGCGAGCGTGCTGTTTTCCAAGGGATGCTGAGGCAATCTTAGCTATCAAGCTCCCTGCGAGAGAAGGTGAGGATTTTGTTGCGTGGAGCGGAGAAAGCAACGATCTTTTCAGTGTCAGGTCAGCATATCGCATTGGCAAGCTACCCATGCTAGAGAAATTTAGCCATGGACAGTCCAGCTCGGAACCTTCTGGCGATAGGAGTGTTTGGAATCTGGTTTCAAAAGCCGATGTACCACAAAAATTATGTGTTTTTGCATGGAGAGTGGCCATTGGCACGCTCGTTGTTCGTACCGGTCTACACCGTCGAATACCTGGAACGGAACCGATCTATACGGTTTGTGGCTGTGAGGAGGAAGACGACCATCATGCACTTGTCTTCTATAAACTCGCTAGGGCCTTGCACGAGGAGATTAGGAGATTTTGGCTATTACCACTAGAGGAGGAGTTTCAGAAGACAGGGAATGAGTGGATTCTACATCTCCTACGTGATGTGCCAACAGTCGTGAGGTGCCAGATTATCTTCCTCCTTTGGCGGGTTTGGCACCATCGCAATAACATGGTTCATGGAGATGGTAAAGCTTCGGTCTCTGCTTCGACTATATTCATCCTTAATTACCATCAATCTTTCCTGGTGATCCACAAGCCAAGCATCTCGGGGCATGATAAGGCTGGTATGCCATCGGCATGGACTGCTCCATCTGCAGGCATGATCAAAGCCAACATAGACGCATGCTGGGACTGTGCTTCAAAAAGTGAAGGTATTGGCATTGTTATCCAAGATCAGTTAGGGCTACTTGTGCTCTCGGAATGGATGTTTGTGTCTTCTTGCGCTAGTGCTGAGGATGCGGAAATGCAGGCATGCATATAAGGGCCGAAGCACCTCATTAAGCTTCGGCGATGGCCTGCAATCCTGGAGTCTGATTGCTTGCGGGCGGTTCAAACCATATCTTCAAAAGGGCATGATCTCTCAAGCAGCTGGGCTCTGGTACGAGAAGCTAGAAGTCTACTGGAAATTTACCGTGATATTTCTATTAGAAAAGTAGACCGAGTTAGCAATGGTGTGGCTCATGTGTTGGCACAGCTAGGCAAATCAGGCTTTTCTGGGCTCCTTCATGATGCGGCTCCTAACTGCGTGCAGGATCTGATCACAAATGATTGTAAAACGATGTAATTCTCTATGAGGGGGCAACAAGTTTCAGACACACTCTTTTCCTTACCAAGATACCTAAGAGGACTGGAAGATTTTTAATGAGGCGGCTTGCTTGCCTAATTTATTGATCGTTTACTTCAAAAAATATATGACTAGTATTCAGCTTCACTACAATGGAATAGATAATAACAGTGCCAATAACTGATGGAGTTGGGGTGTATCATGCTAGCTATACATGCCTAGAAGTATTGCAACTACAACAGAATGGTCAATAAAAAGTAACAACAGGTGGTGATATTGGAATGCCTCATATTATCTATATCTGACTAGTAATTACGGCTAGTTTAAAGGAATGCTCAAATAAAACCGTCAACTGTGTGTAGTCCTTGGATTGACTTCCTCGTTTGGTCTCGAGGGGGAAATAGTAGAATGGGTATGATTGGTGTTAGTATTAGTTGGTTCGAATAGGTCTTTCTTATCCCCCTCTGATAGCCGACAGTTGTATCGAGTCTCTATAGGTTGTTTAGTGCATGCTCCATTGCCGCTTATGTCTACCATACCTATGTAGGCGAGAACCGCCAAATTCTAGACTCGCTATGTACTGGCCTCAGTACTGATGCTCCCTTTTTTCCTTTGTCCTTTGTCAGCACCCCTTTTGCTTTGAAAGGTATAAGTTTGACATCGTTAATAGGGTTACCCTTTCGGCTTGGCCTGGGTAGTGTTATGGACGCCATTGGTTATTCTTTAGGGCTCTTAGTCCAATTTGCATCTTATCCGTACTCGGATGTTGTATCATTTTCAATGTGATTTTGATCTTTGTAATGTATATATATTCTTGACTCGCTGATTCGTTGTTGTATATATATGTTTTGTGGGTTTTATCATGGACTATTGTGTAATGGTATTACTTTGATTTCCACCCACACGCTATAGTTTCTATGCGGGTTTGGCAGGGATCGCTAAAATCTACGTAGGACCGATTCGAGGGTGTTACACTTTTAGCTATGTCTTCTACTACTACAGTACAACATTTGTTATATGTACTTGTTGACTAACTATGTCGTTTTGATATGTTCAATGATAAGGAAATTTACCCCCAAGTCATCAGAATACATTATAACTCGGATTACTGTTTATATCAGTTTGCCAGGTTAACTTATAACTCGGATTACTCTTTATATCAGTTTGCTAGGTTATCTTATAACTCGGATCACTTTTTATATCAGTTTGCCAAGTTAATTTATATCTCGGAATAGTATTTTTATTAGTTTGCCAGGTTATCTTATATCTCGGATTACTATTTATAATAATTTGCTAGGTCATATTATACCTTGGATTATATCTCGGATTTACACCTTAAATTACTATTTGTATCAGTTTGCCAGGTTATCTTATATCTCAGATTACTATGTGTATCAGCTTGCCATGTTATATTATATCTCGGATTTATACCTCGGATCACAATCTATGCCATGCTAGTGAGCATATATCATGTCATATCTCAAATCACCGTTTATGTCAATTTTCTAGGGTATCATGGCATCATATCATATCACAAATCATGATCAATATCAATTGGTCAACATATCAAAGGGCTATCATCAAACTATATCTCAAATCATCACTCATCTCGGCATGACCGAATAATCATCGAAATCTATATTAGATTCCCTATGTCTCAATCACCAAATATATCGAGATCATCATGTAACTCAGATTTGGAGTCATATAACTCGGATTCGAGACATACGACAGGTGGTGAGTCATATAACTCGGATTCGGGGCATATGACAGGTGTTGAGTCATATAACTCGGATTTGGAGTCATATAACTAGGATTCAAGACATATGACAGTTTTTGAGTCATATAACTCGGATTCGGGACATATGACAAGTGTTGAGTCATGTAACTCGGATTTGGAGTCATATAACTCGGATTCAGGACATATGACAGGTGTTGAGTCATATAACTCGTATTCAGGACATAAGACAAGTGTTGAGTAATATAACTCGGCTTTGGTGTCATATAACTCGGATTCAGGACATATGACAGGTGTTGAGTCATATAACTTGGATTTTGAGTTAGATAACTCAGATTTGAGGCATATGTTAAATGGCGAGTTATGTAACTCGGATTGAGATGTATTTATGTCCAAATCATGACAGGTATGTTAGATTCAAACACATATATAAATTTCCCAATGAAGGCTATATGAAAATGCCCATGAATCTATATGTCATTTTGCCCAAAAAAGGGTTATATGACAAATGCCAATGAAGGCTATATGTCATTTTATCCGAAAAGAGGTTAAATGACTGGTGGCCATGAAAGCCAGATGTCAAAACTTGCCCAAAGAGGTTAAATGACCAGTGCCCATGAAGGCCAGATGTCGAAACTTTCCCAAAGAGGTTAAATGACCAGTGTCCATGAAGGCCAGATGTCAAAACATGCCTAAATTAAGAGGTTATATGACTAGTGCCCATGAAGGCCAGATGTCAAAACATGCCCAAAGAGGTTAAATGACCAATGCACATGAAGGCCAGTGTCAAAACTTGTCCAAAGAGGTTATATGACCAGTGCCCATGAAGGCCAGATGTCAAAACTTGCCCAAAGAGGTTAAATGATCAGTGACCATGAAGGCCAGATGTAAATTTTTGCCCAAAAAGGTTATATGACTAGTACCCATTAAAGCCAGATGTCAAAACTTGCCCAAAGAGGTTAAATGATCTGATGTAGCCCGACCTTTGGTCTTTACCACATCATGGTCTCTAACTTATGCCAAGTCATCACGGACTCCAAAGGTGAATCCGTTCCTCTATGCGAGCCCACTTCCTACCCTCTTGAATGGTATACTACTTCATACTCTGTCCCATATCCATGATAGGTTCATACCGACGAGTACGGAGGCAAGGGAGGAAGCCTGGAGCACCAAGCCTGACAAGACGGAAGCTTGGAAGAGAAGACGGAAGAAGCAACAGCTAGAGCACCGGAGTCTTCGGCCACACCATAGTCTCCGGCCTAAAGACACCGGAGTCTCCGGCCTGCAGACCCCGGAGTCTTCGGACCCATCTCCGGACCGACCCCCAGATCGAGCTCGAGGACAGTATGTCTGCCAGTCCGGAGACGGACCGAAGACAGACCGAAGTCTCCAAACCCCACACCGGAGCCTCCGGCCTGAGCGTGTGGGCCTACACCCCGCCAACTGGGCCTTTGGCCCATGTACCCCTTAGTCCGCCCAGACTTTCCCCTTTTATTCCTAAAGTACCCTTGAACTAGTGGCTGGCCTATATATAGTGCGCCCACCCCCTCATGTAACCCTAGGCATAGATGATAGACTAAAGAAAACCCCCTTTGTGGAATCTCTAGTTTTGCCTCATCCCCTTCTACCAAAGGGGATTGACTATCGTCACCACCTTGTTGGAGTTTGCATCGCGCCTCCCTCGTTGTACAAGGCCTTGGCATCGGTGTCACTTTGCCAAGACGTCAAGATCCTCTCCAAGGTGTTCTTCCCTCTCCGTGTGGGATCGAGGGAGCACGTTGACCGATCTTTCCTTGCGAGGATTCTATCGGACCGGTGGCCGCCGGTGAGAACAATCGGCCTTGTATCGTGTGAGTTTTGCGTGTGTTCATCGTTTCTTCGCAAGGTGTGCATCCGCTTCCGCTTCCGCTACCTTCTCCCTTTCCCCTCGCTTTCCCATCGATTTGACCACGAGATCCGTGAAGATCAGGCCACCCATGGGGTTACCCCATAACATCTGGTATTAGCAGCTTTTGGTTGCCACGGATTTCTCGTCGATTTGGTCTTTTTCCCCATAAATTCGAAAATTCCACCAAAAACAGCCCCAATTCGTGTTTTGGATCGATCTGTGATTTGAGTGTGTTTTGGTAGGTTTTGATCCGTGGATTACTTGCTAAACTTGTTGATCTACCTTCCCCTGCGTTCCCATGGCCTAATTCCTTGATTTCCCCCACCAATTTGAGGTTTTAGTTCGAGTTTTTCCGCCAAAACTCGTCCCGTTCGTGTTCTGGAACTTCTGGAATCGACCGGACCTGAGATTCCGGCCCAGACCGGAATTTCTGGCAAAGTCTCGGCCCTACATGCTGACAGAAAAACCTGCTTCACGGTTTTGAGCATAACTTTTGCATACGAACTCGGATTTTGGTCTTCTTTAGCTCGTTTTGAAGAGGAGAAGGAGCTCTACATCATCATATCTGTGGTTCATGCTATCTACTCCATCAAAATTCCGTGAGCAAGGCGGAATCCACCAATAAAGGGTAAAGATTGACGACGAAAGGTATAAACATTCTGCGACTTCTCCCCACTTGCATCCCTTTGTAAGCTACACTATCTTTGCGATTAACAAACACCTATTAAGACTAGTTCCTCCTATGATTGCCTGGGCTATGCACAATTGATACCTTATAGAATTCCGAGCAAAAGTTGTGAGCGCACTATCTCATATAGTTATCTTGTATAGTTGTTGGCACAAGGAAGGGGCAAGTGAAAAAGAAAAAGAAAAAGAGAAAAAAATAGAAAAAAGAAAAAGAAGAAAAAGAAAGAAAGAAATAAGTGCCTCATAGAGTAGGAAGCGCAAGCTCGATGAACATCAAATAGGTGGTACTTATTATGCATATCTTGTAGCCCACCAATTTATTGCAATCGAACTAGTGTCTCTCCTTGCACTTGTGCGACACGAGCTTATAGTCTTCGCTAGGAAATTGTTTGGTTCTTAGCTCACTTTCTCCGTTGCACAAGTCCCATTTATCCCACTGTGTGTGTTTCCTTGCATAATTTCCTATCTTGTGGATTGACTTGTTTTGCTTTGTGATCATCGTGGTTCTTTACTTGCCATTACAATATATTGATTTCGGATTGTTCTTGGACACGCCACCTTCCATACCTACCCACCATAAGCTTTGTGTGTGTGTGTGTTTTAGTGGTTAGTTGGTTTTGGTATTCCGCGTGAACTTCACTTTGCTTGGTTTTGATTGCTCTCAAGTGTTGCCACTTGCACGATACTATCTTCCAAGGTAAAGTAAGGTTTGGTGTTGCATCCCTAACCCCCTACCACTTCCATATACACCACTTGGTCTTGTGAAACATGTCTAGGGACTCCAGAATCGAGGATGATTTCTATGAAGAATCCACGATGAGCCACCATGCATATGCCTCCACAAGCATGGATGACATGATGGAGCACTACACCGACAATGGCTCCACATGCTTGGGTGATATGGAGTTCTACAACAACAATAACTCCCCAAGCATGGATGACTTCAAGAACGACAACGACAACCTCCTCAAGTCGTGTCGACCAAGAACGAGCCCCCACCTCAAGAGCAACAAGGTCCACCATCAAATGGACAACTTCAAGCGCGACATGGACAACAACTTCGCCAAAACCATGAGCATGATGGCCAAGACAAATGATGCTTTGCGCTCATTACAACGCCTCACCAAGAAGAGTGCCAAGGACAAGGAGCATCGTAGCGAGCGTCATGTGGATGACCAAGTGCGCCATCTACATCAACCTTTCGCAAGGCACGCCAATGACCTCCGTCGACACCATCAAAGGGCACCTTCAACTACTCGTGCCACCACCAAAATGGCACCAAGAGCAAGATCTCCTCCACGCCATCAAGCTTCAACGCCCAAACTTGACGTCCTAGATGACGCATGCACCTTAATGGATGAGGAGGACAAAGACCTCTACTTTGCCAAGTTGGATGAGTACGTCAAGAGGACTACACAAGCCAAGGTGCAAGAGGGTGACGACAAGGTCAAGATTGGTGAGCATGGGATTTTCCCTTCGCCAAAGGAGGCGCATGGAGTTGAGAGAACCGAGCCTACCCCTACATGCTTGAGTGATGATGTGGTACCAATCCCATGTGAGTATGAGAGCCACTTAGCCCACTTGAGTGAAAGCAAGAGTGAGATGAGCGACTCCACCATACGTGAGATTGAGTGCTTCCACTTTGAGGGCATGAGTGATACACCAAGTGAGTTTAGAGTGGTAGTTGATAGGTCTTGTGAGACCATTTTGATTTCTAACAACTTACCCTCTACCTCTAGTGTGTTTTCTCATGATTTGCTAGGTTCCATGGATCAAGAAGCACGAAGCTTGGAGATGATGATGCCTCCAACCAAGAAGATGTACATGGTGGATGAAGATGATGCCATCCCCATATTGGATGAAGAAGTCGCCCACAACACTACCACAACACCCACATCATATGAGAGGTATGGAAAAGGTAAGAATAAGGGTGTTGATGATGCCATGATCCCACTAGTGGACATGATGACTTGTGATGATTGGCATGCTATGGATGATGTTTGTGATATCACATATGTCTCATTCATATTTCCATGTGATACTTTGATTTTGCATAATGTTAAGCATGTGAAATTATTTGATTGTGATGATGTTTCCATATACATGCCATGCTTTAAACGTTACGTTGATGATATCATTGCGTGCACTTTGTTAAATAATTGCTCTTTCCAATGTTTTGCTTGCAATGATGTTACCAATGGTACCCCTCGAACCATGCTTTGTCATGAGTGTTTTACAATTTCTCCCGTTGCTTGCAATATGGATGATTGCTTTTTCACTTGTTTTTCTTACACCAATAATTCTCATATGATTTCTATTGAGATGGCCCCCATAGCTTTCTCAAATTTTGGAGATTTTGGTAAATGCCATGATAAGCATGTCCACCACTTGCATACTCACCATGCACATAAATTAGACTTGATTGACACTCATGGTGATGTGCACAAGAAGAGATATGTCATGATGGATGATGTATTTCTCTACCATGCAAACACGTTCTTCCTTTTATCTATGATGTGTGTAGGTACCCGCACAAGAATGTCAACCTCGGTTGAGCACGAGTTGACAAAAAGAGCTCTAGAGAGCATCCCCCAAGTGAGTTCAAGATCGAACCCAGCTCTGATACCTTTTGCATGCTTTGCATCTTTCATGTTGATAAATTCCTCTTTCATATGGTTGGCTTGCAAGCATGTTGATGGTATTCTTTCACCTTATGACAATCATGTTTCGTTGCTATTGGATATTGATGCTTTGTGTGTTGCCACAAAAATATTGAACAATTTCTCTTTTCGATGTTTTATGTGCAACCATAATGCCATTATGAGCATGTATTGTCATGAGAGCTTCCAAGTCTCTCGTATTGTTGTTGCAACAAACATAAGGACCACTTGCTCTTTCATATGGTTTGTTTGCAAACACGTTGCTTTTGCTTCCGCTCGTGATACTCATATCCCAATGATATTTGCTTTTGATGATTTGTGTGTGGCATCCAACATGTTGACCAATTGTTCTTTCCAATGGTTGGTTTGCACACATAATGATGTTGTTTTGGATGTTCATTCGCATGTGTTTTTGCTGAATTCTCCTACTCTGGCATCAAAGATGTTGACCAATATTGTCCATTGCTTTGAGTGCCACACTGATGGCTCAATGCACGGCGCCCAGAAAATGTGTTGATGGCTCGTGGTTGATGTAGAGCTCGTTGGGAACCCCAAGAGGAAGGTATGATGAGCACAGCAGCAAGTTTCCCTTAGTTATGAAACCAAGGTTTAATCGAACCAGTAGGAGCAAGGAAACACCCCAAAGGTGTTACTAGCTAAGCTTTGGCAGGGCGCACTACCGGTGCTAGTAGCAACGTGGAGACCTGCACAACACAACCATAGAACTTTGTCCCCAACTTGCGATGAGGTTATCAATCTCACCGTGTTTTGCGGAAAACAAAGGATTAAACGTATCGAATGGAAAGAAGTAATAGTTTGCAGAAAGTAAACACAAAGCAGAAACAGTTTATAGATTGTATGTAAAGAAAAAGGACCGGGACCATAGTTCACTAGAGGTGGCTCTCCTTAGATAGATAACATGCTGGGTGAACAAATTACAGCGGGGCAATTGACAAACACCAAGAAAGCAATACATGCATATACTAATCATCTTGACTCCTCTGAGACTTGATTGGGCATTACAACATAATACATAGACCGCCATCCAACTGCATCTATGACTAATAATCTACCTTCAGGTTATCATCCGAACCCCCTCCAGTATTAAGTTGCAAGCAACCGATTATTGCTTTACGAACTGCGTGTAAAGTAAACAATACGATTGTTCTATGAACAAAGGATTGTTGTTTTCTCCCTAATAGCAACATCACATCTAGTACCTTAGAGATTTCTATCACTTCCCCAGATTACTAGAGGCATGAAGCCACTATCGAGCATAAATACTAACTCTTGGAGTTGCTAGCATCTACTTGGCCAAGATAGCTACTAACAACGGAAAGCATGCAAGATCTCAAATAACAAAGACATGATAGAATCAACAATCAATCTGAAATAGCATCTCAATATCCATCGGATCCCCGCAAACACAAAATGTATGAATTACAAATAGATGATCTTGATCATGAACGGAGCTCACAAGATCTAAACATGAAAGCACAAAGGAGGAGAAACCACCCATCTAGCTACTACATGGATCCGTAGTCCAAGGATAAACTACTCACGCATCACACCGGAGGCTTGCATGGTGATGAAGAAGGCCTCCAGGGTGAATTCCCCTCTCCGGCAGGGTGCCGGGAAGAGCTTCAGATCCCTCCCGATCTAGGGATGGAGATGACGGCGGCTACAGACTCTTTCGTGGATTTTTGATCGGGTACTTATGGTTTTCCTCCCGAGGGCAATATATAGGCGGAAGGAGAGGCCGAGGGGCTGCCAGGAGCGGCCACACCACCCCCTGGCGCTGGCCAGGCCTGGCCGCACGGCCAGGTGGTGTGGTGGCTCCCTGGCCCCTCTCCGTCTCGTATTCTGGCACTTGATCCCTTTCGAAAAAATAGGCACTTTGGCTTTGTCCCGTCCAATTCCGAGAATATTCATTTTCTGACTTTCCTGGAACCAAAAACAGCAGAAAACAGGCAGTTGGCACTATAAATCTTGTTAATAGGTTAGTCCAAGAAATCATATGAAACGTACTCCAAAGTTGGAACAAAACACAAAAAAATGGATAAAACCAAGCATGGAACATCAAAAATTATAGATACATTTGCAATGTATCAACATCCCCAAGCTTAACTCCTGCTCGTCCTCAAGTAGGTAAGTGATAAAAATAAATAATTTTTCAGGTGACATGCACCATCAAAGACTTGATCAAAGTATTTGCAAAACATTCAAAGCTGGGATCATAGTACTTCAATCATAACATGAAAGATAAAGTTCTAGTAATAAGCAAAGAAACTATGATGCAACATGAAAAGGCACAAACAAAAGATTCATGAATAACATGCTTTGCAAGACGTTTGTTTGTTTCACATAAAGAAAACATAGCATAATAGTATTCAGCTTGTCCCTCAATAGAGTAGCAAATATAAATGCATAGGACACCTTCAAAGTTCATAAGAGTGACTAGACACAATAGTTTAAAACAAGCAATATCAAAGTATGCATCAATCAACTAGTCTTGGGACAATGCACATAGAACTAAGAATGACCACTATGCTCTCAAAGTAGGTGCATAAAGTTAGAAGGTGGAGACTCAATATAATGGTGGAAGAAAGGCCTTTTGTAAAAGGAAGTAGGGATTCAAGTCTCATAAAGAGCTTCCAAAAATTATGGTACTTATAGCTTTTAGTTCTCATTGCCCCTATCATAAGCATCTTGAAGTCATTAAGGTTAAAGTGAACAAACTATGGTGTACATGCTTGACGAAGTATAAGTCAGAAATCTCATGTCCCTTGTATACGAGGTCCGCTCCTAATGCTACTCAAGTTTAGTCACCGGTAAGTTCTTGTCATCGTAAGTATATGTGTATCATTGAGAACCGCCAACGGGGTACCCCTTGCCCGATGATACGGAAGAATCCCCATATCAAAATGATAAGGCAAGCAGACAACGAGCATCTCAGCATTCTTCTTATTTACCATGGGAATATGGTGCTTTTTTCTGTCTTTCCTCTTTTCATAGTATCTCTTTTTTCTCTTTTTTCTCAATATAGGACTCTTTTTTTATAAGAAGAATGCTTCATAGACAGCTCATTATGGTTACACTGCAGGTTTCCACCATGTCAGCATGGATTAGACCCGCGGGCCAGGTGTTTCTCTAACACATATTCATAACTCCATGGACTTACAAGCTCCCATTTCATTTCACATCGACGACATCCATATACAAAAGAGCATGATATCAACTAGGTACAAGTACCAAGTGCAATGTTGAAAGCGTTCCCCATGAAAGCATGGTTCTGCTAATTCCCAACAAATAAGTGCAAGCATATACAACATAGAAGACACAATGGTTCAAGTTTATTAAGGACAAGTAAAGTAAAGTGTGCCTTCAAGTTCGTGAGAGCTTTAATCACTAGTTTTCTCATAACAAGTGGAAGGTAAACAAAAGCATGAATATACTTGGAATAGCATAAGCTAGTAGGTAGGTATGGTGGACTCTTTGGAATAACTTGTTTTAGGGAGTTGGATGCATGAGTGGAACTCATACTTGGTGGTGGAGGCTAGCAAAAGACTGGGAGCGACAAACTAAGAGAGCAATAATGGCCATAATCATGCAGAGCGACAAAACATCATTGATCAAAGCATAAAGTGATACTACAAGTTGAAAACTAAAGGATCATAAAGGCTAATGGTGACTTGAGATAGTCATAACATGGTGTGAGCATGCGCCAAGTCAACCCAAATAAAGCATCAAAGGAGAATACCACTATACTATGCTTTAATATGCTAAAACAACGCATGATTCATCCAAGGCACATTAAGCAATCTCAATTGTTTATAACAAGTCATGCTACAGCAAAGAATACTAAGCATAAAGCCAAAACAATATCAAGCGTGGCATGACAAAGCATAGCCACAGTCAAGAACGAGCTCTTTTTACCACGTAAGCATGAACTTTCCTACTCTTTTCCAAACCAAACCAAACTAATTGCAAACCAATGTATGAAAGAGGGGGTCCAACCAATTTATTCAGAAAACTAAGCAAACCAAAGAAAACGAAAACCAAAACAAAAACGAAAAAGAAGACGCTCCAAGAAAAACACAACCGTGCATGAAACAATAAAAATGAAGCGTTTGGAAGAAACCTGAAATTTTTATTGATGAAGAAGGGGATGCCTTGGGAATCCCCAAGCTTTGACGCTTGTACTTATTGGATGTTTCTTGGGGTGACACGCGTGGCATCCCCAAGCTTGATCTTTAGTCCATCCTTCATCTCATTACTTATTCCTTCCATACACCTGAAATTTTTCCTTCATACAAAATTTCACACAATCTCATTAGCAACATTAGTGCACTTAAGATAAATAAGTCTCAAGGTTCAGTTATAACACCAAATAGACTTCCATTAGAACACTAGCTACTATAGCACTTCCCTCAAAAAGCTCAATTCCCCAAAATAACTCAAGAAGGAACCAACAAGAAGCAAATGCAGAAAATGGCAGAAATCTATCAAAACAGACCAGCAAGTAACGACGAATTTTTTCGAAGACCTTCTGTTGCTCAAATCACAAAGTGTGGATCTAACGAAAGTTAGATAACAACTAGGGCAGAAGCACAAAAAATTACAGCTCAATCCAACATACAGAGCTCTCTCAGGAATTTTTACGGTGAAGCACAAAAATCGGTTTCGGGACAGCAAGTTTCCCAATCATTACTTCACTCTCATTAGAGGTTACTCTTGGCACAAAAAGCAAATAAAAAGGATAAGGAGCGGTTATTACTAAACTCGTAACTTCCAAGACTCGTCTAAAACTCTTGGGTTATCTCCCAACAAGTACTTTTCTTTAACGCCTTTAAGTTAGGCATAAGAACCAAAGAAAGAATCAAGTGTTCTCAAATGAAGAAGCATTAAGACCAAATATTGTTTTCATAGGAGAAGCAAAAGAAATCTTTTCTCTCTTTTAGGGAAGTGTTCTATACCTTTCTTGAGTGGGAGTTGATATTTAATGGTGCCTTCTTTCATATCAATGATGGCACCAACAGTTCTAAGAAAAGGTCTTCCCAAAGTAATAGGACAAGAAGCATTGTATTCAACATCCAAAACATAGAACTCAACGGGGACATAGGAATCATTAACCATAATAAGAACATCATTAAGACTCCCCATGAGTTTCTTTTTAGCATTATCATCAAGTGGGACATTCAAATAGCAATCTTCAGGAGGAGGCAAATCAAGCATATCATAAATCCTTCTAGGCATAATAGAAACACTACTATCAAGATCACACAAAGCTTTGAAATCAAAGTCATTTACTTTCATATTAATGATGGGTTCCCAACCATCTTCTTGTTTTATAGGAATAGAAGCTTTATGTTTCATCTTTTCTTCTTTAATCTTTATGAGAGCATCATTAATGTGTTTTGTAAAAGCCATGTTCATAGCACTAGCATTAGGACTTTTAGCAAGCTTTTGTAGGAACTTAATAACTTCAGAGATGTTGCAACCATCAAGATCAAAATCAAATTTATCATCTAAAGTAGTAGAACTATTACTAGCCTCAACACTAGTGGTGGTGATAGTAGAAACACTAATGTTTCTAGCAATTTCATCTTCTCTTTCCCACTTAGCATGTAATTCAGCTAATAGTCTAACATTTTCATCAATTCTTACTTGTATAGCATTGGTAGCTGCAAAGGGATTATCATTAGTTTTCGGTTTAGCGGCCATTTTATTAATCAATGAAGATTGAGCTTTAGACAAAGATGATATATTTCTTTCAGCATTAGAGAGTTTCAGTTGTAAACTAGGTATTTCCCTATTTAGATGGCTAATGTTCTTCAAGATGGTGGATTGTTCCTCCATAGTTTTAGTAAATAGTTTATTTTGCTCATATTGCATTTGCATGAAGTTTTTAGTGTCTCTTTCAACTTCTAAAATTCTTCCTTCACTAGGTAATTCAGGTTTACCATTATAGCCATAAGTATTATTAGGAGGATATGGCTTATAATTGTTGTTACCAAAATTGTTCCTATAAGCATTATTACCATAAGAATTGTTGCCAAAGTTGTTATTTCTTATGAAGTTCACATCAACATGCTCTTCTTGAGCAACCAAAGAATCTAGAGGAACATTATTTGGATCATTATGGGCTTTCCCATTAACAAGCATAGACATAATAATATCAATTTTATCACTCAAGGAGGAGGTTTCCTCAACAGAATTTACCTTCTTACCTTGTGGAGCTCTCTCAGTATGCCATTCAGAATAATTAACCATCATATTGTCCAAAAGTTTTGTTGCAGCACCCAAAGTGATGGTCATAAAGGTACCTCCAGCAGCATAATCCAATAGGTTCCTTGAAGAATAGTTCAATCCTGCATAAAAAGTTTGGATGATCATCCAAAGCAGTCAGTCCATGAGTGGAACAATTCTTTACGAAAGATTTCATTCTTTCCCAAGCTTGAGCAACATGCTCATTATCAAGTTGTTTAAACTTCATTATTTCACTCCTCATGGATATAATCTTAGCAGGAGGATAGTACTTTCCAATAAAAGCATCTTTGCACTTAGTCCACGAATCAATACTATTCCTAGTTAAGGAATTCAACCACTCTTTAGCTTTTCCTCTCAAAGAGAAAGGAAACAATTTCAGTTTAATAATATCACCATCTATATCCCTATGCTTTTGCATCTCACAAAGTTCAACAAAGTTATTTAGATGGGAAGCAGCATCTTCATTACCAATACCAGAAAATTGCTCTCTCACAACAAGATTGAGTAAAGCAGGTTTTATCTCAAAGAAAGTATTTTCAGCCACAGGTGGAGCAATAGGTGTGCTCATAAAATCATTGTTGTTGGTGCTAGTGAAGTCACACAACTTAGTGTTCTCAAGAGTAGTCATTTTTTTGGGTTTTCAAATAAGAAAGCAAACAAGTAAAACTAATTTTTTTGTGTTTTTGAAGAACAAAACAAGCAAACAAAGCAAAAAGAAACTAAGAAAAACAAAAACAACAAAGTAAAGAGATTGGTTATGAGGGACTCCCCTTGTGAAGATGTCCTTGACTCCCCAGCAACGACGCCAGAAAATTGCTTGATGGCTCAATGCACGGCGCCCAGAAAATGTGTTGATGGCTCGTGGTTGATGTAGATCTCGTTGGGAACCCCAAGAGGAAGGTATGATGAGCACAGCAGCAAGTTTCCCTCAGTTATGAAACCATGGTTTAATCGAACCAGTAGGAGCAAGGAAACACCCCAAAGGTGTTACTAGCTGAGCCTTGGCAGGGCGCACTACCAGTGCTAGTAGCAACGTGGAGACCTGCACAACACAACCATAGAACTTTGTCCCCAACTTGCGATGAGGTTGTCAATCTCACTGTGTTTTGCGGAAAACAAAGGATTAAACGTATCGAATGGAAAGAAGTAATAGTTTGCAGAAAGTAAACACAAAGCAGAAACAGTTTATAGATTGTATGTAAAGAAAAAGGACCGGGATCCATAGTTCACTAGAGGTGGCTCTCCTTAGATAGATAACATGCTGGGTGAACAAATTACAGCGGGGCAATTGACAAACACCGAGAAAGCAATACATGCATATACTAATCATCTTGACTCCTCTGAGACTTGATTGGGCATTACAACATAATACATAGACCGCCATCCAACTGCATCTATGACTAATAATCCACCTTCAGGTTATCATCCGAACCCCCTCCAGTATTAAGTTGCAAGCAACAGATTATTTCTTTATGAACTGCGTGTAAAGTAAACAATACGATTGTTCTATGAACAAAGGATTGTTGTTTTCTCCCTAGTAGCAATAGCACATCTAGTACCTTAGAGATTTCTGTCACTTCCCCAGATTACCAGAGGCATGAACCCACTATCGATCATAAATACTAACTCTTGGAGTTGCTAGCATCTACTTGGACAAGATAGCTACTAACAACGGAAAGCATGCAAGATCTCAAATAACAAAGACATGATAGAATCAATAATCAATCTAAAATAGCATCTCAATATCCATCGGATCCCCGCAAACACAACATGTATGAATTACAAATAGATGATCTTGATCATGAACGGAGCTCACAAGATCTAAACATGAAAGCACAAAGGAGGAGAAACCAACCATCTAGCTACTACATGGATCCGTAGTCCAAGGATGAACTACTCACGCATCACACCGGAGGCTTGCATGGTGATGAAGAAGGCCTCCAGGGTGAATTCCCCTCTCCAGTAGGGTGCCGGGAAGAGCTTCAGATCCCTCCCGATCTAGGGATGGAGATGACGGCGGCTACAGACTCTTTCGTGGATTTTTGATCGGGTACTTAGGGTCTTCGTCCCGAGGGCAATATATAGGCGGAAGGAGAGGCCGAGAGGGTGCCGGGAGCGGCCACACCACCCCCTAGCGTAGGCCAGGCCTGGCCACGTGGCCAGGTGGTGTGGTGGCTCCCTGGCCCTTCTCCGTCTTGTATTCTGGCACTTGACCCCTTCCAGAAAAATAGGCACTTTGGATTTTGTCCCATCCAATTCCGAGAATATTCATTTTCTGACTTTTCTGGAACCAAAAACAGCAGAAAACAGGCAGCTGGCACTATGGCTCTTTTTAATAGGTTAGTCCAAGAAATCATATGAAAAGTACTCCAAAGTTGGAACAAAACACAAGAAAGTGGATAAAACCAAGCATGGAGCATCAAAAATTATAGATACATTTGCAATGTATCACACACTAAGATGTTTTATGGAGTTTTTGAGTTCCCACATTTGGATGATGTTCAAACGATGTCCATGCACTTTGACCTTGCATATGCATACGATTTTCTACTTGAGTTGTGCTAATAGTGTTGTGAACAAGATTAGACATGCCACAATTGACATGCTCCTCTATCACACACGGACATATGTTGCTTGGTCTTTGTTGTGTGAAGGTACAATTGCTTATGGGTCAACCTCTATGGACAAAGAGTTGACAAGACGAACCGGAGAGAGTTACCTATGGCTGCCCTTCAACGAGCCATCTCTACGCCCTAAGGTGACTTCCTTCTACTTGAGGACTCATGTTATAATCTTCTGCTACGCTTTGAGTGTTGCTTCGCTTTTGTGGTGAGCTTTGTAGGCTTCATTGAAGGTGAAGGAACATTGAGGTGTTGTCAATTCAATCTTCACGAGGACGACTATATGGTGAACCCCAGGATCAAGAAGGTCTCTTGACATCTTCTACTTTGTGATGAGCGTGTAGAGTCGAGGACGATTCTTTTTGAAGGGAGGGAGGATGATGTAGCCCGACCTTCGGTCGTTACCACATCATGGTCTCCAACTTATGCCAAGTCATCATGGACTCCAAAGGTGAATCCGTTCCTCTATGCGAGCCCACTTCCTACCCTCTTGAATGGTATACTACTTCATACTTCATCCCATATCCATGATAGGTTCATACCGACGAGTACGGAGGCAAGGGAGGAAGCCTGGAGCACCAAGCCCGACAAGACGAAAGCTTGGAAGAGAAGACGGAAGAAGCAGCAGCTAGAGCACCGGAGTCTCCGGCCAGCAGACCCCGGAGTCTCCGGACCCATCTCCGGACTGACCCCCAGATCGAGCTCGAGGACAGTCTGTCTGCCACTCCGGAGACGGACCGGAGACAGACCGGAGTCTCCGGCCTAGACCGGAGTCTCCGGACCCCACACCGGAGTCTCCGGCCTGAGCATGTGGGCATGCGCGCCGCCAACTGGGCCTTTGGCCCAAGTACCCCTTAGTCCGCCCAGACTTTCCCCTTTTATTCCTAAAGTACCCTTGAACTAGTGGCTGGCCTATATATAGTGCCCCCACCCCCTCATGTAACCCTAGGCATAGATGATAGACTAAAGAAAACCCCCTTTGTGGAATCTCTAGTTTTGCCTCATCCCCTTCTACCAAAGGAGATCGACTATCGTCACCACCTCGTTGGAGTTTGCATCGCGCCTCCCTCGTTGTACAAGGCCTTGGCATCGGTGTCCCTTTGCCAAGACGTTAAGACCCTCTCCAAGGTGTTCTTTCCTCTCCATGTGGGATCGAGGGAGCACGTTGACCGATCTTTTCTTGTGAGGATTCTATCGGACCGGTGGCCGCCAGTGAGAGCAATCGGCCTTGTATCGTGTGAGTTTTACGTGTGTTCATCGTGTTCTTCGCGAGGTGTGCGTCCGCTTCCGCTACCTTCTCCCTTTCCCCTCGCTTTCCCATCGATTTGACCACGAGATCTGTGAAGATCGGGCCACCCACGGGGTTACCCCATAACATCATCAGTGCCCATGAAGGCCAGATATCAAAACTTACCCAAAGGGGTTATATGACAAATGATCATGAAGGCTAATGTCAATCTGCCCAATGAAGGCTATATGTCGAACATTGGGTCATATGCCGAAAGCTCACTCTTGCGAAATACTAATATTTTTTAATTTTCTATTGCATTATAAAAATATTACACATGCAGAATTCTAATATTTTTAAGTCTTTCATGTGTGAACAAGTGGTGGAGCTTAACATACAATAAAATATCTTTAAGAAATTTTATAGAGTAGGGGGGGCATTGCCCCCCCCCCCCCCCCCCCCCTTACCCTAGATAAGCTCTTCCACTTTGAACAAAGGGACGTTGGTGTCTAGTTGCCCTAGGGCCCCAAAAATCTATGGAGGGCCGTGGCTTTCCGTTGTGGCGCAAAACTCTGGCAACTAGCTAGCCTCGGCTACAGCAACAGTGAGCCTTGAAAGCAGGTCATTCTTCGCAAAAGCCCAATCGGGAGCCATGCATGTGACTGGTTGAACTAGCTTGCCATTGTTGGTCTAACAGTCGCTGGTTCCTTTCACAAATATGCAAGTGATAATTCATTGCTTGTTCCTTGGTGCCTCCCAGCTTTACGTTTCTCATTTTTCTCCTTGCAAGAAAAGGAAAAGAAAGAAACGCACCAAAGAGATGCACGCCGGCGACAATTCCCAGCGATATTTGAATTCCGATCCTAACTAGCAGCAGCTGGAGGAGCAGCGACGACAACATGCAGTTGGAGGATCATCCCTTCTCGTTGCTTGCTATGATCACAAGACTGAGGTGGGATGACACAGACTAGAGGAGTAGATGGATAAAGAAACGAACAGACTAGAGCTTCTTCTGGGGAATACGAGATGTCCAAATCTCAACACAATTGGGAATGAACACCTGAAACAAGTGGAGCAAGATGAACAGGTCCGGGAACACATCTTCAAATGTCACAGCTACCTCCTCTAGCAAATTAATACTATGTAGTATAGATAGCTAGATAGATCGAAAAGCTAGCCGACTCGAAATCTAACACCACTACACCACACAGACGTAAACCAACTCGGACAAGTACTCAACTCAAGCAGACACGGATTTAACAGAAATTAAGGAGTGCCTCGCCATACGCTAATATCTTCGCGCGCTACTTAGACCTCGCCGGCAGGGATCCGCGCGGCGTGGCTCCATCGCTCGCCATGCTCCCCGATGAAGAGATCCACGTAGCCACTGCCGCTGCTGGTCGGGCTGGCTACCAGGGGAGGGTTCGCCGAGCTGGGTGGCGGAGGCACGTGCTCTGGGCGGCCTAGCTCCGGGGGCGCGCTGCGGCTCCGCCTCGCTGGCTCGGGCTCGCGCTCCACCACACGGTTGCGCCGCCCAGTGACCAGGCCACTTATGCAGGCCGACCTCCAGGTCTGGACTAAGACAATGCTCGTGGCTGAGCTCGAGGTTGCTGCTGGGCGTCGGCGGCAGGCCAGTCCATAGATTTTTGGGGCCCTAGGGCAACTAGACACCAAAGGCCCTTTGTTCAAAGTGGAAGAGCTTATCTAGGATAAAGGGGGGCAATGGCCCCCCTACTCTATAAAATTTCTTAAAGACATTTTTATTGTTTGTTAAGCTCCGCCACTTGTTCACACACGAAAGACTTAAAAATATTAGAATTCCACATGCGTAATATTTTTATAATGCAATAGCAAATTAAAAAAAAATAGTATTTCGCAAGAGTGAGCTAGGAAGCATGATTAGCCGTGGGGCAGCGAGGAGGGTGTGTCCGATCGGTCTTTGATGGCTTGTGAAGATTCCTATGAAGCTGGCCTGTAAGGAGAAACCAAAACAGGGCATGCTGATTTCTCGAAGCTCTCAAATATGTCACACTGTGATGCAAGTACAGATAAGCAACTATGCTAAGCCAGTCAACTAATACCGAAATGAACGAATGAGAGCCGCACCTTTTTTTTGGATTAGGTAATGCACAACACCTGACAACAGGAAAGGCCACACGCAGCTCGATCGTCTCGTGCCCGTCTGCCACAGAACGCGTGCCAGAAGAACATTCCTCTTATGAAAACGGTGCTAGCTCCAAGAATTAATCATGGGCGAGGTTTTAGCCTTTCGCCACGGATGAGGACATCTCGATTGGTGATCATTTCCAACCCCCTCTGTCCCTGCAAAGCCTAGATACGAAAAAACTATACTTTTAGGATGGAAATATTCGTCCCTGAATATAGGGACGCGTGCAGGGGTGAAGTTGTTAGCTAGGATGTGCATGTATTGGCCTTGTCGTGTGGACCGTGGTAGTGGCTGTGCGTGTGTGTACTGCATGGCCTAGATAGGTGGTGCTAGTGGGCAGCGTGGCGTCCATGCTATGTCTACTTAAGTCGATGTAAGCATCGTTTAAAAAAACGACCTGTCTCCACTGTCGAGATCCAAAAAATCTTATAACAAACCCATAAGCTCAGGCCGACTCTATGTTTTGCAAAGTTGACATCATGGGTCCCTAAAACTAATGTATACGTAGGCACGTCTAGAATTATATGTATCTACTTGCACTTGTAAAATATTAAAATTAACATCCAACCACATATAAGACATTCTTAGTCCCAAAATATTTTGTAACTTACCGTCATTTAAGGATTGTTGGTTGACATCATGATCGGCATTTGAGTTATGATCATCGTCTTGTCTGGGTTTAGATTCTTTACTTTGATTATCGTCATTCATGTAGACACTACTTGATATCAGAAAATGTCGTTTTTAAAGAACCTTTTTTATTCAACAAGTTCCATATCTTGCTTTCTTTTATTTATGTCTCGGCGCCATATCACCTAAAATACATTACATGAAGAATTAAAGAAATAATCCTAATATACTTTCCTACAAGTTTGGCTAAAAGACATGAGATAAGAACTAAAAATTCCAGGAAGATTGAATATACCAGAGAGGAAGGGCGCAAAGCCGAAGTGCCGAGTTTTTGATCGAGAATTAGGATGGCCCGAGATCGATCGAGAATTGGGTTGGGTTGGGATGGCCAGAGATCGACGATCGAGAGAAAGAGAGAGGTCGAGCCGTTGAGGCGTATCCGCGTATCGGCATATGCTACAGAGATCGAGGTGTCCTGGTCTCCTGGCGCCGTGTTCGTGTCAGGCGCGTCGAGGAGATCGACGGTCCGGACAAGGCCCTTGCCTGTCGGTATCGATGAGTATGATCACCCATCGGTTCCGTTCCAATCCAAGTTGACGGGATCATGTTCTCTCGCTTGGGGTGGTTGGCTATGGGCCTTTGTTTAGAGATGTGTAGGGTATGAAATATAGGGAAATATGTAATCGTGGCACCCCGCTGGCATGGGCCCTTGGCCTTTGCCAAGGTCGCCATGGTCTAGAGTCGGCCCTGGTCGGCGGGTACACGGGGACGCGAGCAACCCTGATGATGCGGACACGCTGCTCACAGCGGCGGCGCCACCGACGGCAGATGCAGATGCCGCAGAACACGAGAGAGATCACCATCGTGAAGCCTCCGGCCACGACCACGACTACGCCGACTGTCGATATCTCGGCCATCTCTCGTAGTTTGAAATTTCAAGTATTATGGAAGGTTACCCAAGATCTAGGGTTAGGTGGGTGATATTTTTCCGCAAGTCGATACATGATATAGAGGTAGGAATGGAGACGCGAAGCGGAGAGAAGGTAGGATCCGGGGGCGTCAGTGATGGAGCTGGCCATTAGTGGGAGATTGGAGCGGCGGCGGGAGGTAGATATGAACATGCAGCAGGAGGAGATGAAGTCTACGGCGGAGAAAAAGATGGGAAGATAAGAACTGGCTGAATATAGAGGCCCACTCACGTTCCAACTTCCAAAAAATATGGTCCGCGCCTATCTCCTAGGGCCAAACTAAAATTTCTAATGCGGGGGCGGTAAACCAACTTTTCTCGTGTCTAGTCTATATGTCATGAAACAGATACTGTTCGCAACACATATATCAATATCTAAGATAAATTTCTACAAGGCATATGAAAGAGGTTGCAGAGTATGTGTTGCTTAAAGATGGTTCTTCTTGTAGTGTTACAAGAGCTCCCTTGCCCACGTGAGCATGTTCTCACTTATTTCAGCAAGCCTTTCAAACGCTACAATACGCATTACCCATTATAAATATTATTCAAGCACTCTACTTTATGGATCACTTCTTATTCTTACTTTCATCTCTCTCTTCAGTGCTTCTTGGATTTTTGTCTATGATGGCGGGAACTTCGACGACTGCCTTCTTGTGCATAAGAACATCCAACAGGTGCGTAATCTTGAGTAGAAGTATCAAGATTGATATTAGCCATTGGGAAATGACTAACATACTCATGATCTTCTTCTTCAGGATTCTTCTTTCCTCCTTCGAGCGCATCTTTAAAGTAAGAGGTATTCTTTGCCTTTTTCACAATCTAGTCGTACATATTGGTATAGTAACTACCGGGACACTCTTCCAGATCAATGGGATTGTTACTACCACCCACTACAAGGATTCGAGTCTATTGCAACAACAAGATTTGCGGCAATAAGTGCCGAATTGTGGCAATAGGTACCTATTGCCATGACATAATTTTTGGTGCCAAGCGTTGCGACAAGACGCATGGTAATAGGTTATTGCCACGAAAACAAAATTGTGGCAAGAAAGTATGCTATTGCAATGGCCATGTGACAAGTTGCCACATTTTTTCTCATGGCAACACGCGCTTAATGCCACAATTTGGTTCCTAGGGATAGCTTAATGCAACAACCATCAAAACCATGGCGATTGATTGTTTGTTGTGATAATCATTTGTGGCGATAGCCTATTCCAACAATACTTGTTTCGTGGCAATAGCCAATTGTTGCAATAGGCGCAAACCCTATAGCAACAACTCTTGTTTTCATGGGTACACCTCTTTCGCCACAAACCATATGTTTGTGTCATTAATTTATGGTAACAACTCTTCAAACGTGGTAACAAAAAATTGCAACATACTAGTTTTGATGATGACAAATAGGACGTCACTAGTATTAGGACACCATTTAGGTGCACCACTTATAACATATACTAGTAGGGCACCATCTAGGTGTTCCACCTACATAGTGCGCCACTAGTAGCAAAACTGGTGAACAAGCACGTGCATGCATATTTCATATAATTTGTATGGTGGTTATAAGTATTTGTAAGCACTCAGAGGATTTTATTTTAGCTGAAACTAAATTGCTGAATCATTTTCAATTTGATGTGACAAAAAAATTATGCACAAATATTTATTTTATCTCTCTGAAATAGATTAGTAGAAATTCCATACAAATTCAGCATAAATATACTAATTTTATTGCTATATAACTCTGAACCAAAACGCGCCAACTCATGAGCATCACACTAAAGAGCCCTTCTATAAAAATTGGAAAATCATGGGCCAAGGCACCAAGCTTCAAGAAAGAACGCCACGTGCCATAATAACTGTTGAGCACTTGCTTCTTCCCAAGAGAGCCATCCTCTATAGTCAAGCATTAATCTTCTGCACAAAAATGCTACAGCTTCATGTTTTCTCTTGATTGGACCTACAACCATAGAATTTCCGATTAGTTAATTAGGATGTCGATATAACACAATTATTGACATGAAAACCACTTCTCCCTAAACAAGTGGTGGTTGCACCTATGGCATTGGCACCTACCTAAATAGTTTAGAATCCCACGAAAATTTTACAACTATTCTGACACCTTGTGGAAAATCCTTAGTGATGATTAATGTTAGCGCTAGTCCCGCCAAAGAATGTAACAACAAGCTTGGCCTTCAATATCCCACGGCACCAGTCACCAACATCTCCTCCAACAGCTCGTGAGTAACCTAAAACAAAGAACATAGTCCATCGTAAGAAATGTGCATCATAACTGAAAGGAAATACCTTCTCGAAGTTCATGAAGGATATCATTAGAGAACTATTTACTCTTAAATATCAAGTTGGAGGCTGGACGAATTGGGACAATTTTTAACACAAATGACAACTTAACAAAACCAATTAGGTTTGTCTTTATTTGTTCAACTGAATCTAGAGATAAGAAATTATTCTGCAATTAACACTGAATCTCCCAAACAACACAAACTCAATGAGCATGTCAAACCAAGAATTGCAGGCAAGTTTACCTGTTCGAGATATATCACATCGGTGGCCCCTCAAAGCAGTTCTTGTATAGAGGATAGATTCCAATGAGGTTTACCTCAACATATAGAACATTCAGAACTCCAAAAACATGCATAGGACACAAGCAGTTAGCATATTCAGCAGATACTTAAAAATATAGCAGCATATTGTTATCCCAAAAAATTTCAAAAATGCTTAAAACATATTAGAGTTCTAGATCCATATAATTGAGTCATTGATACATGAATCTGATAGAGCAATAAGTTTGCAAAGAGTATTCCAAACACGTCAATTTAGGCATTAAAAACATGTTAGTGAGAGTAAACTCCCACTAGTGGAAACGAGTCCTCTGGTTGAGCCTGGAAATGGGATTTAACACCGGTTCTTCTACGAACCGGTGTTAAAGGGGGGGCCTGTACCAGCGTGGCCCGTGCAGAAAAAAGGATCCCCCCTTTAACACCGGTTCGTGGCACGAACCGGTGTTAAAGGCCCCTGCACCAGTGGCCCGCGTAGCCCCCCCCCCCCTTTAACACCGGTTCGTGGCTTGAACCGGTGTTAAAGGGGGGGGCTATATAAGACACCGCAGCCCACACCCCACTCTTTCATTTTTTCACTATCTCATTTTGGAGCCTAGCAAGAGGGTGTGAAGTGTGCTAGTTTGTGTTTTTTTCGTATGCACAAGAGGTGTTCGGTGAAATGCCCGAGAGCTCAAAATAAGTTTTCTCGTTGCTCTTTCCTTCTCGGTCGAGGTCGGCAACTATCCTTTCATGTGTCATTGATGTACTATATATATAAATGGTCATCTCCATATTATTTTTTGATATATACTATATATTAATGCAGATGAACCGGCAATGGATGTACGGTGACCGCCGCACTTCCGAGTACATTACGGGCCTCCAAAATTTCATCGTTGTGGCTAATGCAAACCGTGGTCACAATGGTTTTATGTGTTGTCCGTGTGTTCACTGTCAGAACAAGAAAGACTACTCAAATACCAGAACCATTCACGCCCACCTGCTTCGATCCGGTTTCATGCCCAGCTATAATTGTTGGACCAAGCACGGAGAAAAAGGGGTTGTGATGGAAGACAACGAAGAAGAAGAGGATGATGACAACTATCATAATATGTATCCTGGATATGATGATACTGCAACGGGGGTAGATAATGAAGATCAAGAGGCAGCAGATGGGCCCGCTGATGATGATCTTGGTCGGGCCATTACTGATGCAAAGGAAAAATGTGAAACTGAAAAGGAGAAGGAGAAGCTGGAGCAGATGTTAAAGGATCACAAAACATTGTTGTACCCAACTTGCGAAGATGGCCACAAAAAGCTAGGTACCACACTGGATTTGATGCAATGGAAGCCAGAGAACGGTGTGACTGACAGCGTATTTTCAAAGTTGTTGGTAAAAATGAAGAATCTTCTTTCAAGAAATAATGAGTTGCCCGACAGTACATACCAAGCAAAGAAGGTTGTCTGCCCTCTAGGATTAGACGTGCAGAAGATACATGCCTGCATTAATGACTGCATCCTCTACCGCGGTGAGAAGTACGAGAATTTGGATGCATGCCCGGTATGCACTGCACTGTGGTATAAGATCAGACGAGACGATCCTGGCGATGTTGAGGGCGAGGCCCCTAGGAAGAAGGTTCCTGCCAAGGTTATGTGGTATGCTCCTATAATACCACGGTTAAAACGTCTCTTCAGAAATAAAGAGCATGCCAAGTTGTTGCGATGGCACATGGAAGACTGTAAGAAAGATGCGATGTTGAGACACCCCGCTGATGGGTCACAGTGGAGAAAAGTCGAGCGAGAGTACCCGGACTTCGCACGTGACGCAAGGAACTTAAGGTTTGGTCTAAATACAGATGGCATGAATCCTTTTGGTGAGCAGAGCTGCAGTCACAGCACCTGGCATGTGACTCTATGTATCTATAACCTTCCTCCTTGGTTGTGTATGAAGAGGAAGTTCATTATGATACCAGTGCTCATCCAAGGCCCGAGGCAACCCGGCAACGACATTGATGTGTATCTAAGGCCATTAGTTGAAGAACTTTTACAGTTGTGGGCCAAACCAGGTGTACGTATGTGGGATGAGCACAAAGGGGAGCCATTTGACCTACGAGCATTGCTTTTCGTAACCATCAATGATTGGCCTGCTCTTAGTAACTTTTCAGGGCAGACAAACAAGGGATACAATGCATGCACACACTGTTTAGATGAGACTGAAAGTGTATATTTGGATAAATGTAAGAAGGTTGTGTACCTAGGGTATCGTCGATTTCTTCCGAACCTGCATCCAGTAAGAAAGAAAGGCAAGCATTTCAAACGTATGGCAGAACCCCGGAGGAAGCCTGTCCTCCGTACTGGTGAGGAGGTATTTGGTATGGTCAAGGACCTAGAAGTAATCTTTGGAAAAGGTCCTGGCAGTCTATCTGTTCCGAATGACGATGCCGGACACGCGCCCATGTGGAAGAAGCAATCTATATTTTGGGACCTACCCTATTGGAAAGTCTTAGAGGTCCGCTCTTCAATCGACATGATGCACGTGACGAAGAATGTTTGTGTGAACCTGCTAGGCTTCCTAGGAGTGTATGGGAAGACAAAAGATACACCGGAAGCACGGCAGGACCAGCAACGTCTGAAAGACCCTGAAGAGCCTATGCATCCTGAGAACGAGAAGGGTAAATGATGCCACTTAACTCCTGCCAGCTACGCTCTTACTAAAGCAGAGAAGGAAATCTTTTTTGAATGCCTGAGTAGTATCAAGGTCCCGTCTGGCTTCTCGTCGAATATAAAGGGAATAATAAATATGGCAGAGAAAAAATTCCAAAACCTGAAGTCTCATGACTGTCACGTGATTATGACACAATTGCTTCCGATTGCATTGAGGGGGCTTCTACCTGAAAATGTTCGAGTACCCATTGTGAAGCTATGTGCATTCCTCAATGCAATATCTCAGAAGGTAATCGATCCAGAAAGCCTACCAGGGTTACAGACAGATGTGGCCCAATGTCTTGTCAGCTTTGAGTTGGTGTTCCCACCATCCTTCTTCAATATTATGATGCATCTCCTGGTTCACCTAGTAGAAGAGATTGCCATTCTCGGTCCTGTATTTCTACACAATATGTTCCCCTTTGAGAGGTACATGGGAGTCTTAAAGAAATATGTTCATAACCGTGCTAGGCCAGAAGGAAGCATCTCCAAGGGCTATGTAACAGAGGAGGTCATTGAGTTCTGTGTTGATTTTATTCCTGACCTTAAGGCGATTGGTGTTCCAGAATCACGACATGAGGGGAGACTGCGTGGAAAAGGCACCCTAGGATGTAAAGCAATGATATGTAGGGACGGGCATTCTCTCAATCAAGCACACTACACGGTTTTACAAAGATCTATCTTGGTTTCCCTGTATATCAATGAACACAAGAATTTAATACGCCTCAAACACCCGGGACAGTCTGATGAATGGATTATAAGTGAACACATGGCGAGTTTTGGCGGCTGGCTGCAAAGACTTCTCACGAATAACACCACTGTTGGGGATCAGCTGTACTTGTTGGCCAGGACACCATCTTCGATTGTATGTACTTTCCAAGGGTACGAGATAAATGGGAATACATTTTACACGATAGGCCAAGATAAAAAGAGCACCAACCAAAATAGTGGTGTCCGCTTCGATGCAGCAGAAGACAATGGGCAAAAGACCACGTATTATGGGTTCATAGAGGAGATATAGGAACTTGACTATGGACCTAATTTTAAGGTCCCCTTGTTTCGATGCAAATGGGTCAAGCTAACAGGAGGGGGGTTGAGGTAGACAAGAAGTACGGAATGACAACGGTGGATCTCAACAAACTTATGAAGGTAGACAAGAACTTAGACGAACCATTCGTCTTAGCCAATGATGTGGCTCAGGTTTTCTATGTGAAGGACATGTCTACCAAACCGAAAAAAAGAAAAAATAAGCAAACAGATACATCACACGATGAGCCAAAGCGTCACATAGTTCTTTCAGGGAAAAGAAACATCGTGGGAGTGGAGGACAAGACAGACATGTCAGAAGATTATAATAAGTTTGATGAAATTCCGCCCTTCAGAGTGAAGACTGACCCAACCATCCTGTTAAACGGTGTTGATACTCCATGGTTACGGCCGACACGATCATAAGATTGACTATATGTATTAATTGAGCCATTTTTGGCACACATATGTATCTCAACATGGAAATCAATGTCATATTTCTTCTGTTAATAGTATATGTATTAAATGAGCCATTTTTCTTCCTTCTATTTCTTCCCTCCATTTTTCTTCCCGCCATTTTTTCCCGCCATTTTTCTTCCCGCCATTTTTCTTCCCGCCATTTTTTCCCGCCAGTTCTTCCCTCCAGTTCTTCACTATATATATATATGTAGGGTTGGCCTCCATTGTCATTGCACATCTCTAGACTCATATCTGCAACCTCATCACTCTTTCCCATGGCTTCCACCGTAGCACTAACCCCCAGGGAGGCGGAGGCGCTTTGCGCCTCGAACTACCCCTGCCCGTCGGGCTACTGTGTCCCCGTCGGCTGGATGCTGAGCGCCGGAGGCGTGCCGGTTCCTCCTGTCCCTCTAGGTGTGGCGCGCCGGATGGCCATCACGAACCACTACTACTTTAAGCTCACGCCGGAGCAGCGGAGGAATCCCAGATGGCATCCCGACTATTTCCCTACTTGGGAAGCCTTCTTCGTGGATCGGCGTGAGAGGGCGCTCGCCAGGCACGAGGAGGACGGCCCACCTCCTCCGAACTTCAACGAGGCCGGCCGTCGTCTATGGTGGCGCGGTCGGACTCTCCAGAGCGTCATGGCCTATGACACTGCCGCCGACTCTAACCCCCGTCTGCGCTACCCTCAAGTCCAGCCCACGCGTACTCAGCCTTCAAGGTTCAATTACGGCGACCCCGACGACAATAGCGATGACGGCGGTGGTGAGTACGGCGACTATAGTGGCGAGTATTACAAGTGTAGGCAGGAGCATGACTGAATCACTCCAACATTCTGAAACAAGTTCGGCCGATTGTTACTTAATCTGGCAATGTATCTTAATTTTCAGTTCTTTTATGTATCTTAATTTTCAGTCGTGCTTTATGTAACCTACTATTAGTTGCATTCTATATTTTAATTCCAGTTCTATCTCCTTCACAAAATGACCTATCACATTCGAGGTTTCTTGGCTTTCGGGTCAAATGACCAATGTTATGGCTAGAATCAAGGCATAGTTTGTGATAATATGGCCATATTGTGCATACATGTGCATCATGGCATTGCAAACAATGTTGCAAGAGGAAGTTTTCCTTTTTATCGCACCAAAAAGGCATTTTCCATTTTCTGAGCATAAAAAACGGACGGTTTTGTGAAGCAACCACCAAATGGCTAATTCAAAAAACCACCACCACATTTTACAAAAATATTAGACCACCTTATATGGATAATGTACCAACAGGGGGATCTGAAACCTTTCCGTCCACCTCTGGTGAAAAAAACAAATTCCTGTCGAATCGGCAGGAAGTAGGTAAGATATGAACTACAGGTACATAATACGATGCTCATGATTTTTTACGAAAATCATTTTTAGGTTCACAATATGCTATTTTATCAAAAATCCAATGCAAGTTGAGCGAGGCTTTGTCAGATTCAAGTGTATACAAAAGATGCGGCATTTAAATATCCAATCAATTCAAAAATGTTAATACAAAATAAAATATGATTTGCTCTAATAAAATAGGGTTAGATTCCTTTTTAGATGCTTAATATTTCTTATGTTCAAAGTTTTAGGATTTGACAATTTATTTTTGTTTGAATTGAATAATCAAAATTTATATGTAAGTGTTTTAATCATTTTGAAAATTTTCATCTAAAGTAAATATAAAATGTTTTTACATGAATGGATAGATATTATTTTTCTGAAAATTATGATATATTATTCATATTTTTCTGAGTTGAAATGAATAAGATATGAATTTTCTAAATTCATATCCTATTTTTTGAATTATAAATGCCCCCACCCCTTTAATGCATGAAATAAATGCCCCCACTTTAACACCGGTTCCAGCCACGAACCGGTGTTAAAGGGGCACCCCCCTTTAACACCGGTTCGTGGCTGGAACCGGTGTTAAAGGGGGGGGGGGTGCGGGCACGAAACGAATTCCCCCCCTTTAACACCAGTTCCAGCCACGAACCCTTCCCCTTCCTTCTTCCCCCAGCCAGATCGATTCTTCCCCCAGCCGGTCGCCGTCGCCATCCCCGCGGGACCCGCTGCCCGATTCTCTCCGGCCGCCACCACCCCAACCGCCGCCGCCACTCACTCCAGCCGCCACCGTCCCCAACCGCCGCCGCCACTCCAGCCGCCTCGCGTGTGCCCCGGCCAGAGGTATACCCCGCCGCCCTCCTCTTCGCTCCCCCGTCCGGCTACGCGGCGGCGTGGCGCCGCCGGCCACTGTGGGCGAGCAGGCAGGCCGGCGACAGCCGTGCATGCCGGCGGCGGTGCGGGTGATGCGGCCGGGCCGGCGCCCCCGGTCCGTCCAAGTTCTTTTTTTCCATTTTTTTATTTTGTAGTATATAGTTGTAATTTTATTTGGTAGTGTAATATTATTTTGTGTGTAATATTATTTAGTAGTGTAATAGTAGTGTATAGTTGTAATATTATTTAGTAGCTAGTGTAATATTATTTTGTAGTGTATATAGTTGTAATTTTCTAGTAGTATATTGTAATAGTAGTATATTGCATTACAGTAGTATATTATAATATTATTTTGTAGTGTATATAGTTGTAATATTATAGTAGTATATTGTAATAGTAGTATATTGCATTACAGTAGTATATTGTAATATTATAGCACTCCTCGCGGGCCCCCGCACTTAGGATTAGGGTGGTGGTGCTCGCAGGCCCCCGCACTTAGGGTTAGGGTGGTGGTACTCGCGGGCCCCGCACTTAGGGTTAGGGTGGTGGTGCTCGCGGGCCCCCGCACTTAGGGTTAGGGTGGTAGTGCTCACGGGCCCCTGCACTTAGGGTTAGGGTGGTAGTGCTCGCGGGCCCCTGGACTTAGGGTTAGGGTGGTAGTGCTCGCGGGCCCCCGGACTTAGGGTTAGGGTGGTAGTGCTCGCCGGCCCCCAGACTTAGGGTTAGGGTGGTAGTGCTCACGGGCCCCCCGCACTTAGGGTTAGGGTGGTGGTGCTCGCGGGTCCCCGGACTTAGGGTTAGGGTGGTGGTGCTCACGGGCCCCAGGACTTAGGGTTAAGATGGATGTGCTCGCGGGCCCCCAGACATAGGGTTAGGGTGGTAGTGCTCGCGGGCCCCGCACTTAGGGTTAGGGTGGTAGTGCTCGCGGGCCCCCGCACTTAGGGTTAGGGTGGTAGTGCTCGCGGGCCCCCGGACTTAGGGTTAGGGTGGTAGTGCTCGCGGGACCCCGGACATAGGGTTAGGATGGTAGTGCTCACGGGCCCCCGCACTTAGGGTTAGGGTGGTGGTGCTCGCGGGCCCCCGGACTTAGGGTTAGGGTGGTAGTGCTCGTGACCCAACACTTAGGGTTAGGGTGGTGGTGCTCGCGGGCCCCTAGACTTAGGGTTAGGATGGTGGTGCTCACGGGCCCCCGCACTTAGGGTTAGGGTGGTAGTGCTCGCGGGCCCCCGTACTTAGGGTTAGGGTGGTAGTGCTCGCGGGCCTTCCCCTTCCGTCTTCCCCCCAGCCACGAACTGGGGTTAAAGGGGGGGTTATAACACGCGCCTTCCCCTTCCTTCTTCCCCCCAGCCAGATCGAAAGCGCGGGCGCAGTGAAAAGCGCCGCCGCTTTCTGGAGCATCCTCCGGTCATCCACTGTAGCTAGCCCCTCTAATATGCATCCGGGATTTCTCCGAATTAGGGTTTGGACCCCTCGGAACTCGTTTAAAATGATCAAGCATCCTTAGGGTTTTAATTTCATTTGTGTATTTATTTGTGTATTTTTGTATGAATAATATGTATATTTGTGTATGAATCCAAGTCCACTTGAATGTTTACTCTCTTAATCTAGATAATATTATTGTTTTAGAAACTATGGATCCACTTAGTAGAAACCTTGAAGAAGAAGAAATAATGGAGAACATTATCGATGAGGACACCTCACAATATCTAGACTTGGAGGGACATGATGACAACTCAAGTAGTCATGGAGAAGATGAAGACTCCGGTGAACGCAATTTAGTGATTACAAAGTCCGGCGAGGTATATGCATTGATTAAGCCTCTGCTGACTTCCACCAACAATCTTCTTCTACATGTATTAATTAACGCTTCTTTCTTCTTTTAGCCCTCTGGATCGACCAGCCAGCAACCATCTTCTTCTACGAAAAAGAGCAAGCGAGGCGCGAGCCATCGGTTGAAAGATCGTGCAAAGTTCACGATCGAAGCAGTCCGTGTTGATGGCAGGCCGATGGAGCCCAAGAAGGCCGCAGACAAATTTGTACGTCAGGCTGGAGTTCTTGTTAGGGACCAAATCCCAATCATAATTGAATATTGGAATAAGTCAAAGAAGGGCGACGGTACCTTTGTCGATGAAAGATCCAAAGAAACGCTTTGGAATTCGCTGTTGGTAAATTTCACCCTTCCGCCAGAGGAGGATGAAAACAAACCGGTTATAAAGGAAAAGGTCAAAGAGTGGACTCTAAAGAAGATGGCTGACGCTTTCCGCAACTAGAAGACAAAATTGAACAAATTTGTCAAATCTCGTGAGACTCCAGATTTCGAAGACGTATATTATGCGAAGATAAGACCTCACTGGCGCGAATTTGTGGCATACAAGGAAGGCTACAAAGAGGTCAGAAACCAATACGCTAAATGCCCAGAAGAAGGAATATCACCAGAGGACAGGGTCAGGTGGCTACATATCTCAGAGGCCTAAGTGGGAGGAAGCTGAGAAGGCCCTACGCGATAGAGGGATCACACCCCAGACACATGGGTGGGACCTACGTGCAAAGACTTGGTTCTATGGAATCAGGGCAAGGTTGGACCCAGAAACAGGATTGTGTATCTTCCCAACCCTCCTTGCCAAACCCGTCACTGAACTCATCACGGCATACGAGGAAACAGTCGCCAGGACCTTCCATCCCGACAGAGAGAATGACCAGCTCACACGCGCCATCGGTAAAAAAGAACACCCTGGACATGCACGAGGCACAGGGGGTATGACGTGGCAGGATGGGTTTGCCGAGTGGAGCGACTCTTACAGATGGCGCGGCAGAAAAGAAAAAGAGCGTACAGAGCGGATGACACAGATAGAACATGCACTTGTGGCGCTGAAGGCGCAAGTGAATGCACAACAGAGCCATCAAGCTACCGGCCCATCTCAGCGGCACGAAGAGCCTGCATTGGAAGCTGTCGGCGGCCCAGACTCTGCGCGGAAAAGCAGCGTGGCTTCCACGGAGAACGTGCAGCCCACGCTTGAAAATGGCGGGTCCTCGATACCCCGTGGATGGGATCACGGAGAGCGAACACGCTGAGCTGCATGTGAGATTAATGGGCTTATCCATTAAGGTGGTTGTCGGCTATGCCTTACCTCCTGTAGCTAGTGGAACTTACCACTGCCGACCGATTCCAGATGGCTATGCTATTGTCGGGGTGGATGAGGTTGTGAAGGAATATGAGAAAGCATAGCTTGACCATGCTACAGGTGAAGGGGAAACTCAACTCAAATTTGCAGTGAAAACAACCATTCTTTGGAAGAAGGAACACATTGTGCTTCCAAATTGGAGGCCACTGGCACCCCCGCCGTCTCCACAGCGTCAGCAGTCTAAGCCGCTTCAGCCATCTCCTGCGCGGCAGCCATCTCCGGCGCTTCAGCCATCTCCTGCGCGGCAGCCATCTCCGGCGCGCCAGCCATCTCCTGCACGTCAGCCATCTCCGGCGCTTCAGCCATCTCCTCAGCGTAAGCGGAAGAGCACTGCCACGAAGAGCATCACTAGCACTGCCACAAAGAGTTCAAAAAACCATGTCCCGCAGCCTTCCGCCAAGCCATTGCCGGTTTTACCGTGGAATCGCAGCGACGAGGAGACCAATAGGATCTCGGAAGAAGAGGTCAAGAAATTCTTTGCACCTAGACGGGCCGAGCCAAAGGAGAAAATAGATCCGGCGGTGGTGGAGAAGTTTTACAAAAATCTTTTGAAACCTGAAACCCCACTTGTGCCGGACTACGAGCGCCAGATTTTGAAGGCGGATGCAAGGCGCCATAGGGAGACTAAAAGTAGCAGTCGTGCGGCACCCCAGAAAACAGTTCCCATGCTCGGAGAGCAGGAAAACCAATCATGCGTCCCGCTCCAAGTGTTCGACACACGGGACGCTCCTCCCTTAAATGATTACGAGGCAGAGCTACAAAGAAAGGCCAATGAGATGGGGATGACTTACATTGCATACTTGAACATCATGGGAGACAATTTGCCCAAATGCGATGCCAACCCCATACAGCCATGGAAGTATGGGAAGAATCTCGTCAAGAAAGAGGAGCTCAAGAATCTACCAACAAAGATGCGAAGATTGCACAAGTGGTACCTTGATTTCTGCAAGACGAGAAAGGAAGAATGGATCAAGGTGCATATAAGAGATCAGATTTTCTTGTGCGGAGACGACGAGATCGACTTCAACATTCAAGACTTGCATTTTCTATTCAATCAGAAGGAACTCGACAAAGCTGCCATCAGCCTTTATTGTGTATAAGTACTATTTATGTACTTTCTATCTCATCTCATTCACTTCATTAATTGCATGTATATATATGCTCACCATATATGTATATACTATTATGCAGGAAAAAGGTTATGGAATGCATGAAAGGGGGACCTTTTGACATTGGGTTCGTTGACCCAAATAGAGTTCATGAAGAAGTGGTAAGAACCAAACCCAGATTTAGAGAGATGCTCCAGAGGTAATTTCAATCATATTATCGCACTAGATCGGCAACTTTCGTGAAAACAAGTAATTAATTACTCCTTTATCCATTTTCTTTGCCGGACAGGGTTTGGAAAAGGTTCACGGACAGGGCCGTGGATGAATGGTCAGAAGAACTAAAATTTGTAGACCAAAATGTAAGTAATACTAGCTAGCTAGGTCTGCGTATCTCTTTGATTCTGCTTCCAATTCCATTATATCATGCTTTATTGATTATTATTTTGATTGACCTCTCTATATGCGCGCATTAGGGACACGGCAATAACTTATGTGGGTACTATGTTTGCGAGTTCATTCGCAACACGATATGCGCGACGGGCCAAGCCACACTAGAACAACTTAGAGTAAGTAAACAAAGTACACAACATTATTTTATTACCATCAATTGTGTTGAGTTTTATTCTTATATATATTGACCCCATTCTGCATATATATTCAGATCGAACGGATGCGGGACCAACTCCTACCATTTGACCACATACGAGCCATTCAAGAGGAATTGGCGGGGTTCATACTTGATGAGGTCGTCACGCCTGGCGGAGAACTCTTTAGATATCCACCAAAATGAACGTTGTATATATGCTTGAACGTGTTTATCTTGTACGTGATGCTTCAACGTTTACGGAGAATACCACACAATGACGATGTTGTGTATAATAATAGTTGCTTAATTATTCATGTACTCGTATGTACCGATGACGATGTATGTGTATACCGCTCTCGATTGATTCCCCCTCCCCCCCTCCCTGTCCCCGCCGCGCCGCAGAAATACGTCCAGAACGGGGCAGGGGCAGAACTCTGCCGCGGCAGAGATTTATCTCATTTTCCTGCCGCGGCACAGAACCTTTAACACCGGTTCGTGTTACGAACCGGTGTTAAGGGGGGGGGGCTGAGCCCTGCGGCAGCCTCACGTGCGCCAAGAACCGGTGTTAAAGGGGGGCTCCTCTAACACCGAACCCTCAACAGCGGTTCTACAACCGCTGTTAGAGGGCCCTCCAAACTGGTGTTAGAGGGGGGTGTGCACTAGTGTCCTGACCATAAGGCTATATTAATATAAAATTGTGAGGATGCATAATAAGAGGGAAAGTCTCATACACACGTGATGCTCAATTCTAGCACCGCCTGCACTTCACCGGCTTAAATTGCCATCACGCATCTGAGTAATAAGCTACAAGCTGAGATTGAATACTGATATGTAGAGCTAGCAAAATCATTTAAAATCTAATTCACCAAGACTGTGTTTGGATGTATGAATTTTAGCTCGGAATTGAATTGAGCTAGAAATTCCAAATCCAAGTTGGAAAGGAAATGGACTGCAATTCCATTTCTATTGTTTGGATGCATATGAAATTTGCGCTCGGAATCATAGGCTAGCACCCAATTGTAAATCCTGTTTGGATGTGCAGGCCATAGAATTGAAAGTTTTGTTCAGTTTTGGCAATATGAACTTGTCTACATTGCATACAAATAGTTGTGTATATTGTTTATATTATAATTTTGCACACATAATAACATTATGCAGGCCACGGTTTTGCAATTTCAGAAAGAAATAAATTAGCACATACAACACCGCACAGGAAGAAGAAGAGGCCAGAGAGAGGCCGTTCGGGACAGGCCAGGGCCGTGGCCACCATCCGCCTCTGCTCGCCGGCCGTCTACCGCCGCCTTTCCCCCTCCCGTCGCTTCTCCTACCGCCGCCATATGCCTCCGGTCGATCTAGGGTTAGGGGCAGGGGGCGGACGCCATGGCAACCGATGTCCGGCTCCGACGGCGTGGGGACGGAAAATAACCTGCAGGAGGAGGGCGTGGAGAGAGGGGGAGGGAGGGGATTACTCACCGGAGCCGCCGCCTCCGCCTTCGTGCTGTCGCGCGGCGTGCTCGTGCGTGCGGGAGAGCTTTTCTATTAAGAGTGGACGAAGCGGTATGCGGGAGAAGGTTTCCGAGCCTTTCCGAGCTCGTATGCTCGGAAACAAGCGAGGGCAAGTTACACGGGGCACGGGCTGGCGCGGAATTGGCTCGACGTTTCCACGATGCAATTCATAAGCCACCCAAACAGCTGAATTGGGCTGGGCCATTTCCAAAAGGCTAATTCCGAGCTCCAATTGAGACATCCAAACACAGCGCAAGGGAAATCCTAGCCAAGATTACGCTCCTACGAATAAAACCACATGTCCCACTCCAGATCTGATTCATTCACCATGAAACCAGGAACACCTGCTAAAAATAAAGGGAATGGAGGCGAGATGGGGAGGGGTTGTACTGACCTGCTCCAAAGTGTCAGGTATCGCCAGGGCTTGGACCGGTCTGTGCGCCCCATGGCTCCCATGGGAGAAGTCGAGAGAGAGAGGGTTGCGGCAGATTTCCAGCAGGCCGTCGTGAGGGCAGTGGTGGCGGTAGCCTATGAGGGCGGAGGTAGGGTGTCGACGGTGGAGTGCTGCAGCGACGGGATGGCGAGGGGACAGAGACATTGACGGAACCGTTCATTCGCTAATCACGGGATGGCGAGTGGTGCGGGGATTAGATCCATTATGCATCGTTGGATTTTTTTGGTTATATGGTCCAGATTTGTTGGATCTGACCCTCTCTAGAAGGGATCCCAGTCTAGCCAGGATTAGCGAGGTGCTGCTAGGTGTGGTTGTGCTTGCGGCCGCCATGGCTGTAGTCGCCCCGGCCGAGTCCGCCCCTGCCGCCGGCATCTAATGTAGTAGGATAGTGAGGTGGGCAATCGCATGGCGGCAGTGGCCGAGGTATTTTCTAGGACGGAAAGGGGGCGCTACTTTGTACAGCTACCGTGCGAGGAGATGGGAGATGGGAGTACTACCTGAGAGCTTCTCCATGCGCTGGAGTCCGCCGTCATGACGACGTGAGGACGGAGAGCGAGGAACACGCGTCAGACCCAGTCCCGTCTGAAATCCCTAATCGCGATTAGTTATAAGGGATTTTTTTGCGGAAGAGTTATAAAGGATGTTTAGAGGAAAGGTTAAACTAATTGGCGCAAAAGACACTAAAATGTTTGGTGGGAAATTACATTATTTTTGGAGGAACACCAAAGGGTTAGCGGGAAAGTATTAGCGTATAGTACCCGCTAAATGATTTGAGAAACTACTCCCTCCGTCTTAAAATAGATGCCTTAAGTTTTTTAAAATGTGGTTGTATCTAGACATTATTTAAATTAAATATGTTCAATATTTTGACAAATATAAGCATCTATTTTGAGAGAGAGGGAGTATATATATTAAAATATTTAGAATAATGAAATAAATTGGAAAAATAATATTTCGAAGCAATATATATATATATATATATGCTGCTGAACATAATGTAACTAAAATTTGTTGGTAAAGATTATTTCTCCTTATTAAATCGTCAGATTCGAGAGGAGCCAACCGGCG
The DNA here is from genome assembly GCA_916181665.1 of Avena sativa. NCBI lineage: Eukaryota > Viridiplantae > Streptophyta > Magnoliopsida > Poales > Poaceae > Avena > Avena sativa. The sequence goes on from OV702279.1 coordinate 524,511,155, forward strand.
CCCTCCCCTCTAACCTTGTCACGCCGGTCGTAGCTAGTCTTCATCCTCCCTCAACCATCCTCTTCTGGCTGCTGAGAAGGGACATGACGAAGAACATGTTGGAAAACACAAACACAATGCTATCTAAGTGTAATCGGCGCTCTCAGGCTACTAACTCGTCGGACCTTCTAGTGCGAGGACGAGCAGATCTAATATAATCCAATCCAAGAAACACCCAATGGCCACGCCGAAGTAGAATCTCACAAAAGGAAAGATATACTAGAATCTCACATGGGAATATCGGCGGTGGTGCTTAGCTACAACGATGTTGGGGGTTTGGGGCTGTTGAGAGTTTTTCTTGGCGGTCACCGTGCTACCGAAGGCCGGAAGTAATGGTACTAGGAGCTTGTGGTGCTCCTGAAATCAGGAGAGATGCTCCGGCTGGCCATTATAATACTAGTATTTGGGGCTACTGAAATATTGCAATTGCCGGGGAGCCATGGCATAGGTGGCCCATGTCAATTGACTGTATGGAATATCATTGCAATAACTTGCTCTTTATTGCTATAATAGTGGATTGTTGTAATATCCTCTACATATTGCCACTGATGCACAACTTTTCGTAGGAAACAATAGTTATTGCGACACAGCGAAATCGAGGCGAAAAATGTACACTTTTACGACAAATACATATTTTGTTGCAATAGCTGCACATTTTTTGCAACAACATTGGTACTATCGCAACGTGATATAGTTGTCGCGATATCTTTCTAAATATTACCACGAATAACTCTTTTGTTGCAAGACCTAGTTCCTATTGCATCAAAATGACTAATTCACGCAATCAAATTTGGTTGTTGCAATATCAGAGCCATATTACAACGACCATGCAGATTGTTGCAATACAGAGCCTCTATTGCAACAAAAAGGGTATTTATCGCGACAAAACTCATCTGTGGCAATATGAACATCCTAATGCCACAAACGGGGAATTCATGGAAATATTGCAATTTATTGCAACGAAATGTGGCTGTAGCAATAAATATTGTTGTAATAGACTGGATTTTCTGTAGTGCCCATATGGTCCATAAGATTCTATTGGGTTGTAACGGCTTTCTACTCCATTACCAATCCACAGGGTATAGGTCTTCCCACGGTGTCATCATAAGACTAGTCTTCCCATCCGGTATTACGTCTAACGGCATTATTGGGGTTGGGTGCATTCCAAATTTTATGTTCCTCCTCGTATTTGGTCCACAGGTCTATTGGTTTCTGAGGTTCAACTTGATAATAGGCATATAGACTTCAGAGTGTGGGTCATTAAACTCCATTTCATCAAACACCTCATCTGAGAAGACTGGTTTAGGGTGCTTTGCTTCTTTAGCTAACTTCTTTCTACGTGTCACTGTCTTTGCAGGACCATTAAAATCCTCAATGATAGTGACCAACTCTTGAACTAGCACTTGATGAGTGTTATGGAATGTGTTCAGTAAAGACTTGTAACGATCTATATACTCTACAAAAGTGTATAGAACACAATTCAGGAATAAAATTATGAGTTTACTATAATTATATTTTTGGATATATTAAAAGGCTTATTGTAGTATTTAATTTTGTAAAAAGATCTGTAAGTCTTTTTGACATCAATCATTTTGCTCCTGGCTCTAAATTGAAACCTCTATCTAGGAGTATTTTTTTACCAAAAATTAGCTACACTATTCACAACTGAGGCTAATTTAAATTGAATAGAGCCTATTAAATGGATCTAATTAATGCAATAAATAGTTTTGATGCATTAAATTTTTTCCATGCATGCCATCTGTGAGAAGAATGATCAGAGAACCTAAATACTCTATCGAAGCTTTTATTAAAGTGTCATGCATGCATTTGTTGCATTTGTGTTGATCTTTATGTGTTGTTGTTTATCTCGTTGTACCGATTTGTGTAGATTGTGAGGAGTGTAATCCCTGTGACTGTCAAGACTGTGATTTTGACTCCTACAATCAAAGTAGATGCTATTTTGTTCATGATTTGTCCTACTATTTTCCCTATGCATATGTAGTATATTTTTGTAGATGCATGTGTAGGTATTACTATGTTATGCTATATCCTATGAATTATGGTAGGAATCTCTTGTAGTTGATCCACTGTATGTTAGATGTGCTTATACATGCTGTAAAGACGGGGAAGGGATTACGCCATGCTATGGTATAGTATATGTTTTGCTCAACTAAAATAACATAATGTCAATGAACTACTTAGAGGGAGTGGTCGGTTTGTTATTGGAGTATGAATAATGGTGGGGAATGCCGCCCAGGGCACTGAAAAAGGATTGGTTTCTTTATTATAGTAGCTTACGTGTGAAACCATGTGTCAGTAAGAAATGTGTGGCTGGTTGGACTTAGTAGGTCGTGGTGGCTCGAACCCAGCATAGCCAGAGATGTAGTGAATGGTTAGGTTGGACCGGTGTGTAGTAGATTTGGGAAACTACTGCCCGAACGATATCTTGTTGGATTTCTCCCTATCATAACACAAAATGAATGTGATGCTATGAGCGGGTTGACCAGGTCACATGGGTAAAGTGTATAAATCCCTGCAGGATGTAGAACTAAGTGCTTAGCCGTGTCCTCAGTTATGGACAAATTGAGTTACTGAATCTAGAGGCTATGACATATTCTCACTCATTCCAATTTCATAATTTGATCAAATTTGTGGTTGAACTTAATTGGGTTGTGTGGTAAAAGATCAAATGGTTATAAATGATAGGATGAACTTATTTTGATGGTGAAAATATGCCTTGAACTCCACAAGCCAAATAAGCATGTAGTGTATAGACTTGTTTCATTATCTGATAGTTGCACTTGTCATACATTCAAAGTGTTGACCACTCTGTGGCTGCAACGTTTTATGTTGCAGGTTGTTTTGATTGTTCTGAGTAAATCTTATAGGTTGCGACCCTTCAATCGACATTTGTTCGTATGTGGCACAATTGAAGATGGAGCTTATTATCTGTTTATGCTTCTGTATGCTATTTGAATTATTTGACCTAGCTTTGAGCTACGAATTATGTAATAATAGAAAATTCTAGATTATTTGATATAATAATGATGCACTGTTAAATTTTTAGTATTCATCTGTATTGTGTGTGCCTGTAACCGATTCAGGGATTGGCACTATACATAGGAACTCAGCCTTATCTAGCGAGGGTGTTATAGTCGTACAGTATTTTCTTTTACTAAAAGGTCCACCAATCTATTGATAATTATACATAGTACTATTAAACGGAAGGAAAATGGTGTTTGAAGATCGATGATGCTTTTCAGCTCACACATGCCCGGACTTTTGGTTCCTAATACTACTTCTCAAATAAGACGCTGAAAGCCCAATGTTTTCTCGGGGCTACACCCTGCATGTTATGATCCGCAAAATTCTACGAAGCCATAATCAAGGTCGGGCCATAGGGCAGGGCAGAGGGGCACTCGCCCCATGGTCCCATGGTGGAGGGGATGGTCCACTTGTTTGTTATTAGTCTACCCTGATGTCCAACGGTGTAAAATATTTCTAGAGATAAATGGTTGTCTATACTAATATAGATGGTTCGAGCTATAGCTATTATGGCTACTCTTATAAAAAATACACTAACAATTTTTCTAATATTTTTTCTTGATTCTGCAGTTTCGGTGGCCATTCAAATTTGTAGAATAACACCAGCCCTCACGTGTGTCTTTATAAATTTGTGTGTATTCATTAGTGGAGATTAAGGATGCAATCGCATAGCTATATCATTCCACAAGCAACTCTTTTATGATTCCCAATGATTCTACTTGTTCCTGTCATACATGTTTCAGAGACTATTTCCAACTTTTTATTAATTTAGTGCCTAATATGTTTACTCATCTACTCATTTTTTGCACAAGCCTATGTACACAAGCAACAATTGATAAACTAAGTATAATGGTATATAGTGCTTTGATCAATAGAAATAAGTGGTTTCGAATGTCTTCATCACGATTTCAAAGAACATGGATCTATTAAATGTTCGAGTTACTTAATTTTCTATTGCATTACAGTAATATTTTTTACAGAATACTAATATTTTTAAGTCTTTTCTGTGTGAACAACTAACGTAGCTTGACATGCATAGTTTAGACACCCAAGAACACTAATCATACATAAAGTTTAAGTAATATTCAAAATTTTAGAATAAATATTAAATATATCCATAATATGTTTTCTATAGGAAGAGGGCCATTGCCCTCCTTGACCCTAGGAAAGCTCTAACATTTTAAATAAGGGGTCCTTGATTTCATCTTGTCCTAGGGTCCCTAAATATGTGAACCTGGCGTACAACGCCAACATCCTGACAGCATCTCGACGAGGACGCATGGGTCTAGATGGCGTTAGATTGGTAGAAAAAGATCGTCGTGGGTCTAATGATTGATGTACTACCTCCATTAAAAAATGAGTAAATTTGTTCTAAAATCAAACATGGTATAATTTGACCAAACTTATATAAAATAAACTCCCCTATATGATGTGGAAGCAGTAGGAATTAGGGTTTGTTTGTTGGGGTTGCAGCTGTTAAAAGGCAGTTGTGGAAGAGCAGCTATCGAAAAACAGACGTAAGAAGCAGCTGGTGGGAGCAGAGATTTGTGTTTGGCAAAAAGTGCTTTTGATGGCTGTTGTTAGTGGTTTTAGGACTGAAATGTCAGAAATGCCCCGAGTGCAGAAGATGTCGTATAAATGCTGATTTGAAAAGAATTAGTTGTTTCTGACCCTTTTTACTCAATACATCGTTCAATGCTAGGTTATCACGATAATTATATTACCCCTCTGTCTAAAAATAGATGTCGGTGATTTGTCTGGATGTATATAGACACTAAATAATGTCTAAATACATTGATACCCTCGATCCGAATTCACGGATGTAGTATAATAGTCTTTTTCCCTAGTAGACCTAGGTTTAATCGAACCTTGGGAAACAACGCTAAAAGGAAATAAAAAGGACACGTCTACAAAACTTTGTTTCTTCGTTTTACCTTCGTTTACCGGACCAATCTAGTTTACTTTTATCATGGGTTGATTCAATGGATGGAGTTAGGCTAGGGTTGAAGATCCACCTACAACTACACATCATATGGGATAAAAGATAATAATAATCATAGTCATGTGTAATGTTTTAATAGAGATAATCTCTTGTGGGCAACACATCCTAATATACTAGAGCCCCTGAGAGGCAACATGCCTAGCAATAGTCTTTTGATCCAACCGAGTGCACCATGAAACACCGGGCTACAAACAATTATTAAAACACATACAAAGCTTTAAGAGGTGGTGTTGTTGTGATCCCAAATGGGTCGCTAAGTGAAGACCGTGCATCCTTTATGTCACTGGGTTTCCTATGAGATCACCACTAGCCAAATATCTCACCTCAAGCCTTTATCGATCTCGGGGGTCTTGGGTACCTACAAGTCCAAAGATCAAGACAAGAAACTAAGAAACAAAAGATACAAATCTCACTTCCAAACAATACACAATGCGCCATAGATTAGATGTGCATAATCGCTGCGATGTTTCTCCCCAACCCGCAGCCCGTGGGGACTACTCACTCATAACAATAAGATCAAGGATAGAATTGTGCAAAATACTTAGATTGAAATCAAATATTCTTACAATGGTCACCGAATCATAAAGAGATCTCATGTACAAAGTAATGGCTATGGCTAATGGAGGGGATGGAAGATGGAAGGGACGAACTATGGTGTGGATTTTCTTTCGTGGTGTTGTGATTGATGGGTTCGTAGCATGGAAAACAAAAAATTTCTACCGCAAGAATGAACAAAACCCAGATCTAATCTAGATAAAAGCCAAGATCTAATCTATTAGACATGTGCAACGAGATAGATTTGTACTAACCCTCGTAGATTCGATAAGCCTTGTTCGAGATCGGATCTCGTGGTTGATGTAGTCGATCACTTGCCGATCTCAAGATCGAGTAGACGATCCTTCCGGCGCCGCGTTCCGGCAGCGCTTCCGCGGTCGGTCACACGTGCGGAGTCGAAGCATACCTTCCTCTCCCCGTTCCAGCGAGCAGCAGAGGTAGTAGATCTCTCCACGGAATCCCAGCAGCACGACGGTGTGGTGGTGGTGGTGGAGTAGAGAATTCTGCAAGGCTTCGCCTAAGCCAAAGCAGAGGGAAGGAGGAGGAGAGAGGCAACTTGAGATCTAGAGAATAGAAGGTGCAAGGGGGTTTGTGCCTCCACCCCTCTATTTAAAGGAGGGAGGCGCCATGGGGAGGTGGAGTCCTTGTAGGACTCCCCTCTCCCTTGGCCGGCGGATCAAGGAGGTGGGGGGAGAGTCCTACTCCCCCACGAATCCTTGTCTTACCCCACAAGGATTCCTTGATCCTTTCTTGGTTTTCAAGTAAACTCCAAGAAATCTTCTAGAACCTTCCGGAACATTCCGAAACCTTCTAGAATCCCCATACAAATACTCCGGAACATTTCCTAACTTAGAAAATGATCCCCAATATATGAATCTTATTCCCTAGACAATTTCGGATCTCCTCGTGATGTCCTGGATCCAATCCAAGACTCCGAACAACATTCGGTCTCCAACGCACATTCCATATCTACTTAAAACAACTTCGAACCTTAAGTGCGTCACCCTACGGTTCGTGAACATGTAGACATGATGGAGACACATCTCCGATCAATAACCATTAGCGGGATCTGGAGATCCATAACGGCTCCCACATACTCAACAATGACTTCGTGATCGATAGAACCATTAACATACGAAACCAATTCCCTTTGTCACGCGATACTCTACTTATCCGAGGTTTGATCGTCGGTATCTCCATACCTTATTCTACCTCGTTACTGATAAGTACTCTTTACTCATTCCATGATATGTCATCCCTTGTGACCTAGTCACATGCTTGCAACCTAACTAGATGACATTCCACCGAGAGGGCCCAGAGCATATCTATCCGTCATATGGATGGACAGATCCCAATCTTGGTCCATGCGCTTCAACACATATTTTCAGAATACCCAATGACATCTTTATAACCACCCAGTTACGAAGCGGTGTTTGATGTCATCAAAGTATCCATCCGGTGATGGTGATTAACATAACCTCATGGTCGAAGGATTAGGTTACTATGCATTTGAATGCTTGTAGCAAAACAAACTTAATGACTTGATCTTATGCTATGCTTACTATGGGTGTGTGTCCATCACATCATTCTCCTAATGATATGATCTTGTTATTAACGACATCCAATGTCCATGATCAGGAAACCATGATCATCCATTAATCAACAAGCTAGCTTAACAAGAGGCTTACTAGGGACTCTTTTATGTTTACAAAACATACAAGTATTAATGTTTCCGGTTTATACAATTATAGCATGGGATGTAAACATTTATTATAAACATAAAGATATAATAATAACCACTTTATTATTGCCTCTTGGGCATATCTCCAACAGTCTCCCACTTGCACTAGAGCCAATAATCTAGTTAAAAACTTGTGCATTCAAGACCTATGGCTTTCTGGTGTTGTATAGACACTATTGCTAGTGGTAAACATAATCTTCGGATCTGACACTTCCAGGTCTGTGTGTATTTGCATGTCCTTGCGTCTCTACGCATTACTCATTCTCCAATGAGATGGTATTGTATAAATTTGCTCCTTTGGTGAGACCTTTAGTTCCTTGGGATTAAATCATGTTGATACAATTGTCATACAATGTATCTTCATAGTATTATCCCGCTATGAACCGCACCTAGTTTGATAACAAACTACTTGACGCAAATGCCCTCATTTCTGCTACAATAGTAGTCATATACTTAGCCTTTTGTTGTAGTATCTGTCATAATGTTTTAACTTTGGTACTCAACCAAATCCGTTATGGAACTTTCTTTCCATTACATTGTGCCGCCCATAGGTTAAATTGAGATAAACTTAATTTGTGACAAAACTAGTATCAATGTAACAATTTACAATGAACTATTTGTCACCACTATATAAGTAATATATTCTTAGTTCTTCCAAAGATCATAGGAATATCCCTACTATTGTGCAATGATCATCTTATGAGTCATTCTGGTATATGCTCATAACATTTAGAGCATAGGACATATCTGGATGTGTACATCTCAAAGAATGATTGATCAAAATATTCTTGTGATTTCACCAAGTGTCAAAACACTTGAATCTTGATTCAGTCCTTTCCGTGCGTCAAGAACCTTTCTTGTTGTTTCCATATTGAACTCATTCAACATCTTATCTATGTACATTTGGCAAAACCATATTAGCGCCTCAATCTATCCATATAGACATTGATGCCTAATTCTTGGGTTATGCCTAAGTCTTTCATCGAAATGAAATTCTTAACCTGTGTCAATAAAAGATACATCATTTCTAATCTACAATATGTCTTTCACATAATGTATTAGAAATATGTCTTAGCGCTCCCACTTAATTTCTTGCAAAATGCAAACATCTTCATCGTCTTTGATGAAATTAAACCTTTTAACGGTTTCATCACGGTGAAGATTCCAACTCCGCGATGCTCACTTCAATCATTGAAGTTTTGCATACTCTTTTAGCATCCTTTGAATTAACAAAACCCTTTGGATCGTGTCATGGACACATCCTAGGTAACCATTCTATTAGAAGAACTTGTTTTGTTTGTTCAACTACCATATACCAAAATATATGTAGTGGTTGCTACATTAATCCGTCCAGACTAAATATCGCTATGAAAGATCAAATCTTATCATAGTCAATTCCTTAAACATTGTCGTAAACTCTTTCCGACATGTCGACTATTTCATAGATGTGAAACATCCATGTCTATTTCTTTATAGATCCATATACGACTGTAAGGTCTTGCACCTTTCCAGAGGGTCTTTCAAATTCAAAGCTTGATTTCTCGTGTATGGAATTATCACGGATTTTATGGCTTCAAGCCACTTAACGAAGTTAGGGCCCATCATTGATTATTTGCATGTAGTCGGTTTATCATTGTCAAACAACAATGATTTAACTCTCAAATCTTGGCATTCGATTACTTACCCGACCTACTTGGTTCAATAGGAACTTAGATCCCTGTGACCACATCCTTTGAGGCACGTGAGCCATGAGCATTGTTGCTGCCTCCGGGACACTTACCGATGCTGCGCAACTCAACACATATTAGCCAAGGTTCAACAACCTTGTCAAAGTTCTATTGTCCTCCCACTTGACTTTTCACCAAAAATTCCTTCTCAAGAAACTCGACATTCTAAGCGACAAACACTTTTGTCTTCGGTGTTATGGAGGAATACCCAATGGTTATTCGAAATAACCTACAAAGACATGCTCATCCGACTTTGGTTGTAAACACTTTATTTATGCCTAGCATACCAAAAATTTAAGAAAGGACAACCTGGGTTTTATCCCAAACCATGACTTATATGGTGTCATTTCAACGGATCACGATGGAGCTCTTTTCAGTGTAAAAGCGGTAGTCACTAAAGCTTTAATTTAAAATATAATGGCAGTTTTATAAATGACACCTTTGATCTTATCATGTCAAACAAGGTTTCATTACATATCTTGAACACTCCATACTCCTATGGTGTTTTGGGAAATGCAAATCCATGGAACGATTCCTCAAATCTTAGGTGTTTTGCTAAACTTGTAACTCAAACATCTTTATGATCCAATCATAAACTTTTTTATTTTCTTGTTACATTAATTTTCCAGTTCATCTTGAAAGTCTTTGAACATTTTCAAATGTTTCATACTTCTTCCTTATTGAGTAAGTATATACATATACTCACTCAAATCTTCGGAGAAAGCATATGAAGTTGAAATCCATCGCCCAGGACTACACATAATGGACTATATACATCAATATGTACAAATTCCAACCAGTTAGTCGTCCGTTCCTATTTTGGCCTACGAACGGAGTTTTAATTATCTCCAGGAAAGTATCACAAGCGTCATTTGATCAAAATCAAAGACTCCAAAAATCTATCAACATGGAGTTTCTTCATGTATCCCTAATATAATTTAAACGGTGATGTCACTTCGCAAGTGATCTTTCAATCATTTGTCTTGCGACATTTTAGCATTAGTTTTATGGTCGTTATTTCTCCAACCAGACTTGTATATCATCCATCTATTACGGAATATGGTAATTATTTGAACAACCTTTTGTCGTCATAATACCTGATCAAAATAACAATTATTGAAACAAATCTTGAAGGTAAGCTTTGATGTTAACGAGCAACACAACAACCCTTTGTTTGTTTTCGATGAACATCATCACATATTCTCTTGCTAGTTACTTAGGCCATTGCAGTTCATGAATTGTGTTGTCCTGTATGACACTTCATACCAACCAATTCGGTATCCAATACCGCAGAACCACATTGTTTAACAACCAAGGAATACAACCATAACATGTATCTTCTATATACCTAAGTTGGATATCTCCAATATTTTATTTTCTTCCAAATATTTTATAGATTCTCTTTCAACAATTCCTTTTCTTTTAAAAGAATCTATCAACATCAATAGTGGTGTCATTCACATGACACATAGTACAAAGTGTGTATAGTCAAATACTAATACCTTTGGACTTGCACTTTGAAGTGGATCACCTTCATCAAATGTTTGGCATTCTTTCAAAAATCCATTCTTTAGTAATCTTTTAGTGTAGTAAACATTTTACTTACATATTCTATTCATCCTTATCATGACAACTTTCATGATCAAGCTGTTATAGCTTATAAAGGTGAACTGCGAGTATAATGTTTCTTTTCCAAAACCTTTTGGAGGATTAGGACGACTGGCGTCTTCAACCTTCACAAATTCTCATCAAATATGAGGACGTATACTCTATCATGTTGTAACCAATACATTGTTTTAGATATCACAATACCTTTCACATATGATGGTCTCTGAAACATTTCTTTCAGCTCTTAGATAAACTTGATATTAAAAAACAATCTTTTGAGTATCAAGAATCATGGAGGCAAACATGATACATTAGATACTAACACTGGAATTGTTACTCTTGATTTAATATTGTTTATTAAACTTCACAGAGTAAACGGAGTTTGCTGAAAGTTTGCAACAGGACTTTTAAACTTTAGATTGACACTCAAAACAATACGATACCAGTTCGTAAAGAAAATATCCAGAATTTTTATAGTTCCACTATCTCAACTATAACTAAACGTAAGGTGGTGAACGGATGCCAATGACTACAACAAACTATGCAAATTCACTTTGATTGTGTTTATGATAAATTGAGTTCGACTGATCCAAATTACAAATAAACTCCCACTCAAAACAACATCCCTCAAGTTGTTTTAGTGATTACACGAACCAAATCCACTACACCAAGTCCGATCATCACGTGAGATGATGTAGCTTTAAAGGCGAACAATCAACATGTTCATCATATCATCCATATGACTCATGCTTTACCTTTCGGTATTCCGTGTTCCGAGACCATGTCTGTACATGCTAGGCTCGTCAAGGTTAACCTTAGTATCCGCATGTGCAAATCTGGCTTGCACCCGTCGTATGCACACGTAGAATCTATCACACCCGATCATCACGAGATGCTTCGAAACGACGAGTCTTAGCAACGGTGCCTACTAAGGACGAACACTTTATTACTTGATATTTAGTGAGAGGGATCATCTTATAATGTTACCGTCGCGATCTAAGCAATACAAGGTGCATAAAGGATTAACATCACAGGCAATTCATAATTAGTGTTATATGATATGGCCCTTTCTTCTTATGCCTTTGATCTCCATCTCCAAAGCACGGACATGATCTCCATCATCACCAGCATTGCGTCAAGGTTAGTGGCGCCGCTTCATGGTTGTCCATCATCACTAGCAACTATTACAACTACTTGGAATAAAGCTATTACAAGATGAATAGACACGCAGGTCTTAACAGAATTAAAGACAACCATTAGGCTCTTGCCGGTTGCCATATTACAACAAGGATCATTGCATACATCAAATATAATCACAATCACATGATGGCCATATCACATCACAAAACCCCTGCAAAAACAAGTTAGACGCCTCTAATTTTCTTTGCATGTTTTACGTGGTTTGGGGCTTTCGAATAAGAATGGATCTTACCTACGAAACTGAACCACAACATTGATACAAGTGCTATCAAGTGCAAAGTGTAGATTGGATCAATACTATGATGGGAGAGACAGACACCCGCAAAGCCACTTGTGCAATACGAGTTGCACGTCAACTGTGGAGCAAGTCTCATGTGCGATGACATGTAAGGTTAGCCCGAGTCGCTTCATCCCACCATACTGCAAGATGCAAAGTACACAAAGCAAAAGACGGCACGAGCACCAACGCCCACAAAACCATTGTGTTCTACTCGTGCAACAGATCTACGCATAGACACGGCTCTGATACCACTGATGGGTTCGTAGCATGGAAAACAAAAAATTTCTACCGCAAGAACGAACAAAACCCAGATCTAATCTAGATAAAAGCCAAGATCTAATCTATTAGACATGTGCAACGAGATAGATCTGTACTAACCCTCGTAGATTCGATAAGCCTTGTTCGAGATCGGATCTCGTGGTTGATGTAGTCGATCACTTGCCGATATCAAGATCGAGTAGACGATCCTTCTGGCGCCGCGTTCCGGCAGCGCTTCCGCAGTCGGTCACACGTGCGGAGTCGAAACGGACCTTCCTCTCCTCGTTCCAGCGAGCAGCGGAGGTAGTAGATCTCTCCACTGAACCTCGGCAGCACGACGGTGTGGTGGTGGTGGTGGAGTAGAGAATTCTGCAGGGCTTCGCCTAAGCCAGAGCAGAGGGAAGGAGGAGGAGAGAGGCAACTTGAGATCTAGAGAATAGAAGGGGCAAGGGGGTTTGTCTTCCACCCCTCTATTTAAAGGAGGGAGGCGCCATGGGAAGGTGGAGTCCTTGTAAGACTCCCCTCTCCCTTGGTCGGCGGATCAAGGAGGTGGGGGGAGAGTCCTACTCCCCCACGAATCCTTGTCTTACCCCACAAGGATTCCTTGATCCTTTCTTGGTTTTCAAGTAAACTCCAAGAAATCTTCTAGAACCTTCTGGAACATTCCGAAACATTCTAGAATCCCCATACAAATACTCCGGAACATTTCCTAACTTAGAAAATGATCCCCAATATATGAATCTTATTCCTCGGACAATTCCGGATCTCCTCGTGATGTCCCGGATCCAATCCGAGACTCCGAACAACATTCGGTCTCCAACGCACATTCCATATCTACTTAAAACAACTTCGAACCTTAAGTATGTCACCCTACGGTTCGTGAACATGTAGACATGATGGAGACACATCTCCGATCAATAACCATTAGCGGGATCTGGAGATCCATAACGGCTCCCACATACTCAACGATGACTTCATGATCGATAGAACCATTAACATACAAAACCAATTCCCTTTGTCACGCGATACTCTACTTATCCGAGGTTTGATCGTCGGTATCTCCATACCTTGTTCTACCTCGTTACTGATAAGTACTCTTTACTCGTTCCATGATATGTCATCCCTTGTGACCTAGTCACATGCTTGCAACCTAACTAGATGACATTCCACCGAGAGGGCCCAGAGCATATCTATCTGTCATATGGATGGACAAATCCCAATCTTGGTCCATGCACTTCAACACATACTTTCAGAATACCCAATGACACCTTTATAACCACCCAGTTACGAAGCGGTGTTTGATGTCATCAAAGTATCCATCCGGTGATGGTGATTAACATAACCTCATGGTCGAAGGATTAGGTTACTATGCATTTGAAAGCTTGTAGCAAAACGAACTTAATGGCTTGATCTTATGCTATGCTTACTATGGGTGTGTGTCCATCACATCATTCTCCTAATGATATGATCTTGTTATTAACGACATCCAATGTCCATGATCAGGAAACCATGATCATCCATTAATCAGCAAGCTAGCTTAACAAGAGGCTTACTAGGGACTCTTTTATGTTTACAAAACACACAAGTATTAATGTTTCCGGTTAATACAATTATAGCATGGGGTGTAAACATTTATTATAAACCTAAAGATATAATAATAACCACTTTATTATTGCCTCTTGGGCATATCTCTAACAGTGATGCAATCTGAGAATGGTGGCCTTTTGTGCGGCGGTTGAGGCCTCAGAATATATAGGCGTCTTCACGAAAGTTGTAGGGTTTGATGAGAAGAAGTCGCCGACACATGGTATGGGCGGACGATACGGGCGGAACCTTCCCGTACTAGTGGTCGTTACGGCTGCAGACGCCTGGCAATGGCTCCATAATTACTTGGTCGTGTGGACTTCCTAAAAACCTTCATTATGACTCTGATTCGCATTAAAAAACATGATTTCCAGCACAACACAAATCAAACAATGGTTTGCATATCTTTACATTTATTAGTCATTAGTGGGAAGGCTAGAGAGTTTCTTGTCAATTGCTTGACTAAAAGCAATGTTTAAACGCGGTGAAAGATGGCTAATTTTAGAGCCATCAACCTCCTGAAAACTCAAACCTTGATCTCCCTCGATCAATAAGAAACAAAAGAACTATAATGAATTCAGCGTTTAAACTTGAAACAACAAGAATAATAATTCACTTAAGGTTGGCAGTCATATGCGTCTAACACTTCATTCATTTGAAAGGCTTATCAAAGTTAGAGACATGAAAAAATACTATACAAGCTTTGGTAAATAAAGACAATCAAAGTAGAGTTTAATATAAGTATAAATAACTAGAAGTGTAACAATCAATCCAATTCTTCTAGTTAACTCTCAGCTTGCCAAGGAACACTAGGATGTTTTAATAGCATACTTGAGTAAGAGAGTTCATATCCTAAGTAGCATAACAATTAAGTGTCTTATTGATGCCCACATCAGTAAATCAAGGCTATCAAAACACTTCTAATCTAATCATTATATTAACTTTCAAGAGAATTCATAAAGTAGTAATGAGACCATGCCAATTACTTTTTATGTGGATCTTCATTTTTTTCCTTCTTCAAGGATCATTGGGTGTTTATTTTACAATTACTTGCACAACTTTTAAGAGTACCAATACTTTTTCCCATTACATTAACACTAATGCCACTCATGTCGTCAACTCATAGCCGAAATCCGGGGTTATACCATAGATTGTTCGTGGGCTAGCAGAGTTGTTGGCATCCAAAGGTGTGCATGAGAAACATAGAACTTTTTCACTAGTACCACAGTTTTATCCACAATGTTAGCTTTGGCATGCATAACAATTACTGCTAGACTTCATTTCAATCAAACAACTCCTTTCAAGAGTATCTTCAAGTATATAAAAACATCATTGGGGTTAAGTATCTTCAAGGGTAAACTCTCAAGACAAGCATTCAATAAACAGGTCATAAATTTGAGACTTTTCTTATTGTACTTGTTGGCAATATTATTTCCAAGGCAAGACTCGGTTAGCTAAAAGATTTAGAGCAAAATCTTCTACAACTAATCATCTATACCAATAAAAAGCTTTACCCCAACTATTTTGAATTACTCCCACTAGCATGGCATCTTATCTAATCAACCAACTAAAATAAACAGCTCAAACTTCAAAAGTGGGATACATAGGAACAGACCTCTCGTGAGTGACTTCATAATCCTCTTCCTTATAGGGATGTGTTCCTTCAAAACTCAACTAAAATCATTCCCATAATAAAATTAAAGCAAAGAGGCAAAGTGCAAATACACGTTCACGAAAAAAGGAAAAACAGAAAAAAAATGTATTTTTGAGGATAGGGATTAAATAATAGAAAAGAACTTGTGACCAATCAAGGAACTAAGAAGAGAAAAACAAACGAAAAACAAAAGCAAACTAAAAACAAAATTAGCGAGGGGTAACCTCGACAATGCCCATGATTATGGACTTAGGGTTTCATGGAAAAGAGGACGTTGGGGATTTCGTCAGCTGATCAGACAAACAAGGGAGTCGAAGTCGTCTGATTGCTTATGATCAAATCGATTATAGATCGCCCAAGGCTTATTTTGTACCTCTCCGTTGGCTCCTCCCAGCCTATATATAATAGGCTGGGTCCCGATCGCGTATACGGATAGGTTACACATTACAATTACAACAGTAATACAATGTTGGTTTCTATTTCCTTATCTAGCAAGCTATGCCTTCCGTGGGATGCTTCCTAGGACTTCCTCTTGAGATTTATTGGTTGTGAGCCTTTATGTAACCAAGGTAACTAATCATAAGAACCCGAGTAATCATACCTATGTCAAAAAACAAAGGACAAACAAAAGCAAAGTGTTGGAACAAACCAACACGAGTGTTTCAAAGCTCTCAAGGAGCTAGAGTATAACCTCATTATTACACAAATAAAATTGCCGAGGAACACACCCCCAAGCTCAGGCTTTTGCAGGCCCTTTTGTTGCTCATTGTGGTGGTGGTGGATAATCTCCCACGTTCCATTGGCTGCTCCAATCATGGAACTAGGTGGCAAGGTTAGCAGTAGCATCTCGAAGGTTGATGGAGAGGTTGCTCATGTTTTGGATATTTCCTTTGAGAGCATAGATATCTTCATAGGTGGTGTAGTAGTTTGGTGGTTGCACATCTTGTTCAGGTCCTTCTTGTTTACTTATTCATCTTCTCCTTCCTCTCCCATGGGTACTTGTTGTTGAGCTATACTTGCCTCAACCTGCGTGTCATAACGCAAGCGTCCATCCTCAATAGAGAATAGACCATTAGGCAAAGAAGCTGGGATCACGTGATCTTCTCCAGGTATATCAAGGAAGTATCTACCATTAGTTCTAGAAATCATACCACAAGCTCTCAGAGTACAAAAACCAAGATGGTGACTTCCTATCAACGGTTGGATGTTACCAAGGTTGATGTGAAGTGCACGTGCAAGAACGGCTATGACTCCTCCGCCGCATATGGGACCTCGAAACTAAAAAAGATTTATGCTTAAGGTAAAACAAAAGAAGGGCGCCCAAATTCAGCGTTAAGTTACAGTTAATAATAACAGCTTTAGCGAGAATCATCATGTCCTCCTGATTGACACTAGTAATATCACCACGTGCCTGCAAGGTGTTAGCAATAATATAAAACAAATAACGAATAGCAGGATGACCAATTTGGTTCCCGTGGGTGTGTTTCCACGAATTCTCATTCAATTAAAGTACTCCCAAGGTGTGATACGTTGCAAACGTATCCATAATTTTTGATGTTCCATGCTTGGTTTTATCTACTTTCTTATCTTTTGTTCCAACTTTGGAGTACTTTTCATACACTTTCTTGGACTAACCTATTAACAAGATGACACTGTGCCAGTTGCCTATTTTCTGCTGTTTTTGGTTCCAGGAAAGTCAGAAAATCAATATTCTCGGAATTGGACCGGACAAAAGCCAAAGTCGTTATTTTCCCGGAAGATTCACGGAGCCAGAAGGAGAGACGAAGGGGGGCCACACCACCCCTGGGCGCGGGTCCCCTGGCTGCGCTAGGGCATGGTGTGGGCCCCCTAGCCAACCACCAACCTTGCCCCTTCGCCTATATATGCCTCCGGGGACGAAAACCCTAGACAGTCAATCAGAAATCCACGAAAAGTTCCGCAGCGCCGCCGCCACCGAAGGGGAGATTCGGGGGACATAAAGTCTCTGTTCCGGCACCCTGTCGGGACGGGGAAGTGCCCCCGGAGCCATCTCCATCGATCTCCACCACCATCTCCATCGCCATTGCTGATTCCCGTGATGATGAGGGAGTAGTTCTCTCTCGAGGCTAAGGGTTCTACCGGTAGCTATGTGTTCATCTCTCTCTATGCATGATCATATTGTGATCATGAGCTTTGTAATCAAGTAGATCTACCTTGCTACTCAAGTGCTTTAAATAGATCTCTGCTCTCCCCATGTGTGTGAAAGTGACAGTGTGCACACCATGGTGGCACTTAGGCTAGAGATTACAAATTCTTGTTATGAGTTATATTTGGAGTTTGTTGTCTTTATGAAATTGTGGTGTTTGTTGGAACCATCTAGTGCTCAAGGTGACAGTGTGGGGTTATCTAGATGGGAAAGGCTTACTTTGAGGTGTGCTGTTATAGCCCTACCATGGATTAGAGTCTCCAACCGGAGAGTAGTTCAGCGTAGTATCATGAAGATGATATATTTATATGAGAGTGTTCACTAGTGAAAGTATGATCCCTAGGCCTTGTTTCTAAGCATTGAAACACCGTTTGCTACTAGATCTGTTACATGTTTGCTTGCTTCCATCTTTATTTTAGTTTGTTGTTAGTCTCTTCCACGCCATCAAGCTATTTTCTAGCACCGTTGTGTTTTATCCATACCACTTGTATTTCACTATCTCTTCGCCGAACTAGTGCACCTATACACCTGACAAGTGTATTGGGTGTGTTGGGGACACAAGAGACTTCTTGTATCTTGATTGCAGGATTGCTTGAGAGGGAATACCTTTGACCACTTCCTCCCTGAGTTCGATAAACCTTGGGTGATCCACTTAAGGGAAAACTTGCTGTTGTTCTACAAACCTCTGCACTTGGAGGCCCAACAACTGTCTACAAGAATAGAAGTGCATAGACATCAAGCTATTTTCTGGCGTCGTTGTCGGGGAGGTAAGGTAAAAGGTACTCACATCCTCCGGTGTGAGTGCTCCAAGTTATTTCCTTTAGATTCTGCAATTTTGTCTTTTTTTCTTGTTTTTATTTTCATTAGTTAGGCTTAATGGAAAACAACAACAAAATTAGAGAGCTTTATAGTATTTATCTAGAGTTAGGACATGAAGTGTTTGAAGAGAAAATTAAAAAACCTATGGAACTTTATTTGCATGCTTTGGAAGATAGCTATTCTATTGCTTATGATGATACAAAACCTCCAATATATGATGATTACAATGATGAATATGATATTTTCAGTCCACCTACTATTCGGGAGAAAATTAATTATGATTATAATATACCTCCTATATTTGATGATTATGGTGATGAGAATAATAATGATAGCTATTTTGTTGAATTTGCTCCCACTACGATTAATAAGAATGACTATGATTATGTGGAGAGTAATTATTATTATATGCATGTGGCTCATGATAAGAATGTTTTATGTGATAGTTATATTGTTAATTTTATTCATGATGCTACTGAAAGTTATTATGAGAGAGGGAAACATGGTTTTATGCATCTCAATAATATTAAGTTTCCCCTCTTTATGTTGAAAATTTTGAAGTTGCACTTGTTTTGCTTTCCTATGCTTGTTGCTTTGTGCTTTCATGACTTGTTTCTTTACAAGATTCCTATGCATAGGAAATGGGTTAGCCTTAAATGTTCTTTGAATTTGCTTCTTGATGCTCTCTTTTACTTCAATTCATATTTTTTATGTGAGCATCTTCTCAAACTATCATGCCTAACTTAAAGGCGTTAAAGAAAAGTACTTATTGGGAGATAACCCAAAAGTTTTCAATGAGTCTTGGAAATTATTACCTCTGTAATAAACGCTCCTTATCCTTTTTATTTTCTTTTTGTGCCAAGAGTAACCTCTAATGAGAGAGAAGTAATGATTGGGAAATTGCTGTCTCGAAACAGATTTCTGTGCTTCACCGTAAAAATTCGTGTAAAATCTCTGTACGTCCTTTTGACGTGTGAATGTTTGTTCTTCTGCCCCAGGTTGTTATCTAACTTTCGTTAGTTCAATACTTTTTGATTTGAGCAACAAAAGGTCTTCGAAAAAATTCGTCTTTACCTGCTGGTCTGTTTTGACAGATTTCTGCCATTTTCTGCATTTGCTTCTTGTTGGTTCCTTTTTGAGTTCTTTTGGGGAATTGAGATTTTTGAGGGAAGTGCTAAAGTAGCTTGTGTTTTATTGGAAGTTTTATTGGTGTTAAAACTGAACCCCAAACACTTATTATCTTGAGTGCACTAATGTTACTAATAAAGATTGTGTGATGTTTTGTATGAAGGAAAAAATTTCAGGTGTATGGAAGGAATGAGTAATGAGATGAAGAATGGACTAAAGCTCAAGCTTGGGGATGCCACGCGTGTCACCCCAAGAAATATCCAAGAAGTACAAGCGTCAAAGCTTGGGGATGCAAAGCTTGGGGGCCACAATCAAAATCCCAGGTTTCTTCCAAACACTTCATTTTTATTGTTTCATGCAAAGTTGTGTTGTTCTTGGAGCGTCTTCTTTTTCGTTTTTGTTTTGGTTTTTCGTTTGCTTGGTTTGCTTAGTTTGCTGAATAAATTGGTTGGACCCCCTCTTTCATGCATTGGTTTTCAAATAGTTTGGTTTGGATTGGAAAAGAGTAGGAAAAGTTCAAGCTTAAGTGGTAAAGAGAGCTTGTTTTTGACTGTGGCCTATGCTTTGCCATGCCATGCTTGATATTGTTTTGGCTTTATGCTTAGTATTCTTTGCTGTAGCATGACATGTTATAAACAATTGAGATTGCTTAATGTGCCTTGGAAGGATCATGCGTTGTTTTAGCATATTAAAGCATATTATTGTGGTATTCTCCTTTAATGCTTTATTTGGGTTGACTTGGCACGTGCTCACACCATGTTATGACTATCCCAAGTCACCATAGCCTTTATGATCCTTTAGTTTTCAACTTGTAGTATCATTTTATGCTTTGATTAATGATGTTTTGTTGCTCTGCATGATTATGGCCATTATTGCTCTCTTAGTTTGTTTCTCCTAGTCTTTTGCTAGCCTCTGTAACCAAGTGTGAGTTCCACTCATGCATCCAACTCCTTAAACCAAGTTATTCCAAAGAGTCCACCATACCTACCTATTAGCATATGCTATTCCAAGTATATTCAAGTTTTTGCCTACCTTCCGAATTAAACTTGTTATGTGCAAATTAGTGATTAAAGCTCTCACAAACTTGATGGCACACTTTACTTTTCTTGCCCTTAATAAACTTGAACCATTGTGTCATCTATGTTGTATATGCTTGCACTTATTTGTTGGGGATTAGCAGAACCATATTGTCACGGGGAACGCTTTCAACATTGCACTTGTACTTTGTACCTAGTTGATATCATGCTCTTTTGTCTATGGATGTCGTCGGTGTGAAATGAAAGGGGAGCTTGTAAGTGCATGGAGTTATGTATGTGTGTTAGAGAAACACCTGGGCCGCTGGTCTAATCCATGCCGTAATGGTGGAAACCTGCAGCGTAACCATAATGAGTTGTCTATGAAGCATTCTTCTTATAAAAAAAGAGTCGGATATTGAGAAAAAAGAGAAAAAGTAAAAAATAGATATGAGAAAATAGGAAAGAGAGAAAAAGGCACCATTTTCCCATGGTAAATAAGAAGATTGCTGAGATGCTCATTGTCTGCTTGCCTTGTCATTTTGATATGGGGATTCTTCCGTATCATCGGGCAAGGGGTACCCCGTTGGCGGTTCTCTATGATACACATGTACTTACTATGACAAGAACTTACCGGTGACTAAACTTGAGTAGCATGAGGAGCGGCCCTCGTATTCAAGGGACATGAGATTTCCAACTTATACTTTGTCAAGCATATACTCCATAGTTTGTTCACTTTAACCTTAATAACTTCAAGATGTTTATGATAGGGGCAATGAGAGCTGAAAGCTAGTGATACATTGCAAATGTATCTATAATTTTTGATGTTCCATGCTTGGTTTTATCCACTTTCTTGTGTTTTTTCCATACTTTGGAGTACTTTTCATATGATTTCTTGGACTAACCTATTAACAAGAGCCACAGTGCCAGCTGCCTGTTTTCTGCTGTTTTTGGTTCTAGGAAAGTCAGAAAATGAATATTCTCGGAATTGGACGGGACAAAAGCCAAAGTGCCTATCTTTCCGGAAGTCATCAGATGCCAGAATACGAGACGGAGAAGGGCTGGGGGACGGCCTCACCACCTAGCCGCGTGGCCAGGCCTGGCCCGCGCCAGGGGGTGGTCTGCCCGACCCCAGCACCCCCTCGGCCTCTCCTTCCGCCTGTATATTGCCCTCGAGACGAAAACCCTAAGTGCCCGATCAAAAATCCACAAAAGAGTCTGTAGCTGTCGTCATCTCCATCCCTAGATCGGGAGGGATCTAAAGCTCTTCACGGCACCCTGCCGAAGAGGGGAATTCACCCTGGAGGCCTTCTTCATCACCATGCAAGCCTCCGGTGTGATGCGTGAGTAGTTCATTCTTGGACTACGGATCCATGTAGTAGCTAGATGGCTGGTTCTCCTCCTTTCTGCTTTCATGTCTAGATCTTGTGAGCTCCGTTCATGATCAAGATCATCTATTTGTAATTCTGCATGTTGTGTTTGCGGGGATCCGATGGATATTGAGATGCTATTTCAGATTGATTATTGATTCTATCATGTCTTTGTTATTTGTGATCTTGCATGCTTTCCATTGTTAGTAGCTATCTTGGCCATGTTGATGCTAGCAACTCCAAGAGTTAGTATTTATGCTCGATAGTGGGTTCATGCCTCTGGTAATCTGGGGAAGTGACAGAAATCTCTAAGGTACTAGATGTGCTGTTGCTACTAGGGAGAAAACAACAATCCTTTGTTCATAGAACAATCGTATTGTTTACTTTACACGCAGTTCGTAAAGCAATAATCGGTTGCTTGCAACTTAATACTGGAGGGGGTTCGGATGATAACCTGAAGGTGGATTATTAGTCATAGATGCAGTTGGATGGAGGTCTATGTATAATGTTGTAATGCCCAATCAAGTCTCAAAGGAGTCAAGATGATTAGTATATGCATGTATTTCTTTCTCGATGTTTGTCAATTGCTCCGCTGTAATTTGTTCACCCAGCATGTTATCTATCTTAAGGAGAGCCACCTCTAGTGAACTATGGATCATGGTCCTTTTTCTTTACATACAATCTACAAACTGTTTACTGCTTTATGTTTACTTTCTTCAAACTATTACTTCTTTCCATTCGATACGTTTAATCCTTTGTTTTCAGCAAAACACGGTGAGATTGACAACCTCATCGCAAGTTGGGGACAAAGTTATGTGGTTGTGTTGTGCAGGTCTCCACGTTGCTACTAGCACCGGTAGTGCGCCCTGCCATGGCTCAGCTAGCAACACCTTTGGGGTGTTTCCTTGCTCCTACTGGTTCGATTAAACCTTGGTTTCATAACTGAGGGAAACTTGCTGTTGTGCTCATCATACCTTCCTCTTGGGGTTCCCAACGAGCTCTACATCAACATCGCACCAGCACTTTTCTGGCGCCGACACTGAGCCATCAAGCATTTTTCTGGCACCATTGCCGGGGAGTCAAGGACATCTTCACAAGGGGAGTCCCTCATAACCAATCTCTTTACTTTGTTATTTTTGTTTTGCTTAGTTTCTTTTTGCTTTGTTTTCTTGTTTCTTTATCAAAAACACAAAAAAAATAGTTATACTAGTTTGCTTTCTTATTTGAAAACACATAAAAATTAAGTCTCCTTTAGTTGTCACCTCTTCCTTAGCTCACCATGTTGATCCCCAAATTCACCCTGAAAGATCATTCAATTGGTAGTGGTTCTATAATTGGGAAAGATAATATTGAAGAATTCTTTAATCATGTTAGTAGGCATGAAGATACTAAGGATAGATCCCTTGCAGAACTTGCTACAAACTATGAGATTGTTGCAGCTTCTTTAATTCACATGTTAGAAGTTAGGTTTGTTAACCTCAACCCCTTAATGCAAATAATGTTTCTTAAGCTTAAAGAAATTGAGGACCCTGAAAAAAGGGATTTTATTCTAGAAACTTTGTTTAAGGAGTTCTATGATGTTGCCAAGCAAGCTAGGAAGGTCTTTGAACGTTTTAATATGCTAGGATCATGTGTAGATGCTGTTGGTACACGAGAAAAGATGAACAAAACCGAACCTAATGGGAAGGAACCTAAGATACCAATACCCTTTAAACTAGTAGCAATACATGATGCCATAGAAAAGAATCTTGATTGGATTGTTCCTACAAACCCTTTTGATGAAAGTAGTGAACCTAAGAGCACTGAGAGAGGATCCTCTAGAAATTATTTCGATGATATACCTTGCCTTCTTGAAAATATTTCTGGTATTGATCTTAATGCTTCTTCATTTGAGAACACTTGATCCTTTTTCTTTCCTTCTTATGCCTAACTTAAAGGCGTTAAAGAAAAGTACTTATTGGGAGATAACCCAAAAGTTTTAGATGAGTCTTGGAAGTTATTACCTCTGTAATAACCTCTCCTTATCCTTTTTATTTGCTTTTTGTGCCAAGAGTAACCTCTAATGAGAGAGAAGTAATGATTGGGAAAGTTGCTGTTCTGAAACAGATTTCTGTGCTTCACCGTAAAAATTCGTGTAAAATCTATGAAGGTCTTTTTGAGGAGTGAATTTTTGTGCTTCTTACCCAGGTTGTTATCTAACTTTCGTTAGTTCAACACTTTTTGATTTGAGCAACAGAAGGTCTTCGAACAAATTCGTCTTTACCTTCTGGTCTGTTTTGACAGATTTCTGCCATTTTCTACATTTGCTTCTTGTTGGTTCCTTTTTGAGTTCTTTTGGGGAATTGAGCTTTTTGACGGAAGTGCTACAGTAGCTAGTGTTCTAATGTAAGTTTATTTGGTGTTAGAACTGAACCTTAAGACTTATTTATCTTGAGTGCACTAATGTTGCTAATAAAGATTGTGTGAAGTTTTGTATGAAGGAAAAATTTCAGGTGTTTGGAAGGAATGAGTAATGAGATGAAGGATGGACTAAAGCTCAAGCTAGGGGATGTCACACGTGTCACCCCGAGAAATATCCAAGAAGTACAAGCGTCAAAGCTTGGGGATGCCCAAGGCATCCCCTTCTTCATCAATAAAAATCCCAGGTTTCTTCCAAACGCTTCATTTTTATTGTTTCATGCATAGTTGTGTTGTTCTTGGAGTGTCTTCTTATTTGTTTTGGTTTGGTTTTTTGTTTACTTGGTTTGCTTAGTTTTCTGAATAAATTGGTTGTACCCCCTTTTTCATACATTGGTTTGCAAATAGTTTGGTTTGGTTTGGAAAAGAGTAGGAAAGTTCATGCTTATGTGGTAAAAAGAGCTCGTTTTTTACTGTGGTCTATGCTTTGTCATGCCATGCTTGATATTGTTTTGGCTTTATGCTTAGTATTCTTTGTTGTAGCATGACTTCTTATAAACAATTGAGATTGCTTAATGTGCCTTGGATGAATCATGCGTTGTTTTAGCATATTAAAGCATAGTATAGTGGTATTCTCCTTTGATGCTTTATTTGGGTTGACTTGGCGCATGCTCACACCATGTTATGACTATCTCAAGTCACCATAGCCTTTATGATCCTTTAGTTTTCAACTTGTAGTATCACTTTATGCTTTGATCAATGATGTTTTGTCGCTCTGCATGATTATGGCCATTATTGCTCTCTTAGTTTGTCGCTCCCAGTCTTTTGCTAGCCTCCACAACGAAGTATGAGTTCCACTCATGCATCCAACTCCTTAAACCAAGTTATTCCAAGGAGTACACCATACCTACCTACTAGCTTATGCTATTCCAAGTATATTCATGCTTTTGTTTACCTTCCAAATTAAACTTGTTATGAGAAAACTAGTGATTAAAGCTCTCACGAACTTGATGGCACACTTTACTTTTTCGCATCTAATAAACTTGAACCATTGGGTCCTTCTTTGTTGTGTATATTCTTGCGCTTTATAAGTTGAAATTATCATAATAACCATGTTTCATTGGGAACGCTTTCAACAT
The DNA here is from genome assembly GCA_916181665.1 of Avena sativa. Classification (NCBI taxonomy): domain Eukaryota; kingdom Viridiplantae; phylum Streptophyta; class Magnoliopsida; order Poales; family Poaceae; genus Avena; species Avena sativa. Next base: position 524,536,899 of record OV702279.1, read on the forward strand.
TGCACTTGTACTTTGTACCCCGTTGATATCATGTTCTTTTGCTTACGGATCCCGACGATGTGATATAAAAGTGGAACTTGTAAGAGCATGGAGTTTGTATGTGTGTTAGAGAAATGCCTGGGCCGCAAGCCTAAGCCATGCCTAATCATGGTGGAAACTTGCAGTACTACTATAATGAGCACTCTATGAAGCATCCTCAATAAAAACCTATGCAAATAGCAAATAAAAAGATCGCTGAGATGCTCATTGTTTGCTTGCCTTGTCATGTTGATTATGGGAAAGCTCCTGTATCATGTGCAAGGGGTACCCCGTTGGCGGTTTGATGCGGCCCGTCCTATGGACGCTCCTACATCTACACCAACAAGTCCCCCAAGTGGACCCATGACTCGTGCCCGAGCCAAACTCCTACAAGCTAAGGTGAACTCGCTCCTCTCCTCGTGCCAATTTGATACTTCCTTGGATGGTATGCTACTTCATGCAACTACCCTATGCATCATCAGGTATGAAGCTTCGACACATCACCAAGCACCCCAGGATGGAGAACAAGGAGCAAAGCATGAAGCAGGATCCACTAGAGCTGCTCAGATCGGAGTCTCCGGTCTACGCACATCGGAGTATTCGGTCCGCCAAAGTCTCCGGCCTGAAGACACTGGAGTCTCCGGTCCCACCTCCGGTCTGGCCCCTGCAATGGGCCCTGGGACAATCTGATGGCCCCTCCAGAGGCTGGTCCAGAGATCGACCGAAATCTCCGGCCTAGAGCGGAGTCTCCGGTCCACCACACCGAAGTCTCCGGTCCGACCGTCGCCAGGCATGAAAAGGCCTTTGGGCCTACGGCCCATGTACCCCTTAGTCCGTCTAGAACTTGTCTTTTATTCCTAAAGTACCCCTGTTTAAGTGGCTGGCCTATATATAGTCCCCCACCTCCATTGTAAACCCTAGGCATGATATTGGAATTAGTGGAAACCCCTTTGTGGATCTATCTAATTCTTGCCTCATGCTCCTTGACTAAGGAGCACCAATATCCCCAAACCTCGTTGGAGTTTGCATCGTGCCTCCGCGTTGTACAAGGCCTAGGCATCGGTGTCCCTTTGCCTAGACGTCAAGATCTCACCGAGTTTCCCATCTCGCCGTGCCGGTTCGATAGAGAGTCCTCCGCCCGACGCCGATCCTAGGGATTGCGCCGGACCGGTCACCACCGGCGTGAGCTATTGGTGTGTATCGTGGTTTTGTGTGTGTGTGTTCTTCGCGTTCTTCGTGCGTGTGTTCATCATGTTCATCCTCCCCTCCTCTCCCCGCACTCCATCCTTGATTTGAAAGGGAATCGTGAAAGATCGGGCCACCCTAGAGGTTTGCCCTCAACATATTGGTATCAAGAGCTTCGTTACTCACGATTTCCCCCACAATTTTTTCTTCTATCCACCAAAAATTCGAAAATCCCCAAAAAACAGCCCATATTTGCCTTTGGATCGATCCCTTGATTTGGAGTGTTATTTGTGGTTTTGATCCGACCAAACCTTGTCTTAGGTGTTGGTCCAGCTTTATCCTGCGTTTTCCCAGCCCAATTTGGCCAATTTTTCGCGGATTTGAGGAACCAAGGCGTGGATTTCCGCTCAAGAACACGAGCAGTTCGTGATCTGACTCTAGACCGGAGTCTCCGGCCTGCACACTGGAGTCTCCGTCCTACCCACACCAGAGTCTCCGGCCTGCACCGGAGTTTCCGTCCTGAAACCCCGGAGTCTCCGGCCTAACGCCTGATTTTGACAGTTTTTCCTAATCTTGCATTGGCTAATTTTCCTCTTGTTTGTTTGTGCCCGTGTGCGTTTCGTCAACTACAACAAGCTTCCGCATCAACAACCCCCATGCTCATCGACACCATGGCCCACGAACATCATCCCGCACCACTGATGCCAAGTTCATCATCAAAGAAGGTATAACTTGCGTCACCTTGTTAACCCCTATCTTCCTTTGTGTGTACCTATCCTATGAGAGTGGCTCATCTTGTGTTTGCTTGAGCATTGTGCATTTGTCCTTGGATAGTGAGAGTTCAAGAGCAATATCAAATGTGACTAGGTAGCACCAAGGGAGATAAAAAAAAGCAAAAGAAAGAAAAAGGTACAAACAAAAAGCAAAAGAAAAATAGTCTCCCGTTGCCAAAGAGAGTCTCAAAGCTTGTAAGCAAGAGAGAAAGAAGAGCGCCCAAGACAAGTGCACAAATCCGTTGCTCATTTTTCCTCTTTGCAAACGAGCCATGGTCTCTCCTTGCATTGGCACGACAATGATCTTAGTCTTCGTTAGGACATTTTGTTTGCTCATTTTCATAGTCGTGTCAATCCCAACTTTCTCCACGTGTGTGTATATAGTCGTAGGTTCCCGTCACCCTTTTGAGTTGTTGACCTTCGCCTTTGACTTGAGTTTTGTTGGATTTTACCCACTTTTGACTATCCCTTTTCTTTTGGTTGGTTCTTTGGCTTTCCACAATCCTAACCTACCAACAACAAGCTTTTGAGAGTTAGTTCTTTCTTTAGTGTGAGTTTTCTTTGCAATTCCACTTTGCACGCTTATAGCTCTCACTTGTGGTTTCTAGTTTGGTGCAATCCCCAAGGTGAGGTACAAGGCTAACACCACCATATTCCACTTCCATATACCAGACTTGTGTGTCTTGCATGATGGATAGGCACGGTGAGTCGAGCCAACCACCTCCCCAAGAAGAAGATCAAGGTCCGTACATGACGCGCGCAAGTCACTTCATCGTTCGACAAGAGTTCCGTGAACGTTGCCAAGCCCTTGAGACGCGACAAGATGAACAATTTGGCGAGACGCAAGCCGAGTTCAAGAACATCGACAACCGCTTCGATGGCCTTGAAAGGCAAATGCAAGCAATGCATCACAACTTCGGCCACAAAAATGAAGCGCTTCAACGCTCTATCGCCGAAACAAATGACAATCTTCGACGCCTCATTGATGGAATGGCAAGACCGTGTTCACGTTCTTCAAGCTCTTCAAGTTCTTCGCGTCGTCATGCACCCCTTAAACAAGATCTACATCCAAGTGCTCTAAGATGCAATGATGCCCCCGTGGTTGAAGATGGAACATCTTCGAACTATGTACCTTCCCCACGGCACGCCGCAACGTCAAGCTATGATGGTGACCTCTCTTCAAGGCCACAAGCAAGGCAAGAAGCACCGTGTCATCACGCAAGGGCACTAGTGATCCAACAAGAGGAACCACAAGCGCAACCGCAATTGCAGCCGCAAGTCTACCACCATCGACCGCGACACGTACTTGACACAACAAGTGATGACTCCAATTTGGAGAATCAAGCTCGTCATCGACATGAAGCTCTCCAAGATCCTCCTCCTCATCATCAACGTCATGAACGTACACCGACACCATGGTCATCACGAGGCGCCTCCTCCACCTCAACAAAACTTGGAGCGCCAAGTGATACAAGTTGAGCGACGCCCACCACGTCAAGAGGCTCATGTCCATGTTCTTTGATGTGAGGCCCATGTGCCTAACCAACATCACCAACCGAGGAACGAGCCTCCTCTTCGTCATCAACCGCGTCAAGAGGCTCCACACCCTCGCCACCATGAGGCCCAAGCGCCTCAACCACGTCAACAACCGCGCCAAGAGAAAGAGCAAGCTCCTCATCAACAATATCAAGAGCAAGCTCTGCAACAAGGACGCGAGAACCAAATTCCACCTTCCCAACTACAAGATCATCAACAAGGTCACCAAGCTCGTCGCAATGACCGCAACAATGAAGAAACTTTTGGCAAGCTCAAGTTCACAATGCCCAAGTTCACCGGATCCAATGACCCCGAAGAATACCTCTCATGGGCACTCAAAGTCGACAAGATCTTCCGCATGCACAACTATAGCAACGAGAAGATGGTCGCCATGGCTTCGCTTGAGTTTGATGATTACGCCAACCTTTGGTGGGAACAAGTTCAAGTTGCTCATGATGCAAGACAAGAGCCGCCAATCACAACTTGGCATGACATGGAGGCTCACATGAGATCCCGGTTCGTCCCCGTGCACTACACACGTGACCTCTTCAACAACCTTCAAGCGCTTCATCAAGGGACAAAGACCGTGGAAGAGTACTTCAAGGAAATGGAACTCAACTTGATTCGCGCCAACATTGATGAGCGCAAGGAGCAAACAATGGCACGTTTCCTTATTGGGTTGAACCACCCAATCAAGCGCATCGTCGAGCTCCAAACATACAACACCATGGTTGAGCTTGTGCACATCGCAACAAAGGCTGAACGTCAAGTGCAAGAGGATATCAAGTACAACAAGCCCAAGACGTACTTCACCTACAAGCAAGCTTCAACCGCTACACCAACAACTTTCAATGGAAGCTCCTCAAGTACCTCCAAGCCTTCCTTCAAGCCCACACTTCCTCAAGAAAAACTGCCCCCAAGTGGCAAGCAAGCAAAGAGTGATACACCTTTCATTGGTGAATGCTACAAGTGTGGAGGTAAAGGACACAAGTCGGCCGAATGTGGAAACAAGAAAGTCTTGTTCATCCATGACAATGGTGATGAAGAGTACTTGAGTGAAGATGAATTTGATGCCCGTGTCAAGGAAGCAATGGCAAGGCAACGAGTGGAAGCTGATCAAGAACTCATCATGTGTGAACATGACGCAAGTCCATCGCTTGTCGTCACAAGGATCTTGACCACTCAAGCACAAGAGCATGAAGACCAACGCTCCAATATCTTCCAAACACGAGCCGACATCAATGACAAATCTATCAAGGTGATCATTGGTGGAGGGAGTTGTCACAACCTTGCTAGCACCAAGTTGTGCGAGAAGCTCAACCTCACCCTCCATCCGCACAAGCACCCCTACCACGTGCAATGGCTAAGTGACCAAGGGTCCGTGAAGATCAAGCATACCGTATCGGTATCCTTCGCCATTGGTCCTTACAAAGATACGGTGGAGTGTGATGTGGTTCCTATGACAGTTTGCCACATGCTTCTTGGTCGACCATGGCAATTTGACAAGGCTGCTCAATATGATGGTCGCACCAATATATACATCTTCAAATGGCTCAACAAAACATGTGTTTTGCAACCGATGACTCCTGGCCAAATAATTGCGGACAATGCAAAGGCTTTAGCGAGGGCGCAAAGTACAACACCTACTTGTGAGAAGAGCGGTGAGAGAGAACCACCTCATAGTGAGTGAGATCCACAAGCCAAATTCGAGTGGAAAAACTAAGAGTGTTCTTCTTGCCACCAAAAGCGAGATGAGAGATGTTCGGAACAACCCATCCATCTTGCACTATGTCCTCCTTTGCAAGGGACTAGCGCAAGGAACTAATGAATTAACCAATGTTCCTCCATCTTTGATGAGTGTTTTGCAGGAATTTAAGGATGTGTTCCCCGAAGAGCTCCCACATGGACTACCTCCTCTTCACGGCATTGAACATCGCATTGACCTAATCCCTGGTGCACCTCTTCCAAACCGTGCCACCTACTGCACGAACCCGGAGGAGACGAAGGAGATCGGACGTCAAATCAACCAACTCGTCTCCAAAGGTTTGATCCAAGTTAGCACTAGTCCAAGTGCCGTACCCGTGATTCTTGTCCCAAAGACGGATGATACGTTACGATTATGCATGGACTGTCGTCCAATCAATGCTATCACCGTGCGTTATCGACATCCCATACCACGTCTCAATGACATGCTTGATGAGTTGTGTGGAGCCACTATTTTCTCGAAAATTGATCTTCGTAGTGGTTACCATCAAATACGCATGGCTGAAGGTGATGAGTGCAAAACCGCCTTCAAGACCAAACTTGGTCTGTATGAATGGTTGGTTATGCCCTTTGATTTATCAAATGCCCCATCCACCTTCATGCGCCTTATGAATCACATCTTGCGTTCTCTCATTGGAAAAAGTGTTGTTGCCTATTTCGATGATATTCTTGTTTATAGCAAATCACTTGAGGACCATATAACACATGTCATGGAAGTTTTGCAAATCCTTCGACATGAAAAGCTTTATGCTAATCTTCCCAAGTGCACTTTTGCTAAAGACAAGTTGATTTTTTCTTGGATTTGTCGTTTCTTCGAAGGGAATTAAGGTTGATGTTTCCAAGGTAAAGGACATACGAGATTGGCCCATCCTAACTAATGTGAGTGAACTCCGAAGTTTTCATGGGTTGGTCGATTTCTATCGTCGCTTTGTGAAAGACTTTTCAACCATTGCTTGTCCCCTTAATGAATTGACCAAAAAGAATGTCACCTTCGTGTGGGGCAAAGCACAACAAAAAGCTTTTGATGAACTTAAAAAAAGGCTCACCGAAGCACCTCTCCTTGTGTTACCGGATTTCACAAAAAGTTTTGAGATAGAGTGTGATGCTAGTGGTATTGGCATTGGAGGAGTCCTTATGCAAAACGGATGTCCTATAGCCTACCATAACGAGAAACTTGATGGTGCTCGCCTCAACTATCCGATTTATGATAAAGAGCTTTTTGTCTTAGTCCGTGTCCTTCAAGTTTGGCAACACTACCTTTGGCCCAAGGAATTTATCATACATTTCGACCACGAGTCGTTGAAATATCTCAAAGGCCAAGCCAACTTGAGCAAGAGACACGCTAAGTGGGTTGAGTTCATGGAGTCTTTTCCGTACATTGTCAAGTATAAGAAGGGCAAAGATAATGTAGTTGCGGATGCATTGTCTCGCAAACATACAAGCCTTCTTACGAGACTTGAAATCAACGTGTTGGGTCTTGAGGAAATAAAATCTTTGTATGCTTTCGATCCGTTCTTTGAACCAATTTTCGCAAAGTGCTCCAATGACAAAGGAGTTGATGATTTCTATTTGTATGAGGGCTTTCTATTTAAACAAAACAAGCTATGCATTCCGAAGTCGTCGCTTCAACTTCTGCTTCTCCAAGAATCTCATGGTGGAGGCCTCATGGGTCACTTTGGCCGTAACAAGACATTGGACATGCTCTCCACTCACTACTTTTTGCCCAAGATGAAGCACGACGTGGAGCGCTACGTTCAACGATGCACGACATGTGTTCAAGCTAAGTCGCAAGCTAATCCCTATGGTCTTTATATGCCATTGCCTATTCCTCATACACCTTGGTCCGACATTAGCATGGATTTCGTGTTAGGATTACCTAGATCAAAGCATAGTCATGATTCTATATTTGTTGTTGTGGATCGCTTTTCCAAAATGGCACACTGCTTCATACCGTGCCATAAGACCGACAATGCTTCACATGTTGCAAATCTATTTTTCAGGGAAATCGTCCGTCTACATGGTGTGCCACGAACAATCGTCTCCGACCGCGACGTCAAATTCATGAGCTACTTATGGAAGACCCTTATGGCCAAGCTCGGAGTCAAGCTCCTCTTTTCATCCGCCTCGCATCCTCAAACTGATGGCCAAACCGAAGTTGTCAACCGAAGCCTCAGAACACTCCTTCGTGTGTTGATCAAGAAAAACCTGAAGGATTGGGAGGAATGCATTCCACATGCCGAGTTCGCCTACAATCGAGCCAAGCACTCAACAACCAAGATGAGTCCATTCATGATCGTCTATGGTTTCGAGCCCCTCACTTCACTTGACAACCTACCACTACCTCTCCATGAGCGAACAAACATGGACGTCGAGAAACGCGCACAAGCTATGAAGAAACTTCATAAAGAAACAAGATCTACTATCGAACAACAAGTCCTTCGCCAAGCTTCAAGGTTAAACAAGGACAAGAAGGAGATGATCTTTGAAGAAGGTGACCTTGTGTGGATACACCTAAGCAAAGGCCGCTTCCCCAAGGAACGTGACTCCAAGCTCAAGCCAAGAGGAGATGGTCCCTTCAAGGTCATCAAAAGAATCAACAACAACGCCTACATCATCGACATACCGACCTCCAAGTACCTTGCAAGCAATACATTCAATGTCAAGGATCTCTCACCCTTCCATGGAAATGTTCAAGATCATAACCATGAAGAGTCGAGGACGACTCTTTCCCAAGGGAGGGGAGCTGATGCGGCCCGTCCTACGGATGCTCCTACATCTACACCAACAAGTCCCCCAAGTGGACCCATGACTCGTGTCCGAGCCAAACTCCTACAAGCTAAGGTGAACTCACTCCTCTCCTCGTAACAATTTGATAGCTCCTTGGATGGTATGCTACTTCATGCAACTACCCTATGCATCATTAGGTACGAAGCTTCGACACATCACCAAGCACCCCAGGATGGAGAACAAGGAGCAAAGCATGAAGCAGGAGCCGCTGAAGCTGCTCAGACCAGAGTCTCCGGTCCACCAAAGTCTCCGGCCTGAAGACACCAAAGTCTCCGGTCCCACCTCTGGTCTGGCCCCTGTAACGGGCCCTGGGACAATCTGATGGCCCCTCCGGAGGCTGGTCCGGAGACCGACCAGTATCTCCGGCCTAGAGCGGAGTCTCCGGTCCACCACACCGGAGTCTCCGGTCTGACCGTCGCCAGGCATGAAAAGGCCTTTGGGCCTGCGACCCATGTACCCCTTAGTCCGTATAGAACTTGTCTTTTATTCCTAAAGTACCCTTGTTTAAGTGGTTGGCCTATATATAGTCCCCCACCTCCATTGTAAACCCTAGTCATGATATTGGAATTAGTGGAAACCCCTTTGTGGATCTATCTAATTCTTGCCTCATGCTCCTTGACTAAGGAGCACCAATATCCCCAAACCTCGTTGTAGTTTGCATCGTGCCTCCGCGTTGTACAATGCCTAGGCATCGGTGTCCCTTTGCCTAGACGTCAAGATCTCACTGAGTCTCCCAGCTCGCCATGCCGGTTCGAGAGAGAGTCCTCCGCCCGACGCCGATCCTAGGGACTGCGCCGGACCGGTCACCGCCGACGTGAGATATTGGTGTGTATCGTGGTTTTGTGTGTGTGTGTTCTTCGCGTTCTTCGTGCGTGTGTTCGTTGTTTTCATACTCCCCTCCTGTCCCCGCACTCCATCCTCGATTTGAAAGGGAATCGTGAAAGATCAGGCCACCCTAGAGGTTTGCCCTCAACACGGTTCTTTATGATACACATGTACTTACAATGACAAGATCTTACTCATGACTAAAGTTGAGTAGCATGAGATTCGGTCTTCATAAGTAAGGGGCATGAGATTTCGGTTTATAACTTGTCAAGCATATCCTCTTAGTTGTGTCACTTTAACCTTAATCACCTTAAAGATGCTTATGATAGGGGCAATGAGAGCTGAAAGCTATAAGTACCATAATTTTTGGAAGATCTTTATGAGACTTGAATCCCTACTTCCTTTTATGAAGGCCTTTCTTCCACCATTATATTGAGTCTCCATCTTCTATCTTTATGCACCTACTTTGAGAGCATAGTGGCCATTCTTAGTTCTATGTGCATTGTCCCAAGACTAGTTGATTGATGCATAACTTGATATTTCTTGTTTTAAACTATTGTACCTAGTCACCCTAGTCACTCTTATGAACTTTGAAGGTGTCCTATGCATTTATATTTGCTACTCTATTTAGGGACAAGCTGAATACTATTATGGTATGTTTTCTTTATGTGAAACAAACAAACGTCTTGCAAAGCATTGTTATTCATGAATCTTTTGTTTGTGCCTTTTCATGTTGCATCATAGTTTCTTTGTCTTATTGCTAGAACTTTGTCTTTCATGTTATGATTGAAGTACTATGATCCCAGCTTTGAATGTTTTACAAATACTTTGATCAAGTCTTTGATGGTGCATGTCACCACAAAAACTATTCTTTCTTTTTATCACTTAGCTACTCGAGGACGAGCAGGAGTTAAGCTTGGGGATGTTGATACATTGCAAATGTATCTATAATTTTTGATGTTCCATGCTTGGTTTTATCCACTATCTTGTGTTTTGTCCATACTTTGGAGTACTTTTCATATGATTTTTTGGACTAACCTATTAACAAGAGCCACAGTGCTAGCTGCCTATTTTTTGCTGTTTTTGGTTCCAGGAAAGTCAGAAAATGAATATTCTCGGAATTGGACGGGACAAAAGCCAAAGTGCCTATTTTTCCGGAAGTCATCAGATGCCAGAATACGATACGGAGAAGGGTTGGGGGCCGGACACACCACCTGGCCGCGCGGCCAGGCCTGGCCCGCGCCAGGGGGTGGTCGAGCCGACCCCAGCACCCCCTCGGCCTCTCCTTCCGCCTATATATTGCCCTCGGGACGAAAATCCTAAGTGCCCGATCAAAAATCCACGAAAGAGTCTATAGCCTCCGTCATCTCCATCCCTAGATCAGGAGGGATCTGAAGCTCTTCCTGGCACCCTGCCGGAGAGGGGAATTCACCTTGGAGGCCTTCTTCATCGCCATGCAAGCCTCCGGTGTGATGCGTGAGTAGTTCATTCTTGGACTATGGATCCATGTAGTAGCTAGATGGCTGGTTCTCCTCCTTTGTGCTTTCATGTCTAGATCTTGTGAGCTCCGTTCATGATCAAGATCATCTATTTGTGGATATTGAGATGATATTTCATATTTATTATTGATTCTATCATGTCTTTGTTATTTGTGATCTTGCATGCTTACCGATGTTAGTAGCTATCTTGGCCAAGTAGATGCTAGCAACTCCAAGAGTTAGTATTTATGCTCGATAGTAGGTTCATGCCACTGGTAATCTGGGGAAGTGACAGAAATCTCTAAGGTACTAGATGTGCTATTGCTACTAGGGAGAAAACAACAATCCTTTGTTCATAGAACAATCATATTGTTTACTTTACACGCAATTCATAAAGCAATAATCTATTGCTTGCAACTTAATACTGGAGGGGGTTTGGATGATAACCTGAAGGTGGATTATTAGTCATAGATGCAGTTGGATGGCGGTCTATGTATAATGTTGTAATGCCCAATCAAGTCTCAAAGGAGTCAAGATTATTAGTATATGCATGTATTGCTTTCTCGATGTTTGTCAATTGCCCCGCTGTAATTTGTTCACCCAGCATGTTATCTATCTTAAGGAGAGCCACCTCTAGTGAACTATGGATCCCGGTCCTTTTTATTTACATACAATCTACAAACTGTTTATTGCTTGTGTTTACTTTCTGCAAAGTATGACTTCTTTCCATTCGATACATTTAATCCTTTGTTTTCAGCAAAACACGGTGAGATTGACAACCTCATCGCAAGTTGGGGACAAAGTTCTATGGTTGTGTTGTGCAGGTCTCCACGTTGCTACTAGCACCGGTAGTGCGCCCTGCCAAGGCTCAGCTAGCAACACCTTTGGGGTGTTTCCTTGCTCCTACTGGATCGATTAAACCTTGGTTTCATAACTAAGGGAAACTTGCTGATGTGCTCATCATACCTTCCTCTTGGGGTTCCCAACGAGCTCTACATCAACATCGCACCAGCACTTTTCTAGCGCTGACACTGAGCCATCAGCTAGTAAGTACCATAATTTTTGGAAGCTCTTTATGAAACTTGAATCTCTGCTTCCTTCTATGTAGGCTTTTCTTCCACTTTTATATTGAGTCTCAACCTTCTATCTTTATGCACCTATTTTGAGAGCATAGTGGCCATTCTTAGTTTAATGTTCATTGTCCCAAAACTTGTTGATTGATTCATAATGTTGATATTGCTTGTTCTTGAACTATTTGTATCTAGTCACCCTTATGAACTTTGAAGGTGTCCTATGCATTTATGTTTTGCTACTCCATGAGGGACAAGCTGAATGCCACTATGCTATGTTTTCTTTATGTGAAACAAACAAACGTCTTGCAAAGCATTGTTATTCATGAATCTTTTGTTTGTACCCTTTCATGTTGCAACATAGTTGCTTTGTCTTATTGTTAGAACTTTATCTTTCATGTTATGATTGAAGTACTATGATCCCAGCTATCCATGTTTTATAAATACTTTGATCAAGTTTATGATGGTGCATGTCACCTCAAAAATTATTCTTTCTTTTTATCACTTACCTACTCGAGGACGAGCAGGAGTTAAGCTTGGGGATGTTGATACGTTGCTAACGTATCCATAATTTTTGATGTTCCATGCTTGGTTTTATCTACTTTCTTATGTTTTGTTCCAACTTTGGAGTACTTTTCATACACTTTCTTGGACTAACCTATTAACAAGATGCCATAGTGCTAGTTGCCTGTTTTCTGATGTTTTTGGTTCCAGGAAAGTCAGAAAATCAATATTCTCGGAATTGGACCGGACAAAAGCCAAAGTTGTTATTTTCCCGAGCCATTAGGAGAGACGAAGGGGGGCCACAGGGTGGCCACACCACCCCTGGGCGCGGGTCCCCCTAGCCATGCCGAGGCATGGTGTGGGCCCCCTGGCCGGCCACTGACCTTGCCCCTTCGTCTATATATGCCTCCCGGGACGAAAACCCTGGATAGTCAATCAGAAATCCACGAAAAGTTCGGCAGCGCCGCCGCCACCGAAGGGGAGATTCGGGGGATAGAAAGTCTCTGTTCTAGCACCTGCCGGGACGAGGAAGTGCCCCTAGAGCCATCTCCTTCGATCTCCACCACTATCTCCATCGCCATTGCTGATTCCCATGATGATGAGGGAGTAGTTCTCTCTCGAGGCTAAGGGTTCTACCGATAGCTATGTGTTCATCTCTCTCCATGCATGATCATATTGTGATCATGAGCTTTGTAATCAAGTAGATCTACCTTGCTACTCAAGTTATTTAATAGATTTCTTCTCTCCCCATGTGTGTGAAAGTGACAGCGTGCACACCATGGTGGCACTTAGGCTAGAGATTACAAATACTTGTTATGAGTTATATTTGGAGTTGGATGTCTTTATGAAATTGTGGTGTTTGTTGGAGCCATCTAGTGCTCAAGGTGACAGTGTGGGGTTATCTAGATGGGAAAGGCTTACTTTGAGGTGTGATGTTATAGCCCTACCATGGATTAGAGTCTCCAACCGGAGAGTAGTTCGGCGTAGTATCATGAAGATGATATATTTATATGAGAGTGTTCACTAGTGAAAGTATGATCCCTAGGCCTTGTTTCTAAGCATTGAAACACCGTTTGCTACTAGATCTATTACATGTTTGCTTGCTTCCATCTTTATTTAGGTTTGTTGTTAGTCTCTTCCACGCCATCAAGCTATTTTCTAGCACCGTTATCTTTTATCCATACCACTTGTATTTCACTATCTCTTCGCTGAATTAGTGCACCTATACACCTGACAAGTGTATTGGGTGTGTTGGGGACACAAGAGACTTCTTGTATCTTGATTGCAGGATTGCTTGAGAGGGAATACCTTTGACCACTTCCTCCTTGAGTTTGATAAACCTTGGGTGATCCACTTAAGGGAAAACTTGTTGCTGTTCTACAAACCTCTGCACTTGGAGTCCCAACAACTGTCTACAAGAATAGAAGTGCGTAGATATCAAGGTGCAGGATTTAAAACAAAGGTGGTGGAGCGTATGTTGGTAGTGTTGTTGGCAAACCCAAAGTAGTAAGCCCATTGGTCAACTGTCAAGAAGTACTCACAGTTAATAAGATGGAAGTTTATGCAGTCAACTCTAGGCATTTGTTCCTTGGGATAATAGTGAGATCACACCGTATGCGTTAGGGTGCTGAAAAACTCAAGCATCAAGCGGCAATACGTGGCGACATCCTGAAAGACAAAAGTTATACAAACCAACATTGTTGCAGAGTTAATTGAAATCAGCAAGAATGCCAAGTTGGTTTAGGATATAGGGACACACCCACTTGGTGGACTTGATTTCTCGGAGCTTGAGATGGTCGAAACGGTTCAGCTGAAACTCCTCGATGAGCTCGATACCAAGTGACTCGGGGGTCAACGTATCAACGAATAGTGTGGCTTGTTCCGCTGCCATAACACGTGTACGGTTCCTCGTGTTCATCTAAAACAAAATAAATAAAATTGCTAATCAATTTTTTTAGTCCAATAGAAACATAGCATAAATGATCCTCTATACTTGTTACAAAACAAACTCCTATAAAAACAATATTAAGCATGCTCAATATCAAGATTAAGTCAACAACAAGACCTAAGTTTAGATTGATAATGGTGAAAGATTGAGCAGAGTTTTCATACAAATAAGTTGGGGATCGGAGGAGAAACATACCTTAGATCGATTGGGTGTGAGGAATCAAAGAAAGACTGAAGAAATTTGAAGATCAATTGAAGGTGGTTTGGATTTTGGAGGTAGAAGAAATAGAAATTGTTGTGTTTTGTAATTTTAGGGTTACCTCCTCGTGGGTGATATGGCGGCCACGTACATGGTATGGGTGGGCGGTCGATGACAGGATTCCTGCACCAACAACAGGGTTATTGTAGTACCTGTAGCAGCAAATATTTAAGAGTTTGTCCCGATGGGAGATCGACGAACGGAAACAACATGACCCCGCAGCCACGTTGTCAATGTGGCCACGTTTCGCACCCAAACCGTGCTTTGGAAATAGCCTATTCTATAGGTTACTAGAACAGCGATAATTGAGAGAGGTTTAAAATATTTAATAACAACAAACTTTTAACAAGAACAAAATAAACTAAGATGGAAATTAAACAAGAATATGAACTGAATTAAAGAGATTGTAGTTGTAGGATTGAATGGAATGAGAGAGGGCTTCTAGGCTTCGGTATCACTAGTACTAGATGGGCAAATATATGTGTGATATATAAGAGATTCCTCAAAAAAATAAACTTTCCCCATTTGATTACTGGGCTGTCACGCTGTGTGCACTATCCATGGTTCTCACGCGTCACCGCAAGGCAAAAGGCACTTCCGGACCAAAGGATCACATAAACTCATCTTAGATCACAATAAATTCTAACTTAGCACACTAGATCATACCTCAACCTAGAATTGAATCAATCACTCACACATGGATGAACAGCAAAACATATATAAATATATAATGATATCATAATCGTGTTCAATCTTACAATTAGTAAACACAAGAAAGAGAGGGAGATGGAGATGATGATGTAGATGGATATCGATGCGTGGTGGTCGTGGTGTCTTCCTCCTCCCCCTCCTATTCTTGCTTGGATGCCTTGATGGTGATGGTGTTGAGGGAGATCTAGATCTCGGAGGTGTAGTTGAGGCACAGATCCGCCGCAATGGAGATCGGATGGGTGGCGGTGGTGGCAGGGCTCCGCCCCTGAAGGGCTATGGTATGGTGGCTCTCTCTTGGGTCCTCCCTCCTTTATATAGGCCTTGGGGGTGCCCTAGGGTTCCCCCAATACCATCATATGACTTGGGGAAGGTTCTGGGGCTTCTCTAGGGAGAAATCCCGTCGTTTGCGACCTTTTTCACAACAATACGGGCGCAACTATACGGCAAGAATAATGCTTCTGGTCGTATAGTTGCTCGTCAAACCTTCGGGTTCCGCTGTGTTTTGGCCGCTATTTCTTCATACAAACTCCGATTTGGGTGTTTTTTGGCTCGTTAGATTCGTATCATCGAGGGCTACAACCCCATAGTATTGGATATTTATTTTGAGAAGTTGGAAAAAATCACTTTTTCCAACACCCAAATGGCTAAGTCTGGTCTCTACAGCTCCTCCATACAATGCTCTCTTTGTTCCTTTTGCCTTTTTTATCCATAATCATCATCAACACCTACACACATGTCATAGACAAGGAAAGTAATAAAATTCTACCTAAACTACTAAATGTGCAAAGCTCATATGAAAGTAAATGAGAACTAGAAGCCATACATATAGGCCATAGCTAGAGCTAGAAGAAACATAATATGAGAGATAAATGGCTCATTTTATATGGCTAAAATAGGTGGTATTTCACAGCCATCAGCGGTACGGCCGGAGCCTGCCTGTACCGAGTGACTAACCTTGGGGTCGACGGTTCCCTTCTGGCGATGCACTTGATACAAGTGTGCGGTACGGTCGCACGCGCCTGTACTACTCGTCATTCTGCGTGCAGTATACTTGTTTGCTCGAGGGTACGGTATGGGCGGGCGGTACGAGAGCCTCCGGTCGTACCAGTGGTCGTTACGCCCACTGTGTCATGCGGCAAAAAATCAAAATTTCTATTTTCCAGAGCCTCGATGTGGTATGGGCGCACGGGACGGGGCCTTCCGGTCGTATCAGTGGTTGTTATGAGGCCAGTAAGCTAAAAAAACTCGTAGAATTTGGTTAGTAGCTTTGCGCATCTTTATACATCTTAGCAAAGGACAAAATAACAGCAAATAGACTTCATAAAAATCAGCAATACCTTTTAGGCCATGTGTTAGTAAAATAAAAGGTCGAGGGTTACCTTATTTTCTTATCCTCTCTCTAAAGGACTTCTCGAACACTCATTATTTAAAAACAAAATGAAACAAAAACAAAACATACTAAACTAAACTAACACAAGAGTAAAAAACTTTTTATTTCAAATTGGTTGCTTCCCATGAAGCGGTTCTAGTTAAGGTCAATTAGCTTGACCCATATGGTGATCATTTAGCTTTGGTGAGTGGAGTACCCGCTCCAAAGTAATTGGCTTTCAGTGTAATTATACCATCATCTTTACTATTAGGTTTAGTCTTCTTCTTCCTAGGGAAGTGGACTATAAAAGGATCTCTAGATGGTAATCCTTTTCTCACATTTCCTTCATATAAATTTATTAAAGCTTTAATAGTTCCTAGGAATGGCCTACCTATAATTATAGGTTCTATGGGATCTTTAGGCATGTCCACTATAACAAGATCAATGAGAGTGGGACTTCCTTTAATTTCAACAACTGTTTTTTTATCCCAATAACTATGTTTTTTTATCCCAACAGCTTGTTTATAAGTTGAATCCACTAGATAGAGTCTCAATTCAGTGGTTGCAAAAGGCCCCCAATTTAACTTGTCAAATAAACTTTTGGAAATTGTTGAGACACTTGCACCAAGATCACAAAGTGCAGATATCTCATTAACCCCAATTTTAATTTTAATAGTGGGCTCAAATATATCATTTCGCTTAGCAAGAAGATTATCAGCTAGTCTTTTATACTCCATCTCTAATTCTTGAACTTTAGATGATACTTTTTGAATAAATTGTTGGTACATAACATGATTACCTTGTTCCAAACCGAAATTCTTTATGGTGATCATCTTTAGTAGATCTTACACGGTGTATTTAGGTCTAGGTGTGTTGCTATAGTCCAACTCTTCAGGCTTCTCTTCATTTATTTCCATCCTCGTCATCTCGAGGTCCAAGAAGCCCAAGACAGTTCGTATGGTATGAAGCCCTTGTGGACAAGGACTCTTCAAGCGCGCAAGACAAGGAAAGCTCAAAACTAGAGTTTGAATCCAACTCGTATGGGTACCCGAGACCTAGCCTCCCTATATATAAAGGCTAGGAGGGTCCAACGAGGAGGACACGACTTAACACCCCCACAACAGATTGATATCTCCCATAATAGACAACAGATCTAGATACCGCAAAACCCTAGTTCATACACCGCCAGATTGCATCTGCGCACCATCGTTATCGAGGCACCTTGTAATCCTTAGAATCATCATCAATCAAGAGCAGACAAGCAGGAGTAGGGTTTTTCCTCCGGGGGTCTGAACCTGAGTAAACATCTTGTCCTGTGTTGTTTGTCTGTTAGCTGAACGAGATCTTCAGTGCACCCCTCTTCCTCTAAACCCAAGTCCATAATAATGGGCATTGATGAGTTAACCCCTCGTCAATTGACGCCGTCTGTTGGAACTGGGAGTGCTGATGTTGCGATCTCGACGGCCCCAGCACCAGCAATATCCTATTCGCCGGCTCTCAAGGAACATAACTATGGTGGTATACAGAGTTTTTTCAACAACGTTCTTATTGTGGCGAGTTTATCTCCGCGCCTCGGTATACAGTTGATCGGATCTACGAGATTGAGAAGTTTTTTCACGTTCGGCGCATGACCTTCCATGATCTAAATCATGGCTCTCCAAGATGCCAGTTTCGTGTTGCTCTCTCTGTCGGGTGGTGCGCTCTGTGGTAATCCAGTTCAGCCATGGCAGCTTTCACATGGAGCTATCTGAGCTATGCCATCGCAGTTTACATCTAGGTTGATCGACAGAAGTGCACGTCAAAGGGAATCTGAAGCAAAAGCTAGTTTCGTCAAGTTCTAGAAAATCAGGCCTCGTGGAGCATATCCCCATGTCCTTCACGTGAAGCAAATTAATATCAAGACTCCACCGAATCAGTTCCTAAGGAGCTGCTAATCAAAAATAATAATGAAAAAGAAGCACGATGGGATTTTGTAGGTACATGTCCTCGTGGAGCAGTAGCAGCGATACCGATCAAGTTTGGTACGAAGGCTCGGCTGAAGTTTGTCTGACAAAAGCACGTGACGTACACCTGATCAATTAGCCTATCTGAAGTCTAGAAGAAAACAGAAAAACATCTTTTCTACATCGTGCGGGCAACAGTCATCGACTCCACTATGTTGACTAGATATGACACGTCAATTTTATTCGGCGCGTCGAGTCTGTCTGCGGAAAATCCGACAATTCCGCTGTATCAATTTCTTCTCCGATGACAGTTCTGACGACTCGTCCGTCGCGGCATTCACCGCTGCGCGACTCTGGTCCACCACACAACTTTGGTCTGTTGTGTTCACCATGTGACTCCGTACGGTCGCATTGATACTACACTAGGGGGCCTATGCCAACCCGCTACTGACATCGGCTACACCAACCCTACTTCGTCGACTACGTATCTTGCATTGACTCTGCACCCGGGGGCTGCGCCAACCCGTAGACGCGTCAACTCGCTACCGCCACCGGCTCTGATAACCCGCCACGGTCTTTGGAAACGGCGACCCGCCATGTATTCGACTGAGGTGACCCGCCACGTCCTTCGACTCTGATGACCTGCTACGATCTTCGGCTCCTACGACTCTGGTTTTCGGTTCCGATGATTCGAGGGCTCCCTCGACTTCGACAACCCGCCGCGGTCTTCAGCCCAGGTGACTCGGGGGCTCCCTCGGCTCCCACGACCGCGAGCCACTACAACCTTCGACTCGTGCGACCCGCCGGTCAAATCGTCTTGCGCGACAGTAACTCGCTGCTGCCATCGTCTACAACGACTTGCTACGATCTTCGGTTGCAGCAAACTGCTGCCACCATCGGCTTAGGAGACCTGTTGTCACGTCGACCCCGGTCCACCGCATTAGCTCTCGAACGCCGCCTCGACTACATAAACCGCGCTGACTCTACACTCGGGAGCCATGTCGACTCCATCGGTGACCCTCTATGGTCTTCAACTCCGGAGACCCATTGATAATCTTCAGCTCTAGCAACTCGGTGGCTCCCTCCTCTTGGGCGACCTGCCGCGATCTTCGACTCTGGTGACCTGCTATGATTTTCGGATACGGCAACTCGCTACTACCATCGGCTCCCGTGACCCATGGCGCGTTGACTTTGTCGTGACTACCAATAAAGCTAAGTTTCTCTCTACTTAGAGCTAATCATTTTTTAACTCGCACTCTAAATACTCGGGGGTCGCGCCCTCTTCGAGTAACGTAATGTGCGATCGATTACATGTACTCTAACACCTCATACACGATAGCCTGAGTAGCTGATTCTGCCTGATCATTGAATCCTTGAACTCCAAGTACCTCGGCAAGGTACTGAGACTAAGGATAATCAGGCTAACAAAAAGGCCTAGCATATAGTGCAAAAGCGTTGACTCGATTGGCACCAAAATTTTACTTTATAAGCCAATAGTAAAATATTTTTTACAAGATACAAGTACTTCACAATTCTTAATGTTTTCTGTATCTTACAAGGGCGTCGACTGCATCGACCTATTCTATCGGGTCCTTCAATGGAGGTTACCAATGCCAGTCATGTCAATAGACGCCAAGCCCCGAGTCGACACTTTCCTCGGATGACCACGTCAATTGTCGATTCAAGCGGTGTTGGTCACGCACCTGATAGAAGCAATGATGGCCACGCACCCGACAGAAGCGACTGCATCGAATCAATCCGCAGCGTCGAGTTCTTCTGGCTAAGCGCCGCACGACTTTGCCTCGTCGATTCCGTCCGCAGAATCGAGTCCTTCCGGCGGCTAAGCGCCACATGACACCGCGTGTCGGCTTCGAATGTAGCGTCGAATCTTGGCACCTTATGTGTGAGACGCTGACTCGATACACTTCCGGGTTAGTGGCCTCATTGCATGATTTTCAACTATGTCTACAAGATACTAGACTCGAGTCTCTGTCCGAGTCTACGACTCCGCCGGACACTCGAGGGCTGCTCCAAACTGGAGCGCTGGTCGCGCACATACAAGATCTTCGAGTGGCAAGCTCCGATTCCTCACTCGAATCAACGATTCGACTAAGGACTCGGGGGGCTACTCCCATAGAGCATGTTGGTCGCGCATTCAAAAAAGCACCGACATTGATGGCATTCGCAAGATCACCCAAAGTAATTCCGGATTGTTGTGTCTACGCAACCAACGACTACAAGTCTCTGCTCGAGTCTACGACTCAAACGGACACTCGAGGGCTACTCTCATAGGGAGCGCTGGTCGCACCCTATAGAAAACAAAAGATTCACAACATAGTCCAATGTATCGACTGCGTCCACAATGTTGACTTGCTTACAGCAACCGAACTCATTAGCGACTCAGCTCACTTATATTCAAATGTCAAGGTCAGAGACAATGTCTCCTTGGCCACCCGAAATACCTCCACGGTGATAAACCTTCTGATGTTGCATCTACAACGTAAAGATAAGACCTAAAGATACATTCTGATGGCCTGGCAACCGCATTCGTTGCGCTCTACCAGATAAATACCATGCCTATAGGTGCGATGAAAAATCCCAACGGACATGTTGGGTACATAGTTACCAACTGGAGTTCAGCTTAGTAAGGCCTCCGTGGCATGAGTCGAACTACGCCAGCAATTTCCGAATTCGAGTCCGGGGACTCGAGTTTGAGTAGGTGATGTTTTTTGTTTTCCCTAGAGCAGTTAACTGGTCCCGATCCGTCGAGCCCACCAGGAACATTTACCCACATCCCTATGAACTACTATGAATCCGGCTGACCCGATGAACTTCTGGGTGAAGTGCTTCGCACTCGACATAACTGTCGACTCGACATCTTAATGCAAGGTTCAAGATAACTAAGTCTCCATACGAATCTACGATTCAGATGGACACTCGAGGACTACTGATGTAGGTATTCCCTACAGGCACCTACTATTGGCCTACCTGGGCGGCTCAACGGAATCCCACTCGACAACTTGTCGAGGTCCACGAAGCCCAAGATAGTTTGTGTGGTACGAAACCCATATGTACACGGACTCTCCAAGCGCGCAAGACAAGGAAAGCTCAAAACTAGAATTTGAATCCAACTTGTAACCAACTCGTATGGGTACCCGAGACCTACACTAGTACAAACATGTTACTTAGAGACATCAATTTCCCATGAGCGTCAGCCGGTTTCTTGTTCCGGCTCAAGCGCATAGCTTCTAAGAACACACTACCTGAGTTGGTTTTTCTTTGCGGCTCTAAGATACGAGACCTCAGATGGTGCAAAAAGGAAAATGCCTCTAACATGTACGAGATGGAGACGGCCTTTATTTCGAACCACTTGCAAGAACTCATCAACCTCAGATGGCCTATACTAGGGACCGTCTCCAATAGTCAGATGACATGAGTCGGATTCTAACAAAGACCGTCTCTAGAAATAGTGTGCCTCAAAGCGGGTTTTAAAGTGATCGTTTCTAGTGTGTGTATACCATGTTAAGTAATAGCATGTTAATTCGAACTCGATCATAGCTGATATGACACATAATCATGATTCAGCAGATAGGTAGACACATTATCTAAAGAACTTATTATAGCATCTCGATCATGGTAGCAATAGCCACATAGTTTGGGAAATCCATAGAAACTTAGCAATTACATGTTATGGCAGTACATACAAACTGCAGTCCATAAATCAATCAGCTAGCATAATGAGTACTCTCTAACAAACCAGCATTGCATTTATAATCTGCCGCCCAGTGGAAGTTGCTGAACCAGAATATATACCTCTCCATTATCTTTTTCATCTAAGCAAAAAAGGACAATGGTATCATTCTTTAGGTTGAAGCTTCTCACAACCTTCTCCCATCCAGTCGTCAAGATTGCATTTGACCCAGCTCCCATCTTCATCCTAACCATCTTTGGCTTTTTGCTCTTTATTTGCCAAACATGGACATCAATAGGTTTATCAAGGCGATTCTTTAGGTATTTTCTTGTGAACTCAGCTCTAAATGCCTGGGCAAGCACAGAGAATTGAAGAATTAGCATGCTTGTGTTTACTAGAAGTACTTAAAGATCACATGGTAGCTTGTTGATAACATGATCAAGAATATATCATCTTACCAGCTTGCACTTCTTTTTCATGATAGATGAATAGGGCAGTATGTAGACATAGTACTTGATTTTTTGTGGAACTTCGGATTCACACCAGTCTAAGAGGATGTCTACATGAACTTATTTCAGATACATGTCGTTTCCAAAAAGGCTCCGCTTATCAAAATCAGTGCCCCCTTGCGTTGAGGCCCTGATGCAACAACACATAAAAATTTCAATGCGGTGAAATATTAATGTCTACCGTCTAAATGCATACAAACAGATGACTGCAATTTTGATGTTCTTTTGATACCTCTAAACTCAATCCTCTCGGTGGACTCTTCATCTCTTGACTGGAATTCAAAACCACCAAAGTTAATGTGAAAACTGTCATCGCTAGATAGCATGACTGCATCGTAACTACAGGTTTCCATCTGTTAAATAGATACAGATAGAGAGCATCTTAATACAATCAAGATGCAAGCAAACCAATGAAGTGACAATCAAAATAGACCAATGAATTGACAATTAAATCTCTATTGTTGGAAGTGACAATTAAATTTCTATTGTTAGAAGTGACAACTGACGATTTTGAGATTTATACAAGAGAAAAAGAGTTGGGACAGATACAGGCCGTCTGGGAGAGGCTCTCTCGACGACGCCTCTGGGTCTTTGCAACTTGGTAACCATGAAATTTAAATTCAAGAAGCAAAATGGAAAATCCCATGGCAATATTCTTAAATCGAAGTTGCTGATTTAGGGTTTTGGGGGTTTGGTTTTCACGCATACCTGCCTTGACAATGAAGGGGTCCTCAGAGGCAAGGGAGAGCGTCCACATGCCAGGGGACCGGAGGACATGGTGGTGGAGGGCGACGGCGGTGGACAGTGGTCTCTACGGGCGAGGAAGAACAAAAGTGGCACAGGTCTAAAATATTGGTCCAAATATTTTCAGATATTTGGTGCCAAGTACTAGCCCCAGACGGATGCAAGTGTAAAGTGTCCCTAAGAACGTCCGTTCTCCGAATATTTCACATTTGACGCCAAGTACTTGACCACTAGTAATTTGAAAAGGCTAATATCCGGAACTCCGGATATATTCAGAACTCCGGCATTTGATTTTCCTAAAATTTGAGAATTATTCATAATATAAAATTTGCTAGAGTGAATTTGAGTTCCCTAAGACTAAATGAGGTTCATAAATTTAATAAAAAATTGGCGTAGTACAAACCTTGGATCTTTACCCTGAAAGGCATGACGACTAGTGTTCATGCGCTTTGCTGCAGAGAAATAAGGTGTGAGTGTTTTGAATTTGACCAATTCAAATATTTAATCACGAAGTGAGATCATTTGGTTACTTAATTGTGAACTTTTCACCAATATAACATTTTTTTCATGTATTCTTTGAAGGAAATCTCGTCGAGTGAATATTCGGACAGCCGGAAATATTCAAAATTCTGGATTTTGTTAGTCCTAAATTTTGGGAATAATTTATAATTTAAAGACCAAGGAAGGTTCATACGTTGCTAACGTATCTATAATTTTTGATGTTCCATGCTTGTTTTATATCTACTTTCTTATGTTTTGTCCACACTTTGGAGTATTTTTATACACTTTCTTAGACTAACCTATTAACAAGATGCCACAGTGCCAGCTGCCTGTTTTCTGCTGTTTTCCAGGAAAGTCAGAAAATGAATATTCTCGGAATTGGACGGGACAAAAGCCAAAGTCAGTTTTTCACCGAGGGACACAAGGAGCTAGAATATGAGACGAAGAGGGGCCAGGGGGCCACCACACCACCTGGCCACGCGGCCCATCCTGGCCCGCGCCAGGGGTGGTCTGGCCGCCCTAGGCACCCCCTCGGCCTCCCCTTCCGACTATAAGATGCCTCTGATACAGAAACCCTAAGTACCCGATAAAAATTCCACGAAAGAGTCTGTAGCCGTTGTCATCTCCATCCCTAGATCGGGAGGGATCTTAAGCTCTTCCCGGCACCCTGCCGGAGAGGGGAATTCACCCTAGAGGCCTTCTTCATCATCATGCAAGCCTTCGGTGTGATGCGTGATAGTTCATCTCTGGACTACGGGTCCATGTAGTAGCTAGATGGCTGGTTCTCCTCCTTTGTGCTTTCATGTTTAGATCGTGTGAGCTCCGTTCATGATCAAGATTATCTATTTGTAATCCTACATGTTGTGTTTGCGGGGATCTGATGGATATTGAGATGCTATTTCAGATTGATTATTGATTCTATCATGTCTTTGTTATTTATGATCTTGCATGCTTTCCGTTGTTAGTAGCTATCTTGGCCAAGTAGATGCTAGCAACTCCAAGAGTTAGTATTTATGCTCAATAGTGGGTTCATGCCTCTAGTAATCTGGGGAAGTGACAGAAATCTCTAAGGTATTAGATGTGATGTTGCTACTAGGGAGAAAACAACAATCCTTTGTTCATAGAACAATCGTATTGTTTACTTTACACGCAATGCTTAATGCAATTATCTGTTGCTTACAACTTAATACCGGAGGGGGTTCGGATGATAACCTGAAGGTGGATTATTAGTCATAGATGCAGTTGGATTACGGTCTATGTATAATGTTGTAATGCCCAATCAAATCTCATAGGAGTCAAGATGATTAGTATATGAATGTATGCTTTCTCGGTGTCTGTCATTGCCCCGCTTAATTTGTTCACCCAACATGTCATCTATCTTAAGGAGAATCATCACTAGTGAACTATGGACCCCGTTCCTTTCTTTTACTATAAATCTACAATCTATTTACTGTTTTCTGTTTACTTTCTACAAGCTATTACTATCTTCCACACAATACGTTTAATCCTTTGTTTTCAGTAAAACCGGTGAGATTGACATACTCACTGTAAGTTGGAGGCAAAGTTCTGTGGTTGTATTATGCAGGATTCCAAGTTGGAAACAACACCTTGGAGGTGTTTCCTTGCTCCTACTGGTTCGATAACCTTGGTTTCATAACTGAGAAAAAACTTGGTGTTGTGCTCATCATACCTTCCTTTTGGGGTTCCCTAATGAGCTCGATAAATTTTGGTCCATCAAAGGTGTTTACACATGCTTTGCTAGAGTAAAATTGAGTCCTAAGAGTAAATCAGGTTCATACCATGCTACAGAGCAACTGTTTTTAATCTGACTAATTGAAATGTTTAATGTCAATGCGAGATCATTTAGTTAGTTCAATACGAATTTTCCACCAATTTAAAATCTTGTTGATGTATTCCACCAATTTTACTAATTCAAATATTTGGTAGTGTGCACGAGCATGATCAGTAATATAACTGAACACTAGAAATATTAAGAAACTCCATATAAAGGAATACATTAATATATAGAGAGAGAGAGAAGGTTCACCAGAGACAACTTGGATATATTGTCTTACATGCAACCACATATAATAATTAAATGAAACAAAATAAAAGTAGGGGCAGCAGCAGGAAGCCGGGACAGCCTACTCGAGGGGATACAGTCCAGTTGACATAACCCCGGAGGAATTTGCCGAAGCTTGCGTGCCGCCCTAAGGTCTTCGACTGATGCCTTCGGCCTCGACTTTTGCCAACATCCACCGCATCTTGGATCATGTTGTCGAGGTCCGTGTCGATGGCTCTGCCACAGAATGGGAAAAACAGTCTCCCCTACGGTAGAAAGGGATTTGCCCACACCATAACCGCCTCAACACGTAACGGCTCTTGTTGTCCCTGGAGTACTTTCTAGAGTCCACGTCATCAGAATCCTCCTGTTGATTTTTAAGAACATAACTTAGAACTCATACATATGATTGAATTGTATTACAACTCAAGAATTGACAACATATATGTAAGGCAATATTAAATTGATATCAAGAGAATGCATCTCAGGAATAGTTTGATCATTTCATATATCATGTCATCTCAACAAAATGATAATTAATTGGATCAGAGTATATGTAGAACAAAGACTGCAGCCTCATAAGTTTCTTCAAGGATGGCGTAAGTGAACCAAGTAACAATTGCACAACCTATTGTTCTTGTACATTGCCCCGGGTTCGCTAACTCATCCCTGGAAAAATCTGACACCAATGTGTCTGCCTCTCTTTTGGAACAAATTTGAATCACTGGCCACAATAAGAAATTGAAATGCAATCCTACGAAACATTATTCAGGGATATACATATTTAGGTACAAAACAATCTTCAGGTACATGTAGAAACAACTTATGATTAAAACCATGCATATACATATGCATCATACGAATCATTCAAAGATCAGAAACAATTTAAAGATCTAGTTCCATATGAGAATAATCAAGGGCCTCATATTTTTTTCAGAGATGGAGTTGGCGAACCAAAGACCAACAACACAACCTATATTGTTTGTATACACTGCTGCCTTAGGTTCACCAACCCATCCCTAAAAAAACGACACCATCATGTGTGTATCCCCTTACACTCTTTTGGGGCAAATTTCAATCATCGACCTTAGTGAGAAAATGAAATGTAATTCTAATACACTATGAATGCATGCAATAACAATTCAAAGATCATAGTTCTATGAACGTAGAATAAAACTAGGGGCCTCATAAGTTTCTTTGGGGATGGCATTAGTGAACCAAGTAACAATTGTACAACCTATTGTTCTTGTACATTTCCCCGGGTTCGCTAACTCATCCCTGAAAAAATATGACACCAATGTGTCTGCCTCTCTTTGGGGCAAATTTGAATCACTAGCCACAATAAGAAGTTGAAATGTAATCCTACGAAACAATATTCAGGGATACACGTATTTAGGTACAAAAACAATCTTCAGGTACATATAGAAACAACTTATGATCAAAACCATGCATATACATATGCATCATACGAATCATTCAAAGATCAGAAACAATTCAAAGATCTAGTTCTATATGAGAATAATCAAAGGCCTCCTATTTTTTCAGAGATGGAGTTGGGGAAATCAAAGTACAACAGCACAACCTATACTATTTGTGTACATTGCTGCCTCAGGTTCACCAACCCATCCCTAAAAAAACGACACCATCATATGTGTCTCCCTTGTACTCTTTTGGGGCAAATTTCAATCATCGGCCTCAGTGAGAAACAGTTCAAAGATGATAGTTCATATGTATAGAATAAATCTAGGGCCTAGTAATTTTTATAGAGATGGAGTTAGCAAACAAAAGTACCAATCGCACAACTTATATTATTGTACATTGCCTCAGGTTCACTAACCATCCCTAAAAAAATCTGACACCATCATATACGTGTCTCTCCTTGCACACTTTTGGGGCAAATTTGAATCATTAGGCCTCAGTAAGGAATATAAATATAATGTTATGCATGTTGTGTATCCAAATCAACACTCAACTAGCAAACCCTAAAACCCCAAAGTCAAATATTACAAGCCGATTAAATTTACAACACAAGAAGAACCGTATGAACAGCAACGAGTTAAGCAAATGTAAATTTACTAGATGGCAGATAAGCAGATTGGGGTTTTATGACTAGATGGCGGATGCATCAATCGACCGTTCAAACCATATATAGACTACCCTACTTCAAGAGAAAAAGAATCTATAGACGATTGAGCAAATCCTACGTATGAACAGTGAAATCTGCGGCTGCAACTAGAGAAGCTAGCAAAGTAGTACCTCAGACTCCTCATCGGAGACCTCCTCCTCGAACTCGTCATTCTCCGCGATTGCATCGATGATTTCTTGGTGGAGGATCGGGTCGTTGATGTAGAGCACCGGGTTGCCTCATCCTGCCGCATGCCCATCATCCAGATCTGCAGCTGGCACCACGACGTTGTCGGCCACGTGCTTCTCAACGGCAACGGCGACTGGTTGGACATATGAGCTCAAAGCCTCGACGGTGTGATGATGAGTGGCGTGCGTGCCCGGAGAAGCTGCATCCGCCTGCTCGGTGACGACCGAGCCATCTATTGTTGCGCCTCCAACTGGCTTCACCTCTGGCTCGTCTCCATGCATACGCTACATGGCGCAGCTAGGGAGAGCGGTGGTGCAAGCGAATGAGCTTCGGCGCGCGCAGAAGGTGCAGATTGGGCTTAGGTGACTTGACAGATTGGGGAAAATGACATGAGCTCATGGAAGAAGAAGGCCGAGCGGGTTTATATACGGTGGACCCTTGGTAGTCCTCGAGTGGACATGTGGGTGTGGACTCGTGTGGGTGGGGGGCTACCACGATCTCAACTTTCCAACTGCATTAACAACACGTATAGGCTTTCCCTAAAAAAACACGTCGCATGCTACCTCGGAAAGGTGCACGACACTAATTATCGAGACGGGTGGCATAATGGACCGCCTCAGTAGACACCTAGAGGCGTTTAATATTTCTGACCGGCTACAGTTGAGTGATTTAGAGATACGGCCAATAATTTCCGTCCTCTTAGCTTCAATCTAGAAGCGGTTTGTTTTAACGATCGACTGAGGGGCACTCGTACTAGAGACGATGTATATTAAAAACTGTCTGAGATCTAATTTAGAGGCGGTCAAAAAATTACGACCACCTAAGGTTGATGAACACAGCCAGTCGTTTGTATTTTTGGGGTAAACCGGTTCTAGGCACAGTCTCTAAGTAGAGAGTTTGTACTAGTGCTAGCTTCCCCATATATAAAGGCTAGGAGGGTCCAACGAGGAGGACACGACCTAACACCCCCACAACAGATTGGCATCTCTCACAATAGACAACAGATCTAGACACCGCAAAACCCAAGTTCATACACCGCTAGATTGCATATGTTCACCATCGCAATCGAGGCACCTTGTAATGCTTCGGATCATCATCAATCAAGAGCAGACAAGCAAGAGTAGTGTTTTCCCTCCGGGGGCTTGAACCTGGGTAAACATCGTGTCCCACGTTTCTTGTCTGTTAGCCGAACAAGATCTCCAGTGCACCCCTCTTCCTCTAAATCGAATTCCATAATAATGGACACTTATGAGTTAACCCCTCATCAACCAGATTTGGCTCGGGCTTCCCAGCAAACTTTGCTAGTACTAGAGCTTGGTTCTCAGCTACCTTGCCCAATTGAGTCTCCACGGTCTTTGTTCTTTCCTGTAGAGCCTACACATCATTTCTAATTACAACGGCTTGGTTATATAATTTACATATACTACTTTCATGGTTCTCCGTGATTTTAATAAGTATAGTATTTTGCTCAATTTGAGCTTGCATAAAGGTTCTAACAATTTGTTCAAACGAGAGATTGCCATGATTTACTCTATTATGATTATCATAATTATTGTAAGGAGCTCCTTCAGGATTAGAATAATGTTTTTGAACATTAAGCAAAATTTTGGTTCTTCCAAGTAGGATTATAAGGAGTGCGAGCTATAAAATTAACATCATTAACATCAGTAGCGATAGCATTAACTAGGGTATCTTTCTTACCCTTTACTATGTTGAGTAACTCGTCTACCTTAGATGTAAGCTCTTCATTGTTTACCTCGGTGATTGAATTCACCCTTTTAGAGGTTCTTTCCACATGACATTGGGCATGGTTGTTTTTCATATCATCAAGTAATTTGTTTGCAACACTCATTTGTTTTCCCATGATTGTTCCTCCTGCTACAGTATCTAGACTTAGACATTGGGTTAAGGCCATTATAAAATAAATGTAATATAAGCCATTATTCCATCCCATGACTAGGAAAGTTCATTACTGCTTCTTTCATCCTTTCCCATGCAAGCGCTAGTGGCTCGCAATCTTCTTGTCTAAAACTTGTAATGTTGGATCTTACTTGCATAGTTTTGGCTGGGGGGGAAATCTAGTCATAAAAAGATTAGTACATTCCTCCCAAGATTTAATAGTGCCCTTAAGTAGAGCTAGCAACCAGTTCTTAGCTTTTCCTCTAAGAGAGAAAGGAAACAAAAGTAATTTAACAATATTTGGATCCACATCCTTAATACGCATCATATCGCAAATTTCAGAAAAAGTATTTAAGTGCAAACCTGAATTCTTAAAAGATAAGCCCCAAAGTTGGTTTTGCTGAAGCAAGCCTAAAAGGTTAGGCTTAATTTTATATTGTTCTACATCAACACTGTAGTGAGTAATAGGTGCACGAATAAAATTATCAGTCAGAGTAGCATACTCCCCAAGTCTTTTTTGAGTCATGCATGGCTCTTTTCTTTTTGGTATATTATTATGTAAGGGAAACAAATAACTAGTAATTTTTTGGGTTTTCAAATAGATAACAATAAATAAACTACAAACAAATAATAAAACAAAAACAAGGTCTCTAGTGACCTCACCAGGATAGCGAAAATGCTTCCCCGGCAACGACGCCGGAAAAATGGTTGATACCTTCGATCTGTATTCACGGATGTAGTATAATAGTCATTTTTTCTAGTGGACCTAGGTTTAATCGAACCTTGGGAAACAACGTTAAAATGAAATAAAAAAGGACACATCTACAATACTTTGTTTTCTTTGTTTTACCTTCTCTTACTAGACCAATCTAGTTTACTTTTATCGTGGGTTGATTCAATGGATGGAGATAGGCCAGGGTTAAAGATCCACCTACAGCTGTACATCATATGGGATAAAAGATAATAATAAGTATAGTCATGTGTAATGTTTTAATAGAGATAATTTCTTGTGGGCAACACATCCTAATATACTAGAGCCCCCGAGAGGCAATAGGCATAGCAAATAGTCTTTTGATCCAACCGAGTGCACCACGAAGCACCAGGCTACAAACGATTTTTAAGTGTAAAACATAGATCAAAGTTTTAAGAGGTGATGTTGTTGTGATCCTGAATTGGTCGCTAAGCGAAGACCGTACAACCCTTTCTGTCACTGGGTTTCTTATGAGATCTCCGCTAGCCAAATATCTGACCTCAAGCCTTTATAGATCTCGGGGGTCTTGGATACCTACACGTCCAAAGATCGAGGCAAGAGGCAAAGAAACAAAATATACAAATGTCTCTTTCAAACAATACACAATTCTCCCATAAATTAGATGCACATAATCGCTGCAAGATTTCTCCCCAACTCATAACCCGTGAGAAGGACTACTCACTCATAACAATAAGATCAAGGATAGAAAACATTGTGCAAAATACTTAGATTGAAATCAAATATTCTTAGAATGGTCGCTAAATCACAAGGAGATCTCAAACACAAAGTAATGGCTATGGCTAATGGAGGGGGTGGAAGATGGAAGGGATGAACTATGGAGTGGATCTCCTTTAGTAGTGTTGTGATGCAATCTGAGAATGGCGGCCTTTTGCACGGCGACTGAGGCCTCAAAGTTGTAGGGTTTGACGAGACGAAGTCGCTGCCACATGGTACCGGCGGACGGTATGGGCGGACCTTGCCCGTACCAGTGATCGTTACGGGTGCAGACGCCTAGCAATGGCTTCAGAATTACTTGATCGTGTGGACTTCCTCAAAACCTTCATTATGACTCCTGATTTCGCATGAAAAAGCTTGATTTTCTGCACAACACAAATCAAAGCAATGATTTGCATATATTTGCAATTACTAGTCATTAGTGGTAAGGCTAGATAGTTTCTTGTCAAATGCTTGACTAAAAATAATATTTAAACGCGGTAAAAGATGGCTAATTTTAGAGCCATATACATCTAAATTAAACAAATTTAGGACATCTATTTCGATACAGAAGGGGTATAAAGCTTGACCATATTACACCTCAATATAAAACATCATATATCCAAAATATAATACGATGTTGTGTCGAAATTTCCTCTTTGGAATGATGTCATTACAAGAACACTTGGAAATATGCCACTACAATTCAATTTTTGGCAACCAAATTGTATTTCCAACAAAAGCCTGGCAAACTACAGAAAATCAAGCACACTAAAATCTTTGTTGCAATAATTCAACAACTCATATGCGTCCATGTACCAAATCATATACGGAGTACAACAGCAAGCATTGAACTTGGAGGGAAAATAGCAAAGGGGTAAGCGCATTGGATGGTCAGATGTGGAGGAGGAATTGTTTCTGGTCAAGAGCGTTGGAACTTGGAAACAAGGTGCTGGTGGAGGCCTTCCACAGCGAATCTTGGCGCGGCTCATCTCGCATCCGGCCACCAGCGCACGCGACACACCGCCTACAGACAGCGGGAACGACGACGGATTCGGGGACATCATCAGTCGAAGAAGGCGGGGAACGGAGTTGAGGAGATGACCTTGCACGCCGGCGGCGGGGAACGACCGCGGTGGAGGTGCAGAGTTGCGGCTCGTCATATACCACCTCTTCCCTTCCTACTTCCACCGAGGTACGTCCTACCCTGCGGAGGTGTTCTTATTGGCGGGGGGAGAACGGCGGAGGCAGAGGCAGTGAATGGTGGGGGCGGCCGAATCCAGGGGAATCGGGGCCTCCTGTGCTGAGCTCAGGATGGCAGTTATTTTGCATATCTTGTGAACCATAGAGGGTAATTTTGGTCATGGCGCTACTAGGGAAACAGCTTGGAGGGTGGTTTTGCTGCTTCCGATCTGGGCAGTTCATTTAGCCACACTGCTTTTGACAAGTGCTTTTCAATATTTGGTTGTTCGTTTAGGCTTGTGTTCTTTAGACCCAAAAGCAGAAGCAGAAGCGCAAACAAACAGAGCCTTAATATATATACTATGTACGTATACGTGGTCACAAATAAATAAAATAATACTCTCTCCGACCCAAATTAATTGACTTGGATTTGTCTAGATTCGGATGTATCTAGACATGTTATAGTGCTAGATACATCCGAATATAGGCAAATACAAGTCAATTAATTTGGATCAGAGGGAGTAGCATGTTTCTGTTCGCTAGCTCTAATGAATTGAACCCAGGCGCCAGCCAATTTCTCTGGTGCTGCAGCTAGCTGTGGTTGAAGATGTGAAGATCCAGTGTGGCACACGGAAAACGCAAAATAACTGTCTCAAACGCACGCACGCACGCGTCTTACCCTACGTGACCCAACAAGTATTTTAACTTAAAGACAGGTACACTGTATAAATCTCTTGTTTCATCGAAGCAGTGAGCTAATAAAGCACCATGCCTGATGATGCATTTCCTCTTCTTCGCAAGCTTTAACTGAAGCAAACAAATGGCCACGAGATGTGCCAGCCATGCACGATCGAAAGCTAGCGAGAGGATGGTCGCTCGCTCGGTTTCTTGTGATCGATCCATGTTGTCCTGACTCCTGAGCTGGCTGCGGGCATCGATCCCCATGTAAGTATCTAGGAACAGGAGGCCGGGGGTTCGGTCAGGAGAAAGCAGCCAAGCAGGTGAGGGCAACGAACCATTTTGAACGTAGGAGTATTCAACGGAGAATAGAATAGTTGTAGTACTCCGTACTGTGTATCTTTGTGTTGCAAAGAATATTGTACTCCGTATTTGCATGGGGCTAGTAGCTACCTAGGCTGCTAGATTGCTCGCGTCAAGGAAAACAAGTGCTCGAGATTTCCTTAATTAGTGTGTTTTTGGGCTAGATGAATCCGAGAAAAGGTTCGCAGTACTCCAAACGACCGAAACGGACAAGGAGTATTCAGGAGACTAGACGAAGATGCGCGCTTGGCCGCGTCGCCTGCCTCTCGTTTTATCATGGTCTGGTCGTCTTGGTTGTTAATATAACACAATCTGCAAACGTGTCAGACACTGGTGTGGCATTGCTGGCATGGTGTTTGTTTGGTTGACCTTGAGTAGTACTATGAATGATATGGGCTCCTTTCTGCACCTATTTCTCTCTATCATGAGTTCACGACTGCATGCTAACTCACCTCTAAGTCGTGTATATTGGGAGATGCTAACTTAGTCTAAGTTAAGTATATTGGGAGAAAGTGCTCCTCTTCCGATAGTATGTAGGTAGAGAGAACAACAAAGTCTAGTGACGTATGGACTATGAAATTTGCACACCATGTTATGAAATCTGAAGGAGAACAAAATAGTATTGTAGTATATCTTCATCACCATTCTGTCAATAGTCACTACCTCTTTACTGGTTTGTGTCTTCCTAATTTCTATGGCTTCTGCCGACAGCTCACCTCCTCTCAAACTATGGTGTGTGGCACCATATCAACTCACTGGCTTACCGGCATGGAAAAATGATATGGAGATTTTCTCATCAGATGCACATGAAATGGCAAATTTTAGAATACACAAAATGACAATGGTGCACTGAGTCAAACAACACAATAAATATCCCCTCCCATGCATTTCACAAGCAGTTTGTTTACATATTTCCAACGGTAAAACAAATACAAAAGTGGAATTATATAAAGAGTATATTTTGCAAGACAGGAAGGTGAGGAAGAAAGAAAGAAAATGGTAGGATGTATCCAGTGTTCCAACATCCTCTGGCTCTTCCCACTACGCGTCGGCTACCACCGGTTTTAACACACCATCGCCTCCTTGTTCCTCATCCCTACTATTCTCCATCAATGCTGCCATCATATTAATTAGAAAGAGAGAAGAGACAACAAAGCTGAATGGCATGGATGTACGGAAGGCTGCAACAAAGCCATGGCTTGTAAGCATGATATGCGCGAAAAAGATGCGTGCTCGCCTGCCCCTCGTTTTATCATGGCCTGATCGTCTTGGTTGTTAACATAACACTATGTGCAAACGTGTCAGACACTAGTGTGGCATTGCTGGCATGGTGTTTGTTTGGCTGACCTTGAGTAGTACTATGAATGATATGGGCTCCTTTCTGCACCGGTTTCTCTCTATCACGAGTTCACGACAGTATGCTAACTCACCTCTAAGTCGTGTATATTGGGAGATGCTAACTTAGTCTAAGTTAAGTATATTGGGAGAAAGTGCTCCTCTTCCAATCACTACAGGAATAGATAGGTATGCCGAGGGCTAGGAGCTACGCCGACGGCCAAACGTCGGGGCTGTCGGCGTAGGCCATGAGCTAGGCGTCCCACGAAGCTGTCCCTCGGCGTAGAATTGCCCTCGGCGTAGGAGAGCTATGGCGACGGTTGCCCTCGGCATAGCTATTTTCCCTTTTACCTCATTAATCTTAGAAAAATCATAACTAAATCATTCTAATTCAGAAAAATACAAATAATATATCAAAATTTGCAGGAAAATAAGATCTATCTATCTACACTTAAACATTACACATTTGTAAATAAAAATAAAGTAAAGCATAAAACATTAAATATAGTTTAAAACAGGCATAACAAATTCAAAAACGATCCAAAACAATGTAAAATCTTCACGTGGTGTCATATTATGTGATGTAGTTGCAAGGAAAATATAAAACTTGGTATATTGATTATGTCTCAAAAAAACCTTCACAAAATTACTTAACATATTCGAGGTTTCCTGGCTTTCGGGTCAAATGACCAATGCTATGGCTGGAATCAAGGCATAGTTTGTGATAATATCCCCATATTGTGCATGCACGTGCATCATGGGATGGCGAGCAATATTGCAGGAGGAAATTTTCCTTTTCATCGCACCAAAAAGCCAGTTTTCATTTTCCGAGCGCAAAAAAGGGAGGTTTTGTGAAGCAATCACCAAATGTCTAATTCAAAATGCTACCACCTCTTTTTCAAAAATACTAGACCACCTTACATGGACAATGTCCAAATAGAGGGATCTCAAACCTTTTTGTCCATCCCTGACGAAAAAGACAAATTCCTGCTGAATCGGTAGGAAGTGGGTCGATATGAACTACAGGTACATGATATGATGTTTATGATTTTTTACAAAAATCATTTTTAGGTTCACAATATGATATTTCCTCAGAGATCCACTTCAAGTTTAGAAAGGCTCAGTCCCGAGCTAAGAATCTCCATGCCCGTCATTCGATAAAGTTTGACGATAGTTTAAAACGGGCATAACAAATTCAAAAACGATCCAAACAATGTGAAACATTCGCGTGGAATCATCTTATGTGACATAGTTGTAAGAAAAAATATAAAACTTGGTATATTGATTATGTCTCAAAAAACCTTCACAAAATGACCTATCTCATTCGAGGTTTTCTGGCTTTCGGGTCAAATGACCAATGTTATGGCTAGAGTCAAGACATAGTTTGTGATAATGTGTCCATATTGTGCATACATGTGCATCATAGGATGGCAAACAATGTTGCAGGAGGAAGTTTTCCTTTTCATCACACTAAAAAGTCAGTTTCTATTTTCCGAGCGCAAAAAATGGGGGTTTTTGTGAAGAAATCACCAAATTTCTAATTCAAAATGCTACCACCCTATTTTAAAAAAAATACTAGACCACCTTACATGTACAATGTTCTAACAGGGGGATCTCAAACCTTTTCGCCTATCCCTGGTAAAAAAGACAAATTCCTGCTGAATCGGTAGGAAGTGGGTAAGATATTAACTACATGTACATGATATGATGCTCATGATTTTTTTTTTAAAAATCATTTTTAGGTTCACAATATGCTATTTCATCAGAGATCCAATTCAAATTTAGCGAGTCCCAGCCCCGAGCTAAGAATCTTCATGCCCGCGGTTCGATAAAGTTTGACGATAGTTTAAAATAGGCATAACAAATTCAAAAAAGATCCAAACAATGCGAAACCTTCGCATGGTATCATATTATGTGACATAGTTACAAGAAAAAAATATAAAACTTGGTATATTGATTATGTCTCAAAAAATCTTCACAAAATGATCTATCCCGTTCGAGGTTTCCTGGCTTTCAGGTCAAATAACCAATGTTATGTCTAGAGTCAAGGCATAGTTTGTGATAATGTGTCCATATTGTGTACATGTGCATCATGGGATGTGATGACCCACAAGTATAGGGGTATCGCAATATTTTTGATAAGTAAGAGTGTCGAACCCAACGAGGAGCAGAAGGTGCTGGCTAGTGGTATGGATCAGGAATTCTCTGCAAATACTTAGCAAATGGATTTTTAGGGGTTTTTGATAACGCAAGTAAACAAAGTACGAGTAAATAAAAGACAGTAGGAATAAATGCAGCAAATGGCCTAATCTTTTATGAAGCAAAGGACAAGCCGGTTGCATTACTTAAGATGACCAAACGTTCTCGAGGACACATGGGAAGACTGTCAAGTGCTTTCGCTTCATATAGTTGATTAATCTTCTTCAGCTTGCTAAGTATTGTGTGGGTGAACCTATGCTAATGTACCGCCCCATCCAAGACTAATACATACTTGTGATTATACCCCTTGCAAACATCCGTAAGTACAAGAAAGTAATTAAGGTAGAAACCTAACCACAGCTTTAAACTCTTAGAACCTTACGTCCCTTGTGCAATGGTTTCCTAACAGGGGTTCAGGTTTCTGTCACTCCGGCAACCCCTATGATTAGTAGCCAAATACACAATGGATTCTCCTAGTCCATATAGGTGAAGTGTCATATAGTCGACGTTCACATGACACCACTAGAAGAAGTACACCACAACTTAAATAACAATCTATTGAATCTTTCTCAACACAACTCCACTACTAACAACAAGACTTCTCCCATGTCCTCAAGAACAAAACGAACTACTCACAAGACATCATATGGATCATGATCAGAGATAGAATAATGATGTATAACAATCTGAACATAAACAATAATTCAATGGTTCACTCAATAGCATCAACTATAAAGAGTAATCAACACCGGGAAAGTTTCCCCTATGAACTATGCAAGATTCAACGCAACTGTTACAGCAATATGGAGATAGTGATGAGGATGCTGATGGTGATGATGGTGGTGATGATGATGATGATGATCCCGATGAAGTCCAGCTTGATGGTGGTGTTGATGGCGACGAACTCCCCTCTCTAGGAAGGAATTCCCCCGGCAGAAATCTGTCTGCCGGAGAGATCTTTCTCTCTTGGTATTTTCCGCCCCGCAGAGGCGGCGAAATCTTTCTGTGGTCGCTCCCCAAGTCTTAGGGTTTCGGAAGGATGATATACGCCAGAGGAGAGAGGCTGGAGTGGGCCAGGGCAGCAACACCACCTCCAGGCGCGGCCTAGGGCTGCCCGCGCCATGGGGTGGTGTGGGCCCCCTGTGGCCCATCCCCACTCCATCTTCTGGCATCCTTAGTCTTCTGGAAAAATAGGATTTTCCGTATATTTTTCCAGATTTTCTGATCTTCGCGAATTTTGCCTCCAAACAGCACCTTTTCCATCAGAATCCTGACTGCAGCGGTCCATGCTCCAAAAGTCATCAACCATGCAAAAACAGATGAAATAATATAAGTATCATCTCTCAATATGAAATATATAAATGAATAATAGTGAATTAATACATAGAATAGTGATGCAAAATGGACGTATCAACTCCCCCCAAGCTTAGACTTCGCTTGTCCCCAAGCGAAACTGAGCTCAATAAACATGGCCTCTGGTTTATGGAGTGAAGAGTCGATAAAAGAATACGGACAAGAAGCATCACATTTATCAAATACATAGATCATAATAGAAGACAACTCACTATTATATAACTCAACTTGTAATGAGTAAAGGAAACACAATAAAGTTACATAAAGTGAATCATAATTGGTAATGGCAAACTTAGCTCTTGGTTGAAGAATAGTTGATAATTTGCTGGAGTTCACAAATAGCTGGTTTTTCAATGATAGCTTTTAAAGTAGTAAACATCAAGATAAGAGCAATATGCAAAACAAGGAACATAAGAAACATGAGTGAATAAATCATCATACGAATGAATGAAACACAACAACTCAAAATACTTGCTGAGATAGAAGGGAGTAGGTTTACTGACTCAAATACAAAGTAAAAGAAAAGGCCCTTCAAAGACGGAAGTAGGGATTGCAAGTCTCATAAAGAGCTCCCAAAAATTATGATACTTACTAGCTTTCAGCTCTCATTGTCCCTATCATAGGTATCTTTAGGTGATTAAGGTTAAAGTGATACAACTAAGAGGATATGCTTGACAAGTTATAAGTTGAAATCTCATGCCCCTTACTTATGAGTATCGATCCTCATGCTACTCAACTTCAGTCACGAGCAAGCTCTTGTCATTGTAAATACATGTGTATCATTGAGAACCGCCAGTGGGGTACCCCTTGCACATGACACAGGAGCTATCCCAT
This sequence comes from Avena sativa, assembly GCA_916181665.1. NCBI lineage: Eukaryota > Viridiplantae > Streptophyta > Magnoliopsida > Poales > Poaceae > Avena > Avena sativa. The sequence continues at coordinate 524,576,197 of OV702279.1, forward strand.
AATCAAAATGACAAGGCAAGCAGACAGTGAGCATCTCAGCGATCTTTTTATTTGCTATTTGCATAGGTTTTCATTGAGGATGCTTCATAGAATGCTCACTATAGTTATGCTGTAAGTTTCCACCATGATTAGGCATGGCTTAGGCTAGCGGCCGAGGCGTTTCTCTAACACACATATAAACTCTATGATCTTACAAGTTCCACTTTTATTTCACACCGCCGGTATTATTCATGTATACTTCAATTCTAGATGATAGATCAATTTTCATACTTATGCAACATTTTGTATAAATTTATTATCCTGACATACTTTACATATCATTATGATTGCGTTTTGTGGTTGATCTGGACTTAGGAGGTAAGGGAGAGGAGCAAGGGCGTGATGACCACGGCGAAAACATCCTCGTTGGAACTGGCCATTGTCACGGAGACAACAACCATGGTGTGGCGGAAGGGTTGGAGTTAGGGGATATGCAAATATTAAAAGGACTAAATGGCATATTTGATAGGCGTGGGGCTACTTAGTTTTTTAGTCAAGTTATAAGATTTGAATCACTTAGCTACATGACGTAGTAGTCATGTCGATGCGAGAGGAGAGACCATGATTATTTTTTGAGGATACATAATGCATGTCGTCATTGTCCATATAAGGCAATACTCCCTCCGTTCCAAAATGTGAGACCCAAAGTCAAATCCTACTAATTTTGACCAAATATTTAGAAAAATATTCACATCTACAATATTGAATAGAACATTGAGAAAATATATCTTATGATGAATTTATTGATATCGATTTAGAATTAAGATGTGCATATTTTTTGGTATAAACTTAGTCATACTTAGAAAACGTTGACATTTGCCTACTTTTAGATGCTTAAATTTTAAGACGGAGAAAGTATTATATAATAATGGGCGTGATGCATGGTTACACATGTACTGAGAAAATTTGGAGACCACCAGGCGTTCATGGGGGAATAAATCTCAAAAATTCCCCAGGTACCAGGGTGACACTTGTCCCAAAATATCTCTTTATCCCGCTTTTGATACAATTGTCCCGTTTTTACTATAAAATGTTCCGCTTTTGCTACATTGCAGCAAAAAACGGTTCAGTATAAAAAAAAAATGACTAACTCGTCGTAGACTTTGTAGAAAAAAATTTGTGCTAATGTAGCAACCCCTACTTCACCGAAAAACTTGTTGGGGACTTTCACCGCCGGGCGACCTCGTAGCAAAATATTTGCACTAACGTAGCAAAATACAAAACGGGTGGGAGAAAAAAATTATGCTAATGTAGAAATAACTGACTACGCTGAAGACATTGCCGGAGACGTCATCGGAGCTCACCGGATATTTTGTAGCAAACAAAATATGCTATTGTAGCAAAATCTGAGAACAAAATTAGCAAATTATTTTATACTACTATAGCAAAAACCGAGTTCACCGGAGAAAACGTTGGGATTCTCGCCGAAACCGTTGTAACAAACCTTTTGTATTATTTTAGCAAAAAATAAGAAATTTTATAGAAAAAAGATCGTCCTATGGTAGCATTCACCCTAGCAACATTGTTCAGAAGTCTCACATGTCTTCATTAGCCGGAAACATCTGCCTCAGGTTGAGCCGAGATGAGAGGAGAGCGGCGATGTGGGCTGCGAGCTACAGGCGGCGCGGTGCACGGAGGCGCGGTGACATGGGGCTGCAGGCACGGCGGCGCGCAACAGTGCGGTGGTGGCCTAGCAGCACGTCCGCGCGGTGACGTGGGGCTGCAGGCGTGGCGGCCCGGCAGCGCATCCGCACGGTGACGCGGGGCTGCAGATAGTTGCGAGCTAGGAGACAGGGGGAAACAATATCATTTTCCAAATATACGTGGTACACTATCAGAAAAGAGATAGAAGTGGATAAAAGCTGGAAAAAGAAATTTGAGGATGAAGCAACAATAAAAATGTGTTTTTTGCCTCTTAAAACATTACTCAGTACAACATGCGTGGAACACATCATCAATATATCGGTATAATTATTTGGTACTCCGTAGCAACACACGGGTATTTATTTAGTTTTTTTATTATAATTAGCTAATGTTTTTTTAATAAAGACTCATCTATTTGCGTATTTTCTGCCAAATCTAACCAATTTGCGAATCTTCAACCGAATCTGACCCCTCCCCGAAACTAATTCGGCAGCGTCATTTTAAACGGAGCCGAAGTTATACAGGTCGGCGCCAACACGTGAGAACAGGGGGCAACCTAGGGAGGTCGGCGCCGTTTTAAATGGAGTCGGCGTCGGCGCAGTTTTAAATGGAGCTGATCTCCTTCGGTTAGGTTTTATGATATGTTGCCGTCGACCTGTATAAATTCGGCTCTATTTAAAATGACGCCAACTCCAGAGATCAGATTCTAAATTAGTTTCGAAAAGAGATCAGATTTGATTGAAGTTTTCAGATTTGGTAAAATACTCTATTTGCAAAGGACGAGAGTGGGTTGGGCTGGGCTGCATCTTTCGGTGGCCCAGTCAATTCGCTCTCGAGTCCCCCTGTTCCCCACTCTCTCTGCACGAACTGACTGTTCCCCAAAATCCTCGACCACCAAACCCTCGCCGCCGGCCATGGAGAACGCGGCCGTGGCGGAGGCCGCAATGCACGCTTCGGAGAGAAGCCAAGTCGACAACCAACAAGAACATCCGGGGAGTGGCAGCCGGCAGGAGGAGGCACGCACCGGCGACCTCACCAGCCGACTCCTCGACGACCGCATCAGCCTCCTACACAACGACGCCGTCAACGTCTCCCGCCTCCCCACCCGCCAGGAGCAGGGAAGCCTCGAAGATCTCATCAGCCGCCTCCCGAGCGACGTCCTCGGCGCCATCATCGCCTTCCTCCCCACCAAGGACGGCGCCCGCACGCAGGTCCTCTCCCGCCGGTGGCGTCCTCTCTGGCGCTCCTCCGCGCCTCTCAACCTCGTGGCCGACTCGGACCTCGTCAAGGGGGACAGTCAGAAGCGCATCGCCGTCATCTCCAAGATCCTCTCCGACCATCCTGGCCCTGCCCGATGCTTCTTGCTCCAAGGCATCTTCCTCCCGGACAGCTTATGCGAGATCGACGGCTGGCTTCGCTCCGAATTACTCGCTAAACTCCAGGAGCTCGAGATCACCTACACCACAGACTATGGGGACAAATGGTACCCGCTGCCGCCATCCGTGCTCCGCTTCTCGTCGACGCTCCGGGTGGCCAAATTTGGCAGCTGCAAATTCCCAGACTTGATTGTGCCGGATTTTCCACACCTCAAGAGGCTCACCCTATACAGCGTCATAATCTCGGAGGACTCTCTCCACAGCCTGCTCTCAGCTTGCACTGCCTTGGAAAAGCCTTTCAGTGCATTATCCCATCCGCATTGGTTGTCTCTGCATCAGCTCCCTAACTCTTAGGAGCTTGGACTTCTACGCTCCTTGCAAAAAAGGTTTAGTCACTTTCCAAGAGATAATCATCAATGGTCCTGCGAGCATCCGGGTAATCTGGGCTCCTAAATTGAAGATACTGGGTTTGTTATCTGAAGGCATATCCACACTCAGCATTGGAACCACCATTTTTCAGGTTAGCAGCAAGGTCAATTGTGCATTCACCATTTCTATGTGCAGGATACTATTCTTATATAACACAATTGGTTCTCTTTTTTTCTCCAGAAAATGATTGCCGTCAGCTTGACAACCAAAATGCACACAATGAAGAGTTTGGCTCTCGACTCTATTGGCCCTAATCTGGATTCAGTTGTTGACTTCCTCAAGTGCTTCCCTTGCTTGGAAAAGCTGTATGTCATTGTGAGTATATGTTTGCTGCCTCCAATGTCAAACTCAGCTTGCGATCTATTACTTTTGTTGCTAACTTGGTAACAATTTGAACTTATACTGTTTCCTTTTTCTCTCTCCAGTCGCATCCACAAAAGGATATTAATAATGTGAGGAAGTATGACCCACTTGATCCAATTGAATGCCTTGAACTCCATCTAAAAAAGGTGGTGATAAAGAATTACGACGGTAACAGGATGCCATCAGTTGACTTTGCCAAGTTCTTTATTTTGAATGCAAAAGTGCTAGAGGAAATGGAAATTGGAGTCCTCAACTACCGCAACCACAAATGGATCTGCCATCAACGTAGACGGCTAAAAGTGGAGAATCGAGCTTCTCGAGATGCACAAATTGAACTAAAAAGAGGTAAACAGCTGGATTTCAAACACCACGGGCATACCCATGATTTTTAAGTCGGCTGATCCCTTCTATAGCCCCTATGGACGGTCGCTACAGTTGTGTTAGATAGTCTTTCGGAAATTGTGTCACCACCTGCCCTTGTATTTATGCCTGTCTAATGTCATCACCCTTGTGGTGCTCTGCAAAATGATCCACTTTGTCCGTCAACGTAATGCTTTGTGAGGCTAGTCCTAGTGGGAGTATCATAAGGAGTATCATGCATGCCACCTTGACAAAAATCTGACGTGGCACCATAATTAATGAAGAGAGAGGTGTTAGTAGTATCATAATCACGTGAAACTAGGTAATTTAATGATCAATACATCTCATACACACAATTGCATTGAGATTGTAAAAAAAATTAAATACAATGGTACTACGATACTACTAGATGATATTAACCACTAGAGAGGTAGTATCATACACTAGTATCATATGCATGATACTAGTAATATGATACTCCCACTATGACCAGCCTTAGGCACTCTGGAGCAAACCAGGATTCAGAACTTTAAATTTTATAAGATGCTTGAATATTAATACTCCGTCCGATCCATAATACTAAATGTTGGAGCAAACTAGGAGGGAGTAATATGTATGTGCTATGTTTAGTTGGTACTGTGTTGTTTTCCTCGGGCTCGGTGTTCTATGTAAGTTGGTAGCATGTGAAGGCTGAAGCAAATATGTTTATGTATCTGCTACTTGTTATGATGGGAAGAAAACAGTATTTTTTATACTAGTATAGAGTTAATTTCGTTGCATGCAACTAAGTCACCAATTCATCTAGATTACTATTGCATACTGAACAGTGAGTCATAATATTTTCAACATTGTTTCTAGCAGTTAATCCAGGAAGGTATGTTTGTTTTACAGAATGGCTGATTTTTATGTGTACAATTACGTGACACTAAAAGTTATACTTTCCGCCATTGTTTGTAGTCGACCTCATTCTGACACGAACTGTGAAAACTGAAGAATGTATACTAGATTCGTCTACATGGTTTGATTAATTGGTTGTTGTACTTTGACAAATGATTGTTACTTTCTAGAGGTCGCCTGGTTTGTGTAATCCGATGAATGGTCGATGTTAACAGATGAACTTGGCTCGAGAGAATTGGATGCAATGCTTAGTTGATTTGCGTATACAGATTATCTGTGCAACTCATTATATTCACAGAGAGCAAGGTCTTTTCGTCTTTATGAGTTTCCTTATTCCTTTCTCATGAGCTTATTTCTCCGTCAAAGGCACTCCATTGTGCATTCATTTCTCTTAGTATGAATTTCAGTGTGGTGAGTGTTTTTGTAGGGTAAAACTTGAGCTTTTATCATAAGAAAAGTTGGGGCATATACCAATTTGATACAATTTTTTCCAGCAATGGACTCAGGTAAATATCATACTCCCATGTCGGCACCTCCTCAAGGCTTACACACTGAACACCTCCTCGAATCAGGCTTTCGCCCAACTATATAAGTATAGCAACTGTTTGAGACTGCTGCTGGGCTAGACAACACAACGCCCAAAAGAAAAAGACAAAGGAAAAGGAAAAAAGAACAAGAAGAGAAAACAAGGGTGGCTCGACAAAGACGAGGATGACCCGCAACCGCTGCGCCCTCCGGAGAGATCCACCACGCTCCAAGCACTCCGAAGCGTCGCGTACCAAGCAGCACCTCTAAGAAGGGAAGCGACGACAACAACGCTGCTGCCCGGACTGGTCTTAGGGTTTCCCCCGGTACGCAACGGGGGTGGGAAAGAGATACTCCCGACGCCCTTCAGGCAAAATGGTTAAGAAAACCTGTACCCGAAATTGATAATGGTTGATAACAGCAATAACCATTAAAGTAGTTTGCTCCTAGATAACGGGTCAAGTGTGATGCCAAACACATTGACATGAAGTTATACCTTGTAAAGGAGAAAGTACGGAATCATATTAAAAGTATTAAACATATAAGTAACAAGAAAGTGCTTGCTGATCCAATTACCAATGGCTTACCACCAGTGCGTTTAGAGAACACATAGTCGACATGGGTTTATGGTATAGCCTATGTTTTCCGGACAATAAAGGGCCCTGAGTTAAAGAATCTGTTTCACGTGTATTGTAGATGTTAAATCTATCGGTGATTGACTGTGATGATGAAGCACGCTCTATGCACTAATCTATGATGGAATATGAAAAGAAGTAAAAGATATAAAGTTAAAAGAATAAGATGAGAGCAAGGGGGAATGTTAGGTTGATCTCCACCAGTTGGCCCAACGGCAAACTGGGCTCTTGACTCACGCCCTGATCTGGGAGCGTTTAGCCCAAGACATGGTTGGTGGGCCTCTATCGCGCAGCGCCATAAATAGGGAAGTGGGGGCCAGGCACACGGTACGAGGTTCACTGCCACAGTTACTGCCCCACCTCCAATCCTGTCCGATTTGAGAGGGAGGCGCTAAAGTGACGGGAAGCTCCACTTCGCCATCCCCGCCACGACACCACTAGATTGTGAAGTCCACGCCATCGTCGCACTGAACTGCTACTCCTACACCAACAACATCGATGACGTGCTCCTTTTCCGTCAAGTCCACTGATATGTATCTTTCTCTCTCTCTTCCTCTACTTCACACACTCGATCACAACCATGTTCATCCCAAATGAAAAGTTATCACCCGATGGATCTATCACGTAGACGATCCTAAAAACTGTATGACATAACGATCATTCTAACAGAGTTGAAAATCTAGCATGTATTGCCCTCGAGCCAACTTTCAGCTAATTTCTTGCTCTTCGACGGGAGAACCACCGACCATGACACGACCGTGCTTGGGAAAAAGAAATATGCCATAACCATACGTGCTGTTGTACAAAACCCAGGCCATAGCAAGGATAGGATGCCAAGCTAATGACCAGTGGGACCTTTGGACTGTGACAACACGCGAGACAAGCATGTCCATTGCCTAGCCATTCATGTGTGGGTCTCAGGACTGGCCCATAGGGTAGGACAGAGGGGCGCTTGTCCAGGGCCCCATGATGTAGGGGCCATGATCCAAGACTTTTTGTGTTACTATATTACTTTTGAATCCTAATAGTGTAAAATTACTTTAGAAAATATAGGTGATCCAAGCTATAGCCTACCATGCCTCTACTTGGTAATATTTTCTGAAAATATATTTCAAAATTCCTTTATATTTTTATTGATGCCATGATTTTTTGGCCTCTCCAAGTATGCAGAACAAAACCGAAATCATATGCTTTTACATGGTTGTGAATATATTCTTTACTAGAGATAAATGATGCAATCACATAATTATACCATTCTGCAATCATCTCTCCTCTTATTTTTAATTGTTTTACATGTTCCCATCAACATGTTTGAAGACTATTCCATCCTCTTATTAATCAAGTGTCTAATATATATCTTTATTTCCAATCATCTTTTGCACAGTCATATGTACACAATGAGCGATTGTTAGAAATAAGTATCATGATATGTAATTTGCTCGATCAATAGGAAAGGTTTTCAATGTCTTCACCATGATTTTAAAGACACTTGAGCTATAAAATGTACGAATCACTTAATTTGCTATTGCATTGCAATAATATTTCTCAGAATACTAATATTTTCTTATGTCTTCCGTGTGTTAACAAGTGAAAGAGTTTGACTGGCATTGTTGAGAGGCCCAAGAACGCTAATCACGCATAATATTTGATTAATCTTTAAAATTTAGCATAAATATTATAGATACATATCTTTAAGGTGTTTTCTAGAGTAGGTGGAATTTTGTTTAGCATAAATATTCAAGATATATATCTTTAAGGTGTTTTCTAGAGTATTTGACAATTTTTTTAGCATAAATAATAAAGATGCATCGCTTTAATGTGTTTTCTAGAGTAGGAGGGCCTTTGCCCCCTCCCCCCCCCACACACACCCCATGAAAGCTCTACCACTTTAAATAAGGGTTTCTTCACGTCGTTTATCTCTAGGGCCCCCGAAATCCGTGGACTGGCCCTAGGATGGAGTCCCACTCTCGTCCACGCGCGGCGGAGTCGATCGTTCCGCTTGGAGGCACCCCCGACGATGATTCCAAATGTCTTCCATGGTATGTTCATGTTAGTCGATGACTTGATTGCCCACAGTCTGCACCGAGCGAGGGGTAGGGATAGGAGAATGGGAACACTCAGGCTTCTTGCTAGCAACAATAATGGCGAGCTAGGAGGCTTCTTCTTCTCTTATATAGGCTCGAAAAGAAATACTACCTGCTTTCTCAAATTTCAAATGCCCCGTCTTCTTTTTCGTGTTTCCGAATGAGTCGGCCATGACTCGGTGGAGTCATAGACCCACCAGGGCTGGTCTATGGATTTCGGGGGCCCTAGGGAAAAACGACACGAAGAGACCCTTATTTAAAGTTGTAGAGCTTTCTTGGGGGTGTGTGTGTTGGAGGGGGGCAAAGGCCCTCCTACTCTAGAAAACACTTTAGAATGATGTATCTTTAATATTTATTCTAAAAAAATTGTCCCACCACTGCGTCTCGACGTGCTTGGTCACGGAGCGCAACGGTCGACTCCAACGCGCGCCAACAATCTCGGAGATGGGGAGCCTACGCCACGCCTCGAAGCTCCGAGGATTGTTGAGCCACCACCCGCGGCTCCCGCGGCCGCGATCACGACAAGCATCAGAAGCGCAGAAGACTTCGTGGAGCTTCGGTTCGATGCTGTGGGGCGGCCAGTCTGGGAATTCGAAGGAGCAGTAATTTAGGAGGAAGAGACAAGTTCAGAGAGAGGAGGTGATGCAGCCAACGACGAGCCTGCAGAGGACATTGACGATGATATGGAGGAAAACAACTCCGAGGAGGAGGAGGAGATCATCTACAACGCGAACGACGAGGCGGAGGACATCAGTTCCGAGGATAGCAGCGAGGAGGAGATCGTCTACGGCGTTGATGACGAGGCGGAGGAAATCAGTTCCGAGGACAGCAGCGATGAGGAGATCGTCTACGACGCAGACGACGAGGCGGAGGAAATCAGCTCCAAGGACTGCAGCCTGCAGGAGGAGGTCGTCTATGACGTGGACGACAAGGAGGGGGAGATCAGCTCCGAGGACAGCAGCTTGGCGGAGGAGGCCACGGAGAACACGGACGACGAAGCGTCCGAGGAAGATGGTATGGATCCACCGGCCCTAGCTAAACCCCTCCTTCCCTAAAACCCCTCCTCTCGCTAATTATGTGATACTAATCTTGTTCTCCATTTTTTTCTTGTTACAGGCAGCGCTTGACACGTGCATGCTATCGATAGGGATGATCCCGCGCTATATATTATTGCGGATTTGCTAGTTCTCAGGTGCCTAGGAATTTCTTATGTCTCAGTCACCTCTTACACCATTGAATTTATCTCGTGATTCGTGCTACGTGGGATTTACATATGAGTTGTAACTAGGTTGTAACTGAGAATCAACTGAGAATTAGTATAATTTCATAAGTTGCAACTAGGTTGCAACTGAGAATTAATACAAATTTTATAAGTTGCAATTAGGTTGCAACTGAGAATTAACACTTCAAATAGTAGGATGATATCAACGACGTAGACATAACATGTTTTTAGACGTCTGAGATCTAGGCACTCCCATATTATTAGGACCAGGTTAGATAGCATCCGGGCGCTCGTTTGTTGGTTCTAGCACTCGCGAAAAAAGCAGACAATTTAGCACGTAGACACGGTACGATGGATTTGATTGCATATATGAAAATTTTAAAAAGTCACAACTCTTAAACCGTGTGTCAGAATTGCAATCTGTTTTCACCGTTGGGCCTTTCACGACAAGATCTTCAAAACTAGATCTCATTTATATATGTTTTGTCAATTTATTTTTTGAAAATCAACTTAGTGTTATGCAAAAACAACTTTGTGTAAAAGTTGGTTACACTACTTTTTGGATACTTATATAGCCAACTTAGTTACCAAGCTATTCATTTAGCAACAAACATAAACTTCATAGTACCGAGACCCGCAAGTTTGCGCTATTAGTGGCCTATCATACTTTCTAGTATGTTTGGTAACTTGGTTTATTAGGTAGACAACTTAGTACCAATGAAAATACAACTTCATAAAAAACGGTGCACAACTTAGATGCGGTAGTACGCAACTTCGTGACAATGGTACGCAAGTTCACAACCATTGTGCTAGCTAACTTAGTATTGCCGGCATAATCTGACTCACTGCTGCCTAGTTGCGGTAGCCACTAGCCCGATGCCGCCTACTGCGGTAGCCTCCACCTTGACACCGTCGGTAGCAGCAGCTTGAACAAGAGACCATCAGTCGAAGAACAAGGAGACCCACACCATATAAAGGGTCACGGTCCATCCAATCTCCATAGCGGCAATATAACTTGCACATGTGTGAAGATTTTTTTTCCAACATACGAACTTTGGTTGTTCCAGGTACAACCTAGTTGTAAATGGATGAAATTTGATACTATTAAAGAAGCAACTTGCTACTAGTAGCGTTTTAGTTATAGTCATATCGCCACAAACTTGATTTGGTGCAGGCTATAGTTGTTGCCGCTTTGTAAAATAAGTTGTTGCTACTTCGACGTAGAGCAAGATAAGTTCTGAGATGAGGTATGCAATTTAGCAATAGCTAGTGGGTATACAACTTAGAAATAGTGCATATGCGACTTAGCACATGTGTGAAGCAACAATGTACTATTTATAAACACGATTTAGCAATAGTTACCACCACTTTGGTGTAGAGATAGACAACTTCGTAGATGGAGATATGCAACTTAGCACTAGAAGTATACAATTAGTAATAATGGGTATGCAACTTAACACCTACAAACGCGACTTAGCAGAGACAATTTACTATGTGCAGACTACAACCTAGAAAATAGTGGGTATGCAGCTTATTATAGTGGATATACAATTTAGAACATGCTCCGAGGCAACAATTTACTATCTACGAACATGACATAGCGAATGCATGAGAAAACAATTTATTGTGTGCAAAATACAATTTAACTCATCACTGAAACCAATAATTGATGGGTTCATAGCATGTAAAACAAAAAAAAATCTACCGCAAGAACGAACAAAACCCAGATCTAATCTAGATAAAAGCCAAGATCTAATCTATTAGACATGTGCAACGAGATAGATCTGTACTAACCCTCGTAGTTTCCAAAGCCTTGTTCGAGATCGGATCTCGTGGTTGATGTAGTCGATCACTTGCCGATCTCAAGATCGAGTAGACGATCCTTCCGGCGCCGTGTTCCGGCAGCGCTTCCGTAGACGGTCACACGTGCGGAGTCGAAGCAGACCTTCCTCTCCCTGTCCCAGCGAGCAGCGGAGGTAGTAGATCTTCTCCACGGAATCCCAGCAGCACGACGGTGTGGTGGTGGTGGAGTAGAGAATTCTGCAGGGCTTCGCCTAAGCCGGAGCAGAGGGAAGGAGGAGGAGAGAGGCGGCGGCTAGGGTTTGTTATGGGAGAACTACAGGGGGTGGCGCCCCCTCCCTTCTATTTAAAGGAGGGAGGCGCCATGGGAGGGGGAGTCCTAGTAGGACTCCCCTCCCTCCTTGGGCCGGCGGATTGGGAGGGAGGATGAATCCTTCTCCCCCATGAATCCGTGTCTTGCCCCACTTGGACTTCCTTGATCCTTTCTTGGTTTTCAAGCAAACTCCAAGAATTCTCCTAGAACCTTCCGAAACATTCCGAAACCTTCTAGAATCCCCATACAAATACTCCGGAACATTTCCTAACTTAGAAAATGATCCCCAATATATGAATCTTATTCTCCGGACAATTGCGGATCTCCTCGTGATGTCCCAGATCCAATCCGAGACTCCGAACAACATTCGGTCTCCAACGCACATTCCATATCTACTTAAAACAACTTCGAACCTTAAGTGTGTCACCCTACGGTTCGTGAATATGCAGACATGATGGAGACACTTCTCCGATCAATAACCATCAGCGGGATCTGGAGATCCATAACGGCTCCCACATACTCAACAATGACTTCGTTATCGATAGAACCATTAACATACGAAACCAATTCCCTTTGTCACGCGATATTCTACTTATCCGAGGTTTGATCGTCGGTATCTCCATACCTAGTTCTACCTCGTTACTGATAAGTACTCTTTACTCGTTCCATGTTATGTCATCCCTTGTGACCTAGTCACATGCTTGCAAGCTAACTAGATGACATTCCACCGAGAGGGCCCAGAGCATATCTATCCGTCATATGGATGGACAAATCCCAATCTTGGTCCATGCGCTTCAACACATACTTTCAGAATACCCAATGACACCTTTATAACCACCCAGTTACGAAGTGGTGTTTGATGTCATCAAAGTACTCATCCAGCGATGGTGATTAACATAACCTCATGGTCGAAGGATTAGGTTACTATGCATTTGAAAGCTTGTAGCAAAACGAACTTAATGACTTGATCTTATGCTATGCTTACTATGGGTGTGTGTCCATCACATCATTCTCCTAATGATATAACCTTGTTATTAATGACATCCAATGTCCATGATCAGGAAACCATGATCATCTATTAATCAACAAGCTAGTTCAACAAGAGGATTACTAGGGACCCTTTTATGTTTACAAAACACACAAGTATTAATGTTTCCGGTTAATACAATTATAGCATGGGATGTAAACATTTATCATAAACATAAAGACATAATAATAACCACTTTATTATTGCCTCTTGGGCATATCTCCAACAGTCTCCCACTTGCACTAGAGTCAATAATCTAGTTAAAAATTTGTGCATTCAACACCTATGGCTTTCTGGTGTTGTATAGACATTATTGCTAGTGGTAAACATAATCTTCGGATCTGACACTTCCAGGTCCGTGTGTATTTGCATTTCCTTGTGTCTCTATGCATTACTCATTCTCCAATGAGATGGCATTGTATAAATTTGGTCCTTTGGTGAGACCTTTAGTTCCTAGGGATTAAATCATGTTGATACAATTGTCATACAATGTATCTTCATAGTATTATCCCGCTACGAACCACACCTAGTTTGATAACAAACTACTTGACGCAAATGTCCTCATTTGTTGCTACAATAGCAGTCATATACTTAGCCTTTTGTTGTAGTATCTGTCACAATGTTTTAACTTTGGTACTCAACCAAATCCGTTATGGAACTTCCTTTCCATTACATTGTGCCACCCATAGTTTAAATTGAGATAAACTTAATTTGTGACAAAACTAGTATCAATGCAACAATTTACAATGAACTATTTGTCACCACTATATAAATAATATATTCTTAGTTCTTCCAAAGATCATAGAAATATCCCTACTATTGTCCAATGATCATCTTATGAGTCATTCTGGTATATGCTCATAACATTTAGAGCATAGGACATATCTGGATGTGTACATCTCAAAGAATGATTGATCAAAATATTCTTGTGATTTCACCAAGTGTCAAAACACTTGAATCTCGTGTCAACACACTTGAATCTTGATTCAGTCCTTTCCGTGCATCAAGAACCTTTCTTGTTGTTTCCATATTGAACTCATTCAACATCTTATCTATGTACATTTGGCAAAACCATATTAGCGCCTCAATCTATCCATATAGACATTGATGCCTAATTCTTGGGTTATGCCTAAGTCTTTCATCGAAATGAAATTCTTAACCTGTGTCAATAAAAGATTCATCGTTTCTAATCAACAATATGTCTTTCACATAATGTATTAGAAATATGTCTTAGCGCTCCCACTTAATTTCTTGCAAAATGTAAACATCTTCATCGTCTCTGATGAAATTAAACCTTTTAACGGTTTCATCACGGTGAAGATTCCAACTCCACGATGCTCACTTCAACCATTGAAGTTTTGCATAGTCTTTTAGCATCCTTTGAATTAACAAAACCCTTTGGATCGTGTCATGTACACGTCCTAGGTAACCATTCTATTAGAAGAACTTGTTTTGTTTGTTCAACTACCATATACCAAAATATATGTAGTGGTTGCTACATTAATCCGTCCAGACTAAATATCGCTATGAAAGATCAAATCTTATCATAGTCAATTCCTTGAACATTGTCGTAAACTCTTTCCGACATGTCGACTATTTCATAGATGTGAAACATCCATGTCTATTTCTTTATAGATCCATATACGACTGTAAGGTCTTACACCTTTCCAGAGGGTCTTTCAAATTCAAAGCTTGATTTCTCGTGTATGGAATTATCACGAATTTTATGGCTTCAAGCCACTTAACGAAGTCAGGGCCCATCATTGCTTCTTTGCATGTAGTCGGTTTATCATTGTCAAACAACAATGATTTAACTCTCAAATCTTGGCATTTGATTACTTACCCGACCTACTTGGTTCAATAGTAACTTAGATCTCCGTGACCACAACCTTTGAGGCACGTGAGCCATGAGCATTGTTGCTGCCTCCGGGACACTTTCCGACGCTGCGCAACTCAGCACATATTAGCCAAGGTTCAACAACCTTGTCAAAGTTATATTGTCCTCCCACTTGACTTTTCACCAAAAATTCCTTCTCAAGAAACTCGACATTCTAAGTGACAAACACTTTTGTCTTCGGTGTTATGGAGGAATACCCAATGGTTATTCGAAATAACCTACAAAGACATGCTCATCCGACTTTGGTTGTAAACACTTTACTTATGCCTAGCATACCAAAAATTTAAGAAAGGACAACCTGGGTTTTATCCCAAACCATGACTTATATGGTGTCATTTCAACGGATCACGATGGAGCTCTTTTCAGTGTAAAAGCGGTAGTCACTAAAGCTTTAATCTTTTAAAATATAATGGCAGTTTTATAAATGACACCTTTGATCTTACCATGTCAAACAAGGTTTCATTACATATCTTGAACACTCCATACTCCTATGGTGTTTTGGGAAATGCAAATCCATGAAACGATTCCTCAAATCTTAGGTGTTTGGGTAAACTTGTAACTCAAACATCTTTATGATCCAATCATAAACTTTTTATTTTCTTGTTACAATAATTTCCCACTTCATCTTGAAAGTCTTTGAACATTTTCAAATGTTTCATACTTCTTCCTTATTGAGTAAGTATATACATATACTCACTCAAATCTTCGGAGAAAGCATATGAAGTTGAAATCCATCGCCCACGACTACACATAATGGACTATATACATCAATATGTACAAATTCCAATTAGTTAGTCGTCCGTTCCTCTTTTGGCCTACGAACGGAGTTTTAATTATCTCCAGAAAAGTATCACAAGCGTCATTTGATCAAAATCAAAGACTCCAAAAATCTATCAACATCGAGTTTCTTCATGTATCCCTTTCAATATAATTTAAACGGCGATGTCACTTCGCAAGTGATCTTTCAATCATTTGTCTTGCGACATTTTAGCATTAGTTTTATGGTCGTTATTTCTCCAACCAGACTTGTATATCATCCATCTATTATGGAATACGGTAATTATTTGAACAACCTTTTGTCGTCATAATACCTGATCAAAATAACAATTATTGAAACAAATCTTGAAGGCAAGCTTTGATGTTAACGAGCAACACAACAACCCTTTGTTTGTTTTCGATGAACATCATTACATATTCTCTTGCTAGTTACTTAGGCCATTGTAGTTCATGAATTGTGTTGTCCTGTATGACACTTCATACCAACCAATTCGGTATCCAATACTGCAGAACCACATTGTTTAACAAGCAAGTAATACAACCATAACATGTATCTTCTATATACCTAAGTTGGACATCTCCAATCTTTTCTTTTCTGCCAAATATTTTATAGATTCTCTTTCAACAATTCCTTTTCTTTTAAAAGAATCTACCAACATCAATAGTGGTGTCATTCACATGACACATAGTACAAAGTGTGTATAGTCATATACTAATACCTTTGGACTTGCACTTTGAAGTGGATCACCTTCATCAAATATTTGGCATTCTTTCAAAGTTCCATTCTTTAGTAACCTTTAGTGTAGTAAACATTTTACAGTTACATCTTCTATTCATCCTTATCATGACAACTTTCATGATCAAGCTGCTATAGCTTATAAAGGTGAATTGCGAGTATAATGTTTCTTTTCCAAAACCTTTTGGAGGATTAGGACGACTAGCGTCTCCAACCTTCACAAATTCTCATCAAATATGAGGACATATACTCTATCATGTTGTAACCAACATATTGTTTTAGATATCACAATACCTTTCACATATGATGGTTTCTGAAACATTGCTTTCAGCTCTTAGATAAACTTTGATATTAAAAACAATCTTTTGAGTATCAAGAATCATGGAGGCAAACATGATACATTAGATACTAACACTAGAATTGTTACTCTTGATTTAATACTGTTTATTAAACTTCACAGAGTAAACGGAGTTTGCTGAAAGTTTGCAATATGACTTTTAAACTTTAGATTGACACTCAAAACAATACGATACCAGTTCGTAAAGCAAATATCCATAATTTCTATAGTTCCACTATCTCAACTATAACTAAGCGTAAGGTGGTGAACGGATGCCAATGACTACAACAAACTATGCAAATTCACTTTGATTTTGTTTATGATAAATTGTGTTCAACTTAATCATATTACTATATGAACTCCCACTCAAAACAACATCCCTCGATTTGTTTTAGTGATTACACGAACCAAATCCACTACACCAAGTCTGATCATCACGTGAGATGATGTAGTTTCAATGGCGAACAATCATCATGTTCATCATATCATATACATGACTCATGCTCTACCTTTCGGTATTCCGTGTTCCGAGACCATGTCTGTACATGCTAGGCTCGTCAAGATTAACCTTAGTTTCCGCATGTGCAAATCTGGCTTGCACCCGTTGTATGCACACGTAGAATCTATCACATCCGACCATCACGAGATGCTTCGAAACGACGAGTCTTAGCAACGGTGCCAACTAAGTACGAACACTTTATTACTTGATATTTAGTGAGAGGGATCATCTTATAATGCTACCGTCGCGATCTAAGTAATACAAGATGCATAAAGGATTAACATCACAGGCAATTCATAATTAGTGTGATATGATATGGCCCTTTCTTCTTATGCCTTTGATCTCCATCTCCAAAGCACGGACATGATCTCCATCATCACCAGCATTGCGTCAAGGTCAGTGGCACCGCTTCATGGTTGTCTATCACCAACAACAACTATTACAACTACTTGGAATAAAGCTATTACATGACGAATAGACACGCAGGTCTTAAAACAAAATTTAAAGACAACCATTAGGCTCCTGCTGGTTGCCATATTACAATAAGGATCATTGCATACATCAAATATAATCACAATCACATAATGGCCATATCACATCACAAAACCCCTGCAAAAACAAGTTAGATGCCTCTAATTTTCTTTGCATGTTTTACGTGGTTTGGGGCTTTCGAATAAGAACGGATCTTACCTACGAAACTGAAACACAACATTGATACAAGTGCTATCAAGTGCAAAGTATAGATTGGATCTATACTATGGTCAGAGAGACAGACACCCGCAAAGCCACTTGTGCAAAGCAAGTTACACGTCAAGCGTGGAGCAAGTCTCATGTGCGATGACATGTAAGGTTAGCCCAAGCCGCTTCATCCCACCATACCGCAAGATGCAAAGTACACAAAGCAAAAGACGGCACGAGCACCAACGCCCACAAAACCATTGTGTTCTACTCGTGCAACAGATCTACGCATAGACACGGCTCTGATACCACTGATGGGTTCGTAGCATGTAAAACAAAAATTTTCTACCACAAGAACGAACAAAACCCAGATCTAATCTAGATAAAAGCCAAGATCTAATCTATTAGACATGTGCAACGAGATAGATCTGTACTAACCCTCGTAGTTTCCAAAGCCTTGTTCGAGATCGGATCTCGTGGTTGATGTAGTCGATCACTTGCCGATCTCAAGATTGAGTAGACGATCCTTCCCGCGCCGCGTTCCGGCAGCGCTTCCGCAGACGGTCACACGTGCGGAGTCGAAGCAGACCTTCCTCTCCCCGTTCCAGCGAGCAGCGGAGGTAGTAGATCTTATCCACGGAATCCCAGCAGCATGACGGTGTGGTGGTGGTGGTGGAGTAGAGAATTCTGCAGGGCTTCGCCTAAGCCGGAGCAGAGGGAAGGAGGAGGAGAGAGGCGGCGGCTAGGGTTTGCTATGGGAGAACTACAGGGGGTGGCGCCCCCTCCCTTCTATTTAAAGGAGGGAGGCGCCATGGGAGGGGGAGTCCTAGTAGGACTCCCCTCCCTCCTTGGGCCGGCGGATTGGGAGGGGGGGAGGAATCCTCCTCCCCCACGAATCTGTGTCTTGCCCCACTTGGACTTCCTTTATCCTTTCTTGGTTTTCAAGCAAACTCCAAGAATTCTCCTAGAACCTTCCGGAACATTCCGAAACCTTCTAGAATCCCCATACAAATACTCCGGAACATTTCCTAACTTAGAAAATGATCCCCAATATATGAATCTTATTCTCCGGACAATTCCGGATCTCCTCGTGATGTCCCGGATCCAATCCGAGACTCCGAACAACATTCGGTCTCCAACGCACATTCCATATCTACTTAAAACAACTTCGAACCTTAAGTGTGTCACCCTACGGTTCGTGAATATGCAGACATGATGGAGACACTTCTCCGATCAATGACCATCAGCGGGATCTGGAGATCCATAACGGCTCCCACATACTCAACAATGACTTCGTGATCGATAGAACCATTAACATACGAAACCAATTCCCTTTGTCACGCGATATTCTACTTATCTGAGTTTTGATCGTCGGTATCTCCATACCTAGTTCTACCTCGTTACTGATAAGTACTCTTTACTCGTTCCATGTTATGTCATCCCTTGTGACCTAGTCACATGCTTGCAAGCTAACTAGATGACATTCCACCGAGAGGGCCCAGAGCATATCTATCCGTCATATGGATGGACAAATCCCAATCTTGGTCCATGCGCTTCAACACATACTTTCAGAATACCTAATGACACCTTTATAACCACCCAGTTACGAAGGGGTGTTTGATGTCATCAAAGTACTCATCCAGTGATGGTGATTAACATAACCTCATGGTCGAAGGATTAGGTTACTATGCATTTGAAAGCTTGTAGCAAAACGAACTTAATGACTTGATCTTATGCTATGCTTACTATGGGTGTGTGTCCATCACATCATTTTCCTAATGATATAACCTTGTTATTAATGACATCCAATGTCCATGATCAGGAAACCATGATCATCTATTAATCAACAAGCTAGTTCAACAAGAGGCTTACTAGGGACCCTTTTATGTTTACAAAACACACAAGTATTAATGTTTCCGGTTAATACAATTATAGCATGGGATGTAAACATTTATCATAAACATAAAGATATAATAATAACCACTTTATTATTGCCTCTTGGGCATATCTCCAACAATAATACCACTAATAAAATACAACATAGCATATGTATAAACAATCTATTACTATTTCCTGATGGCCGTGGCCATGTGGATGTAACTGATGGGATGAGCCACGATACGAGACGCAACGCAAACTGCAAAAAGCTATGTGTCATAAGCCATACCGGTAGATGTATAGGGTTGCAAGATGCAACCCGCGTGAGTCCGAGAAAGCAAAATTTAGTTCAAACTAGACAAATTTTGTTAAAAAAAATTAATTAGACTAACAAATTTTTCCTACGAAGCAGGACGAATCGGGTGCCGCTTTGCAACCCTAGATGTAGTCGAGTACCTCGTCCCTATGTTACCATAGGCCATAGATATTCCTGGACATGAGCCAGCTCGGTCTGGCTCGGTCCGGAATTCCTGAGCCCGAGCCAGCTCGACACCGCTAGCGAGCCGCAATAGTGGGCTCGGCTCGATCTTCCCTCCAACTTGGTTCATCTCGGTGCGGCTCGCAAGCCAGGCGGGGCTGCATCACTGCCAGGTGGTCCCTCTCCAACGGTAGCGGCAGTGCGTGCGGCACGACGGAGCTTGCAGCCAGCGGCGGTGCGAGCGGCGCGTGCATAGGTGGCTGGGTAGTGTCGGAGAGGGGGTGGAGGAAAGGAGCGTGGCTGGCATGAGCGTAGCTAGCTGGGGCGAATAGGGTCAGCGCTCAGCGGCCGGCCGGCAGCATCCGACTAGGCGACGACTCGTCCTAGTGGCCTTGCCCTTTCCAGGATGACGAGACGAGAGATAACGAGTTGACCTTGCTGTGTATATCAATCAATTCGGCCCATGTAGTCTGCCTCCTACTAAATTTAGCCCATCAGATTCCAAAAAAGATAAAGATGAGCCGAACAAGCCAACAAGCCGGATCGGGCCAGGCCCGAGCCAGCCCGAGCTTGCTGCGGTCTAGCAACGGACGCTCGGCTCGGTACTTCAGCTGGCCGAGCCCAGCTCGCCCCGAGCCACGAAAACTCAGGTTGAGCACGGTAGCCCGAGTTTGGCGTCCAAGTATAGCCATAGACGAGTAAAAAGATCCTTTATTCTCTAGTGCGCAGCTGAAGGCAGGAAAATTAAGATAACATAACCGTCTAAGGAAACTAGAAAAGCAAGGGCTGACCGGTCAAAATCCCCAATCCAATCTCCATGAGCAGCACTTGACCATGGCGTCCATGAGATTCATCCACCGGTGCCGCTTGAGCATGTTTATGTCTCCAGGCCTTTGACGATAGCGCTCGACCGCGACCATGATGTCCCCCAGCGTTTATGTCCATTGTGTTCATGGTGGTCCACTGACGCTGCTGGACGTGCTCTACCGCGTCCATGGCGGTCGACCACGACCTTAGCTGCCCCCCTCCCTCTGCCTGGTGCCCTCTAAGAACCCCTTCCCCTGCCTATTCTTCCTATCCCCGAGCGTGATCTCTAGCTCCGGACGAAGCCGATCGAGCTCTGTCCTCTGTACCAACTCTTCTCAATCCACTTGCGGGGGGCACTTCGCGGGTGGCGTAGGAAGTCGCGGCGGGGGACAACGCGGACGCTGGTGAAGATGGTGCGGGGCGCGGGGGCAGGAAGGGGGACTTGTCAGGACGAAAACTTGTCCGGAGGCTTGCTTGATCATCTCGATCAGACGGTCCTCGCGAGTGCTTGGACCAGCGAACGAGCACCGGGAAGTTTTTTAGCATTTGGGATATTATTATATACTAGCAAAAGTGAAAAGTGTCCGTGCGTTGCACCGAAATGACCGATCCAATTTGCATGAAGAATGTTTTGTCTTGCCTCACGACATTCGTCTCGAGCTCGACGCTTTGGCCAAACTTATTCACACCAGTTACGAAGTTAAGATGACCTTTATATTGCCATGGTTGCAACCTAATGGTCGTTTGTAGCGGCAACAGTGGAGCAGACTAACCTACTCCAATCCAACTAAATTGAATTTTTTAGTCATAAATCGGTAGTGAGATGAGATAAGAATTCAATATATGGGTAAGCCTATATATAAAAAATGGCTAGTGGAGGTGAGATAAGAATCAATAAATGGGCAAGCTCAAATAGCAATGGTTTTCTGTTCCGCATTGACCCTAGGATTAGCTACAAGCTTTGTACGGTATCATAGACAAAATACATGGTTAGCCCAATCACATGCATGCATGTACCCAAAGTTATTAAATGTAGATATAACTTTTAAGATACAAGCCATTGTACTAGTTATCCCTTATGATACACCACTGTCTAAGATAGCGAGCTAAAAGACACTTCATTGTGAAAAGCCTTATTGACGGCTTTAACCAAGCGGTGACACCTCACGTCCTCACGGAATAGTTGTCAGACATCGAGGGCCGCGTTGCGGTCGGAAACATACAGCTAGCAGTCTAGCACCTAGAGGCTGGAGCACCACTCGTCGCCTGCCTCCTGCCATTTTTCTCTCCGAGGTTGTAGAAATAGCTTGTCGAGTGTTGAGAACTGACTCCATCAGCCATGAACAAATCATACGTGCATATACACACATGACCATGAATTTGCACATTCGCATGTGAACCTCCCGTTCTGATCCATGTTCCTGTAGACGTACATCCTTGGGCACAACACTGCGGCATCAGGGGAGTAGCCGAATAGGGACAGAAAACGTGACCTGTTTGGCTCTGTGCTCCTCCGAATCGATTTTGTGTTGGTGAAGACTTCGACCACATACATGCACGATATGGATGAGAGGTCACCCGTAGGAACGTGGAGAAAGACATGTGGCAGCAGATCTGATCCGATCAAGGTTTACTTTGGGTTTTATTTTTGAGAGCCGTTGAGGCTTCCAATTAAGGTAGATGAGACCGGAGGGCCACGAACAACCACTAGTAGAAAAAAGGCCTTTGGTCCAGCCTCCAAAGCTATACATCCCGATTCGAATAACAAATCGAGATCAATGCCAGCCATCGGTCTTGGTTCATGCCGTCAGGACATCGGTCGCGGTTCATCTTGGGGTATTGGTCTCGGTTCATGGCATGACCGGGACCAATGGTCAGCGGAGCATTAGTCTCGATTCATACCACGAACCGGGATCAAAGGGTCCCTCTTTAGTCTCGGTTTGGGACATAAACCGGGATAAAAAAATTCGGAAATTCTTTGCCGCCTGTTCTACCGTGGCAGGAGAAAATCCACGTCCCTCTAAATTTCAAAAACAAGTCACAGAAAATTGTAAAAAAATCAAAAAATAAAATCCTTTCAACTGTAGTTGTATTTAATGATACACTTGTCATAAAAATTAACAAACTTGAATTTCGACTTATTTTGCAAGAAAACGTTATAAAAACTTCAGATGGCAATCGTATAATATATCAAAATTATCGGCAAAAAAATTACGATACCGATGCCAACAGCCTTCAGCCGTTTGCAATTTTTTAGATTTTTGAAATTCCAAAAGAGTCAAAATTCAGATTTTTAATTTTTTAAAAAAAATCAAAAAAACAAAAATGACATATTTGAATTCCACACATTTTTCTGATAATAATGGACATATTATTTGTGGAATTTAGATTTATGGATTTAAAGATATAAATTATGCCATATTAAATGAATTAATGCAAAAAATAATAATAAAACATATTTTATTTCTATATTTATTCAATATTAGTATTACTTAGTCATTTTTGTACATTAAAATCATGTTTATAACTCAAATTATAAGAATGTGTGACTCACAAGATGCATGAGTTAATATAATTAATAGCATAGTATAGACATAAGGTTACAAGTGGTACATAGGAAGCGAGATGAGAAGGAACCAAGATGTTAAGCGTCCTAGGGATGAAGTAATGTGAGGATGGGTGACCGACAAGGAAGTTTAACTAAAGATTGGAATTTGACAAAAAACTAAGTGTGATTGAGAGGCCTCGGGTGAGAGATTAACCGGTCCAAATATTCATAGATTCAAAAAAAATAGAAAAAAATTCAAACAAATAAATTGATTTTTGGAAAAAAAATAATAGAAAAGACCTTCGGTCCCGGTTCATGTCACGAACCGGGACCAAAGGTCCTACTGCAAGCGCATGTGACATCGGACCACGTGGAGATCCGTTGGTCCCGGTTCGTGTCAGAAATGGGACCAGCATTGGTCCCGAGTGATTGGTCCCGATTCAAAAACCGGGACCAATGACCCTTATGAACTGGGACCAAAGGGAGGTTTTTCTACTAGTGAGCAATATACTTGCGATGCCGGTGACCAGACCCGATACGTACAAGTTTCTCCAGTTAGGTGTCCTACTTTTCACTTAATGGTGGCATTGGTGGGTGATTTTGTGTTTGGTGAAAGGATAGAACCGTCCAGAAAAGTGTAGAAACGGCGAGAAACGCTCATTTCTTTATTATTAGGTACTAGCGGAGTGTCCGTGCGTTGCTACGAGATAATAAAGAAGTTTCTCTTCAGTTCTTTTTGCCTTTTAAATTATTTTAAAACTTTAGCATATATATAAAGGTGCCCTCACGCACAGGTGCATACTAACAGTGCATACTAACAGTTAAGAAAAATCACAAATTGAATTAACTGTAATCATCTGAAAGATTATTTATGTCCGTGCATTGAGGTTGGTTTACCTTTATTGAATATTTTTAAATCATGAAGAATTCCATTATTGGAGGGATAGACAATCATGTAAACAACTCAATCTTTCTAAGTGTGAACCTTGTTATCAGAACTAAAATTGTGCATATACCATTGAAGGCTGAGCATCTTGTAACATAAGTAGTCCACTGGAATAAACATATTAGAAATTTAATTATTGCAGAACAGAAGAGGGGAAATCACATAGGTACACCTGACTAATTGATAATGCTAGCGGACATAACGCCGACCATTACCATATTTTTAGTAAAGCATGGTTATGCATCCTGAACCTGCGTCACCCTGAGACACGGCGTCCAGAACTGCAGACCCCCAGCAAGAAAATCCCTGTCTCGCATAGTCAATCTTCTCATATTAGGAAGAAATCAATAGGGCTACCTAAAGGTTCATCATGGCCACATAGCCCTGCAACGGTACCTTGTACTGGCGAAGAACCTTTTTGTGACACTCTTCAATTGGAGCATTGTTCTATAAATCACCCAATATCAGCATGTATTAGCTGTAACAACCATACTAAACTGTACATACCTCATTGGCATTATGAGCAATTCTAGTAATTACTTGTTTTAAATGTAAAGAGCAATGAGTTATGCAATACAATATAGAACTATCTTTTTTATTTACCGTGTTTATCTTCCCAAAATTCAGTATGTTTGCTATATGCACTTATTCTCTCCCTTGCTTATCCAAGTACAGAACAGTCTGCAGCAGCAGAGCACGCAGTGCTATCAGCCAGCAGTCCTTGTTCATCTCTTCTCATCCAAATTCAGATACACATGGTTGCATCTCCGCGTGGCTTGTCTCTGCCACTCCACCTCCGTATATGCCCTTTCTACGTATTTTGCAGGTGGCGAGCAACCACAACGAGTAGGCGTCGGTGTCCATTGCAGGAAGCAGTGTCCACAACCGGCCATGGCAGTCGCCTTTTCCCCTCCCTACCTCTCTCTGTGTGCACGTGGTTCTAGTCAATCAACCTTCTTACTTGTGGCCATGCCGACGTCGTCTTTCTTGAGATGGAAACCAAGGCCATACCTTTTCTGCCGCTCGACGACCTCAAGTGGATCCTAGTGTTCATACTCGACTTCATGGATCTCCTGAACCTGGTCGCTTTGTCCACACCATGTGATGTTTGATATGCCACTCTACTAAGATATGTCTGATTTCCAAAAATTGCTTTCCCGGCCGCGAGCATGCTGCCACAGCAGGCACCTCCAGCCCCACGGAGCGCCACCGATGGTGTGGATCTTGGGGAGGCGGCGGTGTAGATGGGGAGGCACCACCAGCCCCCTCCCGCTCGTAGCCCTGCTCCTCCCAATGCCTCCGGGGACGGGAAGCCCTTCTCTCTCGTAGATCTCCTCCTCCAGCTCCGGAGCGGACCCGGCCACCGGCAAGCTCTCGTAGAAGCCAGGAACCGAGATGGGGTGGAGCACGACATGATCTCGCGGAGCTATGCCATTCATGAAGAGGCAGGGCATCAGCCGTTGGGGATTGGTGGCTACTGCCGGATAGAGACAGAGAGCCATGGGAGAGGGAGAGATAGGTGGGGGGGCTGAGAGCCATGAGCTCCGGCACACCTGGCCGGCAGCGAGAAGGGGCCAGAGGCAGCGCGAGGCCCAGCCGGCGGCGGATTTCCCCCTAGGGGATTGGCAAACCACACGCCAAGAAACGGCCGGAGAGAGAAAACCTTTCTCTGACTTGGCGATGGCAAGGGGTAGTATGTCCTATCCTATGTATAACTTCTACGTATAACTTGCCGGTGGCAACCGGTGTGATATCTTATAGCTTAGCCTAACACTTTAGCGGTAGAATCGAAAACTGAAAATGACGCAAGACCGTAAGACTTTTAATAGATATATAAATATATATTAGACAGTCCACTTATATTTTTTTGATACTAGGCAATCCACTTATTATATGCAGTCCTAGTCGAGAGTCAAGACTCGAGACCTCTCAAAGCGCTGTTCTCTGCTAGCTTTATGTTCACTAATGTAGTCTACCAGCACTGTCTCCAAATATATGGACACGTGCGTTTCCTTAGCATTATGCTTAATGAGCTATAGCTTCTCCTGTTCTTTCTGATGAGTCGACCAGAGGAATTACGTAGCCATGTACTCTCAATCTTTTTCTCGCATCTTAAAGCCTTGTTCCGCAACAAAGACAAAGCCACATCAATCTTAGAACAATCGCAAAGGAAGACAAATAATATCAGTGCGAGTTCATTACGAGAGCCATGTGCTGTGGTGTGGGACCAGCGTCGACCACGTGCTCCTCTCGCCCCCCAGGGCGACGGGAGCACCTCCCCATCCTCCCCGGTGACCAGCCCCCTCCTCACCTCCTCCCCTCTGCCACCGCCGGCATGGGCCGCCGGGCAAAGTCCCTGCGGCGTCGGCGGCGGACTTGCCGTTCCCCGCTTGCGAGGCGAGGAGATCGGGGCTCCCCCGGCCTGGCGGCGCTGGAGCTCGGGTGACGGGTCCGGTCCTAGCGGTGACGAGCGGGCGTGCGGCACGGCGGCGCCTCCTCCCCTCTCGGCTGCGGGGGCGGCTCAGGTGGCGTGGGCTCTAGGCGAGCTCGGCCCGAGCTCTAGCGGCAGCCATGGTGATTTGTTGGTGTAGTAGCGGCGGGGTGCGGGGCTGCTCGGGGCGCAAGTGACCGACGACGGCGGTGGCATGGTTGCAGCAGCACGACGGAGGAGCGATTGGGGCTCGATCTGGGCCTGGCCGGTGGGCCGGGCCTGATCTGGGCCTATTCCAGCCCTATTTGGCATTGTTCCGTCCGGATGGCTCTCACCGCGGGTGAATGACGAAAGTCCCCCCCAAGCCACCAAGCCACCAGGCGCCTTGGTGTCTGCAAGTCCATGAGCCCTACCCGACCTTCTCGTCGGAGGCGCGTTGTGGAGGTGGTCGGAGCTTTGGCTAGAGCTTGTGGATGCCGGGGCGGCGGCCCCAGAAGGTGGACTAAGCAGGCGTCTCTTCGGCAAGCGTCGTGGCAGTGGTTCCTCCCCTCGGTCATGTGGATGGCGAGGAGAGGGTGATGGGAGGCTTTGGTGTTGGCGGTGCTTCGGCTTCGGCAACTCCCAGATCGTGTGTCGGTGGCCTATCTTGGGGACAACGGGCGTGGCAGATGCCGGGGAGCGGTTTGAAGGTTTTTTCGGGCGAAAGCTCAGTTCCTCGGCACCATCGGCGGTGATGCCTGCGGGTATCGTTACCTTCTTGGTGGTGTCGATGTGGCTACCTTCCGCGTGATAGGGCTCCGGGTGAAAACCCTTGACTTTTGGTCTCAGTGGCGGCGGCGCGGTGTGTCATTATTACCCTCTTGGGGGCGTCATCGTGGAGCCCCAGGTCATCTCGGTATCGGCTCGTTGTCCTCGGTGGCAAGTTTAGGTTTTTCCGGGTTTTTCTTATTTATTTTGATCTGCTTTGTAAAAAGGGTTTCCCCTCCACCTTGTATCTGTTTGGCCGATGTGGCCTTATTTATAAAGCGGAGCGAAAGCCTAGTTCGAGATACACGAGATGAGCCATAGCATCCAACTTTCTGCACAATCCACTAGATGGAATAATTAGCACCAGCAATCCTAGAAAAGGAAAAAAACATGTTGAAAATAAATCAGGATGAATAACCAACTGAGCAGGGAGAATTACACAGGAAAAAGCAAAGAGAACCAAAGTGGTGGTTCTGAAAAGCAGATATGTGTCTGAATTGGGAAGATTTATACATAGACTGAGCCAACCTGGAAAACAAACCAACATGAGGGAAGAAAGAGGCTCCATATTTTGCTCTAGCACAGAATCTCCCTAAACAACAGGTGCCATTATTATCATAAAAAGGAACCGTAAAATGTTGCATTTAGAATGAGCATCCCATGAAAAACAATTCATGGTTCCCGGCGACTACCTCTATCTACACGCTCTTCCGCAGCTAGTTCTACAAAGTAACTGTCCCGAAGAGATACAATCGGTGTATGCCGAACAAAAGAAACACAAAGGAAGCACAGTGCTGCACGCGTTCAGGCACGTTCAAGCTCAAAGTGAAGTCGCGGAAGACGTGCCAGCTGTACTCATCAACTCTGCACTCAACAACGACCGCTTCTTCGCGGTGGCCAACCACACCCTGACGCGTCGAGCCGATTGCGAACTTCGGCGTCACCATGAGGGCTCTCGCGTCTCTTGGCCGAAACTTCGGCGGCCCTTACCGGAGGAACATGACATAGACTACTCCGACGATGAGGACCTCCCGATGGAGCTGCAGAGCCCTCCCGCCACCACGCTCGCTGACGCGTTTCACTGCGCCAAAGCGAGTCGAGGGAAGCAGAGGAAGAGCAAAGCGACAGGTTTGGCAAAGATTGCAGCGTGACTGCCAACGAACATTCAGGGGCGAAGATCATCGTTATCGGCGCCGCCGCCGCCGTTCAAATACATGCCTACTCCGCCGAGACCGCTCCGTCGTAAGTACCTATGAGAGTTCGGTCAGTTCAGTTTCGACAGAGGAGGATGGTGACAGTTCTTATTGGTTTAATATTGTTGGAGGTAGGCATGTTCGCATTGGTTCTCCTTCGGATCATCCTGCTTCGCTTGGGAGGCGAGATGTACAGTCCCTTAGGCTAAGATCTGGCTTGCCGACGACGAGCTTACCTTCTCGATCTCCAGTACGGCGATGGGGAAATCCGAGAGATGACGTTAATGGGCCCTAATGGGCCTCCCAGTACTAGGGAACATGGAGATTGTGGACTAGAGGCTATTGAAACTAGGGTTTCACCTGCCTCGGGTGGAAATTCCCTAATCTACAATCGCCATCTCTTTCCAATAATCTCACACCTGAGGTATCCAGCTTCAGAGGACTTGAGCTTTTGGCCAGGGAGACTACGAGATTTTTTTTTTCCGGAACGGAGGTGTGCCCGGCCTCTGCATCCAAAGGATGCACACAGCCGTTTTATTAATAATCAAGTACTAACAAATATTATTACAATTGACGGATCAGCTATAGTTGGTATAAATATCAACCATCTGAAAAAAGGTAAAAGTATTACAGAGAAAAACAGACACAGGCTAGACATTTGTCAATCTACTAGAATGACGTCACAAAGCCTGGCTGAAAAAATCCGTAGTAACAGTCACAAGACGGGTGCACCTAGAAACCATGGGTTGCTCATATGTTCTGGGAGTAAGAAAGCCCAGAGTTGGATCAAATGCGCCGTCATATGAATAACCTGCAAAAAAGATGGAACTCCTGCCTTGTTAAAAATACAATTGTTACGACATTTCCAAATGGACCAGCATAGTGCCGAAATGCCAATACGGATTCAGCCTTTATCCATTTTATCCACCCCATTAAGCCAATTTCCAAACATATTGGTAATATTGGTGGGAGGTGGTAGGTTGTATGTGAAGAAAATCATCTGTCATAGTATTTTAGCAAAAGGACGAGATTCAATTGATTCTTCATCATAAAAACAACATTTTTTTTGCATCCATTCCAATTGCGCTTAGCAAGATTATCTTTGGTTAATAAAATCTTAGTATTGAGAAACCACATAAATTTTTTATCTTCAATGGTATTTTAATCTTCCACAAATATCTGGACGGGAACCGCGGATGTTCATTTAACATATCCTCATACAAGGATTTAACCGAGATAAATGGTGCACAACCCGACCCCCACTCCTCCTCCTGACCCCGTGCGGTGCCACCGCCGCCGCACCGGGTCGTTGCCCCCTAGCCAACCACCCCCTCCCGCGCGTCCCCTCCTCTCTGCCGCCGCCAGATCCGTCGCCGGACAAAGCTTCTAGCGGCGCAGCCCCATGCCTCGTGCGCGCCCCTTCCATGGCGGCGACTCTCCAGCAGAACTCCAGCAGTGATGGCGAGTGGGCGGCGGCCGGTGAGTTCTGGCGGCAGCGGTCCCTGGGCTACGGGGCGGCGGATGATGGCGAGATCTAGGGTTCCTAGATCGTCGACTTCTTCGCCTCCTCGACGTCGGCCGGTGTTGTCCGGAGGTCTTCCAGAGCCAACTTTGCATCACGAGGATAGTGAAGGCGGCGACATCTGAAGCATGTGCGTGGGCGCCGCTCCGTGGATATGCCGTGCGGTTCTAAGGCTCTTTTTGCTTGAGTTCGAGCCGTCGCGCCAAGGCACTCCAGCTTCTCTTAGTGACTAGCAACAGTGTGAGTGACCATGGGGCGGGGTCGAAATAGGTAGCTAGGTGTTTGATAGATCTCGTTGGGGAGCTAGCGATATGATTATCGTTTTTGCTCGGTGTTTTGTATTGGCGGTTCTGGTTTGTATGATCTTTATAATGGCCTTTCCCAAAAAATATGGTTATAATAATAAATAAAGGTTGTGTGTATCGCTTGATGTAGAGGCCGGGGCTCCGCTCCCCATTTAAAAAAAATGCGGTCGATGCGACGCGCGGTGAGGCCACTTGCAGCGTTCCGTGAGGGCGCATGGCCCTGTCGTGTGAGCCCGTGTCGTTCATGTGTGTATGGAGAGGGCATGTGACGTGGGGGTGGGGGCCTTTTTTTGGCCTTTTCCACGTCTCCGATGGTTGCATCTCCTTTCTCCACCAAACCTAGGAAGATCTGGTTGGGTAGAGTTGGGCTTCAGTGGATCATTGATGAGATCACGACAGTAATGGGAGAGGCATATTGATTATGAGAACGGGGGTGTAGAAACCTCTGTACAGATTGTTCGTCCACGTGGACATCAAGGTCAGTAGGAGCATATATATCGCTCACATTATTGGTGAGTCCTTTGACACCAGCTCACGGATCCTTTGTTTTTCTTAGATACATGAACTGAAATGGGGTGACAAGTTGTGATTTCTGTTTGTAATCCAAACAGATTGATCACTTGACTGTGGAGAGCTTTGACAGCGGGGCTAACGTGCATCACGGCGCGGCTGTTCGTTGAGACAAGCAACAACCACATGTGTTCATCATCAGTACCAACGCGTTGAAGATGTAGACATGGGAGCTGTCGACGGGACTGTGAATGTAGCCGGCTGCAGCCTGATGGACGTGGGCTCGCCGGTTCGGTGCTCAGCGTATCACGAAGATATTGGATTAGTTCATGGGTTGGCCATTGTGTGGCCCATTGGATTTGTTCCTCCTACATTTCCCGTGGAAAGACACTATTGCCTCCATGGTGTACAAGTTTCCCTACATTACTTTTTTTTGAAAAGGAGCATCTATTAATATCAAAAGATACCAATTACACCCAGCCTCTGCAACAACGCAGCTCTCTAGAGGCCATACAGATGCACACATCAAAAAAAGAAAGAAGAATTACAATAAAAGAAAATCCCGCTATAGTGACCCATTCATTGAACCAGTAGTACAACCACCACCAAGACAACACCAAAAGTCCAACTTCTCTAAAAGCGACGCCTCCAAGAAGGGAACAGTGCACAAACACCGTCATCGCCTGATCATAGATCTTAGGTTTTCACCCTCAAGAAAGTCCATGCTCTCAAACAATACCTTCAACAAGGCCATTGCCAGGCACAACCAATTAAGGCCAGACCCTAGGTTTTCACCCTGAAAAGTAGGACTGTGAACCTTTCCTATGCAGCCGCCCCCACTCGCTTGCCACTGCTCCAAGTCACGAGTCACCAAGCCAATTCCTCATCACCACCCAGACTCAAACCACCATAGTCAGTCCTCAGATCTCGTTCTCCATGACATTCTCCGTCAGCACCATGGAACGAGAACATGCCCCATGATATTAACAACCAACAGAGCTTGAAGTGCATCCTCTGAACCCAAATGGCCAGAAAAAACATGGGTACGCCCGACCGAATACCTTCCGATCCAGCAATCTCCAGGCATGATGCGCCCACGGGAGTTCGACACTCCGACCAGATTAATGGAGACACGCATCAAGTAGATCTTCATCTTGGTGTGAAAAGAATCCGAGGACAACCACCTTTATTTAAACCGAGTCGGTAGCCCCCTCGCCACCCGCCGGTAACCTGCAAGATCCGCTGCACCAACCGTACTAGCAGCCCTGCGGCTAGGCCAGTAATGAGAGACATGACAACAGAGCAGGGTCGACCTGCACTAGATCCGTCCCTACCAGCAGTGAAGAGGACCGGGGAGGTAGCACTAGAGCCCCAGATCTGAAGATCTAGGGTTTCCAACACCAGCTAGCTTGGCCTGGACTTCCACCGCCGGTCATGGCGCAGCCGGGAGGGACCTCCACCACCACGCCAACCAGGGGCGCCACCCTGGTCGCTAGCCGTCGTCGAACCGGCCACATCTGCCCCAGCAGTCATGGCGTTCAACTCCGGCCTCCACCCACCCAGAACCACCTTTGACGGTCGGGCCCACAGCCACCGCGACAAGCACCGCACGGGTACCCAGATGGTTGGAGTGTAAGTTTTTACCACTGGTTTATTTAGATAGACTAGAAAATATGTTCGTGCACTAGTGGAAACGAGGCCTTTGGTTGAGCCTGGAAATGGGCTTTAACACCGGTTCTTCTATGAACCGGTGTTAAAGGGGGGCCTGTACCAGCGTGGCCCATGTAGCAAAAAGGAGCCCCCCTTTAACACCGGTTCGTGGCACGAACCGGTGTTAAAGGCCCCTGCACCAGTGGCCCGCGCAGCCCCCCCTTTAACACCGGTTCGTGGCTTGAACCGGTGTTAAAGGGGGGGCTATATAAGACACCGCAGCCCACACCCCACTCTTCCATTTTTTCACTATCTCATTTTGGAGCCTAGCAAGAGGGTGTGAAGTGTGCTAGTTTGTGTTTTTTCGTATGCACAAGAGGTGTTCGGTGAAATGCCCGAGAGCTCAAAATAAGTTTTCTCATTGCTCTTTCCTTCTCGGTCGAGGTCGGCAACTATCCTTTCATGTGTCATTGATGTACTATATATATAAATGGTCATCTCCCTATTATTTTTTTTGATATATACTATATATTAATGCAGATGAACCGGCAATGGATGTACGGTGACCGCCGCACTTCCGAGTACATTACGGGCCTCCAAAATTTCATCGTTGTGGCTAATGCAAACCGTGGTCATAATGGTTTTATGTGCTGTCCGTGTGTTCACTGTCAGAACAAGAAAGACTACTCAAATACCAGAACCATTCACGCCCACCTGCTTCGATCCGGTTTCTTGCCCAGCTATAATTGTTGGACCAAGCACGGAGAAAAAGGGGTTGTGATGGAAGACAACGAAGAAGAAGAGGATGATGACAACTATCATAATATGTATCCTAAATATGATGATACTGCAACGGGGGTAGATAATGAAGATCAAGAGGCAGCAGATGGGTCCGCTGATGACGATCTTGGTCGGGCCATTACTGATGCAAAGGAAGAATGTGAAACTGAAAAGGAGAAGGAGTAGCTGGAGCAGATGTTAAAGGATCACAAAACATTGTTGTACCCAACTTGCGAAGATGGCCACAAAAAGCTAGGTACCACACTGGATTTGCTGCAATGGAAGGCAGAGAACGGTGTGACTGACAGCGCATTTTCAAAGTTGTTGGTAAAAATGAAGAATCTTCTTTCAAGAAATAATGAGTTGCTCGACAGTACATACCAAGAAAAGAAGGTTGTCTGCCCTCTAGGATTAGACGTGCAGAAGATACATGCCTGCATTAATGACTGCATCCTCTACCGCGGTGAGAAGTACGAGAATTTGGATGCATGCCCGGTATGCACTGCACTGCGGTATAAGATAAGACGAGACGATCCTGGCGATGTTGAGGGCGAGGCCCCTAGGAAGAAGGTTCCTGCCAAGGTTATGTGGTATGCTCCTATAATACCACGGTTAAAACGTCTCTTCAGAAATAAAGAGCATGCCAAGTTGTTGCGATGGCACGTGGAAGACCGTAAGAAAGACGCGATGTTTAGACACCCCGCTGATGGGTCACAGTGGAGAAAAGTCGAGCGAGAGTACTCGGACTTCGCACGTGACGCAAGGAACTTAAGGTTTGGTCTAAGTACAGATGGCATGAATCCTTTTGGTGAGTAGAGCTGCAGTCACAGCACCTGGCCTATGACTCTATGTATCTATAACCTTCCTCCTTGGTTGTGTATGAAGAGGAAGTTCATTATGATGCCAATGCTCATCCAAGGCCCGAGGCAATCCGGCAACGACATTGATGTGTACCTAAGGCCATTAGTTGAAGAACTTTTACAGCTGTGGGCCAAACCAGGTGTACGTATGTGGGATGAGCACAAAGGGGAGCCATTTGACCTACGAGCATTGCTTTTCGTAACCATCAATGATTGGCCTGCTCTTAGTAACATTTTAGGGCAGACAAACAAGGGATACAATGCATGCACACACTGTTTAGATGAGACTGAAAGTGTATATTTGGATAAATGTAAGAAGGTTGTGTACCTAGGGTATCGTCGATTTCTTCCGAACCTGCATCCAGTAATAAATAAAGGCAAGCATTTCAAACGTCTGGCAGAACCCCGGAGGAAGCCTGTCCTCCGTATCGGTGAGGAGGTATTTGGTATGGTCAAGGACCTAGAAGTAATCTTTGGAAAAGGTCCTGGCAGTCTATCTGTTCCGAATGACGATGTCGGACACGCGCCAATGTGGAAGAAGCAATCTATATTTTGGGACCTACCCTATTGGAAAGTCTTAGAGGTCCGCTCTTCAATCGACATGATGCACGTGACGAAGAATGTTTGCGTGAACCTGCTAGGCTTCCTAGGAGTGTATGGGAAGACAAAAGATATACCGGAAGCACGGCAGGACCAGCAACATCTGAAAGACCCTGAAGAGCCTATGCATCCTGAGAACGAGAAGGGTAAACGATGCCACTTAACTCCTGCCAGCTATGCTCTTACCAAAGCAGAGAAGGAAATCTTTTTTGAATGCCTAAGCAGTATCAAGGTCCCGTCTGGCTTCTCGTCGAATATAAAGGGAATAATAAATATGGCAGAGAAAAAATTCCAAAACCTGAAGTCTCATGACTGCCACGTGATTATGACACAATTGCTTCCGATTGCATTGAGGGGGCTTCTACCTGAAAATGTTCGAGTACCCATTGTGAAGCTATGTGCATTCCTCAATGCAATATCTTAGAAGGTAATCGATCCAGAAAGCCTACCAGGGTTACAGACAGATGTGGCCCAATGTCTTGTCAGCTTTGAGTTGGTGTTCCCACCATCCTTCTTCAATATTATGACGCATCTCCTGGTTCACCTAGTAGAAGAGATTGCCATTCTCGGTCCTGTATTTCCCGCCATTTTTCTTCCCGCCATTTTTTCCCGCCAGTTCTTCCCTCCAGTTCTTCACTATATATATATGTAGGGTTGGCCTCCATTGTCATTGCACATCTCTAGACTCATATCTGCAACCTCATCACTCTTTCCCATGGCTTCCACCGTAGCACTAACCCCCAGGGAGGCGGATGCGCTTTGCGCCTCGAACTACCCCTGCCCGCCGGGCTACTGTGTCCCCGTCGGCTGGATGCTGAGCGCCGGAGGCGTGCCGGTTCCTCCTGTCCCTCTAGGTGTGGCGCGCCGGATGGCCATCACGAACCACTACTACTTCGAGCTCACGCCGGAGCAACGGAGGAATCCCAGATGGCATCCCGACTATTTCCCTACTTGGAAAGCCTTCTTCGTGGATCGGCGTGAGAGGGCGCTCGCCAGGCACGAGGAGGATGGCCCACCTCCTCCGAACTTCAACGAGTCCGGCCGTCGTCTATGGTGGCGCAGTCAGACTCTCTAGAGCGTCATGGCCTATGACACTGCCGCCGACTCTAACCCCCGTCTGCGCTACCCTCAAGTCCAGCCCACGCGTATTCAGCCTTCAAGGTTCAATTACGGCGACCCCGACGATGACAGCAATGACGGCGTCAGCGAGTACGACGACTACATTGGCGAGTATTACAGGTGTAGGCAGGAGCATGACTGAATCACTCCAACATTCCGAAACAAGTTTGGCCGATTGTTACTTAATCTGGCCATGTATCTTAATTTTCAGTTCTTTTATGTATCTTAATTTTCAGTCGTGCTTTATGTAACTTACTATTAGTTGCATTCTGTATTTTAATTCCAGTTCTATCTCCTTCACAAAATGACCTATCTCATTCGAGGTTTCTTGGCTTTCGGGTCAAATGACCAATGTTATGGCTAGAATCAAGGCATAGTTTGTGATAATATGGCCATATTGTGCATACATGTGCATCATGGCATGGCAAACAATGTTGCAAGAGGAAGTTTTCCTTTTTATCGCACCAAAAAGGCATTTTCCATTTTCCGAGCATAAAAAACGGACGGTTTTGTGAAGCAACCACCAAATGGCTAATTCAAAAAACCACCACCACATTTTACAAAAATACTAGACCACCTTATATGGATAATGTACCAACAGGGGGATCTGAAACCTTTCCGTCCACCTCTGGTGAAAAAGACAAATTCCTGCCGAATCGGCAGGAAGTGGGTCAGATATGAACTACAGGTACATGATACGATGCTCATGATTTTTTACAAAAATCATTTTTAGGTTCACAATATGCTATTTTATCAAAAATCCAATGCAAGTTGAGCGAGACTTTGTCAGATTCAAGTGTATACAAAAGATGTGGCATTTAAATATCCAATCAATTCAAAAATGTTAATACAAAATAAAATATGATTTGCTCTAATAAAATAGGGTTAGATTTCTTTTTAGATGCTTAATATTTCTTATGTTCAAAGTTTTAGGATTTGACAATTTATTTTTGTTTGAATTGAATAATCAAAATTTATATGTAAGTGTTTTAATCATTTTGACAATTTTCATCTAAAGTAAATATAAAATGTTTTTACATGAATGGATAGATATTATTTTTCTGAAAATTATGATATATTATTCATATTTTTCTGAGTTGAAATGAATAAGATATGAATTTTCTAAATTTATATCCTATTTTTTGAATTATAAATGCCCCCACCCCTTTAATGCATGAAATAAATGCCCCCCTTTAACACCGGTTCGTGGCTGGAACCGGTGTTAAGGGGGGGGTGCGGGCGCGAAACGAATTCCCCCCCTTTAACACCGGTTCCAGCCACGAACCGGTGTTAAAGGGGGGGGGGTTATAACGCGCGCCTTCCCCTTCCTTCTCCCCCCAGCCAGATCGAAAGCGCGCGCGCAGAGAAAAGCAGAGGAGAGCCGGCGCCGTCCAGCCCTCGCCGTCGCCGCCCTCGCCGTCGCCATCCCGCGGGAGCGCCGTCGCCCCCTCCCCGCGCGCGAGCCGTCGCTGTCGCAGTCGACGCCCCCTGCCGCGCCAGCACCGTCCGCCACCGCGCGCGCCCACGTCGGCCGCCACCCCCGTCGCCGCCACTCGGATCCCCCCGCGCCAACACCGAAGCCTCCGCCAACTCGGAGCCGCCGCCGCCAACCCCGCGTCCACGACCGCTGCCGCCGACCCCGTTCGCGAGAGTTGCCGCCACCTGCGGTGAGAGCTCTCTGTTTGTGTTTTGGAGATATTGGATATTGGTGATAAATTTTATTTGTGTGTATATTGGATAAATATTGCATATATATATATATATTGTTGTGTATGAATAATTTTATTTGTGTGTAATTGCATATATATATTGTTGCATATATGTTGTATATATTGTTGCATATATGTATATAATTAGTTATTAGTATTTTATAAGTGTGTAGTTTAGTGTGTATTATTAGTAGTTTAGTGTTAGTATTAGTTTAGGGTTTATTTAGTTTAGGGTTTATTTAGTTTAGGGTTATTTATTTAGTTTAGGGTTATTTAGTTTAGGGTTATTTATTTAGTGTACTTTAGTGTATTTAGTTTAGGGTTATTTAGTGTATTTTATAGTTAGTATTAGTTTAGGGTTGTCACCTCGCTGCTCTGCAAGCGCCGCCACTGGACGTCGTCGTTAACGTCGCTCCGGTGACCCCTAGGTAGTGGCGCCACCCGTTTTAGGTAGGCCGCATCACGCTGAGGCGAACCCGCTACCTCGCGCGCCCTAGGTCGCTCTCCAGCGCCGCCAGCTGCCGCTTTCTGGAGCATCCTCCGGTCAGCCACTGTAGCTAGCCCCTCTCATATGCATCCGGGATTTCTCCGAATTAGGGTTTGGACCCCTCGGAACTCGTTTAAAATGATCAAGCATCCTTAGGGTTTTAATTTCATTTGTGTATTTATTTGTGTATTTTTGTATGAATAATATGTATATTTGTGTATGAATCCAAGTTCGTGGGTGAATGGTCAGAAGAACTAAAATTTGTAGACCAAAATGTAAGTAATACTAACTAGCTAGGTCTGCGTATCTCTTTGATTCTGCTTCCAATTTCATTATATCATACTTTATTGATTATTATTTTGATTGAACTCTCTATTCTCGTAAAGTGCGTGCATCAGGGACACGGCAATAACTTATGTGGGTACTATGTTTGCGAGTTCATTCGCAACACGATATGTGCGACGGGCCAAGCCGCACTAGAACAACTTAGAGTAAGTAAACAAAGTACACAATATTATTTTATTACCATCAATTGTGTTGAGTTTTATTCTTATATATATATTGATCCCATTCTTCATATATATTCAGATCGAACGGATGCGGGACCAACTTCTACCATTTGACCGCATACGAGCCATTCAAGAGGAATTGGCGGGGTTCATACTTGATGAGGTCGTCACGTCTGGCGGAGAACTCTTTAGATATCCACCAAAATGAACGTTGTATATATGCTTGAACGTGTTTGTCTTGTACTTGATGCTTCAACGTTTACGGAGAATACCACACAATGACGATGTTGTGTATAATAATAGTTGCTTAATTATTCATGTACTCGTATGTACCGATGACGATGTATGTGTATACCGCTCCCGATCGATTCCCCCCCCCCTCTCCGTCCCCGCCGCGCCGCAGAAATACGCCCAGAACGGGGCAGGGGCAGAACTCTGCCGCGGCAGAGATTTAGGCCGTTTTCCTGCCGCGGCAGAGATTTATCTCCTTTTCCTGCCGCGGCACAGAACCTTTAACACCGGTTCGTGTTGGCAGCCCCACGTGCGTCACCCTTTAACACCGGTTCGTATAAGAACCGGTGTTAAAGGGGGGGCCCTCTAACACCGAACCCTCAACAGCGGTTCTACAACCGCTGTTAGAGGGCCCTCCAAACCGGTGTTAGAGGGGGGGGTGCACTAGTGGTGCGTTGCAATGGAAGTTAAATATTTAGATTGCACAAATAAAGTAAATTCTCATTAGTATTTCTAGAATTATTTGTCATCTCATATCTAGAGACAAAAGATATTAAGAAAACATTTTTTAACAAGCATTTAGTTTGTTCGTCTCCATGGCATAATTGTTTGTTCTCCCGTTATTACGCCCATGCATGTTTTCTAGTCACGAACATGAACTTTTTCTAGTCTATCTGAATAAACGCATATTTGAACAACGCGGCGTCATTTCACGGGTACGTTTCCTATTATATACATACTGAATGCATATTATTTTGGTGCGGGGAGTCATAGCGTTTAAATAGAAAATACTAACAGAACCATTACACTGAACATTTAGATCTTACAGTTAAAAGCATGATACATAGGCATATCACAGATTACAAGACAGTTATATCGGTTGTATTAGTTCACGTCATTCTTACACACATTAAAAATTTCCATACATAATCCAGTGGTTGTCACTAAGAAATTGATTCCACCAGACTTCTGCATGGTCAACAAAATGCAAGAACTTGAGCTGAAACTTCTCTAATCAGGCTATGTTCCTATATAGGAAATCTGAACATAGAAAATTGGATCCAACAAACAGTCCACTTTTTTAGCACGCGACACCTCAGAAAACCCACGAGTGAAAGTGACACATGTTGTTCCGATATGCATATTGAACAGATGAAACATGTCACATAAAAAACTTTACTTTTGCCCTCGACCGCTCCTCGACAAGCTTGCAGAGATTGAAAGAATTTCTTAGTTTCAGCTTGATTAACACACGCGGTGCACCGTGTCACCAATGATTTAAAAGTGTATTAGAAAGAATCCATGTCCGAGCATAGTACTGGTATGAATGAGGGCTACCACCATCACGATAATGACCACCACAAGCTACGAGATAAAATTTGTAGGTTTTGTCCACAAAAATTGTTAGAAAAGCTCATTTGTATCTAAAAATATTTCTTACCAAGGAACCATCAATTCACGCTGCTAACCAAGACTTTTCAAACATATATACCTCAAAAGTTAACATCCTATAGGAGATATTTTTGCTAAATAAGTTTTAATAATTAGCTAGATGATACTCGTGTGTTGATAGGAACCTATAAGCATATATAGACAACAACATACATTGGTCCAACGAGTCACAAATTATAATTCAAATAAGTCGAAGGAAACACCACCGCAATTTTCATGTAGTTTTTCTTCCGAAAAGTTTGGGTACGTCAAGAATGCATATAATATGGGATATTCACTTCGCTCACAAGTGCAAATGCACCTATTGTGAGAAAACATTTTTTGAAATGTCAAAAAATTTGAAATAAAAATTTCGCATATACATTCGAATATTTTATGTTGGTTCACAAGTTTTCGGGATGAAAAAATATTTTATGTGTCGTGTATAAAAAACACAAAATATGTCACATGAATACGACTATTCACGTGATATTTTTTTGTGTTTTTTATACACGACACATAAAATGTTCTTTCGTCCCGAAAACTTGTGAACCAACATAAAATATTCGAATGTATATGTAGAATTTTTTTTCAATTTTTTAACATTTTAAAATATGTTTTCTCACAATGGGTGCATTTGCACCTATGAGCCGAATTGCCACCTCCTAATATGGGATTGACATCTTACTCTCAAGTAAAAACATGGAGGCAAAAATCTCCTAGTACCACTGATACAAGTACAATAAGTCAGTCTAACTAAAAAATTTAATCTATAAACTTCTCAACAAATTCACTCTGCCAATTTATTTTGTATTCATAGGAAGCGATTACATTGTTAAATTGGTTGACCAATGTTAGCTCTATGTATTTTAAGAGGACAAACCTATTGGCAGGATATCATATTTTTTTCTTTTTTCGAAATGGAGACTTAGCCCCAGTTCGAAGTTGTTTTAAGTAGATATGGAATATGCGTTGGAGACCGAATGTTGTTCGGAGTCTCGAATTGGATCCGGGACATCACGAGGAGATCCGGAATTGTCCGGAGAATAAGATTCATATATTGGGGATCATTTTCTAAGTTAGGAAATGTTCCGGAGTGTTTGTATGGAGATTCTAGAAGGTTTCGAAATGTTCTGGAAGGTTCTAGAAGAGTTCTTGGTGTTTGCTTGAAAACCAAGAAAGGGTCAAAGGAAACCTTGTGGGGCGAGACACGGATTCGTGGGGGAGGAGGAC
This sequence comes from Avena sativa, assembly GCA_916181665.1. Classification (NCBI taxonomy): domain Eukaryota; kingdom Viridiplantae; phylum Streptophyta; class Magnoliopsida; order Poales; family Poaceae; genus Avena; species Avena sativa. Next base: position 524,617,809 of record OV702279.1, read on the forward strand.
TCCTCCCCCCCTTCCCAACCCGCCGGCCAAGGAGTGGAGTCCTACTAGGACTCCCCCTCCCATGGCGCGCCTCCCTCCTTGCCCTCTCTCATAACAAGCTCTAGCCGCCGCCTCTCTCCTCTTCCTTCGCTCTGCTCCGACTTAGGAGAAGCCTTGCAGAATTCTCTCCTCCACCACCACCACCACACCGTCGTGCTGCTGGGATTCCGTGGAGAAGATCTACTACCTCCGCTGCTCGCTGGAACGGGGAGAGGAAGGTCTGCTTCGACTCCGCACGTGTGACCGACTGCGGAAGCGCTGCCGGAACGCGGCGTCGGAAGGATCGTCCACACGATATTGAGATCGGCAAGTGATCGACTACATCAACCCCGAGATCCAATCTCGTAATGCTTTCGGTTCTACGAGGGTTAGTACAGATCTATCTCGTTGCTCATGTCTAATAGATTAGATCTTGGCTTTTATCTAGATTAGATCTGGGTTTTGTTCATTCTTGCGGTAGAAATTTTTTGTTTTCCATGCTACGAACCCATCATAGTGGACAGTTTTAATTACCATTCCGTTGTAGTTCGAACAGTTACTAGTCAGATATAATTGTCCTGAGGAATCCCAAAACCCAGCAGTTGTTGACACTTTTATCACATTCCATTGGAGTTGTAATACTTACTAGGCAGGTATAGTATGACACAGATCACACAGATCCACCAGTTGTTGGCATTTTTATTATCCATTCCATTATAGTTGCATCTGCTTACTAGTCACACATTAAGTCAAATTTATAGCACTACTTTAGTTATGTTTGTCTATGATCGAGATACTGTGCTCCAAGTCGTCAATAACCGCGGACACGGCTTTCAGAAAGTTTTACCCTACAGGGGTGCACAAATAGCAACACACACTCGATCAACCTCGGAAAAACCAACTCAAAACCCAACGAGGCATTCACGACAAAGCGATCACAGGATTCATAAAATATTTTAGGGGGTCACCCCACTAAGCTACCCGCAACGAAGTTGGCCGGCTCCGGAACGGACCCAGGGTTTGCGTCAATGGCTGTAAACGACTAGGAACCCGAAAGTGTGACTGGGCTTGTCGATACCGCGAAAACACTCCGCATCCAAAACAGTACAGGTGCTCCACGCACAATCTTAAATAAAGCAGTAAAGCATGGCATAAGTACAGGATAGTAATAAAGCCCCAAACTACTTGTGGCCCCAAAAAATAGAAATGAATCAAGCTCTGGCTCAGGGGGTCCATAAGGCCTCCTGGATGTGGATAGTGCGAAAAATCAAGGAACAGGTATCAAGTACTCGGGGTCCTTCGGGACACAAGTGAGCGTGGAAGAATCAAATAATATCTATTGCCCACCGATGCCTCTGCATTAGTTATATCTATCATTTTAATAGTTGTATTTAAAGTCATGATCAGCTCCACCAATAAGCATCTCCACCATTAAGCATCTGCCAACCTTCCAACAACTGTTGTACTTGACAACAGGAGATCGCACCTGAGCAAGAATCTACGACTTGCAAGGCCAGCTATCTACCAAACACAGGTAATAGGAGGTGTCCAAGGCAATATAGAGGTTGCACGGGATATAACTGGTGCACGGAAACTAAAGCATCGCGACACGGATAGCAATAGATCAACAGGAGGAAATAAAGACTATAAATGCAAAATAGGTAGAAGGGGAAGAGATGCTCGCCTGGGAAACACTGCCGACGGATCATATTCGGAGAACTTGTCGATACTCGCATCAACTCATCGGCCTAATCCGCGAAGAAGCAAACACTAGAAGAAACACCGGATGCAATATTTAATACTACGGCAGAAGATCCGGCATGCTTATGATATGATGCATGGCATGGCACAGATGCGATGCAACTAGGCAAAATTAAGCGGAACCGGGGTCCCGATAATTAATTAGGTGGTTCATATTATTTAGCTACCCCACAATTTAAATGTTGACTTAACAAGGCAAGACATGGCATCGGTTTGCTACGCAAATTTAAATGGAGTCCGGAATAGGACAAAGATATCCCGCATAAACACTCCATATTTAATTATGAAGTGAATCGGCATAATGCCCCCAAACCCACATGATGAGATGTGTGCAAGCATGAACAATTTAATATGCGACAGCTGGTAATGTCATATTATAAAAATAGGGGTCTCGGATAAAGGGGTCACACATCTGGGTCCGGAAGATCTTGGGTTCCGGGGATTCAGGGTTCGGTCTCAGGGTTCGACGGGGATCGGGATCGGTCTCGGACATGGGAGGTAGATCTTGGCGTTCCGGGAAGAAGGACTTGGCGTTCCGTGTCGGCGACCTTGGCGTTCGGGTTCTCGGGCATCGCAGCTGGGAAGGAGAACTTGTCGCATCCGTAGAGATCTTGGTTTGGCCTCGGTCAAAGCGTTCGGAAGCAGATCTTGGCGTCCCGGATCGGTCTTCGAAAATGGGAAGATCTTGGCGTTCCTAGGTTCGATCTTCGGGGTCGCTTCAATCAGATCCATGACGAAGGACTCGGGGTCTTCGGGTCCGGGAAGATCTTGTCGTCGTGAGGTCGATCTTGTCGGGGTTCTCGGCTTCGGGTGTCTGTGAAGGAGATCTTGTTGATCCAGCGTTATCGCGTTCTATGTGGACCATCTTTGGATTGTTGAATATGTGCGACAGATCTTGCCGATACCGAAGCGGAGATAGCATGTTTGTCATCTCATCAGGGACACACCCGTATCAACACAACAGGCAAACACGAGCAAAAGGAGGGTAGGGCGAGTTGGAGCTTGACGTGGGGCGGCGTCCCTGGCGGCGGATGTGGCGGCGGATGTGGCTGCGGCCGGAGCAGTGAAGCCGGCGGAGAACCTCGGGGGCGACCGCGCGAGGCGCGCCGCGGCGGGCTGCAGCTGTTACTGGCGGAGCAGAGGCAGCAGGCCTGAAGCGAACGGGGACGGCTCGGGCGGTCGGCGGTCGACGAGGAGGCGGGGCCCACAATGAGGAAGGGCGCGCGCGGCCGTAGGGGTCCCTGGGCGCGGGGTCGCGCGGAGGGGCACCAGGGACGGCCGGGGCCGGGCCAGAGGCGGCGGGGTGGAGGAGCGCCAAAGGCGGGATCCGCGGGAGGAGGAGGACGCAGGGACAGCCAGCGAGGTGGAATAGACGGGGCGGCGGGGCACCTGGACGGCGGCGAGCTACTCGGCATGGTGGCCGCTGGTCTCCGGTGAGGTCGAGGCGGGGAGAGACGCAGACGGCGGCGGTTGGCGGTCGACGAGGAGGTGGCCGCGGGAGGCGCAGGCGGCCGGCGGGGTCCCGCGGCAGCGCGGCCGGAGCTCGGCATCGGGGCGAGGCGAGCGGGGACGAGCGGAGGAGGAGGAGGAAGGGAAAAGTAGGGTCGGGGTAGGTGGGGATGCGGGGCAGAGAGCGGGGCGGTGTGGGATTCCATCGGGGGGAGCGGGAGATGGTGGTGGGGCCGGGCGCGGGAGTGGGCAGGGGAGTGCGCCCAGGTGGTTGGGGACGTGTGCGTGTCGTGCGTTGTGTTGTGTGCTGCGCGCGGGTGTGGATCAGGTGGATGGGGCAGGTGGTGTGGGCGGCGGTGAGGTGGCGATTAGGGAGTGGTGGGAATGAGGTGGCCGGTGGGCTGAGGTGGAAGGCTGGCGCGGAAAGAGAGGCAGGGAGTGGGCGGGAAAAGCAGGCGTGGGCGGCGGCTGAAAAAGGAGAGAGGGAAAAGGGTAGGTGGTTAGGGTTTTGGTCTGGTTTAACTGGGTCGTTTTTGTTAGGGTTTGGAGGTGGTCGGCCGGGCTTTCGGGCCTGGCTGACTGCCTCCCAAAATAATATAAACTTTTTATTTTAATTTAAAAATAGACTTTTGTAAATAGTTTTTAGACAAATAAAAGACTCGGGAAAGACCAGAGTTTTGATTTGAATAAAGACGGGGATATTTTAGAAAACAAAACTAGGCTTTTAGAAAATAGTTTTAGACAAACAAATGCATGATGACATGACGATGCTCAAATGCAATGTGGCATGATGACATGAGCATGCGGTCATGAAGATGCAATGCACAAAAACAACGCGATTTTCTAGTAGTGGTTTCAGCGGGGTGCCACACCATTCATTCCTTTTCTTTAGATCTATTGTTTTGTTATTCTATCTAAATCCACGTTCCCATATTGCTAGGAAATATATTGCAGAAAGTTATGATGTCCTCTAAGGCAAACATACAAAAGCTCCTAGTAGCTAGCCGGAGACATGGGTCAATGCGGAATTGCCTCTGCTGTTGTAATCTATTGTAAAGGATTTCTCGAATTACTCCTACATGTGGCCATGTTGTAAAGTGGTGGCTCTAAGTTCAGTCAGAGCTATCACTATTCGCTCATAGAGTGCTAGATTCTCCGGAGCACCTGATGCCACAAGTGTATCAATTCATCTTGGCTTTCTAAAGGTATGTACCAGTTCATGTTGGACTCTGCAGCTGCTCGATTTTAGGCCTAGTAATCTTTTATTAGAGGTAAAGTCCTCCAAGTGCCTGTTAAACTCTGCACCTGCTCGAGTGTAGTCCCTGGTAAGCTTCAATTGGAGGTAAAATCTAGCTAGCTATCATGTTTTATTTGGAGGAAAGGAAGAAAATTTATATGTCAAAGCTTCACATCCAATATAATTATAATGTTCTGCTTTGTTATTGCTTTGTAGACAGAAATCATGATTGCTAACAGTTAGTGATTTAAATGTTGGAATATGCATTGGAGAGCAAGTTATGAACGATATTGCTTCTGATCTATCTATTGCCGGTCTAAATAAAGTTTATGGTTGTATACAAGTATGCTCTTACCTATTTACACTTTATGACAACTCACACGTTGTTTTTAGGAAGATAGCTCATGCCCATTGAATGTCCTTGGCCTCCGCCTATTCTCGTCGATGCCTAAAAATGGTTTTAGTTTTAATTTATTACTACATATTTCATTTTCTTAAATGGTACATGATAATAGCGACATGCTATTCTTTTCTCTCTCTAATTTTTTGGTCGAGGAATGCAAGTTGTAGGCTTACTATTCCTGTTTGTGGTTTTGTACATGCAAAGCAGAGGGACATAGCTTTGGCAAGTAAGGTGATAGAGCATGAGCTTTTGACCGGATAATCTAGTTCATACTAATAATTGATACCTTCTATTGTCCCTTTTATAGAAAAGGTACTTAATGAGTGACTAGCATTTTCTTGACACTCTTAGTTGTACTCTGCGAAGACAGAACTAAAGAACTGGGGTTTGGACTGGTGACTGACTTCTGAAACAAATGTATTGTGATTTCAGAGTAATAAGTAAAATTAAGAGAGTGCCATTATTTTCCTATTAGGTATAGCCAAATATTAGTATGCACTTCTAAAGTCTAGAATGAAGCTCACAACAAAAAGAGACAAAACATGCGACATTAATTCATTTATATAGTCTGACGCTTAATTTTTTAGTTTGCCTATGGTTGGTTTCCCTAAAACTTAGTCCTGTGATTGTGTGGTGTGTTAAAATTTACCATTTTATTTGAAATTTTCATTTCTCCAATTGTTTATTTCCTTTGGTGATAACATATCTTAGTGTGGAGCAATTTTCCTCTTGGAGTCTAAGTGAATTATGGTTGCCTGTAGCATGTGACTGTTGAGTTAATTTCTATAGTCCAAAGGATAGGCATATAATCTGCCCATCTAAGTATCCGACACAAAGGTGCATTGATTCTCATGTTGGGATATATTAAGTGAAGCATGCTTACTTTCACAATACATATTGGCTTCATATCTTTATCTAAGAACATGATTGTCTGTCATTTGACTAGTTATCTGCTCTAGAAAATTCAACATTGGATTGTTACTCAACATTCAAATGTTAATTTCCTTTTTTCTGCCAGGCGGCTAACCAGTATGCATCAGTAGCTTGACCAAAACAGATCGTATGGAAAATGTACATGCATGTATTTTCTATGTTTGTTATGGTGGTCATTTCATCTATCACTGATTCTTCACTATGTTTCAAAAAGAACAAAAAATGTTTCCCTTTTGAGTTTGAGATATGTCTTCGTGTGACTAGATAGATGAACATATGCTTTTTAATTGGCACGAGAAATAAGCATGAAGTATATGTGTGTACATCAAAGAATATATTAGAGCCTGGTAAGACTACCTTTGTGCTAAATTGTATTGAAAATCACCTAAATTATGGATTTCCTTAACGGACAATGCTACTCGATGGTATGCCCTGCGACAATTTTACTTCTCCACTCTATGCGGTGTCTGTAGGATAATAATTTGTCATCTAATTGAATAACTTTAATTGCCTACAAGATTATCAGGCAAATAAAATTCAAGGCCAAGTCTTATTTAGTTATTCTGTTTGGAAAGCTACATGTGAAGAAAGTGGTCAGGTAATGCACATTTGCTACAGGTGTTAACGAGTTGTCCAAACATTCTTTGGTGTGGTAATGCATGTTACATACTATTAGTACTATTGCATGTAATTATTTAAAATTAATTTTGTCCATACTTTGCCGAAGCTTGCCGTACTTTCCAAACATATTGCATGTTGGATTGTGGAAAGTTGTACTTATTTTAGAATCATTTCTAGACCGTGCCTAAAGCGTGCGTAGTATGTTTCCATGGCTAATCGAGTGTAACTGTTTGTCATTCTGGAGATAAGACACCGCACGACTCACCAACTAATATAGCTGCACATATGAAATGATTGTTTAGCACAGATATCAGTATAATCTCCTAAATTTCTCAAAAAAGTCTCAATGTTTTTTATCTTTCATTGTTGTGTATTGTAAGTTTCTTTTCTCGATTGATATTAGTTTATTTTATCTGTCCACGCTTAGTCTTCCCTTGGTGCTTTTATCTCAAGTTACTAGGTATGTTTGTCATCTGTGGTTCTCAAGTATGCATTAGAACAGATAATGCAGATATTGTTGCTCTGTGTTAGAGCTCATCGTGCATCGAGTGTAGGAAGTATGGCGCTCTGCATCATGTTGAGAAGATTGGTGAGGAGTGTTGCCTATTTGAATCAAACCAACTAGAAATGACACAGAACTATCCATTATGGTCCCTCATGTAGCCCTGGTAATTATTTGATTTTTCCCACGTGATTTACTATCACTTTTGATATGTACTTGTAGATGTTGTTTCAGGAAAAAATGTTTATCCCCAAAATTAAAGCCTGCATCTAACCAACACTATTGTTTTTACCATTGAATGCAACCTGGAAATCAGTTATGGATGGTAAATTGGCACCTAATATATATAGGTGTACCAAGGAAAGCTGCACCGACAAGACTATGGTTCAAGGTATCTGATTTCTTCAAACTGAGGTTCGTATGATCTACATAGCTTTCCTCCTTATGGTGTGATCCGGGTACATAATAGCAATTATGACTCAACTGTGAGATGGCGTTTTCGGGTTTTTGTTCGTAAAAAGCACCAATGCTCTTATGGCTGAATCTTATGCTATGTTGTGCAGTGCACTAGATGAAATCTATGGCTTGTTTGATAGGCATATATTACTCATTTGGCAAAAAATATGAAGTCAGATGCGACTGTTGTGTTGCTCTTTCGTTAAGATATCTATTTTCAGGTTCATACGTTTTATCATGAAAGCAACACTATTTTTATGAGTTTCAATATATATATACCTGGATACGGAAAAAATGTTTTCCTAGTTGTATGCATATGTTTACTACTGCATGTCGTGTTGCTAGTATTTTTTAAGATAACTTGATTTTCCATTTCCCCTACTAAGCTTGAAAGCCCAAACATAGGTCTGCTCTGGAAAAACAAATTGCTCTGAAGTCTAGGATAGGTGCAACTCCTGATCCTATCTTCTCTTTGTATTATCCATCTTAACTGTAATTAGCTAGGCGGTGGTATTTTATTATCTGGTTTACCGAGAGGCAGGAGGCGGTTGAGAAGGGTAGGTTGTGAGGGAAGGGGTCGAATTCCTCCATGAAAAGTAACACCAAAAACACAGACACGTTATGCCTGGCTATTACAAATCAAAACTCCCTTTTGCAACAACAACACTATGTAGGCGGCGAGGCGAAGCTCGCATGTTCGTCTAGTATGTGTACCACTTGATGAGTTCCTCGGTTACTCCCAGCACACGAGCATTCACGAATGTGGCGTGCGCCGCACAATCCCCGCTAGTATAGATTAAAACTAAACCATGCATTTCATCAATATAGCCTATGTTTACTTACACTAAACATAACATAGTGCATCGTCGAATTTGATGTAGCATCTGCCTTGACACGGTGCTAAATATGTTGTTTTACAAATTAAACCAAATATTCTCTCCACTCAATTCATTCATATAAAAATCCATGCATGATAAAATCAACTCATAAATAGAGTTATGCTATATATTGCACACATACTGTTTGGCTTGTTGTTTGTTAGTTAACCATTTAAATAGATCTTCATATGATCGAAAGTATAAACACCACTCACTACGAAACTTCTTGGTGGCTAATCGGCTAGGTGAAATAGCCAAGTCATGCACCTGCATTATATAATAACACTAAATTCCATACTCCATGGCTCCCCAGGGCCACAGTGAGGAGGATTTTGTTTCTAATTTTCTAACTTTCTTTTGTTTCTACAATTTTTAGTATTCATATGTTGTAACACTATGTAATAGAGATGTTGGAATTTGTAATCATTCTTTTCTCTACGTAGCCAACAATTATTTTATGCAAATGTAAGAGTTATAGAAATAAATTACATGCAATGTTTGATCATTTCTTAGTTTATGTTTTTATTTTTGAAATGGGGAGCGAAGCCCCGGCCTCTGCATCAATTGATGCACACAGCCTAATTTATTGCAACGTTTCAAACAAAATTCAAAGTATTACAATCATGGATCAGAGAGGGTTGAAACATGTATCAACCATCTAAAAATGAAAATGAAATCTATTTAAATTATACGATCTGTCTGTATTACGCGGCCATTTTCTAGTCATCATCGTCATCTTCGAAAAATCTAATTCAACTGTAAGCTCTACGAGTGACCAATAAAATGCACAAACACGGTCTTGCTCTACCCGAGGGAGATGGTACGATTGAGAAATGTGCAAAGGATTCGGGATTCCGCCAAACCCCTAGCGTGAACGAATACCACTCCACATGGATTTTACCAATGGGGAAGAACACAATATTTCTCTATTCTGTTAGATTTTTAAGCTCTTGTAGTTGTCTTATAATTTATTTCGAGAACCCGCACAGGAGATCTGCTTGTCATTATATTAAGTTGGCAAAGAGGGGTTACATGAATGATCAGTATAAGGCAACCCTTGCAACACGATCACGTGACGTGATCACGTGAGGCCGGCGCCGTCCCCTTTGGACACGTCCGTTGCAGACAGAGACCTCAGACTACTACTCTCCTAGCCCCACTCCTACAAGACAACCATTCCTGCCATTCTTTGGTTAGGCGGGAGGCCACCGTAGCGGCGTCACTCGCCTGGTGATCAAACACCCGAGCATTCCGCTCGAGCCACAGCCCCTGAAGGACTAGCAAGAGGAGAGAATTCACTCTCCGCTGCGACGAGGAAACGACCTGCCTAGCCGCCGCCGGCCACCAATCCTTGATGATGGATGTAATGGAAGGAAGTAGACGCTGCATCCCCTGAGATCTAAGAATTCTGAACCAAACGATCCTGGAGAACGGGCACTGTAGTAGTAGATGATTCAGGTTCTCATCCTGTGACTCACGTAGCGGGCACGCCCCTTGATTCGGCAAGCCTCTCCGCTATAGCCGATCCGCCGTCCAGCACCTCCCTCGCACTGCTAACCACCCGAAGAACTTGAATTTGGTAGGGGCGAAAGAGTCCCACATGTTGCTAGCCGTCGGCAACGCTGTGATCCCGTTGAAGCACGCAACATATGTGGAGCGCGTGGAAAACATTCCCTCAGCGGTCAGTTTCCAAACGAACTTGTCACGCATGCTCAGTTGCAACGAGTAGGCCTGAACCACTACCCAAAGGTTGAAAAACTGCATGACCGCATCCACTGTAGGGATGCCTGAAATGTCGCGGACAAAAGCGTTGTTCTCACGGCCTTGCAATACTTTCCACGAATGAACCAGAGCAGGTCGGACGAGAGCAAGAACCGTAGGGGCCACCGTGGCAACGTCCAGCCCTTGGAGCCACGGATCCTGCCAGAATAGCACCCGAGCGTCATCCCCCACTTCAATGCAGACCGCCGCGTTGAATAGCGCATGAGCATCGTTGGATACCTGCAGATCTAGCCCAAGCCAGGGCTTACAAGTTCTAGTTCGTTGGAACCACAACCACCTCACCCTCAGCGCCGCATTGGGCCACCAGAGGTTGTGGAAAACTAAGCCACCAAGGAGCTTTGGCTGGCACACAGAATGCCACGCCAAGAGGCAGCTGTCACCCCTAACATCTTCCCTGCCAACCCACAAGAAGCCATGAAGCAGCTTGTCGAACAGCTTTAGGACCCATGGTTCCAAATCCAGGGCCATAAACTGGTAGATGACCGAGGCCATCATGATCGCTTGAACATACACCACCCAGCCTTCTGGCGTCAACAGCCTAGCTTTCCAAAAAGGCAGCTTGTTAGCCATCTTGTCAACCAAAGGCTGGACAACTGCCTTCTTCAACTTGGTGAGGGATAGCGGCAGGCCGAGGTACTTGCAACGAAAGTTTCCGAGTGGACATGCCAGAATTGGAGCAAAGTCCTCCACCAGTTGCGGCGAGCACCAAATTGGAATGACCACACTCTTATTGTAATTCACCACCAACCCTGAAGAGGCGGTGAAGCAAGATAGGATCCCATGGACAACCTCAAGTTCCTCCCATAAAGGCTTGGCAAAGACCACCACATCGTCAGCGTATAGCGAGATGCGGTGGCGGATGCCCTAGTGACTGAGGTCTGAAAGCAAACCCCCACCCTCCGTGGCACGGAACATGGAGGACATCACGTTCATGACGATGACGAAAAGCAGCAGAGAGATGGGATCCCCCGGCCACAACCCCCAGCCATGCGCAAATGATGTCCCCAGGCTACCATTAACCAACACACTGGTTGCCGCCATGGATAGCCGGCGCACAAACCACCCAATCATCCTTGGAACAAAGCCCCGTTGTCTGAAAACACTAACCAAGAAGGACCACGACGCACTGTCAAAGGCCTGGGCCACATCAAGTTTGAGCAGGAGCGATGGAACATTGGCGCGAAACAGGGCTCAAGCGGATTGTTGCACCAGCATGAAATTATCATGGATGCACCTCCCCAAATGAAAGCACTCTGGTTGTCATCCACTAACTCAGGCATCCTCGGAGCAAGCCGAAGGGATAGAATCTTTGCCATAAGCTTGGAGAAGTTGTGAACGAGGCTAATAGGCCTGAAATCCTTAAGCTCTACCGCTCCATCTTTCTTGGGCAGAAGGGTGATCAGCGTGTTGTTCAGCCTACTGAAGTTTTTCCCTCTGCCCACGAAGATAGCTTGCAAGGCCGCAAGGACATGCGAACTGATAATGCTCCAGCAGGACTGGTAGAAGTCCCAGCAAAACCCGTTCGGCCCCGGAGATTTGTTGGACGACATTACCTTGATGGCGGTCCAAACCTCCTCTACCGAGAACGAGGCCTCCAGCCCCTACAGATCCACCATAGGCAGACCAGTGGCCTAAAGCGAGATGTCGTGCTCCCTCACTTGGCGACGCCCAAACAGCTGAGCGAAGAAATCCATGGCCAACACCTCCATCTCCTCCTGGGAGCAAGGCTGGCCCATAGGGTGGGGCAGAAGGGCACTCGCCCAGGGCCCCCATGAAGTAGGGGCCTAGCGCAAGACTTGTTTGCGTACCCATATTAGTACACTTTTACTATTAAGGCCTAATAGTTTATATAATTCTGGAAAATATAGATGGTCCAAGCTGCATCTTACCATGCATCTACTCCAACTCCTCGTACCCTAAAAAACATACTCCATCATTTTTGAATAATTTCTTCGATGATATGATTTCTCTCTAGTCTTTCTAAACACATGTATATTTAGGAAGCCTACGGAGAAATCGTGGCATGGTAGAGTTATGTGAGTACCTCCTGTGCTCTTCCAAGGTTGTCAGTTTTCATTAGCGGAGACTAATGTTGCATTCACGTAACTCTACCATGTCGCAAGCAGTTCTCCTCCGATTCCCAGTAGTTCTACTTGTGCCCATCATATGTTCGATAGGTCGTATATTCCACCCCATTATTAATTTAGTGTCAACTATGTCTATAATGTTCTACTCATTTTTGCACATACATATGGATCAGTTACTCCATGTTCTGTGATTAATTATAGAGGTAGTACATATTCATATAGACATGTACATAATGAACAATTGGTAGAAATAAGTATCAAAGTATATAGTTTGCTCGATCAATAAAATAAGTAATTTTGGATGTCTTCGCCAAGATTTCAAAGACCATGAATGTATCAAATATACGAATTATTCAATTTTCCATTGCATTACAGTAAGAAATATTTTTTCCTGTGATAGTAATATTTTTTTAATATTTTGTGTGTGAACAAGTGGTGGAGCTTGAAAAGCATGGTTGAGGACTATTCTTCAACTTCGAATAATCTTTAAAATTTTAGGGTAAATATTAGGCACAAGCTATACTTTAAGGAATTTTCTAGAGTAGGGGGGCCATCCCTAGGAAACTTCGACACTATGAACAAGGGAACCTTAGTGTCTTACCGCCCTAGGGCCCCCAAAACTAGTGGACCAGCCCTGCCTGGGAGGAGGCTACCACATCAACATGGCGCAATCTGGAGATGTGGTTGTGACAACGGCCGGACACAAGGATGCGTAAAAACTGAGAGTTAGCGTCGTCATCCTTAAGAAAACTAGTACATCTTCTCTTCCTACGTTTATGTCTTCCTTTAGTAATGTTTTTACTCCTGTTGAGGATGAAATGCTCACTTTTGATATATCATGGAGAAACGGTAAAGGATTGCTAGTTTCGAATCAATGAAATTTATAATAAAGACCCCGCTAAACACACCAAGGTTGTCATGCTTGGGAAATTTTACATTGTCTCGAATGTGTGGTTTAAAACTGTTCTTGACTCCATGATATATAGGTGTTAGTTTCATAGCTGTAAATGTTGATCATGCCACACCTTTGTTCATGAAAGTCTTTATGGATTTCGCAAAAAAAAGTCTTTATGAAAGTTTTGATAAGACCAAAAAGAAAGATGAGATAAAAAACTTGAGATATCCATTGGTAAAATTTATAATGTTCTTAGCGAAGGATCTAGACCAAAGAGTGTTGAATATCTTTGCTTTGTTACTCATATGAAGTTGAAATTTTGATAAGTTTGTTTCTATCCTTGATAAGAAATTTGAGATAAAAGCCATATATTTGCCCTGCTTCGAGTTGTTAGCATAAAACTACCACTTTACATGTCAAATTTCTCAAATGATACCAGTCAACCTCTAAATCGCAAAAAACTACTAGATTGAAAATAAGTTATCGCAAAATGCACTGATTGTCATCTGATGACAAATTAAAGAAAAGAAAAGTAGGAGACCAACCTCTGATTGACCACGTGTTGGCCAGAGTATTTTTCCGGGTGCTCCTCACCACCCGTTTCATGCCCTCCTCTAGCCTCCACCGATTTAGAGAGGAGGCTGACTCCGATCACGCGAGTCGCGATCATGGTGGATGGGGGAAGCCACGAGGAGGGGGATGGAGATGGGGGAGGCGAAGGAGGAAGGCAACACGGGGATGTTGGAGACGGCATCGCAGCGCGAAATTGTGTCCAATTTGGCGTGCCTTGCTGGAGGAGGAGGAAGACGCGAGGGCCTCGGCGGTTACCAGCGGAGGCGAGGATTTTTTTTCCCTCCCCGTTCGCTCGTAGGAGCTTTTTCCTCTTGTATACCCAGGCGTTCGGTTCGACGATGGATGAAACGACTACGACAGTGGCCCAGTTTGGTTGGACAAACCGAATCATTATTCACCTGAGCGGTGGTAGTTGTGTAATATAGCCAAACTATTAGGGACAAAACCATCTAAAAAAAGCAGAACCCGTAAGAAACATTTCAACTTTATTATTATACTAGCAGTAGTGCCCGTGGGTTGCACCGGATCGAAAATTAATGTCGAGGTGCTCCGACCCCATCCCTCTCACCACACACGCAACACCACCGCCATTTCCATTGCTAGCTCCGCCTCTGGCCGTACCACATGCCCACGCTCCGCCGCCATGCTCCACTGACTGAGCCGTCGCTGCTCTGCTGGCTTTATTTTATTGTATCAATTACGCTGCTTGCCAGCTCACATTCGTGCTCACCCACCAACACCCAACGTTTTATTCATTCATCAGCCGAACACACGCAACCACCGTTTCCATTTAATCCTTCTTTGCCCATCATCAACACACATGCATATTTTTATTCCGACCTGGGCCATTAGAATTTACACCATCTGTATTGTTGATTTCGAGGCAGCTTGCTGATGCTCCGGAGTAGTTTTAAAACGTTTATAAACCGGTGATACTCGTTTTAATTAAACGAGGTGGGACTATTTCAAACCAAAATATACGATATTAGATCACGAGAGTAGCCCAGTCGTACCCCGACCTCTTCCTAGCCTTTCGGCCTGTTCCAGCCCAGCGGAACTTCAATCCCGTGGCCCATCTCACATGGCATGATGCGGACGTGGCACGACCTGGGGCTGGCCGACGGGGTCATGGACTCTTCGCCGAGCCACGTCGTTATCGTCGCGGCGCGTTCTGCCACGTCGTTGTCAGTGCTTCGAGTGTCTGCTAAGGTGACAAAGGTGCCGCCCATGGCAGCCAGCGCCTGGCCGGACCGGTCATCCTTGGCGGCGAAGCTCGCGTCGCGGCCGAGGAAGATGTCCTCGAAGCGCTTGGACGTGACCCGGCCAAAGGAGTTGCAGTCATGGCTTCTCCCTTCTCTTGTGTAGCACCAGTTCGTCCCTGAGGTCGGGCACTGCGGAGGCCCCCAGCGCCCGGACGGCGGCTTCGGTGGCGGCGTCTGCTCCCGCGCAGTGCGCGCGTCCCTGCTGCTCTTGGGCACGCCGGGTCAGCTCTCCTGGGAGAAGGGCGCCTGCCTACGCAGCGGCGAGGCCGCAGCCACACCGGCGCGGCACCGCAGGCTGCTGGGCACGTCCGTGTAGGGGCACGAGCGGCAAGCTGTGGGGAGCGGCGAGTCGAACAGCTACGGCTGCGGGATCTGCTGCCTGCCGGCATCGCGCTGGCTCTCCTTGTTCGGGCACTTCGTGATGATCTCCATTGTGGCGTCTTGTTATGTTACGACTGCGAAGCGTGCCGGCATGCGACGTGGGTTTAAGAGTGCACAGGAAGGCTGCAATGAGCGTGGAATGCTCCTGTGCTTTCCGTCTGTTTTTTGCACACTTTCCAAAGCAGCCTAACGGCTGAGATTAAGGGAACTGACATCAGATCCCGACCCGCATGATCCAAACCCAAATCAGGTGTGATTAGCACCCTTAATCTCAGCCGTCAGACTGCTTTGGAAAGCGTGCCAAAAAAAAAAGACGGAAAGCACAGGAGCACTCCTCGCAATGAGCAAGGAGGGTGAGGCAACAGTGATTGTTTGATCGAGCTCATGCTTTACCACGGAAAAGCGGAACGGGCGGCTGTTGGGGCGTAGCTTCCTGTATGGTAGTGCGTCCTGGATATTTTCCCTTAGCTGGCTCGTTTCCGTGAGTGTGTGCTCTAGGTCCTTAATGGCGGAGGTTGCCGAAAGGCACACGATGGAGGGCCGAAGGACACTCGAGAGAGAGGGTGTGATGCGCGTTTGATTTCACAGTGTTGCAATGCCAGGCGTGGCACGACCAGCACCCGCTCCGGTGCATCTCCGGCCAACACCCAATCGATCGAGGTACGCTACGATACAAAAAAAAAAGAAGTATTTGACTTGGCGGTGTCGGGTAGTAGTAATATTTCTAGAATCTAGGGGTAAACCTGTCAAAAAAATATTGGACCGAAAGAAACAATCCGTCCTTTATTATTATAACTAGCTGAATGCCGGTGCGTTGCAACGGGATAACTAAAAATTACATGGACACGCAAATGAAACAATTGCTATAATTTCAAAAAAGACGGATATGCGGATGTCAACAATGTCCAATTCTCTCTCTTTCGTCTTTGATATTTTTTTTGAAAAAGTGCCCAACATGTGAGAAGGAACCATCTTAATCACCATGCAAGAATATCTTATCAGACTCGCCGCTGTACACAAAGTTCTGTTGATGGGTTTCAGCGCATCACCCAAAGCACATATTCAGCTATGAGCATCTGTCTGCAGTTCAAATGTGCAAAACCTAGTACTTAATAAGCACGGCTGCTACAAGAAGTAGAGTGACATAACAACCTATCCTAGCATCCAGGAAATGTATTTCACAGCCTGTGCTGAATCCTCTACCTAGGATCAAACCAGACGCACTGATCAAGCTATCTTGCTAGATACAATACTGCACAATTCAGAGATAATGATATATATAATTACTATATCCAGTATTAGATTGTTTAAAAGCAGATCAACCGATCTAGCTATTCAGAGATGATCTTCTATCTTACTACATTCAGTATCCGATTGTGTAGAAGCAGATCAACCTGATCAAGTTAGCATCAGGGCACAATCAACTAAATTATACAGTCCCACATAAATAAAAATTATGAAGATTGGAGGTTAAGAAGAACAAAGAATGCATAGATTTACTCAGAAGACAGTCATATGGAAGGAAGAAAGTGAGTGTTGGGGATAGGAACCTGGGAGGGGGCGACTTGAATCACTTGAACTTGGTCCCACATATTCACACAAGAGAATCACTTGAACTTGGTCCCAGATAAAAAAAATCACTTGACGTTTGGTAGGAAAAGCTCATTGAAATTAACATTCGTCAGAGTTATGCATACATGGATATAAAATGGCTATACGACCATGCATAAATCATCAAGTAAGCTTTATATTTTGTTGTAAAATACAAATTTATTCAGCTAAGCCTATTTGCAACCACCACCACCATGAGTTTAAGAAACGGACTGAACATAAATATAAACAAGTGTAGACTGAAACAAGTCCTCTAGCTAATACTATGACTCTGATAGTTATAGTTGATGGTTATAGTGTAACTTTTTCAGTTCATTATATATTGAACCATCCGTAACAGAATCAGAACATGAGGCTGACAACATAGGACAGAGGAAAAAATTCCTCCCGACTGTTGAAGTTTCTAAGATAAGTATAACCAGAATAAACTCACATTTGGCTAGACTTTTGGTGCCCTGCTCTTGCTACTCAATCTGAAGGTCATAGACGTAGACGGACAGATGTGTAGCAGTGTAGGCTGATGCACCTCAAGCTCTCCTCCCACATGTTCGTCGGTCAGGTTCGACAACGAGAAGATGAGGTCCAAGCTCCAATTCTAAATCCCCTGTCATCCGGTCACAATCCCCATAGCGACTTGCATCTCCCGCAGTCGGTCCATGCAGCTGGACGCCCGAAACAACCGGCTGCCGGACGCCCGAAGCAGCTCCTGCTCTCCGACCGGCACCCATTCACGCACACGCCCACCAGATCCCTTAGCCAACAGACACCAACTTGGAGCAGCGCGCCCTCTCTCCTCACCTCTCCTTCATCCTCTCCATCGCAAGGGCCGACCCTCTACAGCCGCGTAGCCTCCTCCTCTGCTGAGCCAGGTGCGGCTCTCCACTTTCCCAAGGTGCGGCGACCGTCCGAAAAGGATGGATCTAGGCGAGGTGGCCGTGAACTTGGAGAGCGGCGACCGGCCGAAAAGGGTGGATCTAGGCGAGGTGGCCATGAACTTGGAGAGCGGCGGTGTCGGTGTTCTACGGAGGGGAGAGAGCTCACGGCCTCCAAGCATCAACAGTGGCCATCGCGGCGAGGTAGAGGCGATGACAGAAGGGGATGCTGGTGGTGGCGGCTGGATGGCGGCGGGCGAACAGCAGCAACTCGGAGACGAGGCGTACGGGTCGTTTCTGGTTTCTGACTTGGCGGTGGCAAGCGGTGTCACAGTCTAGATCAGCTGAAACCTGAAAACTGTATTCAATGTTAAGTCCATCGTCGCAGAAGTAAAGAGACAATGCAGTATAAATAAGTGGATAATTTGAAAATATCTACTTCGGAGAGTGCATCTCCGAGCCTCATGTTCACCATGCCACTCTTGTATATGAGTACCTTCACCATGAGACGACCTGGCAACAATACAGAAGGTACAAACAGTTAGCGTCTACATTAGATAAATACCATTAGAAAATGAGTAACCGTCGGTTCCATCGACATGTGAATGTGTTTCTTTGCATTGTCTAGAGCATCATATTCTGGGTCAGCTTCATGTAGCCATTTTCTTACCATCAGGCCTACAAGACTGTAAGTCTGGTCAACTTCGCAACCTTGCTCTTCTTGTCTGCCTTGAGGTCGACCATGAACAGAAGACCATTCTTGTCCATTATCTTCTTCATTGTTGTCTCAGTGTTAAGAGGCAATTCAGTAGCATGTAGTTACAGAATAAACCAAGGAACCTGGAGGCCAAGATGAGGCTACTATCGCAGTTCACTGGTAGTAGCAACTATCACAGCAGTCTTGCAGAACTACTGAAGTAGCACCGCAGATTCAAAATAGCAATCCAGAACCTTAATATATTGTTGTTATCCAAACAAAGCATGGGAACAGCAATAGTCCAATGACCTGACTCGAGGATCTGTGGAATTATACTTATACACACCCACGGTTGGTAACCATCCCTGGGGGCTGGGGCATCAGTAGGAATATCACACCAAATCGAATCGCAAACAACATTAGGAGCTGGGTTGAGCGATGTGGAGTAGGGGAAGTACAGTACCAGCGCTCTCCTCTCCAACATGTGCAGGTTCAGAACAGCCACCATGCTTGGTCCCATGAGTTTACAATCAGTCTGTACAGTAGGGCATCGCTTGCATGGCTTCAGTAACTGGAGTATCTCCCAACCTCAACAGTGCAAAAATTTCCAGATCAAAGGAACGTACGGATCTGACAGACCTTTTCCAGATCAAAGGAATACATGGATCTGATGATAAATAGCTGCGCACCTGGCATGTCTCAGGTCAGTGCTGTTGGTTCTCGTGCTGATGGGCAGAGATCTTTGTGGATTTGATGGCAGCAGGTCGCGGCGACGGCGACAAATCCAGAGGTTGATGGCGGCCAAATTGGGTTGTCGGAGACGGGGGCTTGTCGGCGGGAGGGCCTAGATCTCCGAGGCAGGCTGGTCGGCGGAGGATGGTTCCGTTCCGCCCGTCGGAGTAGGTAGGCTGTGCGCTCCCCGGAGATCGCGTGGGTGGCAGCCAGATGGGGAAGAAGCCATGTTTTGGATCATGTCTCCCGAGGTCAGAAATTTGGCGGTTTCCAATCCCTAGCTAGCTCATTGTTTTGGTTTGGATCAGATCAGACAGAGTCCAATCCCCTTGCTAGCTCTTGTTTTGGTTCGGATCGGACTCTTTTTTTTCGGATCGGACCCTTGTCTGTGCGATGTCCTACGTGCGGTATTTTTGCCCGGCCGGCTGGTTCTTTTGTTTGACTTAGAAGTGACGTTAGCGGTAATATTTAGTTTCGTGGGAGGGCAATTTATCCAAAATAGTGTTGGACCGAAAAAAACAATCCGTCCTTTATTATTAGGTATAGATATAGATATAGATATATATAGAGACTTGGCGGTGTCGGTAGTAGTAATATTTCTAGAATCTAGGGGTAAATCTGTCCAAAAAATATTGGACCGGAAGAAATAATCCGTCCTTTATTATTACTAGCACAATGTCCACGCGTTGCTACGGAAGAGCAACCTTATTGATCTTGTAGATTATATTTTATGAGTATAATATATTGTATCGTGCCGTGAATTATTTATCATGTATAATATAAGACCCTATCTTTAGTGGTCTCATGTTTGTCCAGCCCTCTTTTTTTTCTAAAAATATATGAAAAACGAAATAGATTTTTTAAAAAGAAAGAGAGGTCGCCATATGCGATAAGGCAATCATACATTCAGACCTCACAATCCTCCCAGACCGAACAACGGTCAGCTTCTCGTTGATTTTCAACTCGACTTGTTGATATCTTAGATAATTTGTGAACGTATATAAACTGGAGAAACTCAATCTAAAGATGTGATGTGGTACTATTAAACACAAAATATCTCTTTCTATGATCTTTTATTATAGCATCTAAATCTAATTTCGGCTGACACTTTTTTCCGTAGGAAGGCCAACACGAGGCTACTTTTACCTCGGTACATTATAGTCCAAGACTCCAGGCCCATGTACGTATAGATTGGTTTGTTGAGGCCGTGGCCCATGCCTGAACGTGACATATACAACATGGAAACAACCTTGCTGATCAATCGATTCGAACTCGGGAGGGCGGGTGGCATGGGCTGAATCGCCAGCGATAGATTCCGTCTATTTTTATTCGCAAAAAAAAAAGATTCCGTCTATTTTTTCCGAACCGGTACCGTGGCAGGAACGTGTTATGTACTTTTTAACTTATCGGTGGCGTTGTTAGTAATATTAGGTTTAGTGGGAGGGCAAAACGGTCTAAAAAGTGTTGGACCGAAAGAAACAATCCGTACTTTATTATTAGGTATAGATATAGATATAGATATATTATATTATTATTATTACTATTACTAGGTATATAGGTATAGATATATATGTATAGATATAGATAGATTATAGATAAGGCACATAACGCTCCACGGAGCAGTGGAACCACTTAGTTTACGAGCCAAACATAAAGACCGGCACGCGTACCTTAGATGAGTGGCTGCAGTTTAATTAGCTTCCGATGGGAATTAATCGGCGTCCTCATGTCACGTGGGTACCGAGACTAGCTGAAAAAGCAGAGTGTTGTCCGATTGGAAACTTGAGAAAGCGAGTCTTTTTAAGAAGGGAACATAGTGTACTGTCCGGCCGCCTCGCTACCCAGCTCGTCCTAGCTCGCCGAGTTTTCTCCCTTTCCACTCTCGCCCGAGTGATCAGCAATTCAGCTTTCCTCTCCCTTCCTGTTCTTCTCCCATTTCTCCTCTTCCGCTGGGTGCTCCCAAACATGACGAAGAAGGTTGTTCGGAAAGTAGTCGCCATCAGTTTTGGGGTAGTCACTGTCGTTGTCGTCGTCATCTGCTGCTGCGTCGCGTTGTGGCTCTGCCACCGCCGCCTTCGCCGCGGGCAGAACGCCGATCCTGAGCTCCGACTCGTCAGCCTCTGAGCGCCGCCGTGCGATGACCGCGCAACTCCTTCCCCACCACAACGCGTCCACCAGCTCGTCGACGGAGCGCCTCTGCCGCACATCGACGCTCCGGCATCTGTTGCCTCACCACCCGCGGTGCCCGTGCCTAGGGCCGGTCCATAGATTTTGGGGCCCTAGGGCAACCCGGTATCAAGGGCCCTTTGTTTGACATGGAAGACTTTCCCTAGGGTTAAGGGGGCAATGACCCCCCCTACTATAGAAATTTTGTTAAGGATATTTTTAATATTTATTATGCTTAAAAATTAAGATTACTTTGTCATTAAGAATGATTATAGTTCTTAGGTGTCTCAACAATGCCTTTCAAACTCCGCTACTTGTTCACACACGGAAGACTTAAAAAAATATTAGTGTTCCACGAGAGGTTAAATAATATTTCCATTTGATAGATATATAGTCTTTGAAATCTTGGTGAAAAATTCAAAACTAATTGTTTATATTTATCGAGTGAACTATATACCATGATATTATGATACTTATTTCTACCAATTGATCCTTGTGTACATGTGTATATACATAAGTACCTCTAAAATTAATCACAAAACAACATTATGGAAGTAAGAAGTTCATATGACTATGAAAAAAATGAGTAGAAGAGTATACATATTAGATATAAGATTAATATTAAGACGAAATACGCTCAAACATGTATGACGTGACAAGTGGAATCATTGGAATAGGAGGAGAGCTGTTTAAAAGATGCTATGGTTATGTGATTGTATCTTTAGTCTCCACTACTCACAACCATGTAAATACACGTGAGGGCTGGTGCTGGTCTACCAATGTGGAGAAGCTAGAGAAATAGGACATCGAGAAACATATTAAAAAATGATGAAGTATCTTTTGGGAAAAGAAGATTTGGGGTAAAGAAATAGTACACTACATCTTGAACCATCTATATTTTCTGTAATTATTCTAGACGGTTGGATATTAAAAGTAAAAGCTACTATAGATAGATAAACAAGTCTTTGGCCAGGGCCCCTACTGCCCGAGGGCCTAGGGCGAGTGCCCCTCTGCCCCGTCCTATGGGCCGGCCCTGCCCGTGCCAGCGAGCACGGGAAGCAGCAGTAGCAGCGCGGAGGAGTTCGACGGCGCACCTAATCTATGATGAGGACACGAGCGAAGAAGAGATCGTGCCAGTGGTGGCGGACGACGATGCCAAGGAGGACAAGCACGAGGAGGAGGAGGAGGAGGAGGAGGAGGAGGAGGGGGAGGAGGAGGGAGCAGACTTGGACAACAGCGTGGAGACGTACGACGCCGACGACGAGGCGGGGGACGAGCCAGAGGATAGCAGCGAGGAGGATGCGTACGACGCCAACGACGAAGCGGAGGAAGAAGGTACGGATCCACGGGCCCTAGCTAAACCCCTCTCCTTCCCTAAAACCCATCCTCATTAATTATGCAGTGCTAATCTCGTTTTCCTTTTTTTTTTCTTGTGCCAGGCAGCGCTTGAGACCTGCATGTTGTCCAGATGACTATCATTATGTACAGTATACTAGTAGTACTCCTGTTAC
This sequence comes from Avena sativa, assembly GCA_916181665.1. Taxonomy (NCBI): domain Eukaryota; kingdom Viridiplantae; phylum Streptophyta; class Magnoliopsida; order Poales; family Poaceae; genus Avena; species Avena sativa. The sequence goes on from OV702279.1 coordinate 524,640,636, forward strand.
CACTGGTTTATAAATTTATATATGCATACAATCCTAGTCGATTCCTCTCAAATCGCTGTTCTGCTTCTTTTTTTTTACTGGAGTACCAGCACTGTCTCGAGATTTGTGGACACGTCCATAATTTAAGAGCTTCTCATGTTCTTTCCAAGTCGACCAGACGAAACACGTACTACCGCGCGCCATATATATTCTCAATCTTTTTCTTGCATTTTAAGGCCTTGTTCAACAATCGCAACTTCAATACCAGAGCAATGTGTGGGACCAGTCCAAATACATACACGAGCGGTTTCAGGCTCAGATGAACCATAGCATGCATCCAACTTTCCAAACAATCCACCTATTGGAATATATGATCAGCACCAGCGCAATCCTTGAAAAGGAAAAAACATGCTGAAATTAAACCAACTGAGCATAATGAAATACACTGAAAAAAGCAAAGAAAACGAAAAACTGGTTCTGAAAAGCAGATATGTCTAGGAAGATTTATGAATATACTAGAAGCATAATACTTTTTTCTTCGGATTAAGCCAAGATGGAAACCAAACCAATATGCGATATCAGTAGTGAAGACACCGCATGAGATGTGGACTAGCATGAAACCAAGTTTATTCTTATCTTAAGATTTGGGGTTATGAAGCATTTGTCATCCGACTTCAGTCAGACAAGCTTACGGCCAAATCAGATAAGTGTACTGTCGTGCGGTATCTGAGGGAAACCTTAGATTACTACTTCTACAATGAAGAAGAGGGTAAAGTGTTTGTCACTCGGAACAGTGTCTTCCTTGGGAAAGAGTTTCTAAATCGAGGAGTCAGTGGGAGCACGATGCAACTCGAAGAAATTCGAGAGGAACCGGCTAGTAGCGTGTCGGCAAAAGACTTAGAGATTGAGAGGTCGTGGTGACTAAGCCGGCAACTGCACCAGAACCGTGAAGATCTGCCAGATTGCAAAGTGTTCGTGATGTATTACGGTTAGACACTGATGAGCCGGCAACTTATTCGGAAGCGATGGTGGTATCCGATTCTAAGTCGTGGCTTGGAGCCATGAGATCCAAGTTAAAGTCCATGGATGAAAATCAAGTTTGGAACTTGGTTGATCTGCCAGACGGTGCAAGACTCGTCGAGTGAAAATGGGTCTTTAAGAAGAAAACTGATATGGATGAAAATGTTTCTGTCTATAAAGCACGGCTTGTCATGAAGGGAGTCCGGTAGGTTCAAGGAGTTGACTACAATGAGACTTTATCACCCATAGCGATGCTAAAGTTAGTTCAGATCATGTTAGCTATAGCAGCCTATTTCGATTATGAGATATGGCAGATGGTTGTCAAGACGGCTTTCCTTAATGAAAAATTAATCAAGGATGTGTTTATGATATATCCCAAGGGTTTTGTCGATCCGGCTAATGCTGACAAGGTATGCAAACTTCAGAAACATATTTATGGATTGAAGCAAGCATCTCGAAGTTGGAATATTCGCTTTGATGAGGTAGTCAAATCATTTGGCTTCATTAAGAGTGACCATGATTCTTGTTTATACAAGAAGTTTAGTGGGAGCAAAGTAAACTTTCTAATCTGATATGTGGATGACATATTACTGATTGGAAATAATGTCTAGATGTTGCAAGAAACCATGAAATCATTCGAAAGGAGTTTCTCAATGAAAGACTTGGGTGAGGCAACTTACATTCTAGAAATCAGGATCTATATAGATAGATCTAGGCGGTCATTGAATTGAGTCAGAGTACATATTTGGACAAAGTGTTGAAAAAGTACAACATGGAATCGTCTAAGAAGGGGTTCTTACCGATGTCCCATGGTATAAAACTTAGCAAGACTCATTGTCCTTCGACAACTAATGAGCGAAGTTGGATGAGTGAGATTCCGTATGCTTTGGCAGTCGGATCCATGATGCATGCCATGATTTGTACTAGGAAAGGCATTTCCTATGCTCTAAGTATTGTGAGCAAATATCAGGCTGGACCTGAAGATATCCACTAGGCAGCGGTTAAGACCATCCTTAAGTACTTGAGAAGGACTAACGATGTGTTCCTAGTTTATGGAGGTGGGGATGAACTCAGTGTAAGGGGTTACACGGATGCGAGTTATCCCACTGACTCAGATGATTCTCGTTCGCAATATGGATACGTGTTTGTTATAAATGGAGGGGCTGTGAGCTGGAAGAGTTCCAAGAAAGAGACTGTGTCTATGATGGCCCAAATATATCGAGCTCGTTGGGGAACCCCAAGAGGAAGGTATGATGAGCACATCAGCAAGTTTTCCCTCAGTAAGAAACCAAGGTTATCAATCCAGTAGGAGCAAGGAAACACCCCATAGGTGTAGCTAGCTGAACGTTGGCAGGGCGCACTACCGGTGCCAGCAGCAACGTGGAGACCTGCACAACACAACCACAGAACATTGCCCCCAACTTGCGATGAGGTTGTCAATCTCACCGGTTTTGCTGAAAACAAAGGATTAAACATATCGAATAGAAGGAAGTAATAGTTTGTAGAAAGTAAACACAAAGCAGTAAACAGTTTGTAGATTGTATGTAAAAGAAAGGACCGGGGTCCATAGTTCACTAGAGGTGGCTCTTCTTAAGATAGATAACATGCTGGGTGAAAAAATTACAGCGGGGCAATTGACAAACATCGAGAAAGCATACAAGCATATACTAATTATCTTGACTCCTTTGAGACTTGATTGGGCATTACAACATTATATATAGACCGCCATCCAACTACATATATGACTAATAATCCACCTTCAGGTTATCATCCGAACCCCCTCCAGTATTAAGTTGCAAGCAACAAATTATTGCTTTACGGATTGCGTGTAAAGTAAACAATACGATTGTTCTATGAACAAAGGATTGTTGTTTTCTCCCTAGTAGCAACAACACATCTAGTACCTTAGAGATTTTTGTCACTTCCTCAGATTACCAGAGGCATGAACCCACTATCGAGCATAAATACTAACTCTTGGAGTTGCTAGCATCTACTTGGCCAAGATAGCTACTAACAATGGAAAGCATGCAAGATCACAAATAACAAAGACATGATAGAATCAATAATCAATCTGAAATAGCATCTCAATACCCATCGGATCCCCGCAAACACAACATGCAGAATTACAAATAGATGATCTTGATCATGAACGGAGCTCACAAGATCTAAACATGAAAGAACAAAGGAGGAGAACCAGCCATCTAGCTACTACATGGACCCGTAGTCCAGAGATGAACTACTCACGCATCACACCGGAGGCTTGCATGATGATGAAGAAGGCCTCCAGGGTGAATTCCCCTCTCTGGCAGGGTGCTGGGAAGAGCTTCAGATCCCTCCTGATCAAGGGATGGAGATGACGGCGGCTACAGACTCTTTCGTGGATTTTTGATCGGGTACTTAGGGTTTTGGTATCGGAAGCAATATATAGGCGGAAGGAGAGGCCGAGGGGGTGCTAGGGTCGGCCAGACCACCCCCTGGCACGGGCCAAGCCTAGCCAGGCGGCCAGGTGGTGTGGCCAGGCCCCAGCCCTTCTTCGTCTCATATCCTGGCTCCAGATGTCTTCCAGTAAAATAGCGACTCTGGCTTTTGTCCCGTCCAATTCCGAGAATATTCATTTTCTGACTTCCTAGAACCAAAAACAGCAGAAAACAGGCAGCTGGCACTGTGGCTCTTGTCAATAGGTTAGTCCAAGAAATCATATGAAAAGTACTCCAAAGTGTTGACAAAACACAAGAAACTAGATAAAACTAAGCATGAAACATCAAAAATTATAGATACATTTGCAATGTATCAACATCCCCAAGCTTAACTCCTGCTCGTCCTCGAGTAGGTAAGTGATAAAAATAAAGAATAATTTTTGAGGTGACATGCACCATCATAAACTTGATCAAAGTATTTGTAAAACATTAAAAGTTGGGATCATAGTACTTCAATCATAACATGAAAGACAAAGTTCTAGCAATAAGACAAAGAAACTATGTTGCAACATGAATAGGCACAAACAAAAGATTCATGAATAACAATGCTTTGCAAGACGTTTGTTTGTTTCACATAAAGAAAACATAGCATAATAGCATTCAGCTTGTCCCTCATAGAGTAGCAAATATAAATGTATAGGACACCTTCAAAGTTCATAAGAGTGACTAGATACAAATAGTTTAAAGCAAGCAATATCAAGGTATGCATCAATCAACAAGTCTTGGGGCAATGCACATAGAACTAAGAATGACCACTATGCTCTCAAAGTAGGTGCATAAAGATAGAAGGTGGAGACTCAATATAATGGTGGAAGAAAGGCCTTCATAGAAGGAAGTAGGGATTCAAATCTCATAAAGAGCATCCAAAAATTATGGTACTTATAGCTTTCAGCTCTCATTGCCCCTATCATAAGCATCTTGAAGGTGATTAAGGTTAAAGTGACACAACTAAGAGGATATGCTTGACAAGTTATAAACCGAAATCTCATGCCCCTTACTTACGAAGACCGAACCTCATGCTACTCAACTTTAGTCACAAGTAAGCTCTTGTCATTGTAAGTACATATGTATCATAAAGAACGGCCAACGGGGTACCCCTTGCACATGATACAGGAACTATACCATAATCAAAATGACAAGGCAAGCAGAAAATGAGCATCTCGGCGATCTTTTTATTTGCTATTTGCATAGGTTTTTATTCAGGATGCTTCATAGAGTGCTCATTATGGTTATGCTGCAAGTTTCCACCATGATTAGGCATGGCTTAGGCTAGCGGCCCAGGCGTTTCTCTAACATACATACAAACTCCATGATCTTACAAGTTCCACTTTTATTTCACACCGTCGGGATCCATAAGCAAAAGAACATGATATCAACAGAGTACAAAGTATAGGTGCAATGTTGAAAGCGTTCCCCATGATACATGGTTCTGCTAATTTCAACTTATAAAGCGCAAGCATATACGCAACAAAGAAGGACCCAATGGTTCAAGTTTATTAAATGCCAAATGTAAAGTGCGCCATCAAGTTCGTGAGAGCTTTAATCACTAGTTTTCTCATAACAAGTTTAATTTGGAAGATAGACAAAAACATGAATATACTTGGAATAGCATAAGCTAGTAGGTAGGTATGGTGGACTCTTTGGAATATCTTGGTTTAAGGAGTTGGATGCATGAGTGGAACTCATACTTGGTTGTGGAGGCTAGTAAAAGACTGGGAGCGACAAACTAAGAGAGCAATAATGGCCATAATCATGCAGAGCGACAAAACATCATTGATCAAAGCATAAAGTGATACTAAAAGTTGAAAACTAAAGGATCATAAAGGCTATGGTGACTTTGGATAGTCATAACATGGTGTGAGCATGCGCCAAGTCAACCCAAATAAAGCATCAAAGGAGAATACCACTATACTATGCTTAATATGCTAAAACAACGCATGATTCATCCAAGGCACATTAAGCAATCTCAATTGTTTATAACAAGTCATGATACAGCAAAGAATACTAAGCATAAAGCCAAAACAATATCAAGCATGGCATGACAGAGCATAGGCCACAGTCAAAAACAAGCTCTCTTTACCACTTAAGCATGAACTTTCCTACTCTTTTCCAAACCAAACCAAACTATTTGAAAACCAATGCATGAAAGAGGGGTCCAACCAATTTATTCAGAAAACTAAGCAAACAAAGCAAATGAAAAACCAAAACGAAAACGAAAAAGAAGACGCTCCAAGAACAACACAACTGTGCATGAAACAATAAAAATGAAGCGTTTGGAAAAACCTAGAATTTTTATTGATGAAGAGGGGGATGCCTTGGGCATCCCCAAGATTTGACGCTTGTACTTCTTGGATATTTCTTGGGGTGACACGTGTGGCATTCCCAATCTTGAGCCTTAGTCCATCCTTCATCTCATTACTCATTCCTTCCATACACCTGAATTTTTTCCTTCATACAAAACTTCACACAATCTTTATTAGCAACATTAGTGCACTCAAGATAATAAGTCTTTAGGTTCAGTTCTAACACCACTAGAACTTCCATTAAAACACTAGCTACTGTAGCACTTCCCTCCAAAAGCTCAATTCCCCAGAAGAACTCAAAAAGAAACCAACAAGAAGCAAATGCAGAACATGGCAGAAATCTGTCAAAACAGACCAGCAAGTAAAGACATTTTTTTTTGAAGACCTTCTGTTGCTCAAATCAAAAAGTGTTAAACTAACAAAAGTTAGGTAACAACCTGGTGCAGAATCACAAAACTTTACGCCTCAAAAGTACGTACAGATATTTTACACGAATTTTTATGGTGAAGCACAACAATCTGTTTCGGGACAGCAACTTTCCCAATCATTACTTCTTTCTCATTAGAGGTTACTCTTGGCACAAAAAGCAAATAAAAAGGATAAGGAGCGGTTATTACTGAAGTAATAACTTCCAAGACTCATCTAAAACTTTTGGGTTATCTCCCAATAAGTACTTTTCTTTAACGCCTTTAAGTTAGGCATAAGAAGCAAGAAAAAGAATCAAGTGTTCTCAAATGAAGAAGCATTAAGAGCAAATTTTGTTTTCATAGGAGAGGCAAAAGAAAACTTCTCTCTCTTCTTAGGGAAATGTTCTATACCTTTCTTGAGTGGGAGTTGATATTTAATGGTGCCTTCTTTCATATCAATAATGGCACCAACAGTTCTAAGAAAATGTCTTCCCAAAGTAATAGGACAAGAAGCATCGTATTCGACATCCAAAACATAGAAATCAACGGGGACATAGGCAGTGTTAACCATAATAAGAACATCATTAATACTCCCCATGAGTTTCTTTTTAGCATTATCATCAAGTGGGACATTCAAATAACAATCTTCAAGTGGAGGAAAATCAAGCATATCATAAATCCTTCTAGGCATAATAGATACACTACTATCAAGATCACATAAAGCTTTGAAATCAAAATCATTCACTTTCATATTGATGATGGGTTCCCAACCATCTTCTTGTTTTATAGGAATAGAAGCTTTATGTTTCATCTTTTCTTCTTTAATCTTTATGAGAGCATTAGTAATGTGTTTTGTAAAGGCCATGTTCATAGCACTAGCATTAGGACTTTTAGCAAGTTTTTGTAGGAACTTAATAACTTCAGAGATATTGCAACCATCAAGATCAAAGTCAAAAGTATCATCTAGAGTGGTACAACTATTACTAGCCTTAACACTAGTGGTGGTGATAGTAGAAACACTAATGTTTCTAGCAATTTCATCTTCTCTTTCCCACTTAGCATGTAATTCAGCTAATAGTCTAACATTTTCATCAATTCTTACCTGTATGGCATTAGTAGCTGCAAAGGGATTATCATTAGTTTCAGGTTTAGCAGCCATTTTATTAAAAGAAGATTGAGCTTCAGCTAAAGATGCTATATTTCTTTCAGCATTAGAGAGTTTTTCCTCAATAGTTTTATTGAAAGCAGTTTGTTTACTAATAAAGTCTTTAAGCATGACTTCAAGTTCAGCGGGAGCACTCCTATTATTGTTGTAGGAACTTCCATAAGCATTACCATTGTTGGGAAGATATGGCGTATAATTGTTGTTACCAAAATTATTCCTATAAGCATTATTGCCAAAATTGTTATTTCTTATGAAGCTCACATCAACTTGCTCTTCTTGAGCAACCAAAGAGGCTAAGGGAACATTATTGGATCAATATGGGATTTCCCATTAACAAGCATAAACATAATAATATCAATCTTATCACTCAAGGAGGAGGATCCTCAACAGAATTTACCTTCTTACCTTGTGGAGCTCTCTCAGTATGCCATTCAGAGTAATTAACCATCATATTATCCAGAAGCTTTATTGCAGCACCCAAAGTAATGGTCATAAAGGTACCTCCAGTAGCAGAATCCAATAGGTTCCTTGAAGAATAGTTCAATCCTGCATAAAAAGTTTGGATAATCATCCAAGCAGTCAGTCCATGAGTGGGACAATTCTTTACCAAAGATTTCATTCTTTCCCAAGCTTGAGCAACATGTTCATTATCAGATTTTTTAAACTTCATTATTTCACTTCTCATAGATATAATCTTAGCAGGAGGATAGTACTTTCCAATGAAAGCATCTTTGCATTTAGTCCAAGAATCAATACTATTCCTAGTTAAGGAATTCAACCATTCTTTAGCTTTTCCTCTCAAAGAGAAAGGAAACAATTTAAGCTTAATAATATCTCCATCTATATCCCTATGCTTTTGCATCTCACAAAGTTCAACAAAGTTATTTAGATGAGCAGCAGCATCTTCATTACCAATACTAGAAAATTGTTCTCTCATAAAAAGATTGAATAAAGCAGGTTTTATCTCAAAGAAAGTAGCTTCAGGGACAACTGGAGCAATAGGTGTGCTCATAAAATCATTGTTGTTGGTGCTAGTGAAGTCACACAACTTAGTGTTCTCAAGAGTAGTCATTTTTTGTGTTTTTAATAAAGAAAGCAAACTTGTAAAACTAATTTTTTTTGTGTTTTTGATAAAGAAGAAACCAAACAAAACAATAGTAACTAAGCAAAACAAAAATAACAAAGTAAAGAGATTGGTTATGAGGGACTCCCCTTGTGAAGATGTCCTTGACTCCCCGGCAACGGCGCCAGAAAAAGTTGTTGATGGCCCAAATATATCGAGCACGTTGGGGAACCCCAAGAGGAAGGTATGATGAGCACAGCAGCATGTTTTCCCTCAGTAAGAAACCAAGGTTATCAATCCAGTAGGAGCAAGGAAACACCCCAAAGGTGTAGCTAGCTGAACGTTGGCAGGGCGCACTACCGATGCTAGCAGCAACATGGAGACCTGCACAACACAACCATAGAACTTTGCCCCCAACTTGCGATGAGGTTGTCAATCTCACCAGTTTTGCTGAAAACAAAGGATTAAACGTACCGAATGGAAGGAAGTAATAGTTTGCAGAAAGTAAACACAAAGCAATAAACAGTTTGTAGATTGTATGTAAAAGAAAGGACCGGGGTCCGTAGTTCACTAGAGGTGGCTCTCCTTAAGATAGATAACATGCTGGGTGAATAAATTACAGCGGGGCAATTGACAAACATCGAGAAAGCATACAAGCATATAATAATCATCTTGACTCCTTTGAGACTTGATTGGGCATTACAATATTATACATAGACCGCCATCCAACTGTATCTATGACTAATAATCCACCTTCAGGTTATCATCCGAACCCCCTCCAGTATTAAGTTGCAAGCAACAGATTATTGCTTTACGAATTACGTGTAAAGTAAACAATACGATTGTTCTATGAACAAAGGATTGTTGTTTTCTCCCTAGTAGCAACAGCACATCTAGTACCTTAGAGATTTTTGTCACTTCCTCAAATTACCAGAGGCATGAACCCACTATCGAGCATAAATACTAACTCTTGGAGTTGCTAGCATCTACTTGGCCAAGATAGCTACTAACAACGGAAATCATGCAAGATCACAAATAACAAAGACATGATAGAATCAATAATCAATCTGAAATATCATCTCAATATCCATCGGATCCCCACAAACACAACATGCAGAATTACAAATAGATGATCTTGATCATGAACTGAGCTCACAAGATCTAAACATGAAAGCACAAAGGAGGAGAACCAGCCATCTAGCTACTACATGGACCCGTAGTCCAGAGATGAACTACTCACACATCACACTGGAGGCTTGCATGATGATGAAGAAGGCCTCCAGGGTGAATTCCCCTCTCCGACAGGGTGCCAGAAAGAGCTTCAGATCCCTCCCGATCTAGGGATGGAGATGACGGCGGCTACAGACTCTTTCGTGGATTTTTGATCGGGTACTTAGGGTTTTGGTATCAGAGACAATATATAGGCGGAAGGAGAGGCCGGGGGGTGCTGGGGTCGGCCAGACCACCCCCTGGAATTGGCCAGGCCTGGCCCCGCGGCCAGGTGGTGTGGCCAGGCCCCAACCCTTCTCCGTCTCGTATCCTGGCTCCAGATGTCTTCTGGTAAAATAGCGACTTTGGCTTTTGTGCCGTCCAATTCCGAGAATATTCATTTTCTGACTTCCTGGAACCAAAAACAGCAGAAAACAGGCAGCTGGCACTGTGGCTCTTGTCAATAGGTTAGTCCGAGAAATCATATGAAAAGTACTCCAAAGTGTGGACAAAACACAAGAAATTAGATAAAACCAAGCATGGAACATTAAAAATTATAGATACATTTGCAATGTATCAGTCTGCATCTACAGTAGAGGCTAAGTATATTGCTACCTCGAAGGCAACAAAGGAATCCATTTGGATGAGGAACTTCCTGATGGATCTTGGTGTGGTTTAGTGCTCGCCAATACGTTAGACGTGTATTGTGACAACAATGGTGCTATTTCACAAGCCAAGGAACCTAGACAACACCAGAAGAACAAACATATACTCATGTGGTACCACCTAATTCGCTAGTTTGTGGATCAAGGTGATATCAAGTTATGCATGGTACACATGGATGCAAACATTGAGGATCCATTGAAAAATCCGCTACCACAGCCTAGGCATGAGGTGCACATTAGAGCTATGGGTATTAGATGCCTAGACATGTTAGGTCGGGATGATTGACTCTAGTGCAAGTGGAAGACTGTTGGGAATATGCCCTAGAGGCAATCATGTAGATGATATTTCCCAATGTATTTATAAGTTATTAAATTGTCATGGTATGAACAAATGATATATATATCATTGAATATGTAATTCGGTTGTGGGACTAGTTGTTCATACTAGTTGTCTTTGGTCGTTGAGGTTGTGCTGGACACACGACTTAGACTAACGTGAAAGTTGGCTAATGACTCGGTTCCACTTGTCATGAGTATGGTGATGCTATTCCAACTTACACGGATTCGGCTAAAGAGTTTAGCGATTCAGACTGACCCACAGTTGAGATGCAACGATCATGTTATCATTTGAAGTCTCAAGCAATGGAATCTTTTGACCTGAGGCGATCGCATGATCCGAGTTGTGGATCGCCAACTTAGGTTCCATCAAACTCTGTTCCGTAAATCGGTAGTTATAAAGGTAGAGTTCTGGTTGGTTGTGAATCAATCTACGTGACATGGATTACCAAGATGGGATTTTCCCCACCATAATTGAGAGATATTCTTTGGGCCCTCTCATGTGATATGATTCAGAAGAATGGTCATGCGTGACTCAGTTAAGTGTTTACTGAGGAGTCAGACTAAGTTTAGTCCAATGAATTATATAACACAGAACGAGAAGAGAGTTAAACTATTAAAGGGATGGCAACTTCTCGCCTATAGCTTGATAAGGTATATCATGAGGCAAAGGGATTTGGACGAAAGTCACATTGAGAAAGTTCGTCTTCTGACTTTGAGACACTTGGGAGTTGGCACGTCTTGCTAGAGGACGCTACCAGCTATCGACTTAGAGTGGTGACTCGTGTCGTGTCCAGGTGTGTGTGAACCTACTAAAGGGGTTCTCTAGCAGAAAACAAAAAAATTCTAACTAAGCAAACTCTAAAACCAGGATCTATACTATGTAGAGATAAGTAACGAAAGAGAGAGACGGTATTCATACCTTTGAAGACCGAGGCACGCCTTACGCAGGAAGGCGTATGTTGATGAAGACGAGCAGCACCTCAAGTATGGTGCCTCCGGAGTTCGTCACACGTCTGGTGTAGGTGATGTTGGAATTATGCCCTAGAGGCAATAATAAAGATGTTATTATTATAATTCTTGTTCATGATAAAGTTTATATTCCATGCTAGAATTGTATTAAGCGGAAACTTTAATACTTGTGTGGTTTGTGAACAACACCGTGTCCCTAGTACGCCTCTATGGACTAGCTCATTGATCAATGATGGTTAAGGTTTCCTAACCATAGACATGAGTTGTCAATTGATAATGAGATCATATCATTGGAGAATGATATGGTGGATAGACCCAAACTAAGCGAAGCAATTAGATCGTGTCATCGTGTTCGTCTTTGCGAAGTTTTTCTTATGTCAAATATTGTATTCCTTAGACCATGAGATAATACAACTCCCTGGTATCGGAAGAAAGCTTTGAGGTCATCAAACGTCATCCTATGAGAGGGTGATCATAAAGGTGTCTCTCAGGTAATCGGAAAGTATCTGTTGGGTTGTATGTATCGAGATGGGATTTGTCCCTCCCAAGTCGGAGAGATATACTTCGGGCCCACTCGGTAATCGATATCAACACCGCTTGCAAGCATGTGGTTAAGGAGTTAATCACAAAGTGATATAGGATTACGGAACGAGTAAAGTACTTGCTGTGAACGAGATTGAACTAGGTATGACGATACCGACGATCGAATCTCGGGCAAGTAAAATATCGCGAGACGAAGGGAATATATATATGGGATTGATTGAATCCTGGCATCGTGGTTCATCCGATATGATCATCGATGAATGTGTGGGAGTCAATATGGGTGCCCAGACCCCGCTGTTGATTATTGATAGAAGATCATGTCTGCATATTCTCGAACCCGCAGGGTCACACACTTAACGTGTCTCGACGCTAGGATAGATTGGATAATTGGTTTATGAATTTTTGTTCGGAGTCTCGGATGGGATCCGGGACATCACGAGAGGTTCCGGAATGGTCCGGAGAATAAGATTCATATAAGGCAGTGCAGTTTTTGGAGTTCGGAATTGTTCCGGATTAATCGGTATTGTACCGGAAGCTTCTAGAACCTTCCGGAAGGGGGCCAACGTGGTCCCACCTTCCGGGAGGGGGAATGGGCCTATGAGGGAGTGTCCTGGCCGCATTGGGCCAGGGGCACAAGGCCCCATAGGGCCCAGCCGATTCTAGAGAGATTTAACTCGTTTAAATCTCGGGATAGAATTTCTAGATAAGGGGAGAGTTTAAATCGTTTAAACTAGAGATAGGCTTGGAGGAGGGGCTAGGGCTGGCCGCCCCCTCCCCCCCTACACACATCTCCCTCCAAGCCCTAGTAGCCCTGCTGCCTTCCTCTCTCCCTCCCGACTGTTTGCAGGCGAAGCCCTGCTGCAGAAATTCTCCACCATATACACCACGCCGTCGTGTTGTAGATCCAATCCATCTCTCCACCATACTTGCGGGTACAAGGAAGGAGGAGACGTCGAGGTGCTGCACGTGTGCATCTCACGGAGGCATCGCCACTTGTGGTGCTAGATCGGATCGGATCGCGAGGAGGAGAAGCGAGTACGACTACATCACCCACGTTCCGACGAACGTTCCGCTGTGCGAATCTTCAAGGGTATGAAGATCTAATCCAATCTCTCTCGTTGTTTGCATCTCCTAGATTAGATCTTGGCTTTCCCTCTGTTCGCTTCCGTAGAAAATTTCGATTTACTATGCTGCGAAACCCTTCAGTGGTATCAGAGCTAGATCTATGCGTAGATGTGTTTCACGAGTAGAACGCAACATGGTTGTTGCGGGCGTTGATGTTTTCTGTTGCAAGCCTCTTGTTTGTGTTCTTCTTATGACGCGAGATAGTGAGATTGAAGCGGTCTAGGCCAACCTTACGCGACGTCGTTCGCGAGACCGGCTCCGCACTTGACGTGTGGCTTGTACCATACATGCGGCTGGTGGATGTCAGTTTCTCTCACTATAGTTGTCATGGGATTAACACCGGAGTTTGGCAACCATAATATCACCGTTGTGGCTTTCCGTAGGTAAGAATCGTTCTTAGCATCTACTCCCATAAGCCACGTAAAACATGCAACAACAAAGTAGAGGCGTCTAACTTGTTTTTGCAGGGAGTGTTTTCTGTGATATGGTATGGCCCAAGATGTGATGTGTATAATGTATGCGATGATCATGTTTTGTAATGTTTCACGACTTGCATGTCGATGAGTACACAACCGGCAGGAGCCATATGGTTGTCTTTATAATTGTGTATGACCTGCGAGTCAACTTCTTATACGCCATGTAATAGCTTTACTTTATCGCTAAGTAGTTAGCAATAGTTGTAGTTGCTATTCGTGGTGGAGGCAATCATGGTGGAGTGATGGAGATCATGCCGGAACGCACAAGATGGAGATCATTGCGCGAAGATTGGCTATACCATGTCACATAAAGTTATATGCATGTGATGTTTATCCTTTTATGTATCTTATTATGCTTAGATCGCGACGGTAGCATTATAAGATGATTCCTCACTTAAAGATCAAGATAAAACTGTGTTCTCCCCAAGTATGCACCGTTGCGAAAGTTCGTCGTGTCCAAGCATCACGTGATGATCGGGTGCTATAGACTCTACGCTCACATACGACGGGTGCAAGCCAGTTTTGCACACGCGGAAATACTTGGGTCTAGCTTGACGAGCCTAGCATGTACAGACATGGCCTCAGAACACAAGAACCGAAAGGTTAAGCATGAGTCATATGAATGATATGATCGACACTTCGTTGTCCACCATTGAAACCACATCTCTTCTCGTGAAGATCGGATTAGGTGTGGTGAATTTGGATCGTGTTCACTAAACAACTTGAGGGATGTTGAATTTAGTGGGAGTTCATCTAGTAATTTGATTAAGTTGAACTATTTATCATGAACATAGTCTAAATTGTACTTGCCAATACTGTAGATCACATGGCCAAGTCCAACTTCAACTTCAACGTTTTTGCTGAGAAGGAAAAGCTTAGAAACAATGGGTCTAACTTTACCAATTGGTTCCGCAATCTAAGAATCATTCTGTCTGGCGGACAAAAGGACTATGTCCTTGGGAAAGCGTTAGGTGACCCCCCTGCTGCAACTGCGCCGGCTGATGAGAAAGCTGTCTATCAGTCGCGCAAAGATGATTATGGTGTGATTAAGAGCACCATGTTGTTTGCTATGGAACCGGAGCTTCAAAATCGTTTTGAAGAGTATCCCGGGCCCTTCGAGATTCTCGAGGAGCTGAAAACCATGTTTCAGACTCAGGCCCATTCTGAGAGATATGAGATCTCTGAGAAGTTCTTTAACTGCAAGATGGAGGAAGGGAGTTCCGTTAGTGAGCACGCCATAAAGATGTCGGACTACACTCAACGCCTTGAGCAGCTGGAATGCACGATTCTAGAGGAGCTCAAGATTGACAGGGTTCTGCAATCACTCCCTCCCAGCTACAAAAGTTTTGTAGTGACTCATAATCAGATTGGTTCCACTGATACGATCACCGAGCTCTTCGCAAAGCTGAAGGCTGCGGAAGTGGACATCAAGAAGGATAATCATGTGTTGATGGTCAACAAGCCCTCCTTTAAGAAAGGTAAGGGAGCAAAGAAACCCTTCAAGAAGGGCGGCGGCAAGCGCAATGCTTCTGCTGAGAAGAAGCTCAAGTCTGGTCCTAAGCCCGACACTGAGTGCTTCTATTGCAAGGACAAGGGTCACTGGAAGCGCAACTGTCCGAAGTACTTAGCGGACAAGAAGGCTGGCACCATCAAAGGTATATTTGATATACATGTTATTGATGTTTTCCTTACTAGCCCTCGTTGTAGTGCCTGGGTATTTGATACCGGTTCAGTTGCTAATATCTATAACTCGAAACAGGAGCTACGGAATAGACGGCGGCTTGCGAGGGATGAGGTGACGATGCGCGTTGGCAACGGATCAAGAGTTGATGTGATGGCCGTCGGCACGCTCTCCTTAGTTTTACCTTCGGGATTAGTTTTAAACCTTAATAAGTGTTATTATGTGCCTGCGTTGAGCATGAACATTATTTCTGGATCGTGTTTATTGCAAGACGGTTATTCATTTAAATCGGAGAATAATGGTTGTTCTATTTATATGAGTAACATCTTTTATGGTCATGCACCTCTTGTGAATGGTTTATTTCTTCTAAATCTCGAAAGGGATGAAACACACATCCATAACATTGAGGCTAAGAGATGCAAAGTAGATAGTGATAATACTACTTATTTGTGGCACTGTCGTCTAGGTCATATTGGTGTAAAGCGCATGAAGAAACTCCATTCTGATGGACTTTTGGAGTCTCTTGATTTTGAATCATTTGACACATGCGAACCATGCCTCATGGGCAAGATGATCAAAACCCCGTTCTCCGGTATGATGGAGCGAGCAACGGACTTGTTGGAAATCATACACACCGATGTATGCGGACCAATGAGTGTTTCGACGCGCGGTGGATATCGCTATTTTCTCACTTTTACCGATGACTTAAGTAGATATGGGTATATCTATTTAATGAAACATAAATCTGAAACGTTTGAAAAGTTCAAAGAATTTCAGAATGAAGTGGAGAACCATCGTAACAGAAAGATTAAGTTTCTACGATCCGATCGTGGGGGCGAATATTTGAGTTATGATTTTCTCACGCATCTCAAAGCAAGTGGAATCGTTTCACAACTCACGCCACCCGGAACACCACATCGCAATGGTGTGTCTGAACGCCGGAATCGAACCCTATTAGATATGGTCCGATCGATGATGTCTCTTACTGATTTGCCGTTATCATTTTGAGGTTATGCATTAGAAACCGCTGCATTCACTTTAAATAGGGGTCCATCTAAATCCGTTGAGACGACACCGTATGAACTATGGTTTGGTGCTAAACCTAAGTTGTCGTTTCTTAAAGTTTGGGGATGCGAAGCTTACGTCAAGAAGTTGATGCCGGACAAGCTCGAACCCAAAGCGGAGAAATGCGTCTTCATAGGATACCCTAAGGAAACTATTGGGTATACCTTCTATCACAGAACCGAAGGCAAAGTGTTTGTCGTAAAGAACGGTTCCTTTCTTGAGAAGGAGTTTCTCTCGAAAGAAGTGAGTGGGAGGAAAGTAGAGCTAGACGAGGTTATTGAACCTTCTCTTGAATTGGAGAGTAGCGCAGCACCTGAAATTGTTCCAGTGCCGCCTGCACCAACAATAGAGGAAGCTAATGACAAGGATCATGAAGCTTCGGACGATGCTGCTACTGAACGTCGCAGGTCGACAAGGTCGCGTGTCCCTCCTGAGTGGTACGGCAACCCTGTCTTGACTGTCTTGTTAGTAGAAGACAGTGAACCTACGAACTATGAGGAAGCGATCACTACAAAAGATCTAATATATAGTGACAAGCTCAAAACGTCATGCAATAACAAATAACATCACAAAAAACCCTTGTGTGACATTTTTTGAGCGTCATAAGCATCGTCACGGAATCCCCGTCATAGATTCTTCTAGTGACGCAGCGCGCAAAAGAACATCACCAAATATGGATGATGTCATATGTGATGTCAGCATCTAGGACACCATGGATTAGCGTCACAGATGTGGATGACATCATATACGATGTCATTGGATTAAATTAGTAAATAACTTATTTTTTGTTTTTTGTTTTCTATATTTAAAAATTTGTTTTTTTTATTTTTCTCAAAATAAATATTATTTCGTGCATTATTTTTCCCAATTACCTTTAGGAGAAAAAGTAATTATTTACCCATTTTGCAGGTATTATTTTCTAGAATTGATTCTGTGTTTAATATTAATTCTTTATAATCTAATTTTATCCTAAATTATTGTATGTAATAACTTCTGAATTTAATATACATTAGATTTTGAATTAAAATTATATTTGAGTCATATGACAAGATAAACTCAATTGCCATCGAAATCACAATATATCTAACTCACAAGTAAGTCATTGTACATACCTAAATAAGTGGTGATAATATATACATAACGAAACCCGAGCAAACTAAGCTCATGCTAAAACTAACATTATCATATACTCTTTTCCGTCCATATTAATGGCCTCAACTTTATCTAGATTTGCATGTATCTAGTTAAGTATTTAGACTAGATGCATTCGTATCTAGACAAAGTTAGGCTATTAATATGGACCGAAGCGAGTAATTATTTCCTCCATGCACCATCAAGTATGGTGCTTAGTTCTGAGTTGCATGTTTCCATAGAAGGAAACTGAGAAGGTTGTCTTGTTTCTCTTTCTTTTAATATGCTTTGATGTTTCTTCTTTAGAGCTTCCAATTCGTCTTGTTGCTTTCTTTGCATGTCTTCAAGTGCAGCCTCTTTGCTTTAACACTCTCGGTTGATTCTTGCTAGTACATTTCATGCGCCTCTATTGCCTCTTTATTCTGAGTTGCATGTCTTCACTCCTTTTGTTTCCCATGGCAATCTGTAGAAAGCATCGTTGCTCAAGTTAGAGAGAGATGATAGGTTCGATTAAACTTACACAACATATAAAAAGCATGCATGCTATGGTCATGTCAATATCTAATCTCACCTGACCAGAAAGTGAGATCCAGGAGAAGTTCCTGGATACGTATCTCACATAGAGCTAAATATGCATGCATAGAAAAATTACAATTGGAAGTTTTTGAAGGAAATCGTGATGATAGTAAATATAAACTAATTAGTAATTCGGAGACTGACAGTGATGAGAAATCATATGATCATTTTAATGAAAGTTTATTTTACTTTTAACCTGCTTGCCTTTCCTTAATAAAAAGACTGTCTAGACTGCCAATAAACAAAAGATATATAAGCATTGCAAGAAAATGGATGGTTAAACTCTAACCACTTTGTCAAGTCCGGTACTTTTATTCCTCTACTGACTTATAAAATGCCAACCATCAGAAGATTTTAGCTGCTTTCTGCACTAATGTTTCCATTGTCCATTCTAATTGCACACATTTTCTATGTTTGCTAGCACATTCTATTGCCATGTGGTTGTTTGGCAAGTATGATCATGAACCGATCATCATATTTTATTTTAGTTATCCTGAATGCTCTTTAGTAGCTAGCAGTACAACAGCTAGCAGCACACCAAGCAACCAATAACAAAGCAAGCATCTAGCAACATATCAAGCATCAAAATACATAAGAATAGAGAAAGAAATCTCACATAAGCATTAAATGCAGCCACACTCATGCATCCCGTCTTTCTTTTGGTATGTCTCTTTGAAAAATTCAATTGGACTAGGGTCCTCATTGTTATACTTGTCTTTTTTCTACAAGATGTAGGGTTCATATAATTAGTATTTCATACATGAACATGTATTAGACATGGTACTATAATCAGTTTACTAAATACTTACAGGTTGGTGGAAATGGGCTGTAGTTTGGTGATGCTTGACAGCTTCTCGATTCTTCTTTCAAAATCTGCTAGACATGATTATATAAATAGCACATTAGCAAGCATGAAAAGCCGCATACGACATTTCGGAGAAAGCAACTTTAGTAGCAGTATATATATGATTATTGAACAAAGAAACTCATACAACCCAATATGGTTCCTTCATATTCTTGATTCTTGATTGGCTGTAATTTGTAATCAGCAGAAAATGTCAACAAAAAATAATCATTTCAAAGAAGCTGACAATATAATAAATAATTAGTACCAACAATATACAACATCCAACCTTTTCCTCTCATACTAAAAAGGTAGGAAGAAAATTAGCAGCTCAAACAGTGAGAGACAATTTGGTTCATGATGGAAAAGAGTTCGAATGATTATCCATAGAAGTATACAACAGTACAATCATAGTTCATGTTGGAGAAGGGTTCAAAAGATTTACAGTTGATAAGTATTTGAGCAAACATACACAAAACCAAGATAACTCTGAGTAGGTTTGAATAAAATGCTTATGTCTCAGTAGGTTTGAATAAAAATGCTGAACCAAACTAACAAAATAGGTGCAGTTTTCAGTTAAAATAGGACCTAATTTTTGTAAAAGAACACACTGTAGGTAACCAGTTAGTAGTCATGTTCACATTTAGGAAAATAATTAATACATCAGAAGGATTAAGCCTTCAGCATCATATCTCATACTCACACAGAGCTAATCTAACAAACAATGCATACAAGCATCTGTCATTTAAATGCATGGGAACCAAATTATTTAATTAACTACTTTAATAAGGATAAATCTAAGTTAACATGTACGTATTGGATGTTTCTGATTTCGGATGGCAACTTGCTAAGAGATTGCATCACATGATCCATAGCCTAAACTTGGTGATCCTAGACATAGACCATATTAATTTATGCCTCTGTACTGTCTTTAACACCCAGAAATACCAATCATGATCTAGAAGCAGTTCAAATCCTCTGCACAGAGCAACCAATACACAAAGTTTTTTATATTAACAGGGACTCACCCCCGCCTCCATTTCAAGAAATGAAACAGTACATAGTTCGTACAGGGAAAGTAAACTACTGCTAAAACTAGAGAAGAGAGCGTTAGTTCCAACGAACTGACGCACATCTGGAAGTTTTAAAGCCATATCAAATCCTTAAGGCCGCCTCATTACAGACCGAGGATAACAAAAGCCTCCTAAAGCTGGATGGCAAAAAGGATCTAAGAACGAAACTAAAGGTTCAGCATTACATCAGACAAACACCCTCATTTTTTCTTGTTGTATTTGTGGAAGGTTCTCCGTTGCCGTTCAGGTCCCCACATGGACCAACACACGATCTACCTGAATATTCCACTACCACGGGTCTGTAGATGAGGTTGTTACCTTGCGGGCGACGGCTTTCCCGCAGGTGCAGGCGGCGGCGTTCGCGCGGGTGCGGGCGGTGGCGTTCTCGTGGGTGCAGGAGGCGGTTTTTGGTTTTTGCGAGGGTGCGGACGGAGTAGCACTTGCGGGAGCGAACCAGGGAAGGGGCGCAGAGGAGGACGTGGGCGAGGCCGGCGGCTCCGATCCCGCCGGTTAGGAGGGCGACGGCGTTCGAACGGGTTGGGGTGCGGAGGACAGCAGGTGAGGACGGCGACCCGATCCCGCAGATGAGGAGGGCGGCGCCGCTCGACTTGGCTTGGGCGGTTGGATCGACAGCGCCGTTCGACCTGGTGCGTGGCGAGAATTGGGGAGATAGCAGGAGAAGGGGAGTGGTCGATGGTTCCGCACAGAATTAGCGTAGGGGTTGGCAGAGTTTCAAGTGACCGGCAGATGGGGACATAAGGATAGTGCACGGATAAAAGAAAAAAGTAGAGAGAAAACTGAATTTTGGGTGGAGCGAAAATAGATATTTTGGTGGAAAAATTGAAGGGAGTGTACCCTTCGGTGGAGGGAAAATAATCTTTTGCTTTCTATACAGTTTAACTTTTATTTATTGTGTGAAAAGATATCTTATTACTAGGAATTAAGGAGAACAAGGATCATGGAAAAATGAAATTAGATTTCACATCAGTTTTAAAAATTCATCTCAAAATATTTTTTTAAAATTTTCCAATCATCTCGATCCGAAGTCATATGCAAATTCATACCGAGAGGTATCAAATGAAAAATTCACCAACATGAAATATGTCCGTCTAGTGGTTGTATGGTGTTGGTTCAACTCCCCCTTTCGAAATGTAGACTTTCTTTAAAAAAACCGATAGCTCGGTTCCCTTTTTTATACAATCAGTACTACCCTATAACAAATTATTACTTTATAAACGACAATTGTCAACAAGCTAATTTTAGCATCGCTATATGTGTGTCCCACCTCAATGGTCCTTGTGCGGCTATCATGTGACATATACTAGTTCAAATTTTTCTATGACCCATCCATGTTCGTCATGGAAGCTATCTGGCCTATCACCAAATGTACTAATATGTGACGGTGACTATGCGATTGTCATAGATTTTAGGAAATCCATGACGCTAGGGGAAGGACGTCACACATTACTATGTTCCGTGACGTTACATACCATCTTCACGAGGATTTTCGTCATAGTGTGTAAGATCTTTTGTAGTGGATGATGAGCCCAGACTCTAAGAAATGGCTAGAAGCCATGAAATCCGAATTGGGATCCATGAGCGAAAACCAAGTATGGACTTTGGTGGACCCTCCTAGCGACCGAAAGGCCGTTGAGTGCAAATGGATCTTCAAGAAGAAAACGGACGCGGATGGTAATGTTACCGTCTATAAAGCACGGCTTGTTGCGAAAGGTTTTCGACAAGTTCAAGGTGTTGACTACGATGAGACTTTCTCTCCCGTAGCGATGTTTAAGTCCATTCAGATTTTATTAGCAATTGCTGCGTTTCATGATTATGAAATATGGCAAATGGATGTCAAGACTGCTTTCCTCAATGGCAACATTGATGAAGAGTTGTATATGATGCAACCCGAAGGTTTTGTCGATCCTAAGGATGTTGATAAAGTATGCAAACTTCAGCGTTCCATTTATGGACTGAAGCAAGCATCTCGGAGTTGGAACCTTCGTTTTGATCAAGTGATCAAGAGCTTTGGATTTGTTCCAAATTGCTACGAAGCTTGCATCTACAAGAAAGTGAGTGGGAGCTCGGTGACGTTTCTGGTACTATATGTGGATGACATATTGATTATTGGAAATGACATCAACATGCTTAACGATGTGAAGAGTTATTTGAACAAGTGTTTTTCAATGAAAGACCTAGGTGAAGCTGCTTATATATTGGGCATCAAAATCTATAGAGATAGACAGAGACGCCTGATAGCTTTAAGCCAGAGTACATACCTAGACAAAGTTCTGAAAAGGTTCAGAATGGATAAGGCATTGAAAGGTTCAGTACCTATGTTGTCAGGTAAGATATTGAGCAAGGCTCAGTGTCCAGCTACGGTAAATGATAGGGAAGCTATGAGCAAAGTGCCTTATGCCTCGGCCATAGGTTCCATCATGTATGCCATGCTGTGTACTAGACCGGATGTGTCCAATGCTCTTAGTTTGACGAGCAGATATCAAAGTGATCCAGGAGTGGAACACTGGACAGCCGTGAAGAACATCCTAAGGTACCTAAATAGGACTAAAGAAATGTTCTTAGTCTATGGGGGTGATGAACAACTCGTCGTAAAAGGTTACGTCGATGCTAGTTTCGACACCGACAAGGATGATTGTAAATCTCAGACAGGATACGTGTATATTTTGAATGGAGGAGCTGTGAGCTGGAGAAGCTGCAAGCAAAGCGTGATCGCGGGATCTACAGTAGAAGCGGAATACATGGCTGCTGCAGAAGCGTCAAGTGAAGGAGTTTGGATCAGAAACTTCATCACTGAGCTTGGCGTGGTTCCCAGTGCATTGGACCCACTGGAGATATTGTGTGACAACACTGGCGCCATAGCACTCGCTAAGGAACCAAGATATCATCCAAATACCAAGCATATCAACCGCAAGTTTCATATAATCCGAGATTATATAGCAGATGGAGATCTGAAGATCAGCAAAGTACATACAGATCTGAATGTCGCAGATCCATTGACTAAACCTCTTCCACGTGTAAAACATGATCAGCACCTCAGTGCCATGGGTGTGAGATTGTTGCCAAATGTAAACTAGATTATTGACTCTAGTGCAAGTGGGAGACTGTTGGAATTATGCCCTAGAGGCAATAATAAAGATGTTATTATTATAATTCTTGTTCATGATAAAGTTTATATTCCATGCTAGAATTGTATTAAGCGGAAACTTTAATACTTGTGTGGTTTGTGAACAACACCGTGTCCCTAGTACGCCTCTATGGACTAGCTCATTGATCAATGATGGTTAAGGTTTCCTAACCATAGACATGAGTTGTCAATTGATAATGAGATCATATCATTGGAGAATGATATGGTGGATAGACCCAAACTAAGCGAAGCAATTAGATCGTGTCATCGTGTTCGTCTTTGCGAAGTTTTTCTTATGTCAAATATTGTATTCCTTAGACCATGAGATAATACAACTCCCTGGTATCGGAAGAAAGCTTTGAGGTCATCAAACGTCATCCTATGAGAGGGTGATCATAAAGGTGTCTCTCGGGTAATCGGAAAGTATCTGTTGGGTTGTATGTATCGAGATGGGATTTGTCCCTCCCAAGTCGGAGAGATATACTTCGGGCCCACTCGGTAATCGATATCAACACCGCTTGCAAGCATGTGGTTAAGGAGTTAATCACAAAGTGATATCGGATTACGGAACGAGTAAAGTACTTGCTGTGAACGAGATTGAACTAGGTATGACGATACCGACGATCGAATCTCGGGCAAGTAAAATATCGCGAGATGAAGGGAATATATATATGGGATTGATTGAATCCTAGCATCGTGGTTCATCCGATATGATCATCGATGAATGTGTAGGAGTCAATATGGGTGCCCAGACCCCGCTGTTGATTATTGATAGAAGATCATGTCTGCATATTCTCGAACCCGCAGGGTCACACACTTAACGTGTCTCGACGCTAGGATAGACTGGATAATTGGTTTATGAATTTTTGTTCGGAGTCTCGGATGGGATCCGGGACATCACGAGAGGTTCCGGAATGGTCCGGAGAATAAGATTCATATAAGGCAGTGCAGTTTTTGGAGTTCGGAATTGTTCCGGATTAATCGATATTGTACCGGAAGCTTCTAGAACCTTCCGGAAGGGGGCCAACGTGGTCCCACCTTCCGGGAGGGGGCATGGGCCTATGAGGGAGTGTCCTGGCCGCATTGGGCCAGGGGCACAAGGCCCCATAGGGCCCAGCCGATTCTAGAGAGATTTAACTCGTTTAAATCTCGGGATAGAATTTTTAGATAAGGGGAGAATTTAAATCGTTTAAACTAGAGATAGGCTTGGAGGAGGGGCTAGGGCTGGCCGCCCCCTCCCCCTCTATATATAGAGGGCTGGTGCGCCCCCTCCCCCCCTACACACATCTCCCTCCAAGCCCTAGTAGCCCTGCTGCCTTCCTCTCTCCCTCCCGACTGTTTGCAGGCGAAGCCCTGCTGCAGAAATTCTCCACCATATACACCACGCCATCGTGTTGTAGATCCAATCCATCTCTCCACCATACTTGCTGGTCCAAGGAAGGAGGAGACGTCGAGGTGCTGCACGTGTGCATCTCACGGAGGCATCGCCACTTGTGGTGCTAGATCGGATCGGATCGCGAGGAGGAGAAGCGAGTACGACTACATCACCCACGTTTCGACGAACGTTCCGCTGTGCGAATCTTCAAGGGTATGAAGATCTAATCCAATCTCTCTCGTTGTTTGCATCTCCTAGATTAGATCTTGGCTTTTCCTCTATTCGCTTCCGTAGAAACTTTTGATTTACTATGCTGCGAAACCCTTCAGGTGATGTCTCCCGGAGTCCAATCCAGCCGAGCAACGGAAGAAGTAGATGACTGATCGCTGATCACACGACGGTGGTGTGAAGGTGGAGAACTCACAGCCCACAAGGTCCTCTCCAATATTCTGGAGAAGTCCTCAATGGATGAGAGAGAGAATGGGAGAATGGGATGATTCCAAAGGGGGAGGGGAGACCCCTATATATAGTGGGAGGAGGCGCACCACCCAGGGGCCAGGCGGTGTGGGACTAATCCCCGCACCCGCCGGCCACCTAAGGGCAGCCGCCGGCCCTAGGTCGGCCCCACTGGGGCGGCCCACTGAGCCTAGGCCGGCTAGCTCCCTCTTCCTAGGTTCCTTGCCTCTTGGGCCTCCCCTTCGGGTGAGGCCTATTAGCATTGGGCTGCCTTTAATAATAAAATAGAATATGTATTTAATATTAATTCTCCAATTAACATTCAAATACACATATTGTCTTATTCCTTCACTCTAGAACACCTTCTGGACCCTTCCGATCTTCATCAGATGTTACCCAGAACTATTCTGGTTTCTCTTTCTCTATTTATCCTACGATACATCATCTACCCTGAGCATTCACACCCTTAAGCATGACATCCTTCGGTTCGGGAACACTCCGGACATGATTGAGAATCCTCTCATATCAATGATCATAAGCGGGACCTGGATGCCCATGATGACCCCTTTGCATTCCACGAATCTTATTGCTCGAATCGTGAATAGTCATTTCCCGTTCCCTTTGCCACTTGATACCTAGTTTATCCGAGACTTGATATTTGGTATCTCCATACCTTAATTCAATCTCGTTACCGATGAACTTGTTTACTCGATCCCATGTCGTTGTATTTCATGACCTAGTCACACGCTTGCAAGCTTCGTTAATGCAACGTCATCGAGATGGCCACATATGTATCTATCCGTTACATGGACTGGCAAATCTGGTCTTGATATGTACTCCTCTACGCTCCCCTTTGGGAAACCTGAGTGACACCTTTTTGATCACCTAGTAACGGTATGATACTTGATAACCATCTAAGCTTCCTCCAGAATGGTGATTTGCATTATCTCACAGTCTAAGGATCAGGTTGTGTATCATCAATGGTGAACTTTGTAACTAGATCTCATTGAGATACAACTATCAGATGTTTGTCTATCACGTCATCCAACCAATGACGTGACCTTATTGTCAATTGTCATAAATGCCCATGATCTTGAAACCCAGATCATCCTCATGACCAATGAACTTGTTCGCTAGAGGTAACTAGAGACACAGCTTGTTTACATACTACACGTGTATCAACGTTTCGTATTAATATAGTTATAGCACAGTATGAAACATATTATGAACATATAGGAGATATATCAAAAAATACACTTTATTATTTGCCTCTAGGGCATAACTCCTTCACCTACGGGGTCACACACTTAAGGGTAAGGAGCCCATGTGGATTAGATCCGCATGGAAATTGGGGTACAGCCTAAATGAGCCTCAAGAGTTGAGCCCAACTAGGGATGTATATAAGTGGAGTGACAAGGGATAGTCCTTGACCTAGCCTTCACTTTCTCCACTCCCAAATCGGGTTAGACAGGATCTAGCAATCCCATGCCCGTGCTCCTTCCTATATGTGTGGATACCGGTAGAGGCGTTCCATGTGCGACACTAGAGATGAAGAAGTTTGTAGGATCTGGAGGATCTATTCGTGAGATCAATCAGCACTACATCAACTAACGCGCTTCATCAATAATCTGCACCTACGCGTCTAGTGGTAAATCACGCGGCCTATAACCCGAGCTGGATCTTGGGTGCCCCGCGCAGAGTAAAAGTTTTTGTTTATCTCCCTGTGGCCCAACACTCATAACATTTTGTCGGTCTTTGAGGGTAAGATCTCTATGGATGTATATCCATCCGTTGCTTGTATCTAGATAGATAGATCTTGGTGCTTAGTTGTTCATATCGTAGATTTTTTTGTTTTCTATGTTGCGAACCCAACATAATGTGCCTGAGGTGGACCACGGAGCGGTGGGCGTGGTGGTGGACCGGGCCACATTTGGATGGAGCCCGCCCAGGGGTTCTGCATGGATGGACAGGGAGCTTGAGGGCCCTTCCCTGGTGCATTGGAGATGACGTTGCCACGCATCTGGGAGGGCGTGGAGTGGAGATAGCGGCACAGTGCGTCAAAGCGGCAGGTGCAAAATCGCTAGAAGTTGCGGTAGATATCGGAGCGCTGCGGAGGCGCCATGTTTTCGGCAGGACCACGCGGTGGCGGTAGCGTAGGAGCTCCGCGAGCGATGAAGACAGCCATAGTCGAAGATGATGACTCAGATTGCTGTAGCATTAGCTCCTCAAGCAGCAGAGACAAGCGCATGTTGAGGAATGACGGTAGTGGGCACTGTTTTAGGATCAGCATGCGCATGTATGCAAGCCGAGACCCGAGACCAAGGAGCGTGTTCTGGACGAGGCGTTTGTTGCTGATGGTTGTGCCCAGCGCATTGAGCTCGTCGGAGAGAACTTTCTTCTTGCGACAGTAATCATCCACGGTCATGGAGCCCCGTTGGAGATCGTGGAACTCTTGCTCGAGGTAGTGGGAGCGGGTTTCCGCATTGTCGTGGTAGATGTTAGAGAGTCGCGTCCACAAAGCGTGGGTAGGCAGCGGTGTGGTAGTGTCGATGACCATGGCGAGAAGCTCGAGCGCGACGGCGCTGTTTAGCCATGATTGAACGATTGCGTCGTTCCGAACCCACTATGGAGTGGGATTGGGGTAGTCGTCCTCGATTAGATGATCCTCGAGGCCATACTTTTCCACAACGTCGGAGAACATGTCGCGCCATTGGAGGTAGTTGAAGGTTTAGAACTCGAGGGTGACCGGTACGACGGCACGGATGCTTGGGAGCACGGTCGTCGTGAGCGCCCAGAGGGCGGCTTTGGCGGCGGCCTTGAGATCTGCGGCGGAAGGTTCTAATGGCGCCATGGGAGAGGATCAAAAACCCTAATCTGATACCATGAAAGCAAATATAATTGTTGCACTTAGATTGATAGGATCCCACCGTGGGATTATATAGTCAAGGAGGCTGGCTTGCATGGCATGATA
The DNA here is from genome assembly GCA_916181665.1 of Avena sativa. NCBI lineage: Eukaryota > Viridiplantae > Streptophyta > Magnoliopsida > Poales > Poaceae > Avena > Avena sativa. Next base: position 524,668,693 of record OV702279.1, read on the forward strand.
GATTACAAGTTAAGAAATATCAAAACTAGTCTATCACGGATCCTCCTTGATTTTGGCCGGCTGGATGTATCCTTCTCGTATACGTCTAACAGCGACGCTATGCGGTACCTTGGGCCGCTGGAGGATGACGAGGGAGAAGAGATTGGTGGAGTCGGGATCAGCAGAGACGATAACGGCGCCGCACAGCAACAACTAGTGTCGCGAATGATGGAGTTTTTTTTCATGATAATATATGTCTTATTAATATATCATAAAGATCATAGTACAAGCCACGTAAATACCGACTTGCAAACTTACCGCTTCAAGTTTGTTTGGACAGGTGGGGATGTCACGGGATCGTACTTTTTTTCCCGGATCTTGTACAGGGTAATACAGCGGGACAAACTTACCGCTTCAAGTGTGTGCAAGACAGGAGCACTGAAGCAAGCCTCGAACTTAGATTGAGTAGTTGGTGTCGGTGCCATCGATACACAACTTCGGAGCGAAAGTGCAAAAAAAAACTCGTACATTAATCATCGTATATACCCTGAAAATGTTCAGGGCAACTTGCACTAGCTACTTCATGCAGAGACAAAACTTACTCACGTGGCATGGGGACCGTGTGTGCTGAACTGACCAACACCAATCGCCCGTCTCTATTCTCCAACGAGAGATCCCAGGCCTAGCCACAGCTTATCTCCCTTTCTTGGCTCTCAACGTGCCATGTGTACATAGATGACAAGATCTGTACTGCACCAATAGCATCGCAGATGAAGATTTTTGTTCTCTATCTTGCCAGCACACAAAGCAAGCTCAGTCCCCTATGTCGATCGATGTTGCATCCGCTGCCTTAAATAGTTTCACCCTCTTCTCCTCTCAAACCATCTCCACACATAACACTTCCCAGACTTTGGAGAGCATACAGCAGAACAGACCCTTTGGTCTTAGCAGAGCAATGACGGCGACCGCCATGTCCCTTTCTTCCTCGACCTTCGCCGGCAAGGCGGTGAAGAATGTGCCATCATCGGCACTCTTTGGCGAGGCCCGAGTCACCATGCGCAAGACTGCTGCAAAGGCCAAGCAGGTTTCTTCAGGCAGCCCATGGTACGGAGCCGACCGTGTGCTATACCTCGGCCCTCTTTCTGGTGAGCCCCCAAGTTACTTGACCGGAGAGTTCCCCGGTGATTATGGGTGGGACACCGCAGGGCTATCCGCTGACCCTGAGACCTTCGCCAAGAACCGCGAGTTGGAGGTGATCCACTCCCGATGGGCTATGCTCGGCGCGCTCGGTTGTGTCTTTCCCGAGCTACTCGCCCGCAATGGCGTCAAGTTTGGTGAGGCCGTATGGTTCAAGGCGGGCTCCCAAATCTTCAGCGAGGGCGGACTTGATTACCTCGGCAACCCCAGCCTCGTCCATGCCCAGAGCATCCTCGCTATTTGGGCATGCCAGGTTGTGCTCATGGGCGCCGTTGAGGGGTATCGCGTTGCCGGTGGCCCGCTCGGCGAGATTGTCGACCCTCTCTATCCCGGTGGTAGCTTTGACCCACTCGGCTTAGCAGACGACCCAGAGGCGTTCGCAGAGCTTAAGGTTAAGGAGCTCAAGAACGGTCGTCTTGCCATGTTCTCCATGTTCGGCTTCTTCGTGCAGGCCATTGTCACCGGCAAGGGCCCCCTCGAGAACCTCGCTGACCATCTTGCCGACCCGGTCAACAACAACGCATGGGCGTTCGCCACCAACTTTGCTCCGGGCAAGTGATGAGCCGTTGACGGCTCGAGCTGTACAGTTGCATCAAACATACTCGTGGTTCTGTCCGCGGAGTTTCGTTTGATCTGTACTACCGTGATGTAAATTATGAGGATTCCTTGCAAAAGAATGTAGTTTTGTGAAGTCCTTTGTACCATTTGGTGTCTCAAGAAAGCAACATTTCTGCAATAATTGACTAGTAGGCAGTAGCTTTCTGCAAATTATTTGACTTGTGTTTCAATATCTATTGCGTAGAATATGAAACCATTACACAAGTATTTATATTCAAACTGAACTTCAGTTTGAGAAGGAAAAAATAGACAAAATCAATTAATGAGTTAGTGATGATGGCCTGAATTGACAGCAGTTTACATTACAAATCATATTTATGATTTTCGTTTCCCTATCAGTGTACTGAATTCACATTCGAACATGTTCATTTAAACTGAAGGCTCGAAGAGCTCAGTTTTAAATTAACAAAGCCAACAGCCGGCCGGAGTACAAACACGGTCACAACAGAAAAACACAGAACCAGAAAGCTGGGGATACCAGCTAACGATACAAGCACAGGAGACGAGAAGCTAAAGACATCTAAGAGAAGAGAACAAGCAGGGCTACAAGTTCTACAAAAGGGCCCAAGTCTTCAGCTTGCCACCAGTGCCTCGAACTGAAACTTCAAGCACCAAGACGCCACTCCGAGGAACTGCACCAAATCAGGCTAGCACCACTAAGCAACCCGGCTCGCAAAGGACCACCAACTCCAAGGTGGAAACATATTGTATCTCTGTGTCTATTTTTTTCAGAATCTTACACTACTTTGACATGTATGTTTTTCTGCTTCAGAGTAGAGAACAGAGCACCCTGCAACTTAAAATGTTAAATATTGTTGTCTCGACCGGTGCATACGTGACTACTTTCCCCAACTTATACGGAGAAATTTAAGAAAATTAAATGTGCTGAATGCACAAATTTTGGCAAAAGATATATACACTGTCGTGTTCAGAAATCATTCGACGCCGGTGATTTACTAGTAGAACTGATTTTGCCAACAGCGTATTTCAAAAGGAATATGTATGGTGCGTGCGTTCCAATATCTGCCCGACCGTGTGATCCATCTTCGCACCGTGTAATTTGCTATACTACATCGTCCGTTTGCGACGGCGAGTGTGTACGTGCATCATCCGCCAAAGGGTGGGAGTTGCGTCGCACTGAAGTGATCGTAATTTTTCTCAACATGGTCTGTTTTTTACAAACTCGTAAAAAACAAACAAATTTAATCATTTAAGTTAAATCCCCTGAGTGGCGGACCCAAGAATTTTTTGAAGCCTAGGCAAACAATGTATTTGAAGGATAATAACACTACTTTTTAATAAAGTTGTTATTAAATTAGGCTTGCTGGCCGACCCGAAGCCTGGACACGTGCCCGGGCTTAGGGACGGTTAGGTCCGCCCATGCTTGTAAGTATACGCTCTTTATTAGAAAAACCTATTTTGTGAAAGGACCATATGGTGTTGCCACTAGCATTACTCAGTATGTGTTAAGATGTAATTCTATCTGGTGTCAGTTAATATATCACACTGAAAAATTAAGATATCACGCTGAATTTGATTTCAGTATTTTCGGCTCGGTCTCATAAAAAAATTTCCAGGTAGGAAAAAAGGCAAGATTTATTTTACGTGATCGACTCTCGTATTTTCGTCGTGTATGTGAAAAAAAAGGCATTTTGTACATATATAGTTCATCCGCAAAGAAAATAAAGAAATAAATTTAGTCTATTTTTTTTTCCTGCCATGTAGACAGCAGACACATTTTACAACTCTTGCCTGCATGTGGCTGATCTGGCTGACCACGTGATCAATCATCCAATCACACGTCTTCATTCTCCAACGAGATTCTAGTCCTAGCCAAACACATCTATCTCCCTTCCGTGTCTGTCACCTCGCCACGTGTTCATAGAAGATGAGATCTCTACTGCACCAATGGCGTCCAGGATCAAGATTTTTCCTCTTCCTCTCTATCTATCTTGTCAGCTCAAACGCAAACCTCAGTCCCTATGTCATCTCCAGTGCTATAAATAGCTCCATGCTCCTCACATCTTACACCATCACCACACACACAAACACTTTAGGATCATCTGAGTACAAAAACAACTATTGTTTTAGCAACTCAATGGCGACCACCATGATGTCCCTCTCTTCCTCGACCTTCTCCTCCAAGACAATGAAGAATGTGGCATCACCGGCTCTCTTCGGCGAGGCCCGTGTCACCATGTGCAAGACCGCAGCCAAGGCCAAACAGGCTTCTTCAGGCAGCCCATGGTACGGCGCTGACCGTGTGCTCTACCTTGGCCCTCTTTCTGGTGCACCCCCGAGTTACTTGAACGGTGAGTTTCCCGGTGACTATGGATGGGACACCGCCGGGCTGTCGGCTGACCCCGAGACTTTCGCAAAGAACCGTGAGCTAGAGGTGATCCACTCCCGCTGGGCCATGCTCGGCGCTCTTGGTTGCGTCTTCCCCGAGCTACTCGCCCGCAACGGCGTCAAGTTTGGCGAGGCCGTGTGGTTCAAGGCTGGCTCCCAAATCTTCAGCGAGGGCGGCCTCGACTACCTTGGCAACCCGAGCCTCGTCCATGCGCAGAGCATTCTCGCTATTTGGGCCTGCCAGGTCGTGCTAATGGGTGCCGTCGAGGGGTACCGTGTTGCTGGCGGCCCACTCGGTGAGATTGTCGACCCACTCTACCCTGGAGGCAGCTTCGACCCCCTTGGCCTTGCCGATGACCCCGAGGCATTCGCGGAGCTCAAGGTGAAGGAGCTCAAGAACGGTCGCCTTGCAATGTTTTCCATGTTCGGCTTCTTCGTGCAGGCCATCGTGACCGGCAAGGGCCCGCTCGAGAACCTCGCCGATCATCTTGCGGACCCCGTCAACAACAACGCGTGGGCATTCGCCACCAACTTTGTTCCCGGCAAGTAGACATTTGTTGACTTGTGTCAGACCTACACACGGTGTAGTTCATGCAATTCTGTCTGATTTGTACTACCATGGTGTAAATTATGAGCATTATTTTCGGGGAAACATGCCACTTTGTGAAGTCCTTTGTGCCATTTGGTGTTCCACGAATCGGGAGCAACATTTCTGTTTTACTTGATGAGTAGTGTAGTATTCTGCGATGTTTTTAGTTGCGTCTCTGGTGTCATTTTGGGTATAGCTGTATGCATGCCTTGACACCCACACATTAATTCCATGATTGCGACAATTCCTGCGGATGCCCTTTCATCGAGGATTGAGGTGCGTTATTGTTGGGGAGGGGTTATTTCAAAGAGGCGAAGTAGTTCTTCGATCACCGGAACGTGCATCTCTTTGCTGGAAAATGAGTGTAGCCGGTGCACCGTCGTCGCAGGTTTCAGAAGCGCTGTCAATGGCTCGCTTCAGACTTGCTTGCCACAATCTGTTTCAGGCGACGCGCTGCAGCGGTCGACAAGGCTCCTCCAGACCACCACGGTGGATCGCTTGTCTCAGATCAAGGAGAAGAAAGAGGAGCTGTAGGATCTTGTCGCCGACTATGAAAGGGTTTACAGGGCTCCCTTCAGGGTATCATGGCAAAACAGTGGGCTGCTCAATCGACTGTCTATACCGTTGTGGGTTTCTAATCCGCTAGAGGATTGGTGGGACAAGCAAATGCGTTAAAGTTCACGATTGACCAAGACTTGTGAGGTTAACATGTTTGGACTAGCTATCTTTGATTGCTTTGCATCGCCTCTTCTTGCGTGTTTATGATCGACTAAGACAGAGTGACAATCACATATTTATAATTTTTCAACTATAAACATGTTAGGCTAAAATAAATTAAAAAATAAAAAAACAAGGCAACAAGGCTAGAACAAAGGGACATTTATTCATTATTTGACCAGTACAAAAGATTCGGTTACATGCAAAGTGCTTTTATTCACGCCCCTTCCCGTACTACTACCCTACTCCATGTCATCATGTCCAAGAGTACCTACTTCTGCAAAAGAAAAGAAAGACACAAGAGTGAGTATGGAATCATACTCAGCAAGCACACATGCATCAGATTGTAAGATGGCACCGGTTCAGTAAACAAGAGTATTGAAAATTCGATATAGACAAAGATAAGGGTAGATTGACAAAAGTTAAATGAAAGAATAAAGGACTAAATAACTGATATCACACATGACAGCAAGCTTTCCCGACCCGGAAGTCACAGGGGTGAATATTCACACTTTTACACTCTGCAGAGGGGTACTCCGACGCCGACAGTCCCGACCAGAACCACACAGGCGCTAGTCGAGAAGTGTTCTTTTACCCGCTAAAACCCGGGCACTTTGACATACTAGTATCGGCCGCTCCTACGGATCCAGCAGGAAATGAATCGGGCGTGGAACACGTTCCGGACAAAGGCCGTCCCTAGCGGAGAACCCAGATAGTCCCATACCTATACTGTGACCGGTATAATGTTTTTGCCGTCGTGATACCAGAGTTTTGTCAAACAAGAATTTTTAGATGAAAACTAATAGCTAATCAACAAGAAAGAAATCACAAGATTTTTCTAAAATATTCTCTAGCTTTCTTTTCCAAAACATGGCCTCTAGCCATTACACCAGGTTAAGCTAAGCTTAAGCCTAACTTTGCCATTGCTGAGAGTAGCACAAAAGATTTTGGATGGAGTACAAGATCAAAGAAAAGGAATTACAGAACAATAATTAGCAGCTAGAGTACATGAAATTAAATAGTAGGAATCCTCATAGCCGATGCATGCATGTACTACCACAGATCATAGACTAGCAATGCAAATAGTACTAGACCAAGTAGCACCAGTGCATGCGTGAGCTAAGAAGTGAAAAAGATAGAAATGTCAAGAATTTACAAGTGAGTTGAATAGAGTAGAGCAAGCATCCTAACATGTCCATGCATGTGCTATCATCGACATGCATGAATCATAGAAGCTAGTAGTATATGTGTATATCAAGGCAATAGCACTGAGTAGACATAGGACAAATGAACTAGGTAGGCTTTTATAGAGCAAGAAAGATGGGACATGTGCTTGCCTTCTCCTACTACTTTCTACACTGAATCAGCTTACAATCTCCTCTTCTCACGCCTAAGAAATGTGACAAGTGATAGCTGTGGTACCTACTGCAATGTGTGAGGTTTGCTAGACTTCCAATCTTTATATAGGCCACGGAGAAAAAAAGATCTGGTTCACCGTTTAAGTAGACTCCAGAATATCTACCGCTTTACCGACTGCTATTTTCCTTTTTTTTCTACCCTGCTAATTACAAACCTATCTCCTTAGTCAGACGCGTAGTCATCTGAGTCAGCTCATCATTCATTGGACCAATGACATGTGTTTGCCTACGTGCATATCCAAGAAAAATATCTCACCGATCAAAGATGCAGCTAGCTAGCTAAATATCCGAGTGTACTACTCACCTGTTCAATCTTACATGCATGCAAGAGTATACAACGAGAAAAGAACGAGAAAAGCTAAAAGTTGATGACTTACTTGGTCTAAAACATGCATAAGTAGCTCACATTAAATTTATTTTGTTTATTTCTTTCTAAATCAAATAATTATTTTGATTCTTTTATTAAAACAGTCAAATTAATATGGGTGTTACATTCTCCCCTACTTATAAAAATTTCGTCCTCGAAACTTAGTTACCCATATTTAGAAGATGTGGAAAATTTGTGCGTATATCGTCCTCCTTCTCCCATATCGCTTCTTCTTCCGTGTGGTTGCTCCACTGGATTTTTAAAAATCGGATGGTTCTCTTCCTCATGACTCTATCTTTATAATCCAAAATCTTTATGGGATACTCTTCATAAGAGAAATCAGGACGGGGTTCAACAAGGGGTAACTTCACTGTCTCTGGCGGCTGTTCACACTTCTTTAATGTTGATACGTGAAAGACGATTGTGTACTCCCGATAAATTTGCGGGTAAATCCAGACGGTAGGCTACCGCCCCCACTTTGTTTATAATTTGAAATGGCCCGACGTACCTTGGACTTAATTTTCCATGTAGGCCAAAACGCCTTGTTCCTTTCTTAGGAGAGACTTTCAAATAAACAAAGTCACCCGCCTTCAGTTCTGCTTCCCTACGTTTGAAGTCTGCTTGTTTCTTTTGTCGATTTTGTGCTGCCTTGAGATGTTCATGAATAATCCGCAGTTTTTCCTCCGCTTGCTAAACCAATTCCGGACCAAGGTATTTCCTCTCGCCAATTTCTTGCCAACAGATTGGGGATCGGCATCTTCTACCATATAGAGCCTCATAAGGAGCCATTTCAATGCTTGACTGGTAACTATTGTTATAGGCAAATTTAACCAAAGGAAGCGCGTCATCCCATTTTTCGTTGAAGTCCAGCACGCTTGCTCGCAACATATCTTCTAATATTTGTATAATTCGTTCTGTCTGACCGTCGGACTAAGGATGGTATGCTGTACTAAAATTTAATTTTGTTCCTAGTGCAGTATGTAAACTCTTCCAAAATCTAGAAACGAACCTCGGATCACGATCAAATACGATCGAGATTGGAATACCATAGTTGGCTACTATCTCCTTGACATATAGCTTGGCTAATCTTTTCAAGGAGAATGTTTTCTTTATTGGTATAAACTGCGCCACTTTGGTAAGTCTGTCCACTATGACCCAAATAGCATCATAACCTGCAGATGTGTGAGGCAAACCAGTAACAAAATCCATACTAACTTCTTCCCATTTCCATGTTGGAATTTCTAAAGGTTGTAGAAGACCTGCTGGCTTCTGATGATCTACTTTCACCTGTTGACATACTGGGTATTCAAGAACAAACTTCGCTATCTCCCGCTTCATATTGGGCCACCAAAAGTTTCCTTTAATGTCACGGTACATTTTTTACTACCAGGATGCACCGTGTATGGTGTGGAGTGAGCTTCTCTCGTGATTTCCAACTTCAAGTCCGAATTGTTAAGTACACATATGCGGTCCCTCAGCCATAAAGACCCATCCAATCGTACTTGGAATTCTGATGGATTGCCTTGTTCTATTCCACTTTGGAGTTTCAAAAGAAAAGAATCATCCATTTGTTTCACCCGTATCCTATCTTGCAAATCGGGTTTAACTTCTAGTGCCATGATGGTGTTAGGAATCACGTACCTTTATTTTTATACCTAATTTCTCCGGGTCTCTCAAGATGTCCTTCTGAGTAGTTACAAGAAATGATAAGTTGCAATCACTCTTTCTACTTAGTGCATCAGCAACAGAGTTGGCCTTTCCTGGATGGTAATTTATGTTGATATCATAATCTTTGAGCAAATCAAGCCACCTTCGCTGACCCATATTTAATTTCTTCTGAGTAAATATATATTTTAAGCTTTTATGATCTGTAAAAATTTCACAGTGTTCTCCATACAAATAATGTCTCCATATTTTTAAAGCAAACACCACGACACCCAATTCTAAATCATGTGTCGGGTAATTTTTCTCATGCGGCTTCAATTGTCGAGATGCATAAGCAATCACCTTATTGTTCTGCATGAGTACACAACCTAAACCAATACTAGAAGCATCACAAAAGATGGTGAATCCAATTCCTGCAATCGGTACAGCTAACACGGGAGCAGTTACTAACCGACGCTTCAGTTCTTGAAAATTTTCTTCGCACTTCTCACTCCAAACAAATTTAACCCCTTTACGTGTGAGTTGTGTCAGAGGTGCCGCTAGCTGGGCAAAACCTTCAATAAATCTTCGATAATATCCGGCTAGACCAAGGAAACTTCTTATCTCCGTGACAGTAGTTGGTCTCTTCCAGTCTACCACTGCCTTGGTCTTGGCTGGATCAGCTAATATACCTTCTCCTGAGATAACATGGCCTAAAAACGCTACCTCTTTCAACCAAAAATCACATTTCTTCAGCTTCACATATAATTTATGACTTCTTAGTGTTTGAAGAACTAATTCAAGGTGTTCTGCGTGCTCTTCTTCTGTCTTTAAATAAATCAAAATATCGTCGATAAAAACAACCACAAAATAATCCATAAATGGTTTGAATACGCGGTTCATTAAATCCATAAAGGCCGCGGGAGCATTTGTTAGTGCACATGGCATAACAATATATTCATAGTGTCCATACCTTGTACGGAAAGCTGTCTTGGGAATGTCTCCCTTTTTAATTTTTAATTGATGATATCCTGACTGTAAATCTATCTTTGAGAATACACGTGAACCTTGTAGTTGATCAAATAAATCATCAATTCTAGGTAACGGGTATTTATTTTTGATCGTTACCTTGTTCATCTCCCTGTAGTCGGTGCATAACCGTAAAGTATGATCACTCTTTTCAACAAATAGCACAGGTGCACCCCATGGTGACATGCTAGGCTGGATAAGGTGTTTTTCTTCTAGCTCCCTAAGCTGCTTTTTTAGTTCTTTCAATTCTACAGGTGCCATTCTATATGGAGTTGACCCGATGAGCTTAGCCGTGGACTCGTTCTACATAATGCGACCGAATGGGAAAATGGTGCAGTATTACCACACGAAGTGCAACTCTTGTGCCGGAACTCATGTTCAGCTCCTAGTGATTCTAAGTATCTAACCTGCAGGTTTTCCCGTACCGCTTGCCGTTTTAGGTTCAAGGAATAGGGAAGTGTTCTGTTGATAAATGGAGGTTTCACTCATGGGCGCAATTCCCTGCATTGGTGTGTGAGAATTCTAAAGCTATCTTTATGGGAGAGCTGGTTAGGTCGTACCCCCGGTGGAGCATGTACGTGGTGAAGGAGGATATCGTTGGATAGCAATCTTTTTATTGCAGATCAATGGGAAATGTTGTTATCGATGAGCAGGAAAGAAACCAACATATTCCTTACTTCTGTTTTTGTTCCATTGTCTTACTGAGGTTTTCACAGGGACGGCACGAATTTCACGGTTGGTACAATCCTGATAAGTTTGCAGCAGTTGAGTCATAAACAAACATTTCCCACCTTTACCAAACCGATCAAAAACCAAGAAAGAAAGAAAAGAATCAAATAAGAATGGTGGTCACCTTAATCCATTTTAAAGCTTTTACATCGTAGCGGCGCTTCTATGGCTTAGATTTTTGTAGGAAAGATTTTGAGAAGTAGGTTTAAAGACAACCCAAGCCGAGTTGAGTCACTCAGGGACTCCTGCACTTGCAAGGGGAAGAGAGCAGCAAAGAAAAAGAGGTCTATCTACTGCGGTACTAGAGTCTGATTCCTTCTCCTTGACTTCTTTGCATGCAATACTTCGACTCTAGTACTAGGTTCAAGCGCTTACTATCAGGGTTGCGCTGCGCATAGAGAGCAGAGCGAACGAAAGTTCCATTCTCTTGACTAGATAGAGCCACGGTAAGGGAAGAACCCGGGAACTCAATAACCTCTAGAACCAAAGAAGGTAACCTATAGAGCAGAACCATATAGTAATCAAATTAGCACAGAAGAAGAGATCATAATACAGGAATGAAATATGTTTTCCTCCACATAAAAAAATTCAAGCTGATAGAATCATAGAAAAGAGAATATATAAGGATGAAATCACATTGAACGTCATCATAAAAAGGATGCATGTCATGAGTAAACAAGACATATGGAGTATTTTCCCTCTTTCGTTGTAAATTGTTGTTGTTAACCACAAACTTATATAAGTTGGCTACACAGCAGGGCAATAATACCAATTGCATATTATTGTTGGAGAGGAGTGAGAACGGTGTTCATTTATGGCAAGCGATGCACACATTGCCTTTTTCTTTAGGTTATGCCCCTTTTTTGGCATCACAAGTTCCCTAGCACTTCCATATTCTGTGCCCCTGTTCCACCATACCTAACCAGTAATCTTTGATTGCATCTATTGTTCCGTTCCAAAACCATGTCAACGCTTCCATTGCTTCCATTCATTAGTCGTGTATAGACGTTGACCTATTATGCATCTGAGTTATATGATAGGTTTTAAATTGTAATGATAAATAAAATCAATATGTTCTTTATGTTTTTTCCCTATTCAGCAGATAAAAGAATACTCGACCTGTATAACATTTCAAGAAGAGCACAATCTTTACATTTTTTGGTTAGTTGCATCTAAAACAAGATTGGGGCTCTCTTTCCATTTCCTCCTCTGGCATCTAAACTCTCTAGTCAGAGTGTTCTCAATTTCTGAGTGCACTGCTGCCCTTCTCCATTTTAGGCATTACCATGGTCTGAAGAAAGGAGGCTTTGGAGATCTCCTCCAACTTCACATTGTACCAACCTTAACATCTCTTGCTTATAACATCCCTCCAACCATTGACATTCAGCCCAAGTTACAGGGAGAGATTTGTTAAAGATTATCCACCAAATCTCACTTTTGATGGGCAGTAGATTCGTTTCCTTCTACCACAACTGTCCATGACAACCATAGGACCTTGCAGGCTAATGGCTTTTGCACAAAGATTTTAGACAGAGATTCAAGGTTTTCTTCTAAGTATCAACTAGTCAGTTTACAGTAAAGGAATTCGAAAGCTCTGAGCTAAAAATCATAGCTATCGGCTCACATATTCCTCATTACATGCAATGAATAATAAAGGATATTACTGATTGATTAAAAAGATAGGCACGAGTCTTCTTTTCTTTTTTGTCTGAGGGAACGTTCAGTAAGGACCAGGAATCCTAGATGGAGAGAATCTGGTCTTGTTTTGTGCATGGCTTACGGCAGGTAAGAAAGCCAATCAAGAGTAGACCAAGACAAGCAGAAGGCCCTCAACCAGGGGAATCCTTATTGATCAGTAGTCACAGAAAACTCCATACCGAAAGAGCTAGCTTCCAACATCCTGAACGAATCCCTCACTGTGAAAATGCAACATCCGACACACTCATTGGCTTTGACCTCAGATTCATTACTTGCTAGAGAAGTAGTTTACATAACTGTCACAGCTCCAATCTAATAATATTGTTAATCAACAAAGTTGCTAGCCTAAATAAGGAGTTTACAATCGCTTTACTCAAAAGTAAAGAGCGGCTAATGGGAGATTGCTTGAGTAGGCTCAGTAAGGGATTACCCGCGGGCAAGGTGAAAGAGCTTTCATTAATAGTATTCACAGGAGGATCAGCAAGATAGCTAGAGCTCCTTAAAGGAAATCAAAATCCAATTCTATATTAGAACAAACTATAAAGCAAAGATGAGGAAGCTACGCCTTTACTCGCTCGAATTAGAGGAAAAGGGGAAGTAACGGCTTTTCTTTCAAAAGTAAGCAGGTAATGCGAATAAGAGAAGGGTAGAAGAAGCGGTCCGCGCATTTCCTTATTTCACAACGGATTTGACTCGTTAGAGAAATCATTTCTTAGGTATGCTACATCTTTGAAGAAAGAGTAGGTTCTGCTATTTAAGACTTAAAGGAAGCGATTTCCGGGTTCAATTGGACCCAACAAGGAAAGCCTGTCAAGCAAGGAAGCCACCAAGCAAACCTTTAATCAGCATCTCTAGCGCAGCCACTTCTCTATAGAAAGCAAAAACCTGCAGTCAAGACTAGTCACATTAGTGAAACAAGTGATTCGCTAACATTCAATTCATAGAAAGAGTAGTCACAGCTGCGACAAGTTGCTCTAATAGGAAGGAGTTGACTTACTTTCCATTCCTAATACAGCAAGAGCTTATTTTTTTCATGTAGCATTTCTACCTCTATAGGATTTCCCATCTTAACCGAGAATGGGTGCAGCCCAACCCATCTAAAGTAGCCTGAAATTCGTTCCTCTACAATCTAGAGCAGTCTGAACATGTACCGCGATCTGGACGGACAAAGAATGCCATACACTTGAGTGACCCCCTTTTCTGTGACCACCACCAAATGAAAAAAAAGAGGTGAGATCACCCTGTCTCAATCCTTTGTAGCTCTTCAAATATGGGCCAACCTCTCCATTCATATTCACACACACTTTGCCTCCTTCCACTGCTTGTCTAATCCAATCTATCCACCTGTTAGGGAAGTTTTTCCTATGCATTACCTCTGCCAAGAAAGGCCACTAAACTCTATCATAAGCTTTTTCAAAGTCCAACTGCAGAAAAATTCCTTAAGAGTGAGAGGTTTTCAACTCATGCAAAACTTCATGAAGAATTGCACATCCATCCAAAATGTACCTCCCTGGAATAAATCCAGTCTGAAGAGAGCTGATTACTTGTCGAGCTAGAGGAGTAAATCTAAGTGTCAGAGCTTTGGTAATAGCTTTAAACATAACATTTAGAACACATATGGGTCTATACTGTAGGATACTATATTAGCATCCAGAATCTTTGGCAGTTTCTAAATGACTTTTGAGTTCAACCTGCCATGATACAGCTCCTGAAGCATATATCTCTCAACTGGGTCCAAAAATCTCTAAAAAGACTTAACGCAAAGGTGACGACTCGATAGATTCCCACCCGTCTGACTCATCATTCAAATCACCTAACATAGGTACCTAATCTTATATGCAAAACCGTACACCTGGAGTTGGAGTACCCGCCTCCTTGGATTTGCTACCCATTGGGATCAGTATCATATAGATATTACAAGAAATCTATCTACCCACAATCGGATTAGGAAGTATGCTTTATTCCAATTGACGAATAGTGGAATCGTCTACCTAGAAATACAATAAATCCAATGGAACTGCATGAAGCCGCATGGCAAATAGAAATGGTAAGCATCAGGGTAAGACTCACCACACACAAACCACCTATGTAAGACATGAAACTGTCCTGCAGGATGGATGATAATCCTCATCCCTCCCTCCCGGTTGAAATGGAAAAACAGACCGCAAGTCCAATAAATATAAGAAGATACCTTTCCATCCTTTGGAGCTATATCCGGTGCTTGGGACACGAAAAGGTGAAACAACCGATTCAAGTCTACCTTCGGTACTGGTACTCATGAGAAGGATCAGCTTACCCACGCCCGTCGATAGAAGAACCTATGAGCTCGCCCGATCATGCACGATATCATGCGGGCTACCACACTCAGTACACGACATTCCATCAGCCAGCCCTCTAACCTCACAAATGCATCCTTCTATTAGCATGTATCATATCTTCTATTCCATGAATAGATGGGATATCTAGTGTTCGAAGATCAAGATTGTCAGAACTCACTTTAAGCTCCTTGGGGATACCATCATTTGAACAATCGATGGGAGAAGCCCATCTCCTATCTTTTAAGATCCTTCATTGCCTGTCCTCGGGTTTGTAGAATCATCTTCATCGATGGAAAGATAAGATGCTTCATCATAAGGAAGCCATCGAAGCCTAACATATTTCAAGTAGACAACCGGAGCCTTCCTAGTTTTCCCTTGGCTGGCTAATCGGGGCCGATGTACAACTCTGTTAGTAGCCCACAAGCCAGAGTAAACCCTCCCTTCCTGTGACAGGGTACGAGTCATCACACCACTAGGCCATAGTCATAACATAAAAAAGATTGCGATGTGGATTTGACTAACTCAAGTAGGATACACAGAAGGCTCTTCTTTCAACATAAGCATAAGCAAATGATTCTATTTATTCTACAGGAGTAGGAGTATCTCAACCAGCCCTATAGGCTCACTTTATACCATACCTTCGAAGCTCAAAAGGTAAGTAAAGGGAGTCCCGGGTTGGCACCAAGGCAAGAGGCAAAATCGTATCCAAAGATGGAAGTGAAAGATCAATGGTTCAATTTGCTCATCCCTATTTAGTTGACGCCCGTTCATATCTTACAAAAGATCACTTATTCGGATGAGGGTGGGAAAGGTGGATTTTGGGCTGCGAACGAGGCCGTAGAAGAAGGCCCGCACAAGGTATCAAAGTCCGGCTCAAGGCCCCTCGAGGGTGTTCGGTGAATCCATCAAATCAAGTGACAACTAATAGCAAGAAGGCACTTGATTTTTATCCGTGGCCCAAACTATTTTCAAAGCATATCCACAGGGCGGGAAACATGAAAACAAACATGGCCCTCTGGTTCTAGCTTCACTGCTATGGAGAGTATGGTTAGCAACCAAAGACTTGATCAACATCTGTTTCTAGCTTTGGTTGGTACTGCTCCAGGTGGCGAGAGTTGAAGGGAGACGGCATAAGATCGCATATAGCTCTAGCTCTTCGGTTCTTCTTGCGTCAAGTAAATAAAGAAATATACGATTTGAGGCTAGCTCAAAAAGAGATGCGCAAGGGAATCTATTGACAGAGAGAGATGCTCCTCCTACTTGATAGAAGCATTAGTTAGTATGTTAGCTAGAGCCTTCACACAGTCGTCTGGAATAGATAGAGAAAGAGATAAGCTGCACCTGAGTGATCGATGCAAAAAAGGAGAAATTGCTTGTTCGGTTCAACCGAAGCCTAAGACTAAGACTGCGTAGGAGTCAACTGATGATCCTACTTTTTCTTTTGCTCCTTGGCTCGGACCCACATTTCATTAGAAAGAAAGTGAGGTCTTGGCAGTCCAATGTCAGCTTCTGAAGATGGTCAACTCATCAAAGCTAAAGATACTTATTATGACGGTGCGGTTCGAAACCTATATCCTTTGGCCTCTTCTGCTCTTACAAAGGGCGAAGCCACTAACAAATACTTATAGAGGGATTGTACCAACCTTAGCTAGGGATATAAAGGCCCTGCTCAATGTAAAAAATGGATCTGGAAAATAAGATAGGAATGGGGCACCGAGGAAGGATTGTAGGTAGGGATGCCCTTAGATCCGTTCTCAATAGCTTGTGATAAGCCAAGAAAGCTAGTAGATACCCTGCCCTCGCATAAAGCATCGATCAAGTCCTCTATTAGATATGAATTTCCCGTTGGAAATCGAGGTACATACTCCATAAATCCTTGTTTTTTTCCTTCGGTTAGCAACTCGTCTAAGTTTAAGATCGTATTCCATCTTCGTAAGGACATACAAAGGGGTTTCGGTAGTGACTGTCCTATCAATAGACCGAATGGTCATCAGTTACCCTCATGGCAAAACGCCGTTTTTGAGCTCCATCACATGCTTAAGAAGGGCTTGTCGCGGAGCCAAGGCCTATTTATGAGCCAGACCTAGAAGATCACTGCTTTCGTGCTGGTCATTCTAATCACAATGAGAACTTCTCCCAAAGAGGGTTCTTATTTCATCCTCCTCGAGGATCATGCGCATAAAATCTTCAATCGACTAGCTGGGGGGCAAGTCGATGTCTCGAGAGATATATATGTTACGATAAAACAGAGAACATATGCGATCAAAATATTAGTCCAGATCTTGTGGATCAGACAACGCCTGCTCATAGAGTGTGAGTGTGTCTAAATCATCTGGAAGAGTGGTCAAAGCGGATGCAAAACAGGTAGAACCAGAAAGGAAACTACTGAAACCTTCATAATCGTTAATCAAAGTCGTGGATTGGCCGCCAACTGCAAATGGATTGATTAAATGAGACTGGTCACTATCTCTTCTTACGAGCTTAACGCTAAAAATGAGCTATACTAAGCTAAGCGTTTTTTCCCTTGGGTAGCGTTCCTTGAATTCGATTAACGTAGTTCTAGCTCGTTTTAAAGAGCTTATAGCTAGTTTTGCTTTGTCCCTTTTGACGTCGCTGGTCATCCCAACTCGTATTAGCTATCGAAAGCCGTACTTACTTTCCCGCTTGCCACAAGTAATCGCTACAGAAAGCACCACAACCACAGGCACAGTAACCGTAAGAGCAACTGGTCTTTTCTCACTCTCCCTATAGTCAAGACAAGACGTAGGGAGTATTATGACCAGTTTCACTGACATCTGCTTTCGTCTCTCGTCCTTCGCCCGCTATGCTTCCTAGTAGGTATGATGCCCAACAACAGGCGCACAAGCAGGACTAGCTTATTGGTCCACTGGTTGTAGCAAGAGGAGCTGGATCAACCAATGACGCTTCGGGCTTCGAAAGAAAAGAAGGAATTGACGCACAAGGTTCGCCAGACTTGCTTCTTGCTGCGCTCGATCAAAGAAAGAGAAATCAAATAAGAGCTGCGCTCAACCAAGAAGTCATGGGGCTAGCTCGAACGATATAGAGATGGAATCAGCAGTGTCAGAAGGTACTTCAACCAAAACAGAGTAGCATGACCGGGCAGTAAGCTTTCGAAGCCTGTGTTCTTCCGAATAGCAATAGAATATTTTATGACGCAGATGGTATTTTCATTTTAGCAAGTGCTATTGCCTGGATGGTGTTCTCGGAATCGTTTTCTTCAAGAAGGGAAGGAATCGGGTAGCATGTGCGAGTTCGTGACACCATGCAGTGTTCTTCTCCTGTTCAAAAATATAAAAATGCAGTGGTCTTCTTGTGAGCTTGTAGCAGAAAGCTAAGTTGGGCCGCGCTCTCCACCTCCCTAGTCAGCCTGGTTCAGAAACACGCGGGTCACGCCTGCGCCATAGGCCATAGCAAGGGAGTGCGTAACGTAACATCTCGAGCATTTCTCAGGAAAAAAAAACTGTAACAGCTCGTTCGGCGCGTAACAAGTCTCGTTTAGAATTTGTGTCGCTGAAAGACGATATATCCATACTATGCCTTAAAAAAAAACCTTTTTTTGAGTATCAGTTTCTCTCAGTGACTGAACATAAACCTTTTTACTGTATCGTTGAAGAGCTCTTGCATGCTTTTCTTCACTTCTCCCATCCATGTGGAGGCCTCCTCTTCACTTCCAAAATCACTCACGAGATATTCAAGGAGGTTGTACTTGAACCTCGGATAAGGTACGACAGGAATGCAAGCAGACATGTATGTCTCTTTCTAATATTGACTTAACTTCATTTGCATTTGTTTTACCATACGTGCAATTGTGATGTCCTGACTTGATGCACCTTTATTCAAGATCTTATTGTTCAGACTTGACTCTTCATTGTTCAATATGTTCTTAATGTTCCATAGCTGGTAGAAGTAAAGATGTGCGGTGGGATACTTCGAGCCTGAGATAGATATCGTTATTGTGTAGAAGACTTCTAGCAACTTGTGCACAACTGCATCCATTTTCCATTCAGAGGTTGAAGAAAAAATTGTGTAAAAGTTATCTTGATGTTCTAGGAAAATAAAATTCATTCTTAAAAGGCAAAAGAACTTCACGCATCAAATGAGTCGAATTCCAGTGAGTCATGACATCAACGAAAGGACTTTTATATTAAGAACTCGGTCCTTCTTATATGATTATCTCAAGAAATTTCTCAATTCTTCCTTATGAACTTTTGACAAACTTGACACTTTCCCTAATATTATTGGCCACAAATTTTATTTCTCGCAAACAATCTTGGACAATACGGTTGTCGTCGGCGTATTGCCCCATAGGCGTAGACGGTTTGGCCTTCCGCGTAAGCAAAAACCATCGGCGTAGCGCCTGTGGGGCCCACATCGGTAGTTGACGGTCGTTTGGTCTAGCGGTAGCTACGCTGACGGCACTACCGTCGGCCTAGTTTTTTAAAAAAATATGTTTTTTTATGTTTTTCTAAAAAAATTGATTTGTTTGATTTTTTTTGAATTGTTTGACTCGTAAATCTCACAAACGTATTTTTTACTCTAAGTACGATTAATCTCCGGTTAAATTGTACTCATAGTCAAACTTCCCGATCAGTCATCCATCCTTACACTACTCCAACACCAACATGATTAATTCTCGGTTCTTTCTGGATGAGCTTCCGATAATAAAATTAGACCTTATTGATAATACTATCATATCAATTATATTAACCCTTGGATCATGGTATCACACACATTTATTTTTTAAATTTGACAACTATTTCACTACAAAAATGAATAAGTAATAATAATCTTGAATTTAAATAAAAATAAAATATTTATTCCTTTTTTCTATTTAATATGGAATAATTATCTTTAAATTCGTAAATCGAAATTCGACAAATAATATGTCTAAATCAATCAGAAAAATGAGAAAAATCCAAAAATGACATCCCTATCATGCATCACGTATTTTTAAATAAAATTCATTAATAGCGTTCAAATATTCAAAAAATCATATCAAAATTTCCCTTTGAATTTGAGAATTCTAAAAAATCCTTAGCTCGGGGCTTAGCCTTGTTCAAATTGAAGTGGATATTTGACAAAATAGCATATTTTAAACCTAAAAATGATTTTTCTAAAAAATCATGAGCATCAGATCATGTACATGTAGTACAAATCCGACTCACTTCCTATCGATTCAGCATAAATTTGTGTTTTTCATGAAGGGTGTGTTGGGTCCACAACATAGAAAACAAAAAATTTCCTACGATGAGAACTATACGCCAAGATCTATCTACTAGATACAGAGCAACGGGTGGACATACATCCATGGATAACTTACCCTCGAAGACAACGAGTTTTGTTAACGAGTAGGAACTCATGGTTGATGTAGTCGTACGCTTGCCGATCTTAAGATCGTGTGGAAGTCCGAGCGCCGCAAATCAGCAGCGCATCCGTCCTCGTACACACGTTCAAGCCACCGGACAACCTCCACCTCCTCGCTCCAGCGATCCAGCGGAAGCAGCAACTCCTTCCAGACGAAATGCCACCAAGAACATGTATCTCGCTAATCCGAGACCATGGGAGAATAATTCTAGAGGGGGAGAGAGATCCTTCACAAGGAGGTGTAAGGATGAAGGAGGGAATGGGTGGCCTTTTATAGGAGGAGGGGGGTTCCCCCTCTCTCCATGGCCGGCGCATGGGGGGGTGACCCCTCACCTCCCCCATTCATGTGGTGGTAACCCCTCCACATTAAAATGCCTCTTCACATTCCCTTTTAAAGTCTCCACTTTAAATGCATTAAATTTCTCCAAATTTAATGCTCTCTCATTTAATAAAACTCTTTTTATTAAATTTATTCAGAATTTTGTTAATTACTTTAATTAACAAACATTCACATATAGCCCCTTGCAATATTTCAATATCACATGCAGAACCACCTTCTGCAATTTCACCCGAAACAATTTCCCGGTTTCTATTGAAACAATTCCTGCGCTTTACAATTCTTTCGTCTGAAACATATGTGCTCCAAAATGGTGTCCGGTAACTCTTAAGTGTGCCACCCTACGGTTCGCGAATAATATAGACATGATCGAGACCCTTCTCCGATCAATAATTAGCAGCGGGACCTGGAGATCCGTACTGACTCCTACACATTCAACGATGACTCCTGTGATCGTGATAACCTTTAAAGCTTGTAACTAAATCCCTTTGTCTCTCGATATATTACATGTCCGAGATTCGATCATCGGTATCTCCCTACCTAGTTTGATCTCGTTACCGACATGCACTCTTTTCTCGTTCCCGTGATATAACATTCTAGTGATCACATCACTTGCTTGCAAGCTATCCTAATGTGATATCACCGAGAGGGCCCAGAGTATATCTATCCATCATCTGGATTGACAAATTCCACTCTTGATCCATGAGCCTCAACATAACACCTTCGTAGTACTGAACCCATCTTTATAGTCACCCTGTTACGGTGTGACGTTTGATGTTATCAAGATACTCTTCCGGTATTAGCAATTAACATGATCTCATGGTCTAAGGATAAAGATTACTTTGTATGATGTTATAGCAATATAAACATAATGACTTGATCGTAATGCTATACTTCGGATGAATGTTCATCACTTCATTTCACAAATGTTGTGACCTTGTTATTAACAACATCCAATGTCCATGATCAGGAAACCTTGATCATCTTGTTAATCAACAAGCTAGTCTATAAGAGAGGCATAACTAGGAACCCTTTTTGTTTATTAAACACACATGTATTGATGTTTCCTATCAATACAATTATAGCATGCAAAATAAACATCTATCATATACAAGGAATACATAATAACAACTTTATTATTGCCTCTCAGGGCATATTTCCTTCAGTCTCCCACTTGCACTAGAGACAATAATCTAGTTTATATAGTGATAAATCTAACACCCATGGAGTTCTGGTGTTGATCATGTTTTGCACTAGGGAGTACTTTAGTCAATGGATCTGCTACATTTAGGTCCGTGTGCACTTTACAAATCTTTATATCTCCATCCTTGACATGCTCGCGGATGGAGTGAAACCGACGCTTAATATGCTTGGAATTCTTGTGAGACCTTGGTTCCTTGGCGTTGGCTATGGCTCCATTATTGTCACAATAGATCACCATTGGGTCCAACGCACTAGGAACCACACCTAGTTCCGTTATGAACTCCTTCATCCAAACCGCTTCCTGCGCTGCTTCTGAAGCAGCAACATATTCCGCCTCCGTCGTTGATCCAGCCACCACAGGTTGTTTGGAGCTCCTCCAACTAACTGCTGCTCCGTTCAAGAGAAATACGTATCCGGATTGAGACTTAGAGTCATCCGGATCAGTGTCAAAGCTAGCATCGACATAACACTTAGCGACTAGCTCTTCTTCACCTCCATATACAAGAAACATATCCTTAGTTCTTCTCAAGTACTTAAGGATATTCTTGACCGCTATCCAGTGTTCCGAACCTGGATCAGATTGGTACCTACTAGTCAAACTAATAGCATGTGCCACATCCGGTCTTGTACATAGCATGGCATACATTATAGAGCCTATGGCTGAGGCATAGGGGATCTTATCCATTATCTCTCTTTCTTCCGCCGTAGCTGGACTTTGAGTCTTACTCAATGTCTTGCCTTGCAACATAGGTAAGAACCCCTTCTTACTTTCATCCATATTAAACTTCTTTAATATCTTATCAAGGTATGTACTCTGCGATAGCCCAATTAGGCGTCTTGATCTATCTCTATAGATTTTAATGCCTAATATATATGAAGCTTCACCAAGGTCCTTCATCGAAAATTTGCTGTTTAGATAACTTTTAACACTGTTTAAAAGATCTATATCATTTCCAATCAATAATATGTCATCCACATATAATATCAGAAATGTCACATTGCTCCCACTCACTTTCTTGTAAATACAAGCCTCTCCATAAGTTTGGACAAATCCAAACTCTTTGATCACCTCATCAAAGCGGAGATTCCAACTCCGGGATGCTTGCTTCAGTCCATACATGGATCGCTGAAGTTTGCACACCTTATCAGCATCCTTAGGATCGACAAAACCCTTAGGTTGTATCATATACAACTCTTCTTCAATATTACCATTGAGGAACGCAGTTTTGACATCCATCTGCCATATTTCATAATCGAAATATGCAACAATTGCTAATATAATCCTAACCGACTTAAGCATCGCTACGGGAGAGAATGTCTCATCGTAGTCAACTCCTTGAATTTTTCGAAACTCCTTTGCGACAAGTCGAGCTTTATAGATGGTTACATTATCATAAGCATCAGTTTTTCCTTTGAAAATCCATTTATTCTCAACGGCCTTTCGATCGTGAGGTAAGTCCACCAAGGTCCAAACTTGGTTCTCATACATGGACTCCATCTCGGATTTCATGGCTTCTAGCCATTTGTTGGAATCAGGGCTCATCATCGCTTCTTCATACGTCGCATGGTCATCTATTTCATCAATCATGAAATTCATAACAGGATTGCCGTACAGTTCAGGAGCTGCACGTGTCCTGCTTGACCTGCGAGGTTCGGTAGTGTCCTCTTTTGGAGTTTCATGATCATTATCATTAGCTCTCTCTTCACCAGGTGAAGTCAACTCCGAAACAACTTCCGGTGCTGCGCCACTCGCCATTCCATGAAGAGAAGGTTCAATAACCTCTTCGAGTTCTACCTTCCGACTACTCACACCTTTCGCGAGAAACTCCTTCTCAATAAAGGATCCATTCTTGGCAACAAAGACCTTGCCCTCGGATCTGTGATAGAAGGTATACCCAATCGTTTCCTTAGGGTATCCTATGAAGACGCATTTTTCTGCTTTGGGTTCGAATTTATCCGGTTGAAGTTTCTTCACATAAACATCACATCCCCAAACTTTAAGAAATGACAGCTTAGGTTTGTTTCCAAACCATAATTCATACGGTGTCTTTTCAACGGATAGATGGTGCCCGATTTAAAGTGAATGCAGCTGTTTCCAGTGCATAACCCCAAAATGACAGAGGTAAGTCAGTCAGAGACATCATAGATCGAACCATATCCAATAAAGTACGATTACGACGTTCTGACACACCATTACGTTGTGGTGTTCCGGCAGGCGTGAGTTGTGAAACTATTCCACAGTCTTTCATATGTGTGCTAAACTCGTAACTAAGATACTCTCCTCCACGGTCGAACCGCAGAAATTTGATATTTCTGTTACGATGATTTTCCACTTCATTGTGAAATTCTTTGAACCTTTCAAAGGTTTCAGACTTATGTTTCATCAAATAGATATACCCGTATCTACTCAAATCATCTGTGAAAGTAACAACCTCGCGCCGATACACTCATTGGTCCACACACATCAGTATGTATGATTTCTAATAAATCTGTCGCCCGTTCCATTGAACCGGAAAACGGCATTCTAGTCATCTTGCCCATAAGGCATGGCTCACATGTATCAAATGATTCAAAATCAAGTGATTCCAAAAGTCCATCAGAATGGAGTTTCTTCATGCGTTTAACGCTAATATGACCTAGACGGCAGTGCCACATATATGTAGATATATCATTATCAAGTTTAATCCTTTTAGCATCAACATTATGATTATGCGTAATACTACTATCGAGATCCAACAGAAATAAACCATTCAACATAGGTGCATGACCATAAAATATATTATTCATATAAATCGAACAACCATTGTTTTCATACTTAAACGAATAACCACTTTGCATCAAACACGATCCGGATACAATGTTCATGCTCAGTGCAGGCACCAAATAACAATTATTCAGGTTTATAACTAATCCCGACGGCATATGGAGAGGCAGCGTTCCGACGGCGATCACATCAACTCTTGATCCATTGCCGACCCGCATCGTGACCTCATCCCTTTCTAGTTGTCGCTTGTTCCGCAGCCCCTGAACCGAGTTACATATATTAGCAACTGATCCCGTATCAAATACCCAGGTGCTACTGCGAGTACTAGTCAAGTACACATCAATAACATGTATATCACATATACCTTTGTTTGCCTTGCCGGCCTTCTTGTCCGCCAAATACTTGGGGCAGTTGCGCTTCCAATGGCTAGTCCCCTTGCAATAGTAGCACTCGGTGTCAGACTTAGGGCTAGCTCAGGGTTTCTTTTCAGGCGCGGCAACATATTTGCCGCCCTTCTTTCCCGTCTGCTTGCCTTTCTTGTCTTTCTTAAAACCGGTGGTCTTATTGATCATTAACACTTGA
Organism: Avena sativa; assembly: GCA_916181665.1. Classification (NCBI taxonomy): domain Eukaryota; kingdom Viridiplantae; phylum Streptophyta; class Magnoliopsida; order Poales; family Poaceae; genus Avena; species Avena sativa. The sequence continues at coordinate 524,693,616 of OV702279.1, forward strand.
TGTTCTTTCCTAATCTCCACTTCTGCAGTCTTAAGCATTGACAGAAGCTCGGGAAGAGACTTCTTCATGCCCTGCATATTATAGTTTATCACGAAGCTCTTGTAGCTAGGTGGCAGAGATTGGAGAACACGATGTATGCCTAAGTCAATGGGAATCGTTATTCCCAAGGACACAAGCTTATCGGTGTACCCAGACATTTTGAGTACGTGCTCACTAACGGAGCTGTTCTATTCCATCATGCAGCTAAAGAACTTTTCAGAAGCATTATAACTCTCTACGGCAGCATGGGTATCGAAAATCATTTTCAATTCTCCCATGGTATCAAAGGCATTGCCATTTTCAAAACGTTTTCGAAGTTCTGGCTCTAGCCCATACAGTATGCCGCAATGAACTAAGTTGTGGTCCTCCTGACGAGTTATATAGACGTTCTTTTCCTCGTCAGGGGCATCAGGAGCTGGTGGGGGGCCTAGCGGCGCCTCTAGCACATATTGCTTTTGTGCAGCAGTGAGGAGAATCCTCAAATTCATAGCCCAGTTGGTGAAGTTGCTACCATTCGCAGCAAGCTTCTCTTTCTCTATGAACACATTGAAATTAAAAGCAGGTGGTGCCATCTACAACAGAATTTGTAAAATATATTTAGACTAAGTTTATGATAGATTGAGTTCAATTAATCCAAATTACTAATGAACTCCCACTCAAAGATGACATCCCTCGTGTCCTTTTGGTGATTACATGAACCAAATCCACTACACCAAGTCCGATCATCACATGAGTCGGTGTAGCTTCAAAGGCGAGCATCTATATAGGCACCATATCAACTATATGACTCATGCTTAACCTTTTGGTCCGTGTTCCGAGGCCATGTCTGTACATGCTAGGCTCGTCAAGTAAGAACCTTAGTATTCGCGTGTGTAAAACTGTCTTACACCCGTTGTATGAAAGCGTAGAGTCGAGAACACCCGATCATCACGTGATGCCTCAAAACACGATCCACAAAACGGTGCATACTTAAGGAAGAACACATTTTATCTTGATATCTAAATGAGAGATCATCTTATAATGCTACCAAAAGCGCCAAACTAGCAATATAAGATGCTAATGTGTGAAGTGAGGTGATATGGTCCATGCATTTGATCTCTATCATTTGCATCGTGGTATGATCTTTATTATTCCTTTGTGTGTAAGGCCAAGGTCTATGGAACTTACACGTTAAGTGAGTTGTAAGAGTATCTATCATACATCTACTTACAACAATACCATATCAAGACACTAGCCCAGTAACGATCTAAACTAGACGCCTCTAATTTATCAATTGCAAGTTTTACGTGGCTTAGGGCTTTCTGCGATAGAACATGTCTTACCTACGAACATGAACCACAACAAGGATAACCAAGTTATTAGCAACTCGTTGTAAATCAGATATTGACTATAGTAGGAGAGACAGACACGTGCTAGCCACTTATGCAAAACTAGTTGCATGTCAGTCGTGGAACCGCTAGCCACTCATCAAGTAGGTAATCATCATCTTCCACCCCTTGAGTATCAGTTTCTCTTAGTGACTAAACATAAACCTTTTTACTGTATCGTTGAAGAGCTCTTGCATGCTTTTCTTCACTTCTCCCATCCATGTGGAGGCCTCCTCTTCACTTCCAAAATCACTCACGAGATATTCTAGGAGGTTGTACTTGAACCTCGTATAAGGTACGACAGGAATGCAAGCAGACATGTATGTCTCTTTCCAATATTGACTTAACTTCATTTGCATTTGTTTTACCATACGTGCAATTGTGATGTCCTGACTTGATGCACCTTTATTCAAGATCTTATTGTTCAGACTTGACTCTTCATTGTTCAACATGTTCTTAATGTTCCATAGCTGGTAGAAGTAAAGATGTGCGGTGGGATACTTCGAGCCTGAGATAGATATCATTGTTGTGTAGAAGACTTCTAGCAACTTGTGCACAACTGCATCCATTTTCCATTCAGAGGTTGAAGGAAAAATTGTGTAAAAGTTATCTTGATGTTCTAGGAAAATAAAATTCATTCTTAAAAGGCAAAAGAACTTCACGCATCAAATAAGTCAAATTCCAGTGAGTCATGACATCAACGAAAGGACTTTTATATTAAGAAATCGGTCCTTCTTATATGATTATCTCAAGAAATTTCTCAACTCTTCCTTATGAACTTTTGACAAACTTGACACTTTCCCTAATATTATTGGCCACAAATTTTATTTCTCACAAACAATCTTGGACAATACGGTTGTTGTCGGCGTATTGCCCCATAGGCGTAGACGGTTTGGCCTTCCGCGTAAGCAAAAACCATCGGCGTAGCGCCTGTGGGGCCCACATCGGCAGTTGACGGTCGTTTGGTCTAGTGGTAGCTACGCTGACGGTATTGCCGTCGGCCTAGTTTTTTTTTAAAAAATATTTTTTTATGTTTTTCTAAAAAAATTGATTTGTTTGACTTTTTTTGAACTGTTTGACTCGTAAATCTCACAAACGTATTTTTTACTCTAAGTACGATTAATCTCTGGTTAAATTGTACTCATAGTCAAACTTCCCGATCAGTCATCCATCCTCACACTACTCCAACACTAACATGATTAATTCTCGGTTCTTTCCGGATGAGCTTCCGATAATAAAATTAGACCTTATTGATAATACTATCATATCAATTATATTAACCCTTGGATCATGGTGTCACACACATTTATTTTTTAAATTTGACAACTATTTCACTAAAAAAATGAATAAGTAATAATAATCTTGAATTTAAATAAAAATAAAATATTTATTCCTTTTTTCTATTTAATATGGAATAATTATCTTTAAATTCGTAAATTGAAATTCGACAAATAATATGTCTAAATCAATCAGAAAAATGAGAAAAATCCAAACATGACATCCCTATCATGCATCACGTATTTCTAAATAAAATTCATTAATAGCGTTCAAATATTCAAAAAATCATATCAAAATTTCCCTTTTGAATTTGAGAATTCTAAAAAATCCTTAGCTCGGGGCTTAGCCTTGTTAAAATTGAAGTGGATATTTGACAAAATAGCATATTTTAAACCTAAAAATGATTTTTCTAAAAAATCATGAGCATCAGATCATGTACATGTAGTTCAAATCCGACTCACTTCCTATCGATTCAGCATAAATTTGTGTTTTTCATGAAGGGTGTGTTGGGTCCGCAGCATAGAAAACAAAAATTTTCCTACGATGAGAACTATACCTCAAGATCTATCTACTAGATACAGAGCAACGAGTGGACATACATCCATGGAGAACTTACCCTCGAAGACAATGAGTTTTGTTAACGAGTAGGAACTCGTGGTTGATGTAGTCGTACGCTTGCTGATCTCAAGATCGTGTGGAAGTCCGAGCGCCGCAAATCAGCAGCGCATCCGTCCTCGCACACACGTTCAAGCCACCAGACAACCTCCACCTCCTCGCTCCAGCGATCCAGCGGAAGCAGCAACTCCTTCCAGACGAAATGCCACTGGGAACATGTATCTCGCTAATCCGAGACCATGGGGGAATAATTCTAGAGGGGGAGAGAGATCCTTCACAAGGAGGTGTAAGGATGAAGGAGGGAATGGGTGGCCTTTTATAGGAGGAGGGGGGTTCCCCCTCTCTCCATGGCCGGCGCATGGGGGGGTGACCCCTCACCTCCCCCATTCATGTGGTGGTAACCCCTCCACATTAAAATGCCTCTTCACATTCCCTTTTAAAGTCTCCACTTTAAATGCATTAAATTTCTTCAAATTTAATGCTCTCTCATTTAATAAAACTCTTTTTATTAAATTTATTCAGAATTTTATTAATTACTTTAATTAACAAACATTCACATATAGCCCCTTGCAATATTTCAATATCACATGCAGAACCATCTTCTGCAATTTCACCCGAAACAATTTCCGGTTTCTATTGAAACAATTCCTGCGCTTTGCAATTCTTTTGTCTGAAACATATGTGCTCCAAAATGGTGTCCGGTAACTCTTAAGTGTGCCACCCTACGGTTCGCGAATAATGTAGACATGATCGAGACCCTTCTCCGATCAATAATCAGCAGCGGGACCTGAAGATCCGTATTGACTCCTACACATTCAACGATGACTCCTGTGATCGTGAGAACCTTTAACGCTTGTAACTAAATCCCTTTGTCTCTCGATATATTACATGTCCGAGATTCGATCATCGGTATCTCCATACCTAGTTTGATCTCGTTACCGACATGCACTATTTTCTCGTTCCCGTGATATAACATTCTAGTGATCACATCACTTGCTTGCAAGCTATCCTAATGTGATATCACCGAGAGGGCCCAGAGTATATCTATCCGTCATCTGGATTGACAAATTCCACTCTTGATCCATGAGCCTCAACATAACACCTTCGTAGTACTGAACCCATCTTTATAGTCACCCTGTTACGGTGTGACGTTTGATGTTATCAAGATACTCTTCCGGTGTTAGCAATTAACATGATCGCATGGTCTAAGGATAAAGATTACTTCGTATGATGTTATAGCAATATAAACATAATGACTTGATCGTAATGCTATACTTCGGATGAATGTTCATCACATCATTTCACAAATGTTGTGACCTTGTTATTAACAACATCCAATATCCATGATCAGGAAACCTTGATCATCTTGTTAATCAACAAGCTAGTCTATAAGAGAGGCCTAACTAGGAACCCTGTTTGTTTATTAAACACACATGTATTGATGTTTCCTATCAATACAATTATAGCATGCAAAATAAACATCTATCATATATAAGGAATACATAATAACAACTTTATTATTGTCTATCAGGGCATATTTCCTTCAGGGTGGACGAAAAGGTTTAACATAACCCGGTTTGGACATTATCCATTCAAGGTGGCCTAATATATTTTTTTAAATCGGGTGATACCATTTTAAAACTTTTATTTGGTGGTTGCTTCACAAAAAACCTCGTTTTTGACACTCGAAAAATAGAAAATGGCTTTTTGTGTTATAAAAAGGAAAATTTTCTCCTGCAACATTGTTTTCCATCCTATCATTCACATGCGTGCATAATATGGGCACATTCTAGCCTTCACATTGGCCGTTTGGCCTGAAAGCCATGAAACCTGGAACATGATAGGTCATTTATGAGAATGTTTATTTGTGATGCAACTAATATATACCAAGTTTGATATTTTTTCCTTGCAACTATGTCATATAATATGACACCATGCGAAGGTTTTACATTGTTTGTATCGTTTTTAAATTTCTTATGCCCCTTTCAAACTATGATCAAAACGGCGGGCATGAAGATTTTTTCTCGGGGCTGAGCCTCACTAAACTTGTAGTGGTTCTATGATGAAGTAGCATATTGTGAACCTAAAAATGATTTTTCCAAAAAATCATAAGCATCAAATTATGTACGTGTAGTTCTAATCTGACCCACTTTCTACCGATTCGGTAGAAATTTATGTTTTTCACGAGGGGTGGACGGAAAGGTTTAATATACCTAGGTTGGGACATTGTCCATGCAAGGTGGCATAATATTTGAGAAAAAAGGGGTCGTACCATTTTAAAACTTACATTTGGTGGTTGCTTCACAAACACCCCGTTTTAAAACCCGAAAAATGGAAAATATGGTATACGAAAGTATATGTAATGTTTTTATATTTTATTTAATAAAAATATGTAATATTTGAGTTTAGATAGATAGATATTATTTTTCTGCAAATTGTGATATATTATATGTATTTGTCTGAATTAGAATGATTTAGTTATGCTTTTTGTAGGACTAATGTGGCAAAAAAGAAAAATAGTTATGCCGACGGCTTGGTGTGAAACCTAGGCCGACGGCTAAGCCTTCGGCGTCGCCGTCACGTCCAATACCTACACCGATGGTCCAGTCTTCACGGACGACTGTCATCGGCCTATCCCATCCTATGCTGACGGCAAACCTTGGCCGATGGCGGGTTTGCTCCGCTGCCCGCCTCGGCTACGCCGACGGCCCGACGCCTTCCTCTTCTCCTGTAGTGCAGAGAAGTGTGAAGTTTTGAAATTTTCAAAAATCTGAAAGTGAAGGAAACAGTGGTGTCCATGTACAAAAGACACATTTTGTTCTCTTTTGGCCTTACAAGCCCTAGGCAAACAAAATTTCAGTTTAGTCTTGCTCTCATCTAACGATAATTCCACTGTAGTGGCATCGGCACGACCATGTTGGTAGCTCCTTCTGGTTTAAGGATGACCTGCATATGCAATATTCTATAGTTGTCATTACACAATATTGTTTAGTTAGGATAATAGATTTTCTAAAAGATAGTGGAATAGCTGGGAGAGAATATAAACAATATTGAAAGAGTATGAATTTGGCGGAATATGATGGATATATTATTGAGCCTCATGTGCGAGTATATACAGGCGTACAGGGATCAACTTGGAGTACAAGACGAGTTAGGCTAGAATCCTAACTATCCTAAACTACCACAATAACCGTGTACGTATCATACTCTAGCATCCCCCCGCAGTCATAGCGGTAGCGTCGTGAACAACCGGAACGTCGCAGACGGTCAGATTAGATATAAATCGAAGTAGCATCCAGTAGGCTAACATCTCCCCGTAGTCGTAGCGGAAACGTCTTGGACGGTGTCGCGTCACGGTAGCTTGAACTGTAGAGGAAGCTGGTGATGCTCAAGCGAGGTGGTAGCCCTTGTGCCGATATCGAGAGAGCCGAGAGCGTGAGGCGGTGCCATGGTCGAGGTAGCCGTGCGATGGGCCGCCGTGGTCAATGTCGTGGTCGGGATGCCCGTGTCGAGGTAGCCGCACGTGAAGCCGCATGCGCATAGTGCGCGAGGAGGATGACGGAGACACGCCGAGGAAGTCGTTGAGGGTGTCGATGCTGAAGTCGATGTAGTCCGAGCTATCGAGGACGAGGTGCGGCCATAGTTTTACCAGAACTAGGCGCACGTTGGGGACGAACACACACTCCGGTTTTGCCAGAACCGAGTATGCAAAGAAGAACTCGTCGGTGACGCGGTCGAGGTAGTCGAAGAAAACGTTGTCGAAGCCGATGAAGACGAGGCACCGATCCGAGTTTGCCAGACTCGGGAACGCGTCAGGGACAAAGGCACTTCCGGTGTTGCCAGTACCAGGCATGTGGGGGCAGGAACCATCTTGAATTTGTCGCCATATCAGAAAGAGTAGCAGAGTAAGCCTCCAGAGCGGTTGCGACGCGCAGAGCGGCTAAGGGAGAGATGCCGGCGCTGTCCGCGGTTGTCGGATTAGAGTAGCAGGTGGTGTAGTCGGGGATGAGGTGATGACGCTGGCGGCGAAGTTGTAGTGGACTAAGACGTAGAAGGCGGCGAAAATAGTGGCGACCTGGGGTAGTCATGCTGGATGTCTGGAGTGGCGATGAGGTAGTCGGCGGGACATGCGATGGCGAGAGGGCGCCCTGCAGGTTACCTTGTGAAGCGCGACGCGGTGCTCGAAGTAGGCGAGGAAGACCCAGCGACATGATGAAGACCATGTGCATATGGCGGCGATCCGCGCCGTAGGAGATGGCGCGGTGAAAGACGAGGCCATCGATGCAGGAGTATGACGAAGTAGACTGCGTGCAGCCACGCAACGACCCGGGGGGCAGCATAGCTGTAGGGCGCAAGTTGGTGCAGTGGCTAGGAGACTGATGACCCACAAGTATAGGGGTTGTATCGCAGTATTTTCGAGGGAAGTGAAACCCAATTTATTGATTCAACACAAGGGGAGCCAAAGAATATTTATAAACCTTAACAACTGAATTGTCAATTCAGCTGCACCTGCAAACAATCTTGCTCACAGCAGTTTATCAGTAGCAACAGTTTTGTAGTAGGAATAGTAAAGTAGCAGTAGTAGTAAAGTAAAGACAGCAGTAACAAAAGCAGTAAACAGTGGGATTCGAGTGCGGTAGGCATAGGGATGGATGGATGGGCGTTGCATGGACAAGACAATTCACATAGCAATCAGAACATAGGGCAATTGCAGACAAATAATATAAAGCATCCAAGTACTAGATAATCCTAGGCATGTGTTCCATATATAGTCATACGTGCTCGCAATGAGAACTTGCACAACATCTTTTGTCCTGCCAGCCTGTTTGCAGCGGGGCCTTAAGGGAACTACTGGCAATTAAGGTGCTCCTTTTAATAGAGCACCGGAGCAAAGCAATAACACTCCCTGAATACATGTGATCCTCACATCAAAGCCATTCCCTCCGGTTATCCCGATTTCTGTCACGTCGGGGCCATTGGTTCCGGACAACAACGTGTGTATACAACTTGCAGATAAGACCATAAACAATACTATCATAATGAATCAATAACATGTTCAGATCTGAAATCATGGCACTCGGGCCCTAGTGACAAGCATTAAGCATAACAAGTCGCAACAAAGTCATAAAGCACTAATATAAGATACTAGGCACCATGCCCTAACAATCTGATGCCATTACATGAACGATCTCATCCAATCCCTACCATCCCCATAGCCTACAGTGGGGGATTACTCACTCATAGATGGGGAAAACATGGATGGTCGATGGAGAAGCAATGGTGATGATGATGGCGATGATCTCCTCCAATTCCCCGTCCCGGCAGGGTGCCAGAACGGAGTTTCTAGTGCTGTTTCATGGAATCTGGTGGTGGCGGCGAAGCGGAACTCCTTCTGGAAAAACGTCGAATCCCCCGGAGTTTTTAGGTCAGAAGGCTTTTTATAGGCGAAGAGGGAGACCGAGGGGCAGCCTGGGGCGGCCAGACCATGCCCTGGCGTGGCTAGGCCCAGCCCGCGCCTGGGGGGGTGTGGCCAGCCCCTGGCCCTCCTCCGTCTCATATTCTGGCTCCGTGAGTCTTTCGAAAAAATAGGCACTTTGGCTTTTGTCCCGTCCAATTCCAAGAATATTCATTTTCTGACTTTCCTGGAACCAAAAACAGCAGAAAACAGGCAGCTGATACTGTGGCTCTTGTTAATAGGTTAGTCCAAGAAATCATATGAAAAGTACTCCAAAGTGTGGACAAAACACGAGAAAGTGGATAAAACCAAGCATGGAGCATCAAAAATTATAGATACATTTGCAATGTGTCAACATCCCCAAGCTTAACTTCCACTGGCGGAGCTCTCGGTAGGGCTAGGTCGGGTGCCCTCCCTACCTTGGCTCCCGATCGAACACAGTATGTACCTATGCATCTACGTACTCTAGTCTCTAGGATCGTATCCTTATCAACTGGGTTAGGTAAAAATGGAAAAAGTGTGTGTTGCTGTGTTTGCTGTTGGGCCATATAGTCACTAGATTGGGCCTGCTGCACATGATCGAGCAAGGAAGCCCTCGGTTGTACGCTCCCTCCGACCTCCACTCGATTTCTCGAACCGAACATCGCCTAGTATACTTCGCTTCTGATCGCGCGTCGGGGAGATTCACACACAGCTTGGAGTTGGGAACTGCTCTTGACGGCGCCGCGGCGACGTCATCATCAGATCGAAAGGACCTAGGGTAGCTACGGGAAGGAAATCGTCGATCGGCCACTCGCCAACGGGCAGCTGAGCCTAGGCAAAACCACGATGGCGCGGCCGGGCGGCCAAAGATCTCGGCAACTCAGTAGTTTGACACTTGGACCTGATCTACTAATCTATATTGAAGATGGAAAGGAAGGGGAAAGAGGTAGTAAAGGGGAGGAAAAGTATAATTTTTCTACGGTAGAATTGTGCATGTGACTGCAACACTTGTATCTTATTAGATGAATTCATAAACTGTGAATTGCAGACATAACAAGGTATTTTACTCCGGTTGAGATGAAAATGTATGGTACATCAAGATCAAGAGCAAGATGAGGAAAGAGAGAAGGAAAATTCAAGGGCTGACCAAGAAGTAGAAGAAGATATTGGAGATTCGGTCGAAGACGTTGTGAAAGAGCATGTTGAAGTTTCAGAAGCCAAAGGTACAACTCATTTTTGTCCTCAGGACATAAAATTTATTCTACTTCTATTTGAATATGTTGCTATTTTCATTTACTGAGTGATTATGCTTATGATCATATAAATTACTATTGTGCCTAAAGAATTTTAGTTTGCTAAATATTTTTTATGCTTTATATTTCGCCCGACCTCAATTTTATTCCGTCCTCCGCCACTGTTAACTCCTGCTTGTCCTCGAGTAGGTAAGTGATAAAAAGAAAGAATAATTTTTGAGGTGACATGCACCATCATAAAATTGATCAAAGTATTTGTAAAACATTCAAAGCTGGGATCATAGTACTTTAATCATAACATGAAAGACAAAGTTCTAGCAATAAGACATAGCAACTATGTTACAACATAAAAAGGCACACAGAAAAGATTCATGAATAACAATGCTTTGCAAGACGTTTGTTTGTTTCACATAAAGAAAACATATCATAGTGGCATTCAGCTTGTCCCTCATAGAGTAGCAAACATAAATGCATAGGACACCTTCAAAGTTTACAAGAGTGACTAGATACAAATAGTTTAAAACAAGCAATATCAAGGTATGCATCAATCAATAAGTCTTGGGACAATGCACATAGAACTAAGAATGGCCACTACGCTCTCAAGAAAGTGCTCAGAGAATGTGTGGAGACTCAACAAGGAAATGAACAGGTTTTGAAAAGTTTGAAAGGCTTCCAAATGCTGAAAGAATGGTACTCGTTAGCTTTGAGCTCTCATTGCCCCTATCATAAGCATCTTTAATGTGGTTAAGGTGAAAGTGAGGTCTAATCTGAGTTATATGCTTGACAGACTATAAACTGAGAATCCCATGTCCCTTGAGTACGAGGGCCGCTCCTCATGCTACTCAACTTTAGTTACCGGTAAGTTCTTGTCATCGTAAATATGTGTGTATCATAGAAAACCGCCAACGGGGTACCCCTTGCCCGATGATACAGAAGAATCCCCATATCAAAATGACAAGGCAAACAGACAATGAGTATCTCAGTAACCTTCTTATTTACCATGGGAAAATGGTGCTTTTTTCTCTCTTTCCTCTTTTCATAAATCTCTTTTTTTATTTTTCTCAATAGCTATCTCTCTCTTTTTTTATAAGAAGAATGCTTCATAGATATCATTATGGTTACGATACAGGTTTCCACCATGTCAGCATGGATTAGACCAGCGGCACAGGCGTTTCTCTAACACACATACATAACTCCATGGACTTACAAGCTCCCCTTTTATTTCACACCAACGACATTCGCAAACAAAAGAGCAAGGTATCAACTGGGTATATATTTACAAGTGTTGAAAGCGTTCCACGTGACAGCACGGTTCTGCTAATCCCTAGCCTATAATTTGCAAGCATATAACTTTCATGGAGAGTCACAATGGTTCAGGTTTATTAAGTGCAGGAAATAAAGTGTGCCATCAAGTTCGTGAGAGCTTTACTAACTAACTTTCTCATAACAAGCAAACATTTTATTCGGAAGAAAACAAGGCATAATGAATATGCACGGGAATAGCAAATGATGCTAATAGGTAGGTATGGTGGACACTTTGGCAATATTTGGTTTAAGGAAGTTGGAAACATGAGTAAAACACTCAGTAGAAATGAAGGCTAGCAATAGTAAGGGAGCGACAAATGAGAGAGCAACAAGGGCCATAATCATGCAGAGCGACAAAACATCATTGATCAAAGCATAAAGTGATACTACAAGTTGAAAACTAAAGGATCATAACATGGTGTGAGCATGTGCCAAGTCAACCCAAATAAAGCATCAAAGGAGAATACCACAATACTATGCTTTAATATGCTAAAACAACGCATGATTTTTCCAAGGCACATTAAGCAATCTCAATTGTTTATAACAAGTAATGCTACAGCAAAGAATACTAAGCATAAATCTGAAACAATATCGAGCATGGCATGAGAAAGCATAGGCCACAGTCAAAAACAAGCTCTCTTTACCACTTAAGCATGAACTTTCCTACTCTTTTCCAAACCAAACCAAACTATTTGAACACCAATGTATGAAAGAGGGGACCCAACCAATTTATTCAGCAAACTAAGCAAAAACAAGCAAACGAAAAACAAAAAAGCATACGCTCCAAGAACAACACAATTGTGCATGAAACAATAAAAATGAAGTGTTTGGAAGAAACCTGAGATTTTTATTGATGAAGAAGGGGATGCCTTGGGCATCACCAAGCTTTGAAGCTTGTACCTCTTAGATATTTCTTGGGGTGACACGGGTGGCATCCCCAAGCTTGAGCTTTAGTCCATTCTTCATCTCATTACATCATTCCTTCCACACACCTGAAATTTTTTCCTTCATACAAAACTTCACACAATCTTTATTAGCAACATTAGTGCACTCAAGATAATAAGTCTTTAGGTTCAGGTCTAACACCAATAAAACTTCCATTAAAACACTAGCTACTGTAGCACTTCCCTCAAAAAGCTCAATTCCCCAAAAGAACTCAAAAAGGAACCAACAAGAAACAAATGTGGAAAATGGCAGAAATCTGTCAAAACGGACCAGCAAGTAAAGACGAATTTTTTGAAAGACCTTCTGTTGCTAAAATCAAAAAGTGTTGAACTAATGAAAATTAGTTAACAATCTAGGGCAGTAGCACAAAAATTCACGCCTTAAAAGGACGTACAGAGATTTTACATGAATTTTTACGGTGAAGCACAGAAATCTGTTTCGGGACAGCAACTTTCCCAACCATTACTTCTCTCTCATTAGAGGTTACTCTTGGCACAAAAAGCAAATAAAAAGGATAAGGAGCCATTATTACTGAAGTAATAACTTTCAAGACTCATCTAAAAAATTTGGGTTATCTCCCAATAAGTATTTTTCTCTAACGCCTTTAAGTTAGGCATAAGCAAAAAACTAAAATGGATAGAATAGAAGTAAGCGGAGATAATCATGGTGAAAACATTGTTTTGTTCAACGAAATCCTTTTGTTAACAAGGTTGATCAGGTCTTGTTACCAAAACAATTTCATATGAGACAAAACTTTGTATTCCACTAATGATTATGTTACCTCAACCTTGATAGCAATGGTCCCAATCATAATAGTTTCAAATTTTTCTCTTGGTATGGAACAATATATTTCTCCAACTTGAATGCCCTCAACATGTTCAATTGAATTCAAACCATAAGTCCTTCCAATCTTCTTACGGAAATAGACAGTATGTTCCTTGTCATTAACATTGAAAGTCACCTTTCCTTGATTACAATCAATAACAGCTCCTGCAGTATTAAGAAAAGGTCTCCCAAGAATAATAGACATATTATCATCTTTAGGCCTTTCAAGCACAACAAAAGCAGTTAATATCAAGCAATTATGAGCCACTTGAACAGGTACATCCTTACATATACCAACAGGAATAGTGGTAGATTTATCAGCCATTTGCAAAGATATATCAGTTGGTATCGGTTTTTCTAGTTGAAGCCTCTTATACAGAGAGAAAGGCATAACACTAACTCCAGCTCCCAAATCACACAAAGCAGTTCTAACGTAACTATTTTTAATAGAGCAAGGGATAGTTGGAATCCTTGGGTCTCCAAGTTTCTTAGGAACCTTACCATTAAAGGAATAATTAGCAAGCAAAGTAGAAATTTCTTCATTAGGGATCTTCCTTGTTTCGAGACAATATCCTTCATATACTTTGAGTAAGGAGGCAATTTAATAGCATCAGTCAAAGGAATTTGCAAGAATAAAGGTTTCATCCACTCACAAAACTTATTATAGTGTTCATCTTCCTTTGACTTGTGTTTCTTATCAGGGAAAGGCATAGGTTTTTGGACCCAAGGCTCTCTTTCACTACCATGTTTCTTAGCAATAAAATCTTTTTTGGTGTATTTAGTATTCTTAGTGTGGTTTTCAGGTTCTTCCTCAACTTTCTCTTTGTTAGGAGCTTCATTTTCTTCATTACCACTTTTAGTTTCAGCATCAGAGATAGATATACTATTAGGATCTAAAGCAGGTTCAGAGGGTTCTACAATAGTTTTATGTTTCTTTTTTCCTTTTCTTACGAGTAGAACCACTATTTTCAGCTTGTTGAGAATCCTGCTCAATTCTTTTGGGATGCCCTTCAGGATATAGAGGATCCTGGGTAGCAGCCCCACTTCTAGTTCTAATTTCATAAGCATGTTTTTCTTTAGCAGCATTAACTAGCAAGTCGTTTTGCATTTTAACGAGTTGATCTATTTGAGTTTGAACCATTTGAAAGTGTTTAACAGTCATTTTAACATCATTAGAGGATCTTTCCACAATATCTTTCAACTCAACAATAGCTCTAGTGTTTTCCATTAGATGATTTTGCACCCTTTTATTAAAATTATCTTGCTTAACAATAAAGATATCAAATTCTTCTAAGCATTGATCACGAGGTTTAGAGTAAGGGATATCACCTTCATCAAAGTGTTGGAGAGAGTGTACCTCGATAGTGGATGAGTAGGAAATAGGCTTACATAATTCTTCAATAGGAGGTAAATTCTTGACATCTGCAGCTTTAATTCCCTTCTCCTTAAGACATTTCTTAGCTTCCTTCATCACTTCATCATTTAATTCAATAACTCCCCTCTTCTTTGATGTTGGAATAAGCAAGGAATAGTTGGTTCAGGTATAATTACTTCAGGTATAGCTTGTTCAGGAGGAGTCCAATCTTCATAATTCTTACTTATTTTATCCATTAATTCCTCAGCTTCCTTAGGGGTCCTATTCCTAAAAACATAATCAGCACAACTATCTAGGTATGTCCTAGATTCTTCGGTTAGTCCATTATAAAATACTCCCTCTGTTTCAAATTTCTCCGTCGACGCGCTTATGTAGGTGGATTAGTACTCTCTCATTTTTCATTCAAAAAAATCCTGCGATTTTTGAAATAGATAGTATGAAATGTGTACTAGGTATACCAAAAAAATCTTAGAAATTTTTTGATAAAAAATGAGAGAGTACTAGTCCACCTAGATAAGTGTGCGCGAAGAGTAATTTGAAACAGAGGGAGTATATTAAGAAGCTCATTCTTAGGTAATGGACTTCCAGCCTGTGCATGAATCAAAGCACAAAACCTTGCCCACGATTCAGGCAATACCTCTTTTTCTCCCTGTTTAAAATCAAAAAGTTCCTGCAAAATAGCATGTCTAGCACTAGGAGGAAAATATTTCTGCAGGAAAGTACTAATCAGCAATCAAGGCTATCAATACATCCAGGAGGTAAATTACTAAACCAAATTTTAGCTTCTCTTTTCAGTGAAAAGGGGAAAATCTTAGCAACAAAGTAAGTACGCATCTTAATATCATCAGAAAACAAGCCACTCATGGTAGAAAGCTCATTCATATGTGCTACCGCACTTTCATTCTTAGTCCCACAAAAAGGTTCTTTCTCGACAATAGCTATGTAAAATAGATCGGGAGAGAAATCATAATCTACATCTATAATGTTTATGGGAGAAGCAGCAAACTTAGCAATAGGAGACAATTTGGGTCTAATAGTATGCCTCTCAAGGAGGCTCTTAGCAGCGCTCCTATCATGGGTGTTTTTACATTCTTTAATAAATTCATCGGTCATCTCAACATAACCATCTTCAATATCATAACTTTCACTAGACTCAGGTGAACTAACAGGTGTGGTAGTGTCTTCATTAGGAGTTTCGGTATTTCCAGCTATAGTTGTAGCAATCGTAGCATCTAGGAAAGGACCTAATGAACCACTCTTTTCAAGCACAGTAGAAGCAACATCATAAGCATCAGAAGTTTCAGATTCAGCAGTAGTAGTAGTGTGTGTAGCATGTGTATGCGGTGGTGTAACGAGCTTACTTATAACAGATAGTGAATCAAGAGCAGCGGAGGTGTTCAGAACCGTACCTCTTCTTGTAGTGGATGGTAAAATAGGAAACTTGCCATCACGAGACTTACCCATGATGGATTGATAGCAACGAACAATAGATAACTTGATAAATAAAGCTATGCTCCCCGGCAACGGCGCCAGAAAATAGTCTTGATGACCCACAAGTATAGGGGGTGTATCGCAGTATTTTTGAGGGAAGTGAAACCCAATTTATTGATTCGACACAAGGGGAGCCAAAGAATATTTATAAGCCTTAACAATTGAGTTGTCAATTCAGCTCCACCTAGAAACAATCTTGCTCACAGCAGTTTATCAGTAGCAACAGTTTTGTAGTAGGAATAGTAAAGTAGCAGCAGTAGTAAAGTAAAGACAGTAGTAACAAAAGCAGTAAACAGTGGGATTCGAGTGCGGTAGGCATAGGGATGGATGGACAAGCGTTGCATGGACAAGAAAATTCACATAGCAATCAGAACATAGGGCAATTGCATATAAATAAGATAAAGCATCCAAGTACTAGATAATCCTAGGCATGTGTTCCATATATAGTCATACGTGCTCGCAATGAGAACTTGCACAACATCTTTTGTCCTGCCAGCCCGTTTGCAGCGGGGCCTCAAGGGAACTACTGGCAATTATGGTGCTCCTTTTAACAGAGCACCGGAGCAAAGCATTAACACTCCGTGAACACATGTGATCCTCACATCAAAGCCATTCCCTCCGGTTATCCTGATTTCTGTCACTTCGGGGCCATTGGTTCCGGACAACAACGTGTGTATACAACTTGCAGATAAGACCATAAACAATACTATCATAATGAATCAATAACATGTTCAGATCTGAAATCATGGCACTCGGGCCCTAGTGACAAGCATTAAGCATAACAAGTCGCAACAGTCATAAAGCACTAATATAAGATACTAGGCACCATGCCCTAACAATCTGATACCATTACATGAACGATCTCATCCAATCCCTACCATCCCCATAGCCTACAGCGGGGGATTACTCACTCATAGATGGGGGAAACATGGATGGTCGATGGAGAAGCAATGGTGATGATGATGGCGATGATCTCCTCCAATTCCCCGTCCCGGCAGGGTGCCAGAACGGAGTTTCTGGTGCTGCTTCGTGGAATCTGGTGGTGGCGGCGGAGCGAAACTCCTTCTGGAAAAACGTCGAACCCTCCGGAGTTTTTAGGTCAGAAGGCTTCTTATAGGCGAAGAGGGAGACCGAGGGGCAGCCTGGGGCGGCCAGACCATGCCCTTGCGTGGCCAGGCCCAACCCGCGCCTGGGGGGTGTGGCCAGCCCTAGCCCGCGCCTGGGGGTTGTGGCCAGCCCCTGGCCCTCCTCCGTCTCGTATTCTGGCTCCGTGAGTCTTCCGGAAAAATAGGCACTTTGGCTTTTGTCCCATTCAATTCCGAGAATATTTATTTTCTGACTTTCCTGAAACCAAAAATAGCAGAAAACAGGCAACTGGCACTATGGCTCTTGTTAATAGGTTAGTCCAAGAAATCATATGAAAAGTACTCCAAAGTGTGGACAAAACACAAGAAAGTGGATAAAACCAAGCATGGAGCATCAAAAATTATAGATACATTTGCAAGGTATTAGAGACCACCAGCGACGTACACGCCAAGGAAGGCGCGTTGGAAGCCGGTAGCGTGGAACAAAGGCGGTGGCGCTGCGGCCCGACGGGGCGACACCGCGGCAGCCCGTAGCTCGATCGGTGGTAGGCGCGTGCTCGGGGACGTGCTTGGCGTAGACAGACGCGGGATCGGTTGATCAGACCGACGGTGCACCGTATGCGCCATGGCGTGGACGATGCGTAGGTCGGATTCGATGGCAACATTGTCGGTGAAGTCCCGGACGATGACGACGAAGAGGATCTGAGGGGGGCGACCGCGGTAGCCTTTCGAGGAAGGCGTAGCAGCCGTCTTTGGTGCGCGGCAGCCTGCCGTGAGGCCGCGACAGCCTGCCGACGCAGGCACAACAGCGGAGGGGGCAGGCGCACGAACGCGATGTAGATCCTCGATTCCGATGGTCGGAGTAGAGGCACAGCGATGACGACGGTGGTGGGTGACTCAATCCGATCTAAGATCGGTAAACCAAAAAGAAAGCAGATCAAGAGATCAGAGAAAAAGACTTACAGGGCATCCAATCACGGATCGGCGGACGAACCCTGCATACGGGTTGTGAAGCCCCCGGCGGAGATCATGGAGATCGATCTCCCCAGGGGCAGCACGGCGGAAGCTAGAGTTTGAGATTGATCTAGGCTGATATCATGAAAGAGTATGAGTTTGGCGGAATATGATGGATATATTATTGAGCCTCATGGGCGAGTATATATAGGCGTACATGGATCAACTTGTAGTACAGGACGAGTTAGGCTAGAATTCTAACTATTCTAAACTAGCACAATAACCGTATACGTATCATACTCTAACAAATATGATACCACAGATGATTTATATGTTTTAATACCTGCCGTTATTTTTATTACAGGGGTGGGCAATTCGCCTGACATTCTGTAGGGCATATTGGAAGATCGCTCGTGTGAAGATCTTAGTCCGAGAGAGTGGTTGTGGTGTGGTGGCCGAGATGGTGGTCCCAAGATGGTGGTGATATCGACAACATAAAACATTCCATGTTGTGCTTTTGAATCAAACTTGATTGACGTGATGTTTTTGGATAATATATTATGCATGTTTGAATTATGTATATTTGATATGTTTGATAGAGGTTTGAAAATGATGCTAAAAAATTTAGTCCTTCAAGTTTTTTGGGATCGATTCTGGCGGCCACCGTTTAGAGGAGCAAAAATATGTTCATCTATTATAGAGAGACTTTTAGTCCTCTAAGTTTTGGGGCTCGGTTAGAGACGCTCTTAGTTCCCGAGCAAAGAAATATTACTATGTACAGTCGGGCTTTCTTGGCCAATTAATTCTCATGGGCTTCAAATATGATATGCTTTGTATATAGTGTTTCACCACGAGATTGTTTCTCCAAGTGCCCCCGGACTACGGTTGCAACATCTTCCATTTCATATAATTTAGTGAGCACTAGTTGAATGTGTTGCTACGGGACCTCAAGATTTGTTCTCTTGATATTTGTTATGCTAACCATGTCAACATAATGAACATTTCATTGACATCCACCCTTGTTAGGATACATGCTGAACAATAATTTTAAAACTCAAAGATAAAACATGTTTTTAGAACATCACGGTACGACACAAATTATACGTGCATAAGAAACGAAGAAATGTTAGATTCAGAAATAGTAAGATGTCTCTACAAAGGCCAGATGTTCGAAATACTCATATTATCTCTATATATAGACGATGGGTAGCATTTCTCATGGAAATAGTCCATTTGAGGACATGAATAGATTCATAATAACAATTGTCTTGTATCTTGATTGAAAAGTCAAATATGTCGCTCACATTCTATTTACACAGGTGAAAAAAAGATTTACATGTGGAGCCATTGCTATGCAACATTCATCCTCCACATCGCGAAACTCAGCCAAACTCTGCCATGGCTGGCTTCGTGTTTCCTGTCCTAGAACATGCTCGCATAAGGTGTTGCATGCAGCGGCCATCATGCCCATGGGTGGACCTGAGTGTGCAGCAGACATGGCCATCACATTGGCAAAAATATAGCCATAACCCATCACTGAACTTGATCATGCGCGGATACCTCCTCGCCAACACACGTTTCTCACTGTTTGATGACATCCCTTGAATACCAATGATCGACTTCCTCCATGATCAACAATCATCGTGTTCGTGCTCTTATGGAACAAAGTTAGCAAAAAGGAAACAATGGAAATTGATTGCCCTAGTTATCCAAATGAGAGAATAGTTGAAAATTAAACATGTACACTCTTTTCTTCAAAACTATTCCCAAAAGTTAGACTAATTCTGTGTCACAAGAGAATATAAATTATGCACACAACTCTCAAAAACTCTAGTTGTATGCACGTGGGCATATTTGTTGACAAATTCTTACCATGGAGATCTTTGTTGATAAAAAATGAAATAGTCACTAGAACATACTTGTCGATAAAAAATTGGAATACTCACTGGAACATGCCAAGCATCAAGATTCATTATATGCCATAATCTTATTGAAACCACTCATAAGTCCCTCCCTGCAACTCTTGAACTAAGAATTCTCATAATAAGAAGGTCTACTCGATGATCATACGTCTGTAATACATTGTATGTCCCAGAATAGATCCTATTCTATCATGCAGAATGGGAAAATAGATGAAGGCTTTTGAAATTAATTAAGAATTCTCACACTTCAGACTCTTCTACTTAGTGTATTCCTTCATGTAATTCGAGAATACTGAATTTACTAACCTAAGAGGCCTGCATATTGTCCATTACTTCGTCATTGATGAAAGAATATGTTCATAGATAAAACCTATCACAAACCGTGGCATGAAAATTTCTTAGCACTAGAATTCAATCTTTTCAATGAAAAACTTTGCTAATTTTCTACTCCAATCTAATATGAAGAATCTGAAGTCCTAGAGTATCATATCTTTGAACCGGGGATGATAATAACACCAAACCTTTATCAACAACTGATTAAATTTCATTACAGCTTAACCAAAAAAAGATTGAAATTTCAATGGGTTAAGAACAAGCGAGCGACACAAGATGACACTCACAATGTGCCTGATGATCTCATAATTTTGAATATCAGAAGTGTCAGTATGGGGATATGAGCTCTATCCGATGCAAAGTAAATGTCGAGGCCCCTGCTCAATTTCCAGTTCAGCATCGATCTTAAGAACATAACATATAATACGAATACGAAGGAAGAATTTTTACAAACCTTGATCATATCATATAATGCGAATACGAAAGAAGATTTATTTACGAACCTTATATGTGACTTTGGACATGGACTATGTTTAGCGTTGTTGTGGAAATAGTCACCTTGTAGGGCATTGCTGAAGCTAGAGCTCACTATGTTGTCGTACATGCACTTACACATCGCAGTTCCACCTATGAGGAACACAGAGCTCTTACACATGCTAATCTTGTACAAACACTTATCATGATTGGTTGACAATTTTTTACTAAACTGGGATAATCATGTGTGCCACATGCACCGAGAATAATATTGGCTTGATCATTCTAACTTTATCAGTGAACATCATCGAAATGTTTAAAGGTTGTAGAATCTAATTTACCTATAGATTTGCAGTGCCAAATTTTGTATATGAGCTACCTATTCTTCAAAACTCCAAGTCCAAAATTCTCGGAGATAAAACAAATCATACTTCTCCTCAGTGAACATCTCATTAGTTTGAAACACATCAAATTATTCTTATCAACAAGAAGAAAAAATAGGCACATTGCATTGTTTTCTACCACCCAGAAATCATTTCCACACTTACTCCATGTATCTCATTTCTCACAGCAAATAATTTGAGGGATATATAAAGTCAAATTCACTCTTTTGACTACACCTTTATACTTAAATTTCAACATTACATAAACTTAACACCCATCGTTTAGGTAGCTGAAGCAAAATATTTGCATGCAACGTACACACCTACAGGTGAGGTGCTCTCCTGTTCACTGACCATTCACATTTACACGTCAATATATTGAGGAAGGACTTAGATAATTTTATTGCCAAGTCATCCATCTAAATAAGTAAAAAAATCTTGTGATGATAATATTGAGAAAATAGTGATAGATATGCATGTACACAATATTCTTTACACAGTGAGATGCCAGCTCATCCATCCAATAAATAAATTTCAGGTCATATGTTTTCTGATCCTGAACATCAATAACTATAGGAACAGACGCAATTATATCACATCAAATTAGGTAATGGCATATGTAATTTTACCCCTGTTCTTCATTCCTAGCACACCAGACCACAATTAAGAGCGTGCTATTTTCAGATCCAGATACAAAACCTGAAAGATCCATCATCATAGATATGTCTGTGATATCCTGCAGAATTTGACAAAAAAACACGAATGAACAATTACTGACAACAAAGAAAATTCATTGCATTTGATGTGTAACGGAGGGCTAATTTCTGAAAGTACATTATCTAGGTCAAACTGGGAAAGAGGGAAACACACACCTCCGTATGTCTAGCGAGGGCGCTGAGAAACGTGAAACCGCCACTGACATGACTCTCCTCTACGTGTGGATCCTGGTTCGGCTTTCGATTTGTCTCCGTCGGCTTTAGATCCGACTTCTGGTGCGGCTTATCATCTCCAAGATGCTGTCGCGCAGAGGCACCAACCTCCAGGGGCGGACCCAGCCCAAATGTCAAGTGGGGGACAAAGTGAGTGGGGACACTGTTATTGGGCTAACTGGGGGCCCAATTAGTAAATTAGTAGGCTTTAAACCTAAAAGTTCTGAATTGAGTGGGGCCTAGGCCCCTACTCAGCTCAAGGTAGGTCCGCCCTTGCCGACCTCCATGCCGCAAGTCAAAATTCGGTTGGTGCCTTGCACATGGGGCCGAGGATCCTGGCCATCGCTGAGGGGTGGAAACCTTCGGGTCCGCAACTCGAGTTTGACTCCTTGGATCAGCCACCTCCGATGCCTCTCGTGCGGGATTCAGAGATGTGATAGTAAGGGATCCACCACGCGTGTGAGGGCGCACGGCCGGAGCTGGGGTGCGGGGAGAGGGAGGAGGATATCGGCATGGCGAGCTCCTGTCTCATGGAAGCACGGCGAGGTGAATGAGAAAACATGGCACTAATTTTGGATTCACATGAATGAATCGTGCAGAGACATAGGAAAGCGGAGGGTCGCACTCCTGAAGAAAAATTGTATCGGACCTGGTTCACAACTTGATCACTGTGGACCAACTCCAAAGTTAGACGCATGGCAGTCTGGATCTCAAAGCACATTGTTGCCTTCCACTAACTCCAAGTCCGTACGTATTTTCCTTCAGCTTCTCGACCACAAATTCCTGGCGGTGCGGCACTACACAATGGGTGCTTCTTGCATGCCCATCAGGTCACCAACGAGCTGCGGCAAGGAGTCACGGCGACAACGATGCCTTCTTTTGACGGCGCCTTGCTCCATCGGCGGCAGCTCGACGCGTCGGAGTAGCACAAACACTATACATCACTTTGTTACATGTGTTGCCAGAGTAGCTGTTGGGTTCGTAGCATAGAAAATAAAAAAATCGTATCATGGAAACTACTAAGCACCAAGATCGATGTACCTAGATATAAACAACGGGTGGATATATGATGACCCACAAGTATAGGGGGGTGTATCATAGTACATTCGATAAATAAGAGTGCCGAACCCAACGAGGAGCAGAAGGTGTTGACAAGTGGTTTGGATCAGAAATTCTCTGTAAATACTTAACAAACAGATTTTTAGGGGTTTTTTGATAATGCAGATAAATAAAATGCGAGTAAATAAAAGACAATAATAATAATTGCAGCAAGTGGACCAATCCTTTCTTTAGCAAAGGACAAGCCGGTTGTATTACTTAAGATGACCAAACGTTCTCAATGACACATGGGAATATTGTCAAGTGCTTTCTCTTCATATAGTTGATTAATCTTCTCTGGTTGGATAAGTGTTGTGTGGGTGAACATATGCTAATATACTGAACTTACTACGACTAATACATACTTGTGATTATACCCCTTGCAAGCATCTGCAACTACAAGAAAGTAATTAAGATAAAAACTTAATCACAATCTTAAACTCTGAGATCCTACACTTCCTTATGCAAAGGTTTCCTAACGGGGTTTTAGGTTTCTGTCATTCCGACAACCCCACTATTAGTAGCCAAATACATAATGCATTCCCCTAGGCCCATAAAGGTGAAGTGTCATGCAGTCGACGTTCACATGACACCACTAGAAGAATAGCACCACAACTTAAATATCAAACCATTAAATCTTTCTCAACACAATTCCACTACTAACAACATGACTTCTCTCATGTCCTCGAGAACTAAACGAACTACTCACGAGACATCATATGGATCAAGATCAAAGATGAAATAATGATAAATAACAATCTGAACATGAATAATAATTCAATGGTTCCACTCAATAGCATCAACTACAACAAGTAATCAACACCAGGAAAGTTTCCCCTAAGAACTATGCAAGATTCAACCCAATTGTTATAGTGGTACGGAGTGGTGGTGATGGTGCTGGTGGAGATGATGATGATGATCCCGATGAAGTCTAGCTTGATGACGGTGTTGATGGTGACGATCTCCCCTCTCTGGGAAGGAATTTCCCCGGTAGATTTCTGCCTGCCGGAGAGCTCTTTCTCTCTCTATAGTTTCTGCCTCGCAGAGACGTCGGAATCTTTCTATGGTCGCCCCCCGAACTTTAGGTGTCCAAGGGGAATATATACGTGGAAGGGCGATGCCGGAGGTGGGCCAGGGTGGCCACACCACCTGGTGGCGCGACTTAGGGGGGCCCGCGCCAAGGGGTGGTGTGGGCCCCCTATGGCCCATCTCCACTTCCCCTTCTAGCATTATTCATCTTCTAGAAAAATAGGAATTTCCGTATATTTTCTAGGATTTTATGATCTTTGCAAATATTGCATCTAGACGGTGCTTTTTCCATCAGAATCCTGACCCCAGTGGTTCATCCTCCAAAAGTCATCAATCATGCAAAAATAGATGAAATAACATAAGTATCATCTCTTAATATGAAATATATCAATGATTAACAGTAAATTATGATATAAAATAGTGATGGAAAATGGACGTATCAACTCCCCCCAAGCTTAGACCTTGCTTGTCCCCAAGCAAAAACTGAGCTCAATAAATATGACCACAGGTTTATGGAGTGAAGTGTCGATAAAGAGAATATAGACAAGAAGCATCACATTCATCAATTTACAAATCATAATAGAAAACAACTCACTATTATACAACTTAACATGCAATGAGTAAGGGAAACATAATAAAGATACACAAAGTAAATCATAATTGGTACTGGCAAACTTTGTTCTTGGTCAGAGAATGGTTAACAAATTGCAGGAGTCAAACATAATGGGGTTTTCAATGATATCTTTCAAAGTAATATTCACTCAGATAAAGGGCAGTGTGCAAAAAAGGAACATAAGAAACATGATTGAATAAATCATCATATGAATGATTGAATCACAACAACTCAAATGCTTGCTTGAGATAGAAAGTAATAGGTTTACCGACTCAACTAAAAAGTAAAAGATAGGCCATTCGCAGAGGGAAGCAGGGATTTCAAGTTTCGTAAAGAGCTTCCAAAAATTATGGTACTTACTAGCTTTGAGCCCTCATTGCCCCTATAATAGGCATCTTGAAGTAATTAAGGTTAATGTGAGGGAAAATATGAGTTATATGCTTGACAAATTATAAGTTGAAAATCTCATGCCCCTTGAGTACGAGTATCAGACCTCATGCTACTCAACTTTGGTATCGGTAAGTTCTTCTCACTATAAGTATATGTGTATCATAGAGAACCACCAACGGGGTACCCCTTGCCCCATGACACAGGAGCTATCCCTTATCAAAATGGCAAGGATATAGACAGTGAGCATCTCAGCGATCATTTTATTTGCTATTTGCATAGATTTTTATTGAGGATGCTTCATAGAATGCCACTATGGTTATGCTGCAAGTTTCCACCATGATTAGGCATGGATTAGGCTAGCCGCCCGGGCGTTTCTCTAACACATATACAAACTCCATGAGCTTAAAAGCTCCCCTTTTATTTCACACCGTCGGCATCCATAAACAAAAGAACATGATATCAACTAAATAATAAGTGCAATGTCGAAAGCAGACCCCATGATAACATGGTTTTGCTAACTCCCAACTTATAATTTGCAAGCATACAAGCTTCATACGATAGTCACAATGGTTCAAATTTATTAAGTACAAGAAAATAAAGTGTGCCATCAAGTTTGTGAGAGCTTTAATCACTAATTTTCACATAACAAGTTTAATTTGGAAGATAGATAAAACTCGAGAATTTACTTGAAATAGCAATAATGCTAATAGGTAGATATGATGGACACAAATGGCATAGGTTTTAGTTCAAGGATTGGATGCACGAGAAGCATTCCCTCTCAGTACAGGTTTTTGGCTAGCAAGGCTGGGTAGCAAGCATAAGAATTGAAGGAAACAAACAAACATACAAGTGATAGAAACAATCATGTAATCTTCCTTGGAAACACAAAAGATCTTAACTAGAGAATACTAAGTTTATGAGCCAATCAAGAAAGAAAGATAATGAAATTATATTTCTAAAAGTACTTTTCTCTTTTCCATTCAATCCTCAAATAGTGTTGCTACTGACCAGAGCTAGGTATGCCAAAACCAACTAAATTTACTTAATGATCCAAAAGTGATACCAATACTAACAACAAGATCAATCATATAACAGAAATTGCAAACTAAAATAAGATGTGCAAAAAGTAAATGATAGAACTTCTCATTAATATTCCATAACGGCAGCTCACACCAAGGGATACATAGATAACTAACTAGAGGAGAGATACTTCCACAATGCAAACCATCCTATATGATAACTTCTCTATTCATGATATGACTCTACTAAAAAGGTAAAAAGATGAAAGATGATGATGTGATACCGTGGCACTCCCCCAAGCTTGTAACAAACCAAGGGGATGCCAAAACCTGATGACAAATTACTCCTTCGGTGGTGGTGGTGTTCTCTCGTCATCATCAGACTTTCAAGGTAAAGGCTCCCCATCAACAAAGGACGTCTTGGTTTCCAATATCCTGAAACTAGCAGCAAAACTTATGTGTTTAAACCTAGCCTCATACTCACAGTTTTGATTTTGCATGTCATAGAGTTGTGCTTGTAGTTGGTTGGTTGTTAGATGGAGTGAGATAATATCATCCCTAAGCTTAGCAGTCTCCTTCGTGTGCTTAGCGATGAGTTCTGAAATTATCTTATGGATGATATCCACTTCGCGTTCTGCCATCTTCTTGTACCTAAAGACTTCTTGCTCCAGTGCTTCCATCCTGTCATCCAGACTACCTTCTCCTTTAGGGCCCTGAACCTATTTTATCTGTACCTTCCCATCTTTGAGCAACAACACCTTAGGGTGAATCTTCAACTCATACACGTACGGGTTGATGATGTTCGTGGAGGAATCCCCCTTGGGTGATCCAGAGGAAGATACTGTGGCTCCAAAACTGAGAATCTACCTGTTAGAAACAGATCAAAATGAAAACATGACGAGAAAACGATATGCGTACCTCGGGGGATCCGGGGGATTATATATCACGAAGTTTAACAACAAAAGGAAGGTACTGGGAGAAAACGGGTCGGAGACGGGCTCCGGGGTGGCCACACCCCTAGTGGCGCGGCCAGGTAGGCCCGCGCCACGGCGTGGTTGATACATTGCAAATGTATTTATAATGTTTGATGCTCCATGCTTGGTTTTATACACTTTCTTGTGTTTTGTCCACACTTTGGAGTACTTTTCATATGATTTCTTGGACTAACCTATTAACAAGAGCCACAGTGCTAGCTGCCTATTTTCTGCTATTTTTGGTTCCTGGAAAGTCAGAAAATGAATATTCTCGGAATTGGACGGGACAAAAGCCAAAGTGCCTATTTTCCCAGAAGACTCACGGAGCCAGAATACGAGACGGAGGAGGGCCAGGGGCTGGCCACACCCCCCCAGGCGCGGTCTAGGCCTGGTCGCGCCAGGGCTTGGTGTGGTGGCCCCAGGCACCCCCTCGGTCTCCCTCTTCGCCTATAAGAAGCCTTCTGACCTAAAAACTTCGGGGGGTTCGACGTTTTTCCACAAAAAGTTCCGCTGTGCCGCCGCCACCGAAGGGGATATTCGGGGGACAGAAAGTCTCTGTTCTGGCACCCTGCCAGGACGGGGAAGTGCCCCCGGAGCCATCTCCATCGATCTCCTCCATCATCTTCATCGACCATCCATGTTTCCTCCATCTATGAGTGAGTAATCCCCCGCTGTAGGCTATGGGGATGGTAGGGATTGGATGAGATCATTCATGTAATGGCATCAGATTGTTAGGGCATAGTGCCTAGTATCTCTATTAGTGCTTTATGACTTTGTTGCAACTTTGTTGTGCTTAATGCTTGTCACTAGGGCCCGAGTGCCATGATTTCAGATCTGAACATGTTATTGATTCATCATGATAGTATTGTTTTGGGTCTTATCTACAAGTTGTATACACACGTCGTTGTCTGGAACCTATGGTCCCGAAGTGACAGAAATCGGGGTAGCCGTAAGGGAAAGGCTTTGATGTGAGGATCACATGTGTTCATGGAGTGTTAATGCTTTGCTCCGGTGCTCTATTAAAAGGAGCACCTTAATTGCCAATAGTTCCCTAGAGGCCCCTCTGCAAACGGGCTGGCAGGACAAAAGATGTTGTGCAAGTTCTCATTGCGAGCATGTATGACTATATATGGAACACATGCCTAGGATTGTCTAGTACTTGGGTGCTTTATCTTCTTTATTTGCAATTGCCCTATGTTCTGATTGCTATGTGAATTGTCTTGTCCATGCAACGCCCGTCCATCCATCCCTATGCCTACCGCACTCGAATCCCACTGTTTACTGCTTTTGTTACTATTGTCTTTGCTTTACTACTGCTGTTACTTTACTATTCCTACTACAAAACTGTTGCTACTGGTAAACTGCTGTGAGCAAGATTGTTTCTAGGTGCAGCTGAATTGACAACTCAGTTGTTAACGCTGATAAGTATTCTTTGGCTCGCCTTGTGTCAAATCAATAAATTGGGTTTCACTTCCCTCGAAAATACTGCGATACACCCCCTATACTTGTGGGTCATCAAGACTATTTTCTAGCGCCGTTGCCGGGGAGCATAGCTTTATTTATCAAGTTCACCTAGATTCACTATTGTTCAAGCTAAGTTTATTTCTTCCTTGTTTGCTTGTTTCTTTATCAAAAATACAAAAAAAATTAGTTCCTACTCTAGTTGTTATTTTCGTTGGTCTGTTATTGTCTTGCTTTATCATGCTTGTTGTCAATGGTTGGTTTCTTTGAAACTGAAGCTTATTGGCAAGGTGGGTTCACGGAAGATCAAAAACATTGTTATAAGGAACACCGCTTGTCACAAAAAGGGAAACACTTATGGGAACAAATTGATAGATTGTATACCATTGCTAGAAATGTGTGCTCTACTTATAATGTTACTTATTGTTGTGATGAGTCTTGTTGCAGAAAGAGGTATAAACACCTCCCTTTTCAATGTGAGTATAGTGATAATGATACCATATCTTCCTATGCTAAAGGAATTTATGACTTTTATGATGTGGAACAAATTGAAGAATTTATTGCTTGGAAGGGTGCTTTTGAACTTGCTAGTTTGCTTGAAAATATTGATGATTCACCTTACAAATATGAGGTGTATGGTATGCTTAAATTTTGCTTTGATAATTACAAGGATGAAAATGGCTATATTCTTGATTATTTTAATAAAGGCTTTCCACAAATGGAAGAGATTAATGCCTTGCAGGCTCCTATGGAAGAAGAAATTGATGAACCAGAAATCTCATTAGATGAAAAAGAGGAGGAGAGTGATGAACAAAAGGAGGAAGAATGGATTAGCTACCCATGCCTACCTTCTAATGAGAGTAACTCTTTATCCCTTACATTATTTGATTGTCCTCATGTCTTACTAAAGGAGGATGAATGTTATGTTCCCGAGGTTTCCTTTGAAAATGTTTATGATAAGGCTCTAGTGCTTGTAGATCATGAAGAGCATGCTTTATGTGATAGTTATATTGTTGAGTTTATTAATGAGGCTACTGAAAATTATTATGAGAGAGGAAAATATGGTTGTAGAAGTTTTCATGGTATTGAAACACCTCTCTATGTGCTGAAAGTTTTGAAGTTACTCTTGTTTTATCTTCCTATGCCTGTCACTTTGTTCTTTGTGAATTTATTTGCATACATGATTCCTATACATAGGAAGTGGGTTAGACTTAAATGTGTTTTGCATTTGCTTCTTGATGCTCTCTTTTACTTTAACTCATATTTCTTATGAGAGCATCCTCTCAAACTTTTTATGCCTGAAGATGATATTATGTCTATTATTCTTGGGAGACCTTTTCTTAAATACCGCAGGAACTGTTATTAATTATAATCAAGGGAAGGTGACCTTCAATATTAATGTCAAGGAACATATTGTCTATTTCCCCAAGAAGATTGAAAGGACTTATGGCTTGAATTCAATTGAACATGTTAAGGGCATTCAAGTTGGAGAAATATATTGTCCCATACCAAGAGAAAAATTTGAAACTATTATGATTGGGACCATTGCTATCAAGGTTGAGGTAACATAATCATTAGTGGAATACAAAGTTTTGTCTCATATGAAATTGCTTTGGTAACAAGACCTGATCAACCTTGTTAACAAAAGGATTTCATTGAACAAAACAATGTTTTCACCATGATTATCTCCGCTTACTTCTATTTTATCCATTTTCAGTTTTTGCTTTTGCCTAACTTAAAGGCGTTAAAGAAAAGTACTTGTTGGGATATAACCCAAGAGTTTTAGTTGAGTCTTGGAAGTTATTACTTCAGTAATAACCGCTCCTTATCCTTTTTATTTGCTTTTTGTGCCAAGAGTAACCTCTAATGAGAGTGAAGTAATGATTGGGAAAGTTGCTGTCCCGAAACAGATTTTTGTGCTTCACCGTAAAAATTCCTGAGAGAGCTATCTATGTCGGATTGAGCTGTAATTTTTTTTGTCTTATGCCCCAGGTTGTTACCTAACTTTCGTTAGTTCAACACTTTTTTATCTGAGCAACAGAAGGTCTTCGAACAAATTGCTCTTTACGTACTGGTCTGTTTTGACAGATTTCTGCCATTTTCTGCATTTGCTTCTTGTGGGTTCCTTTTTGAGTTCTTTTGGGGAATTGAGCTTTTTGAGGGAAGTGCTACAGTATCTAGTGTTCTAATGGAAGTTTATTTGGTGTTAGAACTGAACCTTAAGACTTATTTATCTTGAGTGCACTAATGTTGCTAATAAAGATTGTGTGAAGTTTTGTATGAAGGAAAAATTTCAGGTGTATGGAAGGAATGAGTAATGAGATGAAGGATGGACTAAAGCTCAAGCTTGGGGATGCCACACGTGTCACCCCAAGAAATATCCAAGAAGTACAAGCGTCAAAGCTTGGGGATGCCCAAGGCATCCCCTTCTTCATCAATAAAAATCCCAGGTTTTTTCCAAACGCTTCATTTCTATTGTTTCATGCACAGTTGTGTTGTTCTTGGAGCGTATTCTTTTTCGTTTTTGTTGTGGTTTTAGTTTGCTTGGTTTTCTTAGTTTTCTGAATAAATTGGTTGGACCCCCCTTTCATACATTGGTGTTCAAATAGTTTGGTTTGGTTTGGAAAAGAGTAGGAAAGTTCATGCTTAAGTGGTAAAGATAGCTTGTTTTTGACTGTGGCCTATGCTTTGTCATGCCATGCTTGATATTGTTTTGGATATATGCTTAGTATTCTTTGCTGTAGCATGACTTGTTATAAACAATTGAGATTTCTTAATGTGCCTTGGATGAATCATGCGTTGTTTTAGCATATTAAAGCATGGTATAGTGGTATTCTCCTTTGATGCTTTATTTGGGTTGACTTGGCACATGCTCACAACATGTTATGACTATCTCAAGTCACCATAGCCTTTATGATCCTTTAGTTTTCAACTTGTAGTATCACTTTATGCTTTGATCAATGATGTTTTGTCGCTCTGCATGATTATGGCCATTATTGCTCTCTTAGTTTGTCGCTCCCAGTCTTTTGCTAGCCTCCACAACCAAGTATGAGTTCCACTCATGCATCCAAATCCCTAAACCAAGTTTTTCCAAAGAGTCCACCATACCTACCTACTAGCTTATGCTATTCCAAGTATATTCATGCTTTTGTTTACCTTCCACTTGTTATGAGAAAACTAGTGATTAAAGCTCTCATGAACTTGATGGCACACTTTACTTTATTGCCTCTAATAAACTTGAACCATTGGGTCCTTCTTTGTTGCGTATATGCTTGTGATTTATAAGTTGAAATTAGCAGAACCATGTTTCATGGGGACCGCTTTCAACGCTTCATAGGTACTTTGTACCTAGTTGATATCATGTTCTTTTGCTTATGGATCCCGGTGGTGTGAAATAAAAGTGGAAATTGTAAGATCATGGAGTTTGTATGTATGTTAGAGAAACGCCTGGTCCGCTAGCCTAAGCCATGCCTAATCATGTTGGAAACTTGCAGCATAACCGTAATGAGCATTCTATGAAGCATCCTCAATAAAAATCTATGCACATATTAAATAAGAAGATCGTTGAGATGCTCATTGTCTGCTCGCCTTGTCATTTTGATTATGGGATAGCTCCTGTATCATATGCAAGGGGTACCCCGTTGGTGGTTCTGTATGATACGTATGTACTTACAATGACAAGAGCTTACTTGTGACTGAAGTTGAGTAGAATGAGGATCGGTCTTCGTAAGTAAGGGGCATGAGACTTCAATTTATAACTTGTCAAGCATATCCTCTTAGTTGTGTCACTTTCAACTTAATCACCTTCAAGATGCTTATGATAGGGGCAATGAGAGCTGAAAGCTATAAGTACCGTAATTTTTGGAAGCTCTTTATGAGACTTGAATCCCTACTTCCTTTTAAAAAAGTTCTTTCTTCCACCATTATATTGAGTCTCCACCTTCTATATTTATGCACCTACTTTGAGAGCATAGTGGACATTCTTAGTTCTATGTGCATTGTCCCAAGACTTGTTGATTGATGCATACCTTGATATTGCTTGTTTTAAACTATTTGTATCTAGTCACTCTTGTGAACTTTGAAGGTGTCCTATGCATTTATGTTTGCTACTCTTTGAGGGACAAGCTGAATGCCACTATGCTATGTTTTCTTTATGTGAAACAAACAAACGTATTGCAAGGCATTGTTATTCATGAATCTTTTGTTTGTGCATTTTCATGTTGCATCTTAGTTTCTTTGACTTATAGCTAGAACCTTGTCTAACATGTTATGCTTGAAGTACTATGATCCCAGCTTTGAATGTTTACAAATACTTTGGTCAAGTCTTTGATGGTGCATGTCACCTCAAAAATTATTCTTTCTTTTTATCACTTACCTACTCGAGGACGAGCATGAGTTAAGCTTGGGGATGTTTATACATTGCAAATGTATCTATAATTTTTGATGCTCCATGCTTGGTTTTATCCACTTTCTTGTGTTTTGTCCACACTTTGGAGTACTTTTCATATGATTTCTTGGACTAACCTATTAACAAGAGCCACAGTGCCAGCTGCCTGTTTTCTGCTGTTTTTGGTTCCAGGAAAGTCAGAAAATGAATATTCTCGGAATTGGACGGGACAAAAGCCAAAGTGCCTATTTTTCCAGAAGACTCATGGAGCCAGAATACAAGATGGAGGAGGGCCAGGGGCTGGCCACACCCCCCAGGCATGGGCTAGGCCTGGCTACGCCAGGGCCTGGTGTGGTGGCCCCAGGCTCCCCCTCGGTCTCCTTCTTCGCCTATAAGAAGCCTCCTGACCTAAAAACTTCGGGGGGTTTGACGTTTTTCCATGAAAAGTTCCGCTACGCTGCCGCCACCGAAGGGGAGATTCGGGGGATAGAAAGTCTCTGTCTCGGCACCCTGCCGGGACGGGGAAGTGCCCCCGGAGCCATCTCCATCGATCTCCTCCATCATCTTCATCGACCATCCATGTTTCCTCCATCTATGAGTGAGTAATCCCCCGCTGTAGGCTATGGGGATGGTAGGGATTGGATGAGATCATTCATGTAATGGCATCAGATTGTTAGGGCATAGTGCCTAGTATCTCTATTAGTGCTTTATGACTTTGTTGCAACTTTGTTGTGCTTAATGATTGTCACTAGGGCCCGAGTGCCATGATTTCAGATCTGAACATGTTATTGATTCATCATGATAGTATTGTTTTGGGTCTTATCTACAAGTTGTATACACACGTCGTTGTCCAGAACCTATGGTCCCAACGTGACAGAAATCAGGGTAGCCAGAAGGGAAAGGCTTTGATGTGAGGATCACATGTGTTCACGGAGTGTTAATGCTTTGCTCCGGTGCTTTATTAAAAGGAGCACCTTAATTGCCAGTAGTTCCCTAGAGGCCCCTCTGCAAACGGGCTGGCAGGACAAAAGATGTTGTGCAAGTTCTCATTGCGAGCACGTATGACTATATATGGAACACATGCCTAGGATTGTCTAGTACTTGGGTGCTTTATCTTCTTTATTTGCAATTGCCTATGTTCTGATTGCTATGTGAATTGTCTTGTCCATGCAACGCCCATCCATCCATCCCTATGCCTACCGCACTCGAATCCCACTGTTTACTGCTTTTGTTACTACTGTCTTTGCTTTACTACCGCTGTTACTTTATTATTCCTACTACAAAACTGTTGCTACTGATAAA
Source organism: Avena sativa (assembly GCA_916181665.1). Lineage (NCBI taxonomy): Eukaryota > Viridiplantae > Streptophyta > Magnoliopsida > Poales > Poaceae > Avena > Avena sativa. Next base: position 524,727,899 of record OV702279.1, read on the forward strand.
CTGTTGTGAGCAAGATTGTTTCCAGGTGCAGCTGAATTGACAACTCAGTTGTTAAGGCTGATAAGTATTCTTTGGCTCCCCTGGTGTCGAATCAATAAATTGGGTTTCACTTCCCTCGAAAATACTGCGATACGCCCCCTATACTTATGGGTCATCAGTGGTGTGAGCCCCCCAGGCTATGTTTCCATCCCTTTTTAGACTCATTATCTTCCATGTTATATAAAAACTGCAAAAATATAAATTGAAAAGTTTTTCGCGGACCTTTTCTTACCAGAACTATTACCTATTCGAAAACGGACTCTGTAGGTTTCTGAATTTGGTCTTTAATAAATTCTTCCAGAGTCACCACTTGAATAATATCAATATCTTCATTGTAATAATCTTCAAAAATATAATGTTTGAGTCTTTTGACCATTCTTCATCTCATTACATCATTCTCTCCTAACACTTGAAAATTTCTTTCATACAAAAATTCACACAATCTTCATTAGCAACATTAGTGCATGCAAGATAATAAAACTTTGGGTTCAATTTCAACTGAAGTCCATCAAAACATAAGCTAATCTAGCAACTCCTTTTAGAAGCCCAAAAGAATTCAAAAAGGAAATCGATTTAAGAGGCAAATGCAAAAATGGCAGAAATCTGTCAAAACAGACCAGCAGGTAAAGATCAATTTTTTCGAAAATCTTCTGTTGATCAAATCAAAAAGTGCAAAACTAACGAAAGTTAAATAAGAACCTGGGGCATGCACACAAAAAATTACAGATCAGTATGATGTTCTGGGATTTTTCATGATTTTTTTACAGTGAAGCACAAAAATCTGTTACGGGACAGCAACTTCCCCAAATCTTACTTCTCTCTCATTAGAGGCTAATCTTGACACAAAAACCAAACAAAAAGGATAAGGAGAGGTTATTACAGAAGCAATAACTTCCAAGACTCAAATAAACAAAAATAAACTGAAAGCAAAAATATAATGGGCTGTCTCCCAAAAAGCTTTTTCTTTATAGCCATTAAGATAGGCATGATAATTTCAATGATGCTTACATAAGAATATGAATTGAAGTAAAATAGAGCATCAAGAAGCAAATATACACATATTTAAGTCTAACCCACTTCCTATGCAAGGAAATTTTGTAAGAAAATAAATTGTTGAAACAAGAGGCTACTAGCATAGGAAGGCAAACCAAGTGCAACATAAAGACTTTCAGCATAAAGCGAGGAAACTTAATATTATTGAGATGCATAAAAAAAATTCCCTCTCTCATAATAACTTTCAGCATTATGAATAAATTTAATGATATAACTATCACATGAACCATAGTATCAACGATTACTTATTCTGACAGAAAACATAGGGACACTAGCTTTCCTAGTTCTACTAGGATGTGAAACAATATTATAAGTATCCTTACGAAAGATAATGTCTGCATCTTCTACATTTTTAGGGACAAGGTCTTTCACATTTGCTACTGCTGGTTCAACATCTATTTGTTCATCGGGATCTACAGCTTTCTTTCTTTATGTAAGGTTCAGGTAAAATACGATCAGCAGTATAAACTTCAGTATTTCTAGCAGGAACACAATTAACACTATCTTTATATGGCTCATGATACTTGTTCCATTTCTTTTTAGGAATTTCAATATAAGAGGCAAAGGCCTTAAAACAACTTGCAATACTTTGAGAATCAAGACCATAAGCAACACTAATATTATGAAAGTCATCGGTTCCCATAAAAGATTTAATGCATTCATAAACATAATTTATACCTGACTTTCTTCCTTTATCATTCCCTCATGCTTCAGCATTGTCTTGAATACGGTCTAGAAGATCCCATTTAGCTTCTTCTTTCATACGTGTAAATGATCCAGCACAAGAAGCATCTAGTAAATCCTTATCATGAAGAGAAAGCCTTGCATAAAAGTTATTGATAATAATATTATTGGCGAGCTCATGAATAGGACATTTGAGCATTAGTAACTTCAATATCCCCAAGCTTGGGCGGTACTCTCTCCATCACGAGGCCAAAAGTTATATATTTGATTCTGATATTTATGAATCTCACTAGGAGAATAAAATTTGGAATAAAAAAGAGGTACAATTTCCTCCCATTCAAGAGATTAGCCATTCTTTAGCGGCTTATACCATTCCTCAGCTCTGCCTTTCAATGATACCGAGAATAACTTTTTCTTAACTTGATCTGTTGTAATACCTACACACTTGAACAATCCACATAATTCATGTATAAAAAGCAAATGATCACTGGGATGGATAGTTCCATCTCCAAAATAGTAGTTATCCATAACACGATCAACAATTTTTGTAGATATTTTAAAAGGATCAATTTTAGCAGGTGGTGGTTCATCTACTACCTTAGCAATGGTAGTAGCATTCCGAAATAAGAAACTATGTGAATTATCCATATTGAAATAAAGTAACAAACATAAATAAACAATACTCATAGTAGAAGTTTCCTTTACCAGTTCCACTCTTCAATAGCGCTTCACTCCCTGGCAACGGCGCTAGAAAAAAGTCTTGATGACCCACAAGTATAGGGGGGTATCGTAGTACTTTCGATAAATAAGTGTGTCGAACCCAACGAGGAGCAGAAGGTGTTGACAAGTGGTTTGGATCAGGAATTCTCTGTAAATACTTAGCAAACGGATTTTTAGGTTTTTTTTTCATAATGCAGATAAATAAAGTGTGAGTAAATAAAAGACAATAATAATAATTGAGCAAGTGGCCCAATCCTTTCTTTAGCAAAGGACAAGCCAGTTGTATTACTTAAGATGACCAAACGTTCTCGAGGACACATGGGAATATTGTCAAGTGCTTTCTCTTCATATAGTTGATTAATCTTCTCTGGTTGGACAAGTGTTGTGTGGGTGAACCTATGCTAATGTACTGACCTTACTAGGACTAATACATACTTGTGATTATACCCCTTGCAAGCATCCGCAACTACAAGAAAGTAATTAAGATAAAAACCTAACCACAGCCTTAAACTCTGAGATCCTACACTCCCTTATGCAAAGGTTTCCTAATGGGGGTTTAGGTTTCTGTCACTCTGGCAACCCAACGATTAGTAGCCAAATACACAATGCATGCCCCTAGGCCCATAAAGGTGAAGTATCATGTAGTCGACATTCACATGACACTACTAGAAGAATAGCACCACAACTTAAAATCAAACCATTAAATCTTTCTCAACACAATTCCACTACTAACAACATGACTTCTCCCATGTCCTCAAGAACTAAACGAACTACTCATGAGACATCATATGGATCAAGATCAGAGATGAAATAATGATAAGTAAAAATCTGAACATGAACAATAATTCAATGGTTCCACTCAATAGCATCAAATACAACAAGTAATCAACACCGGGAAAGTTTCCCCTAAGAACTATGCAAGATTCAACCCAATTGTTACAGCTGTACGGAGTGGTGGTGATGGTGCTGGTGGAGATGATGGTGGAGATGATGATGATGAAGATGATGATGATCCCGATGAAGTCTAGCTTGATGACAGTGTTGATGGTGTAACTTCCTCGGTGAATTACGCTCTTGGTTACATGCCTGGATGAGCGAAAGTGGTTAAAATAGTACGGTGGGGCCCAGGGGCCACTCACAGGTAGACCTTTTGGTCGTCCTAACCACTTCCAGAACATCGGGACAAGAACGAGCGGCGTAATCGGCAGGCGAAGGGATCAACTACATACACAAGTGAGTATGTATGCAAGCCACCATACAACTGTTCACAGAGCCATTCCATCTAAAAGAAATAGAAATATTGCAACACCATACGGCAAGATTCAAATATCCTAGATAGAGATAATATTTTAGGATAGCTCCTCATACATCAAACATCAGAGTATCAGGCGGAAGCGGAAAACAAGATCCGAGTATGGATAAGAAGCAAATTGGCATAAGATGCCACATAAATAAACACATCCCGCCCACAGATCTCACGGATCCCCGTTCCCGGAATTTCTACACCGCGTGATCGTTGGCAACATCATCCATCTCCTCCACCCAGTATCCATCTTGCGAGTACACCTGTTCATCTGAATCAAACAATTTATTGTGTGAGACCCTAGGGGTACTCAGCAAGGCTTTATGCCTCTAAAGGGGACATAAACCTGCGGTGACGCAATTGCAGCAAAAGATAATAACTAACAAGTCTATAGATACTCGCTAACCATACGCCTAACCAATGATAGACGGATGTCCGTTAATTAGTGCCAACAGTTATAACAGTATAATTAACAGATCCATCCTCCTTCTCGCTTACCAATGAGAAAGCGGACTAACAACCCATCCGTTGGCAGTTTTATTAACCATTCCATGAGTATTGCACTATTTACTAGTCAAGTACTTAGTCAAATTAAAAGCGGTACTTTAGTTATACTTGGCTATGATCGAGAAACTGTGCTCCAAGTCATCCATAACCGCGGACACGGCTTTCAGAAAGATTTACCCTACAGGGGTGCACAAATAGCAACACACACTCGATCAACCTCGGAAAAACCAACTCAAAACCCAACGAGGCATTCACGACAAAGCGATCACAGGATTCAGAAATATTTCAGGGGGCCACCCCATTAAGCTACCCGCAACAAAGTTGGCCGGCTCCGAGATGGATCCAAGGTTTGCGTTAATGGTTGTAAACGACTGGGAACCCGAAAGTGTGACTGGGCTTGTCGATACCGCGAAAACACTCCGCATCCAAAACAGTACAGGTACTCCTCGCACAATCTTAAATAAAGCAGTAAAGCATGGCATAAGTACAGGATAGTAATAAAGCCCCAAACTACTTTGTGGCCCCAAGAAATAACAATGAATCAAGCTCTAGCTCAGGGGGTCCATAAGGCCTCCTAGATGTGGATAGTGCGAATAGTCAAGGAACAGGAATCAAGTACTCGGGGTCCTACGGGACACAAGTGAGCATGAAGAACCAAATACTCACCGGTGCCTCTTTCATTAGTTATCCCATTACTACTTAGGTTAAGTTGTTTAGGTACCTCGTTATCCATCAGACACTCACATACCCTACACATGCAGTTCTACGACTTGCATGGCTCAAACAACTCCTGTACTAATGGCTCATGGGATGGAGGAACAAGCTTCGGTGGGGTTTTAAAAGTAAAGGCTATGCAGTACTTGGGATTCAATTTAATGCAATCACGACTCAATGATGCAAGAATAAGATAGAGGCAATAGGTACTATATGTATGCAAGCATGTGGTAGTGCTTGCCTGGCAGCTCAGTTGAAGCGAGAGTCGGATCTAGGTAGTGCTCCTGGGATTCCTGATATATCCCCTGCTTGGCGTCTATTCGAAGAAGAACCAAACAAACAAGGGCCAACATAAATAAAGTGCACAAGCATATGAATTGAAGTGCGACAAGCAAACAAGCATGCCATGATGAATGATGCACAATTTGCATAGCAATAAAGTAGCATGGCATGGGTGAGGTGTGGGGTACAAGATTAAAGCATTTTATTAAGTTTTTAGTCCGGTTTGCTCTCATATAAGTTGCTGTATACTTTACATTTATATGATGCATGCTGCAATTCAGAACATGGAATGCATAGTTAGAACGGGCTCGTCGCGCTGATCGATTTAGACATATTATTTGTCGAATTTGGAGTTGTAGAGTTAAAGTTATTAATTTATTAAGAAAAGGGCATTTTATTGTAATTTTAATCATCTCGAAAAATTTAAAGTGCTCAAACATTATTTTGAATAGCATATTTGAAATCCTCACATTTTTCTGATTCAAAAACATATCTCATTTGCATTATTTGGACTTAGAATTCAAAAGTTTTTAAAAACAGATTTAAATTTGTATTTAAACATTTTCAGAAATTGTTTTATTAAAACAGAATTACACAGAGATTTTTTTGTACACAGAAGCAGCTAGCCCTAGTCGCTGACGGGTGGGGCCAGTGCTGACTGGGCGAGACGGCGCGTCGGAACACCTTTTTGCACCGCGAGCTTATCTAGCCCACGAGGCAGACCGGTGGGGCTTGAGGCTTCACGGGCCCAGCTACCAGCGGGTGAGCCACAGGCTGCCACGCGGCACAGTGAGGACTGCGGGTTGAGAAACGGAAAGACCGGGGGCCTTTTCGTAAGATTGCAACCGCGGCTGACAGGTGGGTCCGGTTGGTAGCGCGGGTTGAGGAAAACAAAAAGGCAGGGGCTATCTACAAAGAGCGCACTGCCTACTGTTTCTCTTCTCGCGTTGTCTGTCGAAACTGACGGACGCACGGCGCGGCGCAGCGGGGGCTCGAACTCGCGTCCTCGCGCGCGCGCACGGCGGTGGCGACCACTGGGCTAGACGGGGTTTGGTGCTGGTTAACCAACGAGCGGCGAGATGGATCTACTGCGGTGCATCGACGGGGGAACACACGCGAACGGCGGTGCACTGAGAGCGTTCGATGGGTGGATCCGTGCGTCCAGGAAGAGCAATATGAGGAGGGGGTGTCAGGGAGGATCGTGGGCTCACTGCGGGGCTGCTGGTGGCGGCGGATCGGGCTGGGAAGCGGTGGATCGACGGCGATGCAGACGCTCCCGCGGCTAGGGTTTCGGTCGGCCTCGTCAGTGTTCGGCGTGTACTGGGCCTCCTCCTCCTTGCTGCTGGGTACGGGCGACGCACAGGTGCTCCACTGGTCCTTCCACAACGACCAAACGCCACGCCCGCCGACAGTATCATAGAGGGGAGGTGGATGCCGAGGTGGTGGCCGGAGTTGGAGGAGAGACACAGGGGGAGGAAGGGATCGACGCAGCGGCCAGGGGTGGATCTGGCCACGAGAGAGAGATGGGGGGGAGTAAATAGCAGAGAGGGAGAGGTAGATGGCGTGGGGAAGGGTTGGGAGAAAAAGGTGGCCTCGATCACCTTTTCTCCTCTCCTCCCTCACGTGCTCGGCGTGCAAGGCCAGGCAGGCAGAGGGCTGCAGCTGCAGGTGGGCCAAAGAGAGGACAGGGAGGTGGTGGCTGGCTTGGTGGGGCCTCCTTGGCAGGGAGAAAGAGAGGAAATGAGAGGGAGAGAGAGGGGCCAAGAGAGTTAGCTAGGTTGGGGGTAGCTCGGGTTAGGGTTAGGTTAGAGAGGGGGTGGTGTTAGACTAGAGAGGGTAGCTAGCATGGGGTTGGGTCCCTGTTGGCAGAGAGAGGGCGAGGGGCTCGACATGGTGAGGGAAAAGTGGTGAGAGGAGGGCTCATCTAGGTAGAGAGAAAAAGAGAAGAGGGTTTAGGGTAGGGTAAGGTGGTAGGTTAGGGTTTCCTCATGGTCAAGGCAAGGGGTGGTGATGGTGTTTAGGGTTTGAGCATGGCCAAGGCAAGACCAACCAAGGGGTTTAGAGTTTTGGTGATGAGCCAACAAGATCATGCAAGAGATGGAGGAGATGGTGGTGAGGTGAGGCTTGATGCACATGGCAAGAAAAGGAGATCAAGATGAGAAGGGTTTAAGAGGGAAAAGAGGGAGCTCAAAGAGATGATCCACTCAAAAACCAAGAAAAACCAAGGAAGACAAGATGGTGGTGGTTGTTGCATGGCCCATGCAAAAACATTAAATGCCATGTTTTAATCTTGTGAAAACAAAGTAAATGATCATGGCATTTATACATATGCATTCCAAAAATGGAGTAAGGCCAAGCTAAAAGAATTAAAAAGAAGGTTCCATGTGGAGTAGATGGAGATGATCATATTTGAATATAATTTGGACTTGCTAGTGTGTATGTTCAACTAGATGTTTAATAGTCCCAAAAATATTCCAACATGAGCATGCATTCATAATGATACCATATGGAAGCTTGAAAGGGGTACCACTCACAAGGCATGCAAAGGTGGCTCCACATATCAAAAATGTGAAAACAACATGATGTTTGCATGGAAGCATGTGGAGTGGTAAAAAGGATCCATCCCAACCCACATGAGCTAGATTTAAATGCCAAAGGAAAAGTAAAGCTCATGGATAATTAGGATGGTGGAATTATAAGGTGGTGACAAAGAAAGGTGATGGAGTTGAATAAAAGATATGCCCCCAACTCAACTTGGGCATCAAGCATTTATCAAGAACCAAATACAATATATCAAGAGCCAAATACAATTCCTAATGCATATGAGAGAAGAACCAATTGAAAAGGGTTTTATATGATGCTCAAATGCAAGGTGGCATGATGACATGAGCATGATATAATTATGATGCAACAATTATATGTAGGAAGTAGCCATTATATTACTAGACCATGTAGCATTACATATGTTAGACAGATGGGATGCTACAACTCTCCCCCACTAAACAAGAATCTCGCCCCGAGATTCTAGGAAGAAGAAGAAGACACGAAGAGGGTAGGATACTTGGCACGGAGCTCATCCTTACGTTCCCACGTGGCTTCATCAAATGAATGGTGCGACCACTGCACCTTGCAGAACTTGATGGATTTGTTGCGAGTCCTTCTTTCTGCGACTTCTAGGATTTTTATGGGGTGTTCTTGATAAGACAGGTCTTCTTGAAGATTGATAAGCTCATGGTCCACGGTCCTGCCGGGATCCTTGAAGCACTTCTTGAGTTGAGAGATGTGGAAAACATCATGGACCTTGAGTATTTCAGGGAGCTCAAGAGCATAAGCAACTTCTCCTCTTCTTCCACGAATTTTGAAAGGACCGATGTATCTAGGAGCCAGCTTTCCTTTGATACCAAACCGGTGCGTGCCTCTCATGGGAGTGACACGAAGGTAAACGAGATCACCAGGGTCATACTCCATGTCCGTGTGCTTTCTGTCATAATTGCTCTTCTGGCGACTTTGAGCAACCTTCAGGTTTTCAATAATGATGTGAACCTTCTCCTAATGCATATGAGAGAAGAACTTGGAAGTGAATGCTTCCACTGTATGAATTGATCTCAAGAGGAACCCCATACAGAGAGACAATTCTGTTGATATAGAGCTCAGCCAACTGAATTGCAGAAATTGTTTCCTTGACGGGAAAGAAATGAGCCACTCTAGAAAGCCTGTCGATGACAACAAATATTGCATTGTTTCCCTTCTGCGACCTTGGAAAGCCAGTTATGAAGTCCATCTCTACTTTCTCCATTTCCATTCCGGAGGCTTCAATGGCTGTAGAAGATCGGAAGGTTTCTGATGGACAGCTTTAACTCTACGGCACACATCACACTCCGAGACATACTTGGCACAATATCGATTCAACCCAGGCCACCAATATTGTGTTTTCAAGTCCATGTACATCTTAGTGCTGCCAGGGTGGATAGAAAGAACAGAATCATGTGCCTCCTTAAGAACTTGCTCTCTTAAACCCGGATAGTTCGGAACAAACATCCGGTGTTCAAAGAAAAGAGCGCCTTGGTCATCGACGTGGAAGGACTCATACTTCGGAAGCTGAATGTTGGAGATGATGTTTTTAGTGTAAGGATCACCAAGTTGAATGGAGCGAACTTTTTCTTCCAAGAGAGGGGTTGCCAGAAGGTTCAGAAGGTACCCTTGATCCAAAATTTCAAGGTTGAGCTGACGGAATTCCTCACACAAGAGAGGCTGTTGTTCTTCCACCATGAGGTTGTTGACATAAGCTTTTCGGCTGAGAGCATCGGCCATGACATTAGCTTTGCCCGGGGTGTAGTTGATGGTCAAATCGAAATCATTGATTGCTTCAATCCACCTCCTATGACGAAGGTTGAGATCAGGCTGTGTGAAGATATACTTCAGACTCTTGTGATCAGAAAAGATTTCACAACGGTTGCCAAGCAAGTAGTGCCTCCATATTTTCAAAGCAAAGACAACTGCTGCGAGTTCAAGGTCATGTGTTGGATAGTTGAGCTCATGAACTTTCAACTGACGAGAGGCATATGCAACGACTTGCTTTTCTTGCATAAGGACCGCACCCAATCCTTGCAAGGAGGCGTCACAGAATATCTGGAAAGGCTTTGATGTATCTAGAGGAATCAAGACTGGTGTGGAAGTGAGCTTCTCTTTGAGTGTTTCAAAGCTTGATTGACATGCAGGAGTCCAAAGGTATTTCTTGCCTTTCTTGAGGAGATCGGTAAGAGGCTTCGCAATCTTCGAGAAATTCTGAACGAAGCAACGGCAGTAACTAGCCAAACCAAGGAAACTCCGGACTTCTTTGACATTTATGGGAGGAAGCCAGTCAACAATTGTCTTAATAGTTTCTGGGTTGACGGCAATGCCCTTGGCAGAGATGACGTGACCAAGATAGGTGACTTGAGGCAGCCAGAACTCACACTTGGAGAACTTTGCATACATGCGGTTCTCACGAAGCTTGTTTAGGACACACCGAAGGTGTTCTTCATGTTCTTCCTTTGACTTAGAATAGACTAGAATGTCATCCAGATAGACCACAACGAACTTATCAAGATACTCCATGAAAACCGAGTTCATAAGCCTCGAGAAGGTAGCAGGTGCGTTGGTGAGACCGAAAGACATGACCGTGTACTCATATAGGCCATAGCGGGTGGTGAAAGCTGTTTTGGGACATCTTCCTTGCGAATCTTGATTTGATGATATCCACTTCTCAAGTCAAGCTTAGAGAATACCACAGCTCCAGCTAGCTGGTCGAAGAGATCATTAATCCGCGGAAGGGGATATTTATTCTTGATGGTTTTAGCATTGAGAGCCCGATAGTCAACACAAAGTCTATCAGTCTTGTCTCGCTTCTTCACAAAGATGGTTGGGCTACCCCAAGAAGAAGTACTGTGCTGAATGAAACCCAACTTCTCTTGTTCATCAAGCTGACGTTTGAGTTCAGCCAACTCAGCAGGACCCATTTTATAAGGCCGCTTGGAGATAGGAGAGGTTCCAGGTTCGAGCTCAATCACAAACTCGACCTCTCGGTCAGGAGGCATACCTGGCAACTCTTCAGGAAAAACATCTGGGAACTCACAGACCACCGGAACACTCTGAATAGCTTCCATAGCATCATCATTCAGAGCCGCTAAAGAGAAAAGCTGAATTGTAGGAGTCATACTTGGAGAATAGACTATATGGCCTTCAGGAATTTTCAGAGAAACCGAGCGTTCAGCACAATCAATCACAGCTGCATTTGTTGTCAACCAATCCATGCCCAAGATAACATCAATGTCAGAATTGCCCAGAATAATTAAGGAAGCCAGGAACGAAGAACCACCAATCTCAATTTGATTGCCATGGATGATTTTGGAAGATGCCATTATTGCTCCAGGAGAAAGGACCATTAACCGTTTAGGGAGAGGATCCATTGCTAACTCATTCTCGTTTGCAAACTTGTGAGAAACAAAAGAATGCGATGCACCAAAATCGAACAAAACTCGTGCAGGAACTGAGTTAACAGGAAGCATACCCATCACAACTCCAGGTGCATGCTCAGCTTGAGCGACGTTGACACAGTTGGCACGAGCAACAGTAGACCCGGTCTTGGTGTTGATGTTGAGACCCCGAGGTGGAGGTGCACGAACCATAGAAGAGCTTGCCGCGGGTCTTGGAGGTGGTGGAGGAAGAGCTTTGTTGTTCATTGGACAATTCCAGTGTTGATGTCCAGGGTTCCCACAAGTGTAACAAGCACCAGGTGGACGTGGAGCAACGTAGCCAGGTACTCCGCCAGGCGCTCCAGGGTAGTTGTGGTTGTAGCCCCTGGGAGCAGCAGTGAAGGAGTTTGGTGGCCTTGCCGCGTAGCTTGACGGTCTTGGTGGAGCCGAGAGCGACGGTGGGGTGTTAGGAACCCACACACGACGCTTAGAAGGAGATGTCATAGCTGAAGAGCTTGCTGCATCACGGCTGTGTTTCTTGGACTCCTCAAACACTTGCCTACTTGCTTCTCCCTGCAGAGCTGTATGTTGGAGTTCTAGAAAAGACCCCGGCCTTGCATGAGTGATTGCATATTTGATTGATGCATTGAGCCCTTGTCTAAACCTCTTTTGCTTCTTCTTGTCATCAGAGATCTCATCGCCACCATACCGAGAAAGATTCATGAAGTTTCTGATATAGGTATTGACATTGTCATTGCCCTGCTTGAGGTTGAGAAACACTTCCTTCATCCTTTCCATGACAATTTCTGATAGATATTGCTCTTTGAAAGCCCTAGTGAACTGCTCCCAAGTAGGCTGAAACTCAGAGTGGTTTGCCTTCAGGTAATTCTCCCACCACAGAGCTGCATCTCCCTTCAGAAGGTGAGTGGCACATTTTACCCATTCTTGCTCAGGAACATCAGCAGTCATCAGTAACCTTGACATCTCACGCAGCCAATCATCTGCGTCTAGAGGCTGATCAGACACCTCAAAGTGGCGCGGGTTGAACTTCAGAAAACTCTTGATGTCTCCTCGCTTGGGAGGTGGAGGTAGCGGAACAAACTCATTCCTCCTGACACTTTCTTCAAATCGCTGCTGGTTCTGCTGCATTGTTCCCAAGGCATTAGCAATGCTTGCCAATGCAGCCCCCAGTTCAGGTGGTATGTCCTCCTCAGAACGACGTGGTGGTGCCATCCTGTGATTGATATAAAACACAAGTCAGTACCATAATGGAGAATAATAATAATCCAAAATAGTACCAAAATGGAATTAACCAAGATTAAAGGATACAAATTAGTAAGATGATATTACAATATCAACAAAGTTCAAAGCACCTAGAAGGTATTAAGCATATCGCACACGACTGAACAAGGAGTGTGGTACACAAGCTAACAAAGAAAAAATTTCCGCAAATTTTGGCATTACAATACCACTATATGCGCAAAACCACTTAACGAATCAAGATTAGTAACTCTACCAATTCAATATACAAGAGCGAATGACAAGAGTAGTGGTATGGTCGCGACTCCATCCCGCACTCGAATCATTACTCCACACATGAATAAGTAAAACACATATCCCAACACCTTCTTCTTAAGAAGAACCTAAAGATTAGTAACTACAGAAACAAACACCCCAAACAAGATAACGTCGGATAACAAAGAGTAAGACAGATTGCACCGGTATACAACGAATCAGATAGATCGCGTCGGTTTACAAAGGCCTGTCGGTATGGAATGTACCAACAGTGGATAACCAAAAGGCAGATAGTGATAACATGTTGGATGCAACAGATAGACAAGGAATTCACACACACACACACACAACCTATGGTACTATGGAACCCAGAACACGTGAATCCTAGTTTGAATTTTAGAAGAGGATTGAAAATGTTACACTTCCTTAGCAGAAAAGGGTGGGTGGGTGGGTAAGAAGAAAAGTGGAAGCAGTCCTACTCTCACGTTTTGTTTTTCCCTAGTATACATAACTACCAAAAATATTTGCTAGACTGACAACGACCATTTGGCTGAGACCCTGAAGGGCGGGATGGCTCTGATACCAATTGTAACTACCTCGGTGAATTACGCTCTTGGTTACATGCCTGGATGAGCAAAAGTGGTTAAAATAGTACGGTGGGGCCCAGGGGCCACTCACAGATAGACCTTTCATCCGTCCTAACCACTTCCAGAACATCGGGACAAGAACGAGCGGCGTAATCGGCAGGCGAAGGGATCAACTACATACACAAGTGAGTATGTATGCAAGCCACCATACAACTGTTCACAGAGCCATTCCATCTAAAAGAAATAAAAATATTGCAACGCCATACGACAAGATTCAAATATCCTAGATAGAGATAATATTTTAGGATAGCTCCTCATACATCAAACATCAGAGTATCAGGCGGAAGCGGAAAACAAGATCCGAGTACGGATAAGAAGCAAATTGGCATAAGATGCCACATAAATAAACACATCCCGCCCACAGATCTCAGGGATCCCCGTTCCCGGAATCTCTACACCGCGTGATCGTTGCCAACATCATCCGTCTCCTCCACCTAGTATCCATCTTCCGAGTACACCTGTTCATCTGAATCAAACAATTTATCGTGTGAGACCCTAGGGGTACTCAGCAAGGCTTTATGCCTCTAAAGGGGACATAAACCTGGGGTGACGCAATTGCAGCAAAAGATAATAACTAACAAGTCTATAGATACTCGCTAACCATCCGCCTAAGCAATGATAGATGGATGTCCGTTAATTAGTGCCAACAGTTATAACAGTATAATTAACATATCCATCCTCCTTCTCGCTTACCAACGAGAAAGCGGACGAACAACCCATCCGTTGGCAGTTTTATTAACCATTCCATGAGTATTGCACTATTTACTAGTCAAGTACTTAGTCAAATTAAAAGTGGTACTTTAGTTATACTTGGCTATGATCGAGAAACTGTGCTCCAAGTCGTCCATAACCGCGGACACGACTTTCAGAAAGATTTACCCTGCAGGGGTGCACAAATAGCAACACACACTCGATCAACCTCGGAAAAACCAACTCAAAACCCAACGAGGCATTCACGACAAAGCAATCACAGGATTCAGAAATATTTCAGGGGGCCACCCCATTAAGCTACCCGCAACGAAGTTGGCCGGCTCCGAGACGGACCCAAGGTTTGCGTCAATGGTTGTAAATGACTGGGAACCCGAAAGTGTGACTAGGATTGTCGATACCACGAAAACACTCCGCATCCAAAACAGTACAGGTACTCCTCGCACAATCTTAAATAAAGCAGTACTACAGGATAGTAATAAAGCCCCAAACTACTTTGTGGCCCCAAGAAATAAGAATGAATCAAGCTCTGGCTCAGGGGGGGTCCATAAGGCCTCTCGGATGTGGATAGTGCGAATAGTCAAGGAACAGGAATCAAGTACTCGGGGTCCTAGGGACACAAGTGAGCATGAAGAACCAAATAGCAGATATTACTCACCAGTGCCTCTTTCATTAGTTATCCCATTACTACTCAGGTTAAGTTGTTTAGGTACCTCGTTATCCATCAGACACTCACATACCCTACACATACAGTTCTACGACTCGCATGGCTCAAACAACTCTTGTAGTAATGGCTCATGGGATGGAGGAACGAGCTTCGGTGGGGTTTTAAAAGTAAAGGCTATGCAATACTTGGGATTCGATTTAATGCAATCGCGACTCAATGATGCAAGAATAAGATAGAGGCAATAGGTACTATATGTATGCAAGCATGTGGTAGTGCTTGCCTGGCAGCTCAGTTGAAGCGAGAGTCGGATCTGGGTAGTGCTCCTGGGATTCCTGATATATCCCCTGCTCGGCGTCTATTCGAAGAAGAACCAAACAAACAAGGGCCAACATAAATAAAGTGCACAAGCATATGAATTAAAGTGCGACAAGCAAACAAGTATGCCATGATGAATGATGCACAATTTGCATGGCAATAAAGTAGCATGGCATGGGTGAGGTGTGGGGTACAAGATTAAAGCATTTTATTAAGTTTTTAGTCCGGTTTGCTCTCATATAAGTTGTTGTATACTTTATATTTATATGATGCATGCTGCAATTCAGAACATGGAATGCATAATTAGAACGGGCTCATCGCGCTGGTCGATTTAGACATATTATTTGTCGAATTTGGAGTTATAGAGTTAAAGTTATTAATTTATTAAGAAAAGGGCATTTTATTGTAATTTTAATCATCTCGAAAAATTTAAAGTGCTCAAACATTATTTTGAATAGCATATTTGAAATCCTCACATTTTTATGATTCAAAAACATATCTCATTTGCATTATTTGGACTTAGAATTCAAAAGTTTTTAAAAACAGATTTAAATTTGTATTTAAACATTTTCAGTAATTGTTTTATTAAAACAGAATTACAGAGAGTTTTTTTACACAGAAGCAGCTAGCCCTAGTCGCTGACAGGTGGGGCCAGTGCTGACTGGGCAAGACGGCGCGCCGGAAAACCTTTTTGCACCGCGAGGTTATCTAGCCCACGAGGCAGACCGGTAGGGCTTGAGGCTTCGCGGGCCCAGCTGCCAGCGGGTGAGCCGGAGGCTGCCACGCGGCACAGTGAGGACTGCGGGTTGAGAAACGGAAAGACTGGGTGCCTTTTTGTAAGATTGCAACCGCGGCTTACAGGTGGGTCTGGTTGGTAGCGCGGGTTGAGGAAAACAAAAAGGCAGGGGCTATCTGCAAAGAGCGCACGGCCTACTGTTTCTCTTCTCGCGTTGTCTGTCGAAACTGACGGACGTGCGGCGCGGCACAGCGGGGGCTCGAACTCGCGTCCTCGCACGCACACGGCGTCGGCGACCACTGGCCTAGACGGGGTTTGGTGATGGTTAACCAATGAGCGACGAGATGGATCTACTGCGGTGCATCGACGGGGGAACACACGCGAACGACGGTTCACTGAGAGCGTTCGACGGGTGGATCCGTGCGTCCAGGAAGAGCAAGACAAGGAGGGGGTGTCAGGGAGGATCGTGGGCTCACCGTGGGGCTGCTGGTGGCGGCGGATCAGGCTGGGAAGCGGTGGATCGACGGTGATGCAGACGCTCCCGCGGCTAGGGTTTCGGTCGGCCTCGTCGGTGTTCGGCGTGTACTGGGCCTCCTCCTCCTCGCTGCTGGGTATGGGCGACGCACGGGTGCTCCACTGGTCCTTCCGCAACAACCAAACGCCACGCCTGCCGACAGTATCGTAGAGGGGAGGTGGATGCCGAGGTGGTGGCCAGAGTTGGAGGAGAGACGCAGGGGGAAGGGATCAGCGCAGCGGCCAGGGGTGGATCTGGGCACGAGAGAGAGATGGGGGGAGTAAATAGCAGAGAGGGAGAGGTAGATGGCATGGGGAAGGGTCGGGAGAAAAAGTTGGCCTCGGTCACCTTTTCTCCTCTCCTCCCTCGCGTGCTCGGCGTGCAAGGCCAGGTAGGCAGAGGGCTGCAGCTGCAGGTGGGCCAAAGAGAGGACAGGAAGGTGGTGGCTGGCTTGGTGGGGCCTCCTTGGTAGGGAGAAAGAGAGGAAACGAGAGGGAGAGAGAGGGGCCGAGAGAGTTAGCTAGGTTGGGGGTAGCTCGGGTTAGGGTTAGGTTAGAGAGGGGGTGGTGTTAGACTAGAGAGGGTAGCTAGCATGGGGGTGGGTCCTTGTTGGCAGAGAGAGGGCGAGGGGCTCGACATGGTAAGGGAAAAGTGGTGAGAGGAGGGCTCGGCTAGGTAGAGAGAAAAAAGAGAAGAGGGTTTAGGGTAAGGTAAGGTGGTAGGTTAGGGTTTCCTCATGGTCAAGGCAAGGGGTGGTGATGGTGTTTAGGGTTTGAGCATGGCCAAGGCAAGACCAACCAAGGGGTTTAGAGTTTTGGTGATGAGCCAACAAGATCATGCAAGAGATGGAGGAGATGGTGGTGAGGTGAGGCTTGATGCACATGGCAAGAAACGGAGATCAAGATGAGAAGGGTTTAAGAGGGAAAAGAGGGAGCTCAAAGAGATGATCCACTCAAAAACCAAGAAAAACCAAGGAAGACAAGATGGTGGTGGTTGTTGCATGGCCCATGCAAAAACATTAAATGCCATGTTTTAATCTTGTGAAAACAAAGTAAATGATCATGGCATTTATACATATGCATTCCAAAAATGGAGTAAGGCCAAGCTAAAAGAATTAAAAAGAAGGTTCCATGTGGAGTAGATGGAGATGATCATATTTGAATATAATTTGGACTTGCTAGTGTGTATGTTCCACTAGATGTTTAATAGTCCCAAAAATATTCCAACATGAGCATGCATTCATAATGATCCCATATGGAAGCTTGAAAGGGGTACCACTCACAAGGCATGCAAAGGTGGCTCCACATATCAAAAATGTGAAAACAACATGATGCTTGCATGGAAGCATGTGGAGTGGTAAAAAGGATCCATCCCAACCCACATGAGCTAGATTTAAATGCCAAAGGAAAAGTAAAGCTCATGGATAATTAGGATGGTGGAATTATAAGGTGGTGACAAAGAAAGGTGATGGAGTTGAATAAAAGATATGCCCCCAACTCAACTTGGGCATCAAGCATTTATCAAGAACCAAATACAATATATCAAGAGCCAAATACAATTCCTAATGCATATGAGAGAAGAACCAATTGAAAAGGGTTTTATATGATGCTCAAATGCAAGGTGGCATGATGACATGAGCATGATATAATTATGATGCAACAATTATATGTAGGAAGTAGCCATTATATTACTAGACCATGTAGCATTACATATGTTAGACAGATGGGATGCTACAACTCTCCCCCACTAAACAGGAATCTCGCCCCGAGATTCTAGGAAGAAGAAGAAGACACGAAGAGGGTAGGATACTTGGCATGGAGCTCATCCTTACGTTCCCACGTGGCTTCATCAACTGAATGGTGCGACCACTGCACCTTGCAGAACTTGATGGATTTGTTGCGAGTCCTTCTTTCTGCGACTTCTAGGATTTTTATGGGGTGTTCTTGATAAGACAGGTCTTCTTGAAGATTGATAAGCTCATGGTCCACGGTCCTGCCGGGATCCTTGAAGCACTTCTTGACTTGAGATATGTGGAAAACATCATGGACCTTGAGTTTTTCAGGGAGCTCAAGAGCATAAGCAACTTCTCCTCTTCTTCCACGAATTTTGAAAGGACCGATGTATCTAGGAGCCAGCTTTCCTTTGATACCAAACTGGTGCGTGCCTCTCATGGGAGTGACACGAAGGTAAACGAGATCACCAGGGTCATACTCCATGTCTGTGTGCTTTCTGTCATAATTGCTCTTCTGGCGACTTTGAGCAACCTTCAGGTTTTCAATAATGATGTGAACCTTCTCCTAATGCATATGAGAGAAGAACTTGGAAGTGAATGCTTCCACGGTCTGAACTGATCTCAAGAGGAACCCCATACAGAGAGACAATTCTGTTGATATAGAGCTCAGCCAACTGAATTGCAGAAATTGTTTCCTTGACGGGAAAGAAATGAGCCACTCTAAAAAGCCTGTCGATGACAACAAAGATTGCATTGTTGCCCTTCTGCGACCTTGGAAAGCCAGTTATGAAGTCCATCTCTACTTTCTCCATTTCCATTCCGGAGGCTTCAATGGCTGTAGAAGATCGGAAGGTTTCTGATGGACAGCTTTAACTCTGCGGCACACATCACACTCCGAGACATACTTGGCACAATATCGATTCAACCCAGGCCACCAATATTGTGTTTTCAAGTCCATGTACATCTTAGTGCTGCCAGGGTGGATAGAAAGAACAGAATCATGCGCCTCCTTAAGAACTTGCTCTCTTAAACCCGGATAGTTCAGAACAAACATCCGGTGTTCAAAGAAAAGAGCGCCTTGGTCATCGACGTGTAAGGACTCATACTTCGGAAGCTGAATGTTGGAGATGATGTTTTTAGTGTAAGGATCACCAAGTTGAATGGAGCGAACTTTTTCTTCCAAGAGAGGGGTTGCCAGAAGGTTCAGAAGGTACCCTTGATCCAAAATTTCAAGGTTGAGCTGACGGAATTCCTCACACAAGAGAGGCTGTTGTTCTTCCACCATGAGGTTGTTGACATAAGCTTTTCGGCTGAGAGCATCGGCCATGACATTAGCTTTGCCCGGGGTGTAGTTGATGGTCAAATTGAAATCATTGATTGCTTCAATCCACCTCCTCTAACGAAGGTTGAGATCAGGCTGTGTCAAGAATGATGTGAACCTTCTCCTAATGCATATGAGAGAAGAACCAATTGAAAAGGGTTTTATATGATGCTCAAATGCAAGGTGGCATGATGACATGAGCATGATATAATTATGATGCAACAATTATATGTAGGAAGTAGCCATTATATTACTAGACCATGTAGCATTACATATGTTAGACAGATGGGATGCTACAGATGGTGACGATCTCCCCTCTCCAGGAAGGAATTTCCCCAGCAGATTTCTACCTGCTGGAGAGCTCTTTCTCTCTCTGTAGTTTCCGCCCCGTAGAGGCGGTGGAATCTTTCTGTGGTCGCTCCCCGAACTTTTGGTTTCCGAGGGGAATATTTATGCGGAAGGGCAATGCCAGAGGTGGGCCAGGGTGGCCACACCACCTAGTGGCGCGGCCTAGGCGTGGGCCCCCTGTGGGCCATCTCCACTTCCCCTTCTGGCGTTCTTCATCTTCTGGAAAAATAAGAATTTCCGTATATTTTCTGGGATTTTCTGATCTTCGCAAATATTGCATCTGGACAGTGCTTTTTCCATCAGAATCCTGACTTCGGTGGTTCATCCTCCAAAAGTCATCAATCATGCAAAAATAGATGAAATAACATAAGTATCATCTCTTAATATGAAATCTATCAATGAATAATAGTAAATTATGATATAAAATAATGATGCAAAATGGACGTATCAATATACATCCATAGAGAACATACCCTTGAAGACCGACAAAGTGTTACGAGGTTGAACTCATGGATGATGTAGTCATACGCTTGGCGATCTCAAGATCGAGGGAAGTCCAGCGCCGCAAATCAGCAGCGCATCCGTGATCACACACATGTCCAGTCCACCGAACAACCTCCACCTCCTCGCTCCAGCGGTGCAGCAGAAGTAGCAACTCCTTCTAGATGAAAAGCCACTGGGAACATGTATCTCGCTAATCCGAGGTCATGGGGAAATAACTCTAGAGGGGAGATAGATCTTTCACGAGGAGGTGTGAGATGAGAGGAGGGAGTGGGGGATTTTTATAGGGAGAGGGGGACAGACCCCTGCCATGGACGGCGGCCATGGAGGTCCCCCCACCTCTTCCACATTCATGTGGGTGGAGCTCCCACTCACATCAATTTTGCCTCCACTCAAAATTCCACTCATCCCTATTAAATTTCCACCAAATTTAATGCAAACTCTCTTTTAATAAAACTATTTTATTTATTTTATTCAGAATTTTTTAATTACTTCAATTAACAAACATTCACGTAAAACCTCCTGCAACATTTCAATATCACATGCATAACCAATTTCAGCAATTTCACCCGAAATAATTTCGATGTCCATTGAAATAATTCCAGCGCTTTGTAATAATTTTCTATGAAACATATTTACTCCAAATGGTGTCGGTATCTCTTAAGTGTGTCACCCTACAGTTCGCGAATAATGCAGACATGATCGAGACCCTTCTCCGATCAATAATCAGTAGCGGGACCTGGAGATCCGTACTGACTCCTACATTTTCAACGATGACTTCTGTGATCATGAGAACCTTTAGCGCTAGTAACTAAATCCCTTTGTCTCACGATATATTACATGTCCGAGATTCGATCATTGTTATCCCCATACCTAGTTTGATCTCGTTATCGACATGCACTCTTTTCTTGTTCCCATGATATAATATTATAGTGATCTCATCACTTGCTTGCAAGCTATCTCAATGTGATATCACCGAGAGGGCCTAGAGTATATCTATCCGTCATCGAGATGGGCCAGAGTGTATCTGAACCCACCTTTATTGTCACCCTGTCATGGTGTGACGTTTTATGTTATCAAGTTACTTTTCTAGTGTTAGTGATTGACATGATCTCATGGTCTAAGGAATAGAATTACTTCATATGATGTTATAGAAATTTAAACATAATGACTTTGATCGTATTTCTATACTTCGAATGAATGTTCATCACATCATTCCACCAATGTTGTGACCTCATTATTAACAACATCCAATGTGCATGATCAGGAAACCTTGATCATCTTGTTAATCAACGAGCTAGTTTATAAGAGAGGCTTTACTAGGAACTTCGTATTTTGTTTATTAAACGCACATGTATTAATGTTTCCAATGAATACAATTATAGCATGCAAAATAAACATCTATCATATACTTGGAATAATATAATAACAACTTTATTATTGCCTCTCGGGCATATTCCCTTCGGTCTCCCACTTGCACTAGAGACAATAATTTAGTTTACATAGTGATAAATCTAACACCCATGGAGTTCTGGTGTTGATCATGTTTTGCCCTAGGGAGAACTTTAGTCAATGGATCTACTACATTCAGATCCACATGTACTTTACAAATCTTTATATCTCCATCCTTTACATGCTCGTGGATGGAGTGAAACCGGCGCTTAATATGCTTGGAATTCTTGTGAGACCTTAGTTCCTTGGCATTAGCTATGGCTCCATTGTTGTCACAATAGATCACCATTGGCTCCAATGGATTAGGAACCACACCTAGTTCAGTTATGGACTCCTTCATCAAAACCGCTTCCTACGCCACTTCTAAAGCAGCAACATATTATGCCTCCATTGTTGATCCCGCCACCACAGGTTGTTTGGAGCTCCTCCAACTAACTGTTGCTCCATTCATGACAAATACGTATCCGGATTGAGACTTAGAGTCATCTGGATCAGTGTTAAAGCTAGCGTCGACATAACACTTAGCGACCAGCTCTTCTTCACCTCCGTACATGAAAAACATATCCTTAATTCTTCTTAAGTACTTAAGGATATTCTTGACCGCTATCTAGTGTTCTGAACCTAGATCGGATTGGTACCTGCTAGTCAAACTAATAGCATGTGCCACATCCGGTCTTGTACATAGCATGGCATACATTATTGAGCCTATGGCTAAGGCATAGGGGATCTTATCCATTATCTCTCTTTCTTCTGCCATAGCCAGACTTTGAGTCTTACTCAATGTCTTGCCTTGCAACAAAGGTAAGAATCATTTCTTACTTCCATCCATTTTAAACTTCTTTAAAATCTTATCAAGGTATGTACTTTGTGATTATCCAATTAGGCGTCTTGATCTATCTCTATAGATCTTAATGCGTAATATGTATGATGCTTCACCAAGGTCCTTCATCGAACATTTGCTGTTTAGATAACTTTTAACACTGATTAAAAGATTAATATCATTTCCAATCAATAAGATGTCATCCACATATAATATTAGAAATGCCACATTGCTCCCACTCACTTTGTTGTAAATACAAGCCTCTCCATAAGTTTGGACAAATCCAAACTCTTTGGTCACCTCATCAAAGTGGAGATTCCAACTCCGCACTACTAGGAAGCAGCTCTTCTGTGGCGCATGGGATTCCATCTTCTGTGGCGCATATCCCTGTCGCCACTGTTACCCCGCCACTGATATCTTCTTCCTGTGGCGCATATAGGAATGCGCCACAGAAGTCTGATACTTCTGTGGCGCATTCCTATATGTGCCACAGGAAGCAGATATCAGTGGCGCATACAGTCCAATGCACCACAGAGTCTATATGCGCCACAGACACCGTTTCTATATGCGCCACTGAGTATATTACATGTATTCAAAATAAAATACATTCCTGGTTACCTTTCCTTCTTTCATATGCTTCCCCACGTCCTACATGGAGGGTAATCATCATCTTGCCTCATTTTAAGGGCCACGCCCATTTACTGCATCGGTTACTGTTGCAATGTCAGGAATAACTGTTGTGCACGTCCCTTCACTTTAGCGCCTCATTAACCGCATCATCATGTCATGTCTCTTGATCCTTTGCTCTCTGTGCCCCTTGTTGTGGCTCACACTTGAATGGTTGTTCCGCTGCGTACACGGCCACACCATGCGGTTGGGCGGCCACAAATGATCCCACTACACGCTCTCTCCTTGCGGTTAAATAGAGGGCAGGGGCCATCTTGGGGGATTTCCCCTCACTTAGCGCCCCTCTACTTCTCTTTCTTCTCCACTGCGCCATTTCTGTCGCTACTGCTCCTTTGCTAGTGTTGCGCCGCCGCCACTGCATCCATCTGCTCCCAGCGACTGTGTCGCCACCTTTGCTCAAGATTTTTGCCACGGCGCCCTATGCTTCTAGGTTCCCCGCAGCCGGCTATCTCTACTCAGACTTCATCCTCGAAGATCTCGACCTCACCATGATTGAGGAAGAGGTCGCCGTGGTGGCGCAGCAAGAGGAGGAAGATGAGGCCCACGAGCGTGATGGGTGGGATAGTTCCTTCGTTGGTGAGGATGATTTGGATTGGCTTTACGCCACGCGCTGCATCCCCGCAGGCATCGCCTGCCGCCTCGCCGCCGACGAGGTTCCCCCCTCCAAATCCAGGGGAGTACGTTGTTTTTCTCTCCCACTTCCAGCTCGGCTTCGGCCTTCATGTTTCCGATTTCTTTTTTGATTTTATCTCCACCTACCAATTCCAACCACATCATCTCCCTGCCAATGCCATCACCTCTCTCTCCTCTTTTGCCTCCGGCATGGAGGGGTATATCAGCCTATGGCCATCTAAGGAGATGTGGATCAAGTTCTTCGATCTGCGGAAGAACGTTGTTCTGGATCCAGAGCTTACTTCGGCGGAAAAGCACCTGATTTAGTGTGGGGCTGCCTCTATATCTCCCCGCAAGGGCTCTGCGTTCCCTCGGGTCATTGGGCTCGAGTCTTGCAAGGGCTAGGCCTGGACTTTCTTCTATGTCCGGAACATGACGGACGAAGACTTGATCCGGCTCCTCCCCTTCAAGCTTGGAGTCCCAAACACCTCTCTTTGGGAGAGCATTCCCAAATGACCCACGGCCCAGGCGAACCAGGTTGACCACTGGATCAAGGAGATGCTCAAGGAGAAACTGCGGGAGGAGGATATTATGATCACCTTCGTTCGTAGCTGAGTCTCCCCATGTAGAAACGCGCCCACGAGATCTGCTACTTGAGCGGCCCCCTCGATCCTAAAGGTAATATGCCCTGGGAGGCAATAATAAAGTTGTTATTATACATATTCCAAGTATATGATAGATGTTTATTTTACATGCTATAATTGTATTAATTTGGAAACATTAATACATGTGTGTTTAATAAACAAAAGGAAAGTTCCTAGTTATGCCTCTCTTATAAACTAACTCGTTGATTAATAAGATGATCAAGGTTTCCTGCTCATGGACATTGGATGTTATTAATAACGAGGTCACAACATTACTAGAATGATGTGATGAACGTTCATCCGAAGTATAGCATTACGATCAAAGTCATTGTGTTTATATTGCTATAACATCTAACAAAGTAATCCTAGTCCTTAGACCATGAGATCATGTTAATCACTAACACTAGAAGAGTATCTTGATAACATCAAACGTCACACCGTGAAAGGGTGATTATAAAGGTGGGTTCAGTGCTACGAAAGTGTTAAGTAGAGGCTCATGGATCAAGAGTGGGATTTGTCCATCCCGATGACGGCTAGATATACTCTAGGCCCTCTCAGTGATATCACATTGGTTAGCTTGCAAGCAAGTGATAAGGTCACTAGAATGTTATATCACGGGAACGAGAAAAGAGTACATGTCGGTAATAAGATCAAACTAGGTATGGAGATACCGATGATCGAATCTCGGACATGCAATATATCACGAGACAAAGGGATTTAGTTACTAGCATTAAAGGTTCTCATGATCACATAAGTCATCGTAGAATGTGTAGGAGTCAGTATGGATCTCCAGGTCCCGCTTCTGATTATTGATCTGAGAGGGGTCTCGATCATGTCTGCATTATTCACGAACCGTAGGGTGACACACTTAAGGGACACCAACACCATTTGGAGCAAATATGTTTTAGACGAATGAATTTCAAAGCACTCGAATTATTTCAATAGACACCGAAACTGTTTTGGGTGAAAGTGCTGAAATTGGTTCTACATGTAATATTGAAATGTTGCAGGGGGTTTTATGTGAATGTTTGTTAATTAAAGTAATTAACAAAATTCTGAATAAATTTAATAAAATAGTTTTATTAAATGTGAGAGCATTAAATTTGGAGAAATTTAATGCATTTAAAGTAAAGACTTTAAAGAGGAATGTTAAGGGTCACTTTTATGTGGAGGGGGTTACCACCACATGAATGGGGGAGGTGAGGGGTCACCCCCCATGGGGCGCCGTCCATGGGGAGGGGTACCCCCCTCCTCCTATAAAAGGCCACCCCTCTCACCCTTCTTCCTTACACCTCCTCATGAAGGATCTCTCTCCCCCTCTAGAATTATTCCCCCATGGTCTCGGATTAGCGAGATACATGTTCCCGGTGGCATTTCGTCTGGAAGGAGTTGCTGCTTCTGCTGCATCGCTGGAGCGAGGAGGCGGAGGTTGTTCGGTGGCCTGAACGTGTGTGTGAGTGCGGATGCGCTGCTGGTTTGCGGCGCTAGGACTTCCACATGATCTTGAGATCGGCAAGCGAACGACTACATCATCCACGAGTTCCTACTCATTAACAAAACTTTGTTGTCTTCGAGGGTAAGTTCTCCATGGATGTATATCCACTCGTTGCTTGATCTAGTAGATAGATCTTGGCGTATAGTTCCCATCATAGGAAAAAATTTCTTTTCTATGTTGCGAACCCTTAAGTGGTATCAGAGCCTGATCTATGCATAGGTGCGTTCACGAGTAGAACACATAAGAGTATGTGGGCGGTGATGATCATGTTACTGCTCCTTATATGTACTTTATATATTGGTGGCATAGTGGGATGAAGCGGCCCGGACCAACCTTACATGTCATCGCACACGAGACCGGTTCCACGACTGACATGCAACTAGTTTTGCATAAGTGGCTGGCAGGTGTCTGTCTCTCCTACTATAGTCAATATCTGATTTAAATGAGTTGCTAATAATTTGGTTATCATCATTCTGGTTCCATGTTCGTAGGTAAGAACGGTTCTATCTTCGAAAGCCCTAAGCCACGTAAAACTTGCAATTGATAAATTAGAGGCGTCTAGTTTAGATCGTTGCTGGGCTTGTGCCATGATATGGTAATGTTTTAAGTTGATGTACAGTTGATACTCTTACAACACACCTAATGTGTAAGTTCCATAGACCTTGGCCTTACACACAAAGGAATGATAAAGATCATACCACGATGCATATGATAGTGATCAAATGCAAGAACCATATCATTTCACTTTACACATATGATGTTTGCATCTTATATTGCTTGTTTGGCGTTCTAGTAGCATTATAAGATGATCCCTCATTTAAATATCAAGATAAAAATGTGTTCTTCCTTAAGTATGCACTGTTCTATGGATTGTGTTACGAGACATCACGTGATGATCGGGTGTACTCGACTCTGCGCTTTCATACAATGGGTGTAAGACAGTTTTACACACGCGAGTACTAAGGATCTTACTTGGCGAGCCTAGCATGTATAGACATGGCCTCGAAACATGGACCTAAAGGTTAAGCATGAGTCATATAGTTGATATGATGCCCATATAGATGCTCGCCTTTGAAGCTACACCGACTCACGTGATGATCGGACTTGGTGTAGTGAATTTGGTTCATGTAATCACCAAAAGACACGAGGGATGTTGTTTTTGAGTGGGAGTTTAGTTGAACTTAGTCTATCATAAACTTAGTCTAAATAAACTTTACAAATTCTGTTGTAGATGGCACCACCTGCTTTTAATTTCAATGTGTTCATGGAGAAAGAGAAACTTGCTGCGAATGGTAGCAACTTCACCAACTGGGCTATGAATTTGAGGATTCTCCTCTCTGCTGCACAAAAGCAATATGTGCTAGAAGTGCCGCTAGGACCCCCACCATCTCCTAATGCCCCTGACGAGGAAAAGAATGTCTATATAACTCGTCAGGAGGATCACAACTTAGTTCATTGCGGCATACTTTATGGGCTAGAGCCAGAACTTCGAAAGCATTTCGAAAATGGCAATGCCTTTGATACCATGGGTGAATTGAAAATGATTTTTGATACCCATGTTTCCGTAGAGAGTTATAATGCTTCAGAAAAGTTCTTTAGCTGCATGATGGAAGAGAATAGCTCCCTAGGTGAGCACGTACTCAAAATATCTGGGTACGTCGATAAGCTTGTGTCCTTGGGAATAACGATTCCCATTGACTTAGGCATACATCATGTTCTCCAATCTCTGTCACCTAGGTACAAGAGCTTCGTGATGAACTATAACATGCAGGGCATGAAGAAGACTCTCCCCGAGCTTCTATCAATGCTTAAGACTGCAGAAGTGGAGATTAGGAAAGAACAGCAAGTGTTGATGGTCAATAGAACCACCGGTTTCAAGAAAGACAAGAAGGGTAAACAAAAGGGAAAGAAGGGTGGAAAATCTGTTGTTGCGCCTGAAAAGAAATCCCGGGCTGGCCCTAAGTCTGATACTGAGTGCTACTATTGTAAGGGGACTAGCTATTGGAAGCGCAACTGCCCCAAGTATTTGGCGGACAAGAAGGCCGGCAAGGCAAACAAAGGTAAATGTGATAGACATGTTATTGATGTGTACTTGACTAGTACTCGCAGTAGCATCTAGGTATTTGATACCGGATCTGTTGCTAATATATGTAACTCGATACAGGGGTTGCGGAACAAGCGACACCTCGCAAGGGATAAGGTCACGATGCGTGTCGGCAATGGATCAAGAGTTAATGTGATCGCCATCAGAACGCTGCCTCTCCATATTCCATCGGGATTAGTGATAAACTTAAATAATTGTTATTTGATGCCTGCGCTGAGCATGAACATTGTATCCAGATCGTGTTTATTGCAAAGCGGTTATTCGTTTAAATCCGAAAACAATGGTTGTTCGATTTATATGGATAATATCTTTTATGGTCATGCACCCGTGATGAATTGTTTATTTCTATTGAATCTCGATAGTACTCACACGCACATCCATAATGTTGATGCTAAAAGAATTAAGCTTAATGATGATATACCTGCATATATGTGGCACTGCCGTCTAGGTCATATTGGCGTTAAACGCATGAAGAAACTCCATTTTGATGGACTTTTGGAATCACTTGATTTTGAATCATTTGATACATGTGAGCCATGCCTTATGGGCAAGATGACTAGAACACCGTTTTCGCCGTTCAACAGAACGGGCGACAGATTTATTGGAAATCATACATACTGATGTATGCGGTCCAATGAGTGTGTCGGCGCGAGGTGGATATCGTTATTTTTTACTTTCACGGATGATTTGAGTAGATATGGGTATATCTATTTGATGAAACACAAATCTGAAACCTTTGAAAAGTTTAAAGAATTTCAGAATGAAGTGGAAAATCATCATAATAGAAAGATCAAATTTCTGCGGTCCGACCGTGGAGGTGAGTATCTAAGTTATGAGTTTAGCACACACATGAAAGAGTGTGGAATAGTTTCACCACTCACGCCTGCCGGAACACCACAATGTAATGGTGTGTCGGAACATCGTAATCGTACTCTATTGGATATGGTTCGATCTATGATGTCTCTGACTGACTTGCCACTGTCATTTTGGGGTTATGCACTGGAAACCGCTGCATTCACTTTAAATCAGGCACCGTCTAAATCCATTGAAACGACACTGTATGAATTATGGTTTGGAAACAAAGCTAAGTTGTCATTTCTTAAAGTTTGGGGATGCGATGTTTATGTGAAGAAACTTCAGCCTGATAAGCTCGAACCCAAAGCGGAAAAATGTGTCTTCATAGGATACCCTAAAGAAACAATTGGGTATTCCTTCTATCATAGATCCGAGAGCAAGGTTTTCGTTGCCAAGAATGGATCCTTTCTAGAGAAAGAGTTTCTCGTAAAAGGTGCGAGTAGTCGAAAGGTAGAACTCGAAGAGGTTATTGAACCTTCTCTTCATGGAATGGCGAGCGGCGCAGCGCCGGAAGTTGTTCCGGAGTTGACTTCACCAAATGAAGAAGGAACTAATGATAATGATCATGAAACTCTGAAAGAGGACACTACCGAACCTCGCAGGTCAAGCAGGACATGTGCAGCTCCTGAGCTGTATGGGAATCCTATTGTGAATTTCATGGTTGATGAAATGGATGACCCTGTGATGTATGAAGAAGCGATGATGAGCCCGGATTCCAACAAATGGCTAGAAGCCATGAAATCCGAGATGGAATCCATGTACGAAAACTAGGTTTGGACCTTGGTGGACTTACCTCACGACCGAAAGGCCGTTGAGAACAAATTATTTTCAAAAGAAAAATTGATGCTGATGGTAATGTAACTGTCTATAAAGCTCGACTTGTCGCAAAAGGGTTTCGACAAATTCAAGGAGTTGACTCCAATCTCTGCCACCTAGCTACAAGAGCTTCGTGATGAACTATAACATGCAGGGCATGAAGAAGTCTCTTCTCGAGCTTCTGATAATGCTTAAAACTACAAAAGTGGAGATTAGGAAAGAACATCAAGTGTTGATGATCAAGAAGACCACGGGTTTCAAGAAAGACAAGAAAGGCAAGCATAAGGGAAAGAAGGGTGGCAAATATGTTGCCACACCAGAGAAGAAATCCCGAGCTAGCCCTAAGTCTGATACCGAGTGCTACTATTGCAAGGGGACTGGCCATTGGAAGCGCAACTGCCCCAAGTATTTGGCAGACAAGAAGGCCAGCAAGGCAAACAAAGGTATATGTGATATACATGTTATTGATGTGTACTTGACTAGTACTCGCAATAGCACCTGGGTATTTGATACGGGATCGGTTGCTAATATATGTAACTCGATTCAGGGGCTGTGGAACAAGCGACAGCTAGCAAGGGATGAGGTCACGATGCAGGTCGACAATGGATCAAGAGTTGATGTGATCGTCGTCGGAACGTTGCCTCTCCATATGCCGTCGGGATTAGTGATAAATCTAAATAATTGTTATTTGGTGCCTGCACTAAGCATGAACATTGTATCCGGATCGTGTTTGATGCAAAGTGGTTATTCCTTTAAATCTGAAAACAATGGTTGTTCAATTTACATGAATGATATCTTTTATGGTCATGCACCTGTGACGAATGGTTTATTTCTGTTGGATCTCGACAGTAGTATTACGCATATTCATAATGTTGATGCTAAAAGGATTAAACTTGATAATGATATATCTGCATATATGTGGCACTGCCGTCTACGTCATATTAGCGTTAAACGCATGAAGAAACTCCATTATGATGGAATTTTGGAATCACTTGATTTTGAATCATTTGATACATGTGAGCCATGCCTTATGAGCAAGATGATTAGGACGCTGTTTTCCGGTTCAATGGAACGGGCGAAAGATTTATTGGAAATCATACATACTGATGTGTGTCGGCGCGAGGTGGATATCATTATTTTGTTACTTTCACGGATGATTTGAGTAGATACAGGTATATCTATTTGATGAAGCATAAGTCTGAAACCTTTGAAAAGTTCAAGGAATTTCAGAATGAAGTGGAAAATCATCGTAACAAAAAGATCAAATTTCTACGGTCCGACCGTGGAGGAGAGTATCTTAGTTACAAGTTTAGCACACATATGAAAGACTATGGAATAGTTTCACAACTCACGCCTGCCGGAACACCACAACGTAATGGTGTGTCAGAACGTCGTAATCGTACTTTATTGGATATGGTTTGATCTATGATGTCTCTGACTGACTTGCCACTGTCATTTTGGGGTTATGCACTGGAAACCGTTGCATTCACTTTAAATCGAGCACCATCTAAATCCATTGAAACGACACCGTATGAATTATGGTTTGGAAACAAACCTAAGCTGTCATTTCTTAAAGTTTGGGGATGCGATGTTTATGTGAAGAAACTTTAGTCAGATAAACTCGAACCCAAAGTGGAAAAATGCGTCTTCATAGGATACCCTAAAGAAACGATTGGGTATACCTTCAATCACAGATCCGAGGGCAAGGTTTTTGTTGCCAAGAATGGATCCTTTCTTGAGAAGGAGTTTCTCGCGAAAGGTGTGAGTAGTCGGAAGGTAGAACTCGAAGAGGTTATTGAACCTTCTCTTCATGAAATGGCGAGTAGCACAGCACCAGAAATTGTTACGGAGTTGACTTCACCTGATGAAGAGAGAGCTAATGATAATTGAAAGGATTATCTTTTCTCCTTATGTTTTTAGTGCTGATGACAACTCCTTTTGTGGTTTAACCGTTTGTCCAAGTTTCAGGTTTTATCTTCGGACGTGTTCGTGGATGTTGTCTCTCAAGGAAGAGCTTGTAGTCGATAGCTCTTATTTTCCACTTTCTCTTGTTTACATTTTAGGCTACCGTACTATCAAGAGGGAGTCCATCTAGGAAGGTTGTGGGAAATCAATATTTCATGCACAGACCATATATGCACCTCCACAACCATCCCAGTTTTCGAGTGAGAGAGCGTTTTCTGAGTAGTTGGAGGGGTTTCTGCTCTGACCGGTAGTACCGGCCAGGCAGCGGTAGTACCGCCCAGGGGTTTTCCTAGGGTTGTTCGAGCGGTACTTCCGGCTGAAGATCCGGTACTATTTCCGATGAAGATTTTTTGGGCTCAGTAAGACTTCTGTCTAACTTTGCCTATTTGTCGGAAATAGCATCGGATCTTCGATCGGTAGTACCGGCCAGACCAGCTCCTGCCCCCTTGAGCGTTAGTACTGCTCCCTCACCGGTAGTACCGGCCAGCATCGGGGACCGGTAGTTCCGGGTCCAGTTCTGGTCCTATTTTCGACGATGGGCAGTGCGGGTCAGATAACCTTCTGCCTCGCACTGCCTATTTGACGGAAATAAGGGCGGAATTTGGACCGGTACTACCGGCCAGCCCTTTTTGGGTCCACCGATAGTCTTATGACCGTTACGTGGCCCGGGCTGGACCGGTGGTGGCTCGCCCGCCGGTACTACCGGTCAGTCACCGGTAGTACCGATGGCATCGGGCCTGGGCAGATTCTGCCCGTTTGAAGGGGTGCTATTTAAGCCCCCTTCTTCCTCCTCCCATCTTATCTCTTTGTTCTCTCTCTCCACCATTTTCACAAGAGCTTGACTTTGCTAGATCTCTCTCCCCACCCACTCAAATCTCTTGATCTTTTGAGGATTGGGAGAGGTGACCTAGATCTACACCTCCACCAAAGGAATTTTGATTTCCCCCACTCATCCTTCGTGGATTTTGTTTCTTGGGTTCTTGGAACCCTAGACGGTGTAGGACATCCTCGGAGCTAGGGCATTTGTTGTAAAGCTCCGGGGTGTCGTTGAGGGCCTTCAATTGAGTTGTGAAGCCTCCCCTCAACCTCGTTGTAAAGGTTTTCGGTTGGCGCCTTCAAGGTCACCGGTTAGTGGATTGTGAGGCCACCTTTGTGGTGGTTCTCACCGGAGAAGAAGGTGAGGCCTTTGTGGCGTTCGGGAGACCTTGTGTGGCCCCGACACCTCTCCAACATAGACGTAGCTTCTTTGGAAGTGAACTACGGGAATTACATCATCGTGTCCCCTCGCCGGTTCTTTCGCTCCGCTCCTTTACTTCTTGCATTTACTCTCTTGTTTACCTTTGTGCTACTTGTCATTTAGGTTGTTCACGTAGTTGCATATCTAGTGAACATTACTTTGTGCTAAGCCTTAAAAGTGGGATAAAAGTATAAAAGTTGGTAGTCTCCTATTCACCCCCCCCTCCCTCTAGTCGACCTAAGTTGGGCCTTTTAATTGGTATCAGAGCCTCGGCTCTTACTTCGGGCTTAACCGCCTAAGAGACTATGGCCGACGAAGAGGGAAGTGTGGGTGCAGCCACCAAGAACTTGGCCTCCATGGATGACCTCAATCGATTGGAGACATCCATGATGACCAAGTTTGAGGAAATGATGACTCTTTTGCAATCCCTTAAGCCTACCCCCATGCTAGAAACCCCTCATGATGCATCCTTTGGGGCCGGAGCCCCCTCCGCTCCCGTGCAAGTGGTTGCCCCCGGGGTGATTCCCGCGGCTGCCCCAAAACACTTGGGTCTAGGCTTTGTGGCTCAAACCACCAATCTCCCAAGTGAGAGCACCGAGGGGCTAGGTGACTCCTCCTCCAAAGAGGGATATAGGGATAAGGATTACTCGGTGGTTCCACCACCGTTCAAGTATACGCCGGACCCTCCCATTCCCATGCCACACATCATACCTCAAGGATCACCTCCCATACTAGATACTTCTAACTTCGCCAATTGGCAATATCTAATGCAATCTCATATCTCCAGCTCCTCGATTGAATTGATGAGGATTGTGGAGGAAGGTTTCTCTCCATATGATGCTAAGAAGTTGACTCGGGTCGAGGTCGTGGACAAGCAACTCAATGCCACCGCCTTGGGTATGATCCAAAAGGCATTGACCCCCAAGGACTTTGCTCACATTCGCCAATTCTCCACCGCCAAAGAAGCTTGGGATCATCTCACCTAGTTATATATTGGAAATGCGAGTATTCAAAGCTCCAAGTTTGATGAAGCCAACAATGAGTCTGATGGCTTTGCAATGCAAGATGATGAGACACCCGAAGACATGTATCGTCGGCTCAAGGTTCTTTGTTGTACCTTGAGGGACCTTGGAGCTACCTATGTTGACAACAAGTTCATGAAGAGGAAGTTTGTTCAAGCTCTTCTTCCCTTCAAGGAACAAAAACTCAACTCTATCAAGGGGAGAAGCAACTACCATACCATGTCCTCTCAAGAGGTGCTAAGTGAAGTTATTGCCATGACCATTGCCAAGAAGAATGCGGAGTCAGCTCGTGCTCGTGCTTATGGGTCTCAAAAGTTGAACCTTGCCTTAAAAGCTCAAGTGGTGGAAGTTGATGAAGACGACAACTCAAGTGAGTGGTCTCAAGAGGACATCAAATATGCTTTCAATGAGCATTTGGCTCTAGCATCAAGGGCATTTTGGAATAAACCGGGCATGAAGTCAAGGTCAAGGGACAACCCAAGATTCAACTCAACCATGAAGACTCCAAAGACTAGATCTTGTTACAATTGCAACGACAAGAGTCACTTTGTAGCTCAATGCCCCTTCGAGAATAGAGAAGACAATGGAGGCCGCCTCATTCGCAAGAACAAGCCAAGACCCCCTCATCCTTTGAACAAGAACTTCCACAACAAGAACTTACCCAACAAGGAAAGGGCGATGGTGGTCCATGAAGAGTACTTTTCGGGCGATGATGATGATGTTGAGAATGAAGGTCAAGGTGGAGAGATCGTGGGGGTTGCCGCTATTGCTACTTCATCTACTCCAGGAGTGTCTCTCTTCGACTCCCCAAACGAGAACATCACCAACCGCAACCAAAAGTGTCTCATGGCTAAGGCCACCGAGGTAACTCCCGCTTCCAAGTCCTCCCCAAATGAACTTCCCTTGCATGATCTAGATGGTTTAGAGGTTAAGAAAGAGATGGTAAGCATGTGTGAATCCATGGAGCATCTAGATGATGATACTAGGATGTGCTTTGAAACACTTGTAAACCAACTTGACCATGCTAGGGAAATGCTAGATGAGAAAGAGGAAGTTATTGACTTGTTAGGTAAAAATGAGAGAGAGGTCGCCGATGAGATTGCCTCTCTATCCCAATCTCTTGAAGATGAACATAACATGAGAATAACTCTTGAGGAAAGTGTGGCTAAACTTGTTGATGACCATAATGCCTTTATATCGCAACTTGTTAAAGATCGAGATCATGCTATTGCTTCATTGAATGTCCTTAAAAATGAAAAGGTTGAGTTTGGTGTTGGTCATGAATGCCTCAAGGATTTTGAGAAACTCAAGGAGGAACATCATGCCTTGGAGAGTAAATTCTCAAGTATCTTTGAGGCTCATAAGCAACTCCAAACGCAACTAAATAATGAACATTCAAAGTCTTCCACTACGCCTATTGTGCATTTGTCTTGTTCGTCTAACCCTTGTTGCAAGCATGAGGATCTTGTTAAGGATAACAAGACATTGAAAAATCAACTTGCAAAAGGGAAAGCCACTATCAAGAGGAAGAACAAGAGAAGGAACAAGAAAAGGAAGAAGAGTAAGAACCTTGCTCTAGTATCCTCTCATGATTCTATCTTTGTGCAAAGTGATAACTTTGCCGGGAAGAATAACCCCTCCTACATTCTTTGCAAATCTTTTGATGGTCATGTTTATGCTAAGTACATTGGAACATCTTACACTCATGATTATCATTGGAACATTTGGGTACCTAAGACCCTTGTGACTAACAAACGGGGACCCATTGCAAAATGGGTACCTAAAACCAAAGCTTGATTTTCTTGTAGGAATTTGCTTCCGGAGGTGCAAAATGGGTGCTTGATAGTGGAGCTACAAGCCATATGACCAGAAGCAAGTCTATCATGTCGAAGATTAGGACAAATTTTGCCAATACTTAGTCTCCTATGGTGATAAAACAAGCTCTCAAGTATTGGGCTTTGGTAAGGTGGTAGTTGCCCCGGATGTATCCTTGGTAAATGTCATGCTTGTCAAAACCCTTGGCTACAATCTCCTTTCCGTTCATGCTCTTGCTATCATGGGTCTTTCATCTTTCTTTAGTGAGCATTATGTGGTCCTCATGTGGAGCAAGTCTCTCATGGTGGCTTTCGTTGGATATGTAGAGCATGACTTATATGTAGTGGATTTCTTCGGAAAGCCATCTACACATGTTATATGTCTCTATGCGAAAGCCGACGTGGGCTGGTTGTGGCATCACCGCCTAGCCCACGTTAACATGAAGGCTTTGCAAAGTCTCTACATGGGGGGCCACGTCCTTGGACTAAAAGACATTTCCTTTGCCAAAGATCGTGTGTGCAGGGCATGTATAGAAGGGAAGATGCATGAGAAGCCCCACAAGATTCTCAATCAAATCACCACTGAACGGTGCCTGGAGCTTCTTCACATGGATCTCTTTGGGCCTCCATCTCATGATAGTCTTGGTGGGAAGAAGTATTGTTTGGTGATTATTGACGACTTTTCGCGTTACACTTGGGTCTACTTCTTCAAGTTCAAGAGTGAGACTCAACAAACCGTCATCGACTTTACAAATCAAGTGCAACGGCAACTCAATTCCACTATCCTCACCATTAGAAGTGACAATGGCACCGAATTCAAGAACTACACATGGATGAGTTTCTTAGTGATGAGGGGATCAAACATCAATACTCTACCCCCTATACCCCTCAACAAAATGGTGTTGCCGAAAGGAAGAACTGTACCTTGATGGATGCGGCCCGGACCATGATGGCGGAATTCAAGTCTCCATATAACTTTTGGGCCGAAGCCATTTCAACCGCTTGTCATGCAACCAATCGCCTCTATCTCCGCAAGATGAAGAACAAGACTCCATATGAACTTCTCACCAGTCACAAGCCAAATGTCAAGTACTTCCGGGTGTTTGGTTGTAGATGCTTCCTTCTCAAGAAAGGTGTCCGCTTATCAAAGTTTGAATCTAGGGCTCAAGAAGGGATCTTTGTTGGGTACTCAAATCAGTCCCATGCCTATCGAGTCTACAACAAAGCAACGGGAAGGGTTGAAGAATCTAGCAATGTTGAGTTTGATGAAGATCATGAGTCTCTTGTGCGGCAAGATGGTATTCGTGATCCAAGTGATGAAATTCCTCCCCAAGCCATAAGAAGAATGGGTGTGGGTTTCTTCCACCCCATTGAGGATCCCCTTGTGGCCGAAGGAGAAGGACCAAGCTCCACTCAAGCGGAGCCTTCACTCTCACAAGACCTTCTTGCACCTCAAGGTCAACTTAATGCTTCTCAAGCTTCTTCAAGCTCCTCTCAAGATATTCATGTTCATGACTCTTCAAGTCCAAGTCTACCTCAAGTTGATCAAGCTCCACCCCTCCAAGTTGTTGAAGCTCCTCATGTCAATGACTCTCAAGGTCAAGATGAAGATTGTCAAGTTGACAATGACCAAGGCCAAGCAAGTGTCTCTCCACCAAATGATGATGTCTCTCCCTCGGTTGATGTTGATGAAGATAGTGATCAAGTTCGTTCATATAGTCAAGGAGGGCTCTCGAATCGTGGTGATGGTCAAGTGGTTGCTCAAGAATCTCATCTTGAGACCCAAGCTCGTCGTCAAGCATACCGTCTCGCCAAGCTCATCAAAGATGGACATATCCTTGATAATGTTTATGGAGATTTCAATAGGGGCTCCACTACTAGGAGACAACTAACCTCTTTTAGTTCTCATCATGCGTTTATTTCTCATGTTGAGCCCCAAAAGGTCTTCGAAGCTCTTGAAGATGATGATTGGCTCGATGCTATGAACGAAGAACTCCACAACTTCAAGAGGAACAAGGTGTGGACTCTTGTGAAAAGACCCAAAGATTGTCAAAATGTGATTGGGACCAAGTGGATATTCAAGAACAAGAAGGATGCAAATGGTATAGTCGTCCACAACAAAGCAAGGTTAGTTGCCCAAGGATACTCTCAAGTTTAGGGCATAGACTATGGTGAAACTTATGCTCTCGTTGCTCGTCTAGAATCCATTCACATGCTTATTGCCTATGCTACCCATCATAACTTCAAGTTACAACAAATGGATGTCAAGAGCGCTTTTCTTAATGGACCCTTAAAAGAATTGGTGTATGTCAAGCAACCTCCGGGCTTTGAGGACCCCCTCTTCCCGGACCATGTCTACAAACTCGATAAGGCATTATATGGTCTCAAGCAAGCCCCTCGTGCTTGGTATGAGTGCCTTAGAGAGCTTTTGTTAGACCGTGGTTTCGAAGTAGGCCTCATTGATCCTACTCTTTTTACTAAGAAAGTTGGAGGAAACTTGTTCATTTGCCAAATCTATGTTGATGACATTATTTTTGGGTCTACTAACAAAGCTTTCAATGAGGATTTTGCTAAGCTCATGACCGACCGCTTTGAGATGTCCATGATGGGGGAGTTGGAATTCTTTCTTGGCTTCGAAGTCAAACAATTGAGAAAAGGGACTTTCATCAACCAAGCCAAATATGTCCAAGATATGCTCAAGAAGTTCAACCTTGATCAAGTAAATGGAGTCAAAACTCCCATGCCCACAAAGGTTAATCTTGATCTTGATCCCAAGGGTAAGGATGTGGATCAAAAGCTTTATTGCTCGATGATTGGTTCTCTACTCTATCTTTGTGCTTCTCGACTGGATATTATGTTGAGTGTGGGTATGTGTGCAAGATTTCAAGCCGCGCCAAAGGAAAGCCACATGGTAGCAGTCAAGAGAATCTTTTGATATTTGGTTCATACCCCTAACTTTGGGATGTGGTACCCAAAGGGGGCCAGCTTTGATCTCATTGGTTACACTGGTTCGGATTAGGCAGGAGACAAAGTGGAGAGAAAGTCTACTTCTGGTGCTTGTCAATTTCTTGGGAGGTCCTTGGTGTGCTGGTCCTCGAAGAAGCAAAACTGCGTGTCTTTGTCCACTGCCGAAGCTGAGTACATCTCCGCCGCGAGTTGTTGTGCTCAATTACTATGGATGAAGCAAACCTTGAAGGATCTTGGACTCTCTTTTGACAAGGTGCCACTCTTGTGTGACAATGAGAGTGCTATTGCTATTGCTCACAACCCAGTTCAACACAACAAGACCAAGCACATTGAGATTCATCATCATTTCATTCGGGATCATGTTGCTAGAGGAGACATTTCTTTGGAGTATGTTCCTACCAAGGCCAATCTTGCGGATCTTTTCACGAAGCCTCTTGATGAAGCAAGGTTCCGGGAGTTGAGGCATGAACTAAATATCATTGATTCAAGCAACGTGGCTTAAGTATCTTGCGCACATACCCGGGTCTCAAAGGATATCTTGTTTGGATGCACGCATGGTTTTAGGGGGAGTGTGGTTCCTCAAATGAACCATCACTCCTCCTATTATGCACACATTAATGTATTCATTCTCTATGGTCTCTTAAGGAGACAAATTGAGCTTAAATGATGAGTTTTGGTAATGAACCCAAGATACATCTTCGCGGTTTCAAGCCAAGTATACTCATATATGGTGGCCTAGGCCACCGACCTGGTGCTATTTGGCTCGCAGTCGTTGTTTTGAGTTTTATTCTTTCGGGTGGATCTGGTTCTTTTCAGTTTTTGCACAAGGTCATTTTTCCCTTGCCAATCATAATCTGGAGCTTGCTTCCTGGGAATTGTCGGTAGTTCCGGTCGGAACCGGTACTACCGGTCAGGGCCAAATTTCTCTCAGAAATTCTACCTTGATCGGAAGTATCACTTCTCCCAGAACTTCCGATGTCGTCAGTAGTTCCGGCCTCTGGCCGGTACTACCGGTGAAGGGGTCCCCCGTTAAGTGACGGGCCAAGGGGGGACACGGGGTCATCTTCCCCATTTGCCTCCCCTTGACCCCATCTTACCACCCCTAGTTCTCAAGGAGCTCTCCACGATGACGCCGCCGGACACACCGATTCCAGCCGTCCCTCCTCAGATCGGCTCCGTGGGATTCTTCCCATCCTCGATTCCCCGCCATGGACCCTGGTATTTGCTCGTCTCGTGCTCCATTCATGGAGATCTAGTCACTTTTGTGCTTGAGTAGGACATGCCATGTCTAGGGCCCTTCTTTGGCTAGAACTACTAGGGGGAGTCTTGGTAGGGATAGGATTCTACTTTAGATTGTTTTGCCTCAGTACATAGTCTAGATGTCATCAATTTGTGCATCAAGTTTCGTCGAATCTGGGATTTGGACCCAGTTTTGAACTGCTCTGTTCGTGCCCTAACCGGTACTATCGGTGCGGATCCACCGGTACTACTGGCGTGGTCCTCTCACCGGTACTACCGGTGAGGCAGCGGTAGTATCGCCCAGGGGCAGGGCATGACCGGAACTTCCGGTGCGTCCCATGCGACCGGTAGTTTTGGCTGCCAGGCGGAACTTCTGATGCACTAATTTCTAATAATTGTCTCTGTACCGTGTCATTTCAGTCTAGTTGCTTTCGTTTTTCTTCGACCTTGTGCACTTATCCTCTAGTTCCTCCTTTCTATTTGCTTTTCTCTCAGGGCAAGGGGGTTCCTGTGGCAGATCCAAGCGGTCTCGTGCTCCCTCTCGTGGACCGTCTGAGATTGATGAGGATGATCTTGAGGTTGTGTGCCCTCCTAGTCAGACTGCTCGTTAGAGGGCTGCAGCTGAGCGTCGTGCTGCTGCTGCGGAAGGCAAGAGACCTGTTCTAGCAAGTCAAAAGAAGACCACCTCTGGACCAGATTCTAGCAAGAAGAAGATTTCCTCTTGGCCGCAGCTTGCTTATGAGGAGTTTCGCAAGGTTGATCCCTACGCTGTTCCTCGTGACCGCCTGGCTCAGGATCCTTTCTTCCACACCGTGCGTCAACAGGAGATCTATTCTGAGGTTTATGCTACTAAGAAGAAGAATGTGTGTGCTCCTCAGAAGCACATCAACATTGCAAAGATGGAGAGCAACCCTGAATACTTTGGTGAAGCTCTTGATATGTGCAGGAGGTTTGGGCTCATCAAGCTGATGCAACACCGTGAGAACTTTGATGAGAGGGCCATTGCTCAGTGTTACTCCACTCTCTACTTTGATACTGACCCTGATGATCGAACCATGAAGTGGATGACCCAAAACCACTATATGTCTTCTAAATGGTCTGAGTTTGCCGCCCTTCTTGGCTACCCTATTCAGGAAGGCGGCCGTCGTGCCAATGGGTGGTGGGTGCATAGGGGGAAGGCCTCTGAGCCGGAAGTTCTTGAGCCTCTTTACATTGAGGGCCGTGGCGTTGCTGGAAACGTTGCCCATATCCTTCCCACCTATGACATCATGCGCAAGGTCTATCAGAACACCATTGCACCCAAGGCAGGTAACTTTGATCAGCTTCATGCCTTCCAGATTGATCTCATGTTTCAGACTTACCGCCACAGAAACTCTCATGAGCCCCTTGATGTTATGGATTATATCTTTGAAGAAATCTGGTCCGCTATGATTGAGAAGAGGTCTTGTCCATATGCTCCTTACATCCAGACTCTTATCAATACCAAGTGGAGGGAGGAAACTGGCTCTATCTACCCTTAGGATGTTCTCACTATTCATGAGGAGAAGACTCTCTATGTGATGAAGCACAAGTTACCTCGCTCTCAGGCTGATGACGAAGCTGCTGCTGGAATAACTGCTTCAGATGCTCCACCCCGACTTGTGAGGCAGCCCTCTTGGGCTAAAAACCTGTTGAAGAAGGTGAAGACTTTCTGCTTCATTCAGGACCGTGAGTATCAGTCCTATGTTGCTCAGAGGCACAGTGTTCGCCAGGAGAAGGCCATCATGAGGAAGCTTGATATTGATGTGTCACCTGAGTCTAGCTCCGTCACCGCGCCCAAGGACACATTGCAAGTGGACTGATAGTGATGACGAGCCAGAGATCTCTAGTCAGTTCCCGCCCGCTTGGAACAATGCCTCTTGGGACCCCGAGCCGCCTCCTCCGTTCGTTGGTGGGTGGGGCGCGTAGTTTGGCTTCTTTATCCCTTTTTGGCGTCTTGATGCCAAAGGGGGAGAAAGTGCTCCGTTAGGATCTCGGGATTTGCATGGGTTATGTCACGAGCTCGCTTTTTCTTTGATCTTTTTATGCTCGTGCACACTTTATTCCGTTATGTAATGGTTGTGGACCTTCGTTATTGTCTGTGGACCTCTTGTATGGTTGTTACCTTGTTGGTGAATCTATGTGGTAAGGTATCTCTGTGGTATTCTCTTGAGGATATGTGGTGGACTATTCTTTATTGTCCAATCTTTGTCTCACCACAATTGTGTTGGTGCAAGGTATGAGCTCCACTCTTTTCTCGGTTGGGAGAGCTCTCTCCCATGTCTTCAGGGGGAGCCTCTCTCACCTTTGGTTTTACTGCCTCCTTGTGCAAATCTTGTGGGGTTGTCATCAAGCACCAAAAAGGGGGAGATTGAAAGGATTATCTTTTCTCCTTATGTTTTTGGTGCTGATGACAACTCCTTTTGTGGTTTAACCGTTTGTCCAAGTTTCAGGTTTTATCTTCGGACGTGTTCGTGGATGTTGTCTCTCAAGGAAGAGCTTGTAGTCGATAGCTCTTATTTTCCACTTTCTCTTGTTTACATTTTAGGCTACCGTACTATCAAGAGGGAGTCCATCTAGGAAGGTTGTGGGAAATCAATATTTCATGCACGGACCATATATGCACCTCCACAACCATCCCAGTTTTCGAGTGAGAGAGCGTTTTCTGAGTAGTTGGAGGGGTTTCTGCTCTGACCGGTAGTACCGGCCAGGCAGCGGTAGTACCGCCCAGGGGTTTTCCCGGGGCTGTTCGAGCGGTACTTCCGGCTGAAGATCCGGTACTATTTCCGATGAAGATTTTTTGGGCTCAGTAAGACTTCTGTCTAACTTTGCCTATTTGTCGGAAATAGCATCGGATCTTGGATCGGTAGTACCGGCCAGACCAGCTCCTGCCCCCTTGAGCGGTAGTACCGCTCCCTCACCGGTAGTACCGGCTAGCATCGGGGACCGGTAGTTCCAGGTCCAGTTCCGGTCCTATTTCTGACGATGGGCAGTGCGGGTCAGATAACCTTCTGCCTCGCACTGCCTATTTGACGGAAATAAGGGCGGAATTTGGACCGGTACTATCGGCCAGCCCTTTTTGGGTCCACCGACAGTCTTATGACCGTTACGTGGCCCGGGCTGGACCGGTGGTGGCTTGCCCGCCGGTACTACCAGTCAGTCACCGGTAGTACCGACGGCGTCGGTCCTAGGCAGATTCTGCCCGTTTGAAGGGGTGCTATTTAAGCCTCCTTCTTCCTCCTCCCATCTTATCTCTTTGTTCTCTCTCTCCACCATTTTCACAAGAGCTTGACTTTGCTAGATCTCTCTCCCCACCCACTCAAATCTCTTTATCTTTTGAGGATTGGGAGAGGTGACCTAGATCTACACCTCCACCAAAGGAATTTTGATTTCCCCCACTGATCCTTCGTGGATTTCGTTTCTTGGGTTCTTGGAACCCTAGACGGTGTAGGGCATCCTCGGAGCTGGGGCATTTGTTGTAAAGCTCCGGGGTGTCATTGAGGGCCTTCAATTGAGTTGTGAAGCCTCCCCTCAACCTCGTTGTAAAGGTTTTCGGTTGGTGCCTTCAAGGTCACCGGTTAGTGGATTGTGAGGCCACCTTTGTGGTGGTGCTCACCGGAGAAGAAGGTGAGGCCTTTGTGGCGTTCGGGAGACCTTGTGTGGCCCCGACACCTCTCCAACATAGACGTAGCTTCTTTGGAAGTGAACTACGGGAATTATATCATCGTGTCCCCTCACCGGTTCTTTCGCTCCGCTCCTTTACTTCTTGCATTTACTCTCTTGTTTACCTTTGTGCTACTTGTCATTTAGGTTGTTCACGTAGTTGCATCTCTAGTGAACCTTACTTTGTGCTAAGCCTGAAAAGTGGGATAAAAGTATAAAAATTGGTAGTCTCCTATTCACCCCCCCCCCTCTAGTCGACCTAAGTTGGGACTTTTAATAATGATCATGAAACTCCGAAAGAGGACACTACCGAACCTCACAGGTCAAGCAGGACACGTGCAGCTCCTGAACTGTACGGCAATCCTGTTATAAATTTCATGATTGATGAAATAGATGACCCTGTGACATATGAAGAAGCGATGATGAGCCCAAATTTCAACAAATGGCTAGAATCCATGAAATCCGAGATGGAATCCATGTACGAAAACCAGGTTTACACCTTGGTGGACTTACCTCACGACTGAAAGGCCATT
Source organism: Avena sativa (assembly GCA_916181665.1). Lineage (NCBI taxonomy): Eukaryota > Viridiplantae > Streptophyta > Magnoliopsida > Poales > Poaceae > Avena > Avena sativa. The sequence goes on from OV702279.1 coordinate 524,772,102, forward strand.
GAGAAGGATTTTCAAAAGAAAAACGGATGCTGATGGTAATGTAACTGTCTATCAAGCTTGACTTGTTGCAAAAGGGTTTCGACAAATTCAAGGAGTTGACTACGATGAGACATTCTCTCCCATAGCGATGCTAAAATCAGTTAGGATTATGTTAGAAATTGTTGCATATTTCGATTATGAAATATGGCAGATGGATGTCAATACTGTGTTCCTCAATGGTAACATTGAAGAAGAGTTGTATATGATACAACCAAAGGGTTTTGTCGATCCTAAGGATGCTAACAAGGTGTGCAAGCTTTAGCGATCCATCTATGGACTGAAGCAAGCATCACGGAGTTGGAATCTCCGCTTTGATGAGGTGATCAAAGAGTTTGGATTTGTCCAAACTTATGGAGAGGCTTGTATTTACAAGAAAGTGAGTGGGAGCAATGTGGCATTTCTGATATTATATGTGGATGACATATTATTGATTGGAAATGATATAGATCTTTTAAACAGTGTTAAAAGTTATCTAAACAGCAAATTTTTGATGAAGGACCTTGGTGAAGCTTCATATATATTAGGCATAAAGATCTATAGAGATGGATCAATGCGCCTAATTGGGCTATCGCAAAGTACATACCCTGATAAGATTTTAAAGAAGTTTAAAATGGACGAAAGTAAGAAGGGGTTCTTACCTATGTTGCAAGGCAAGACATTGAGTAAGACTCAAAGTCCGGCTACGGCAGAAGAAAGAGAGATAATGGATAAGATCCCCTACGCTTCATCCATAGGCTCTATAATGTACGACATGCTATGTACAAGACCGGATGTGGCACATGCTATTAGTTTGACTAGTAGGTACCAATCTGATCCAGGTTTGGAACACTAGATAGCGGTCAAGAATATCCTTAACTACTTGAGAAGAACTAAGGATATGTTTCTTGTATACGAAGGTGAAGAAGAGCTGGCCGCTAAGTGTTATGTCGATGCTAGCTTTGACACCGATCTGGATGACTCTAAGTCTCAATCCGGATACGTATTTCTCATGAACGGAGCAGCAGTTAGTTGGAGGAGCTCCAAACAACCCGTGGTAACAAGGTCAACAACGGAGGCGGAATATATTGCTGCTTCAGAAGCAGCACAGGAAGTAGTTTGGATGAAGGAGTTCATTACCAAACTAGGTGTGGTTCCTAGTGCATTGGATCCAATGGTGATCTATTGTGACAACAATGGAGCCATAGCCAACACAAAGGAACCAAGGTCTCACAATAATTCCAAACATATTAAGCGTCGGTTTCACTCCATCTGTGAGCATGTCAAGGATGGAGATATAAAGATTTGTAAAGTACATACGGATCTCAATGTAGCATATCCGTTGACTAAAACTCTCCCTAGAGCAAAACATGATCAATACCAGAACTCCATGGGTGTTATATTTATCACCATGTAACTAGATTATTGTCTCTAGTGCAAGTGGGAGACTGATGGGAATATGCCCTGAGAGGCAATAATAAAGTTGTTATTATACATATTCCAAGTATATGATAGATGTTTATTTTACATGCTATAATTGTATTAATTTGGAAACATTAATACATGTGTGTTTAATAAACAAAAGGAAAGTTGCTAGTTATGCCTCTCTTATAAACTAGCTCGTTGATTAACAAGATGATCAAGGTTTCCTGATCATGGACATTGGATGTTGTTAATAACGAGGTCACAACATTAGTGGAATGATGTGATGAACATTCATCCGAAGTATAGCATTACGATCAAAGTCATTGTGTTTATATTGCTATAACATCTAACAAAGTAATCCTAGTCCTTAGACCATGAGATCATGTTAATCACTAACACTAGAAGAGTATCTTGATAACATCAAACGTCACACCGTGAAAGGGTGATTATAAAGGTGGGTTCGGTGCTACGAAAGTGTTATGTAGAGGCTCATGGATCAAGAGTGGGATTTGTCCATCCCGATGACGGATAGATATACTCTGGGCCCTCTCGGTGATATCATTGGTTAGCTTGCAAGCAAGTGATAAGATCACTAGAATGTTATATCACGGGAACAAGAAAAGAGTACATGTCAGTAACGAGATCAAACTAGGTATGGAGATACCGATGATCGAATCTCGGACATGTAATATATCGTGAGACAAAGGGATTTAGTTACTAGCGTTAAAGGTTCTCACGATCACAGAAGTCATCGTAGAATGTGTAGGAGTCAGTATGGATCTCCAGGTCCCGCTTTTGATTATTGATCTGAGAGGGGTCTCGATCATGTCTGCATTATTCACGAACCGTAGGGTGACACACTTAAGGGACACCAACACCATTTGGAGCAAATATGTTTTAGACGAATGAATTGCAAAGCGCTGGAATTATTTCAATAGACACCAAAACTGTTTCGAGTGAAAGTGTAGAAATTGGTTCTGCATGTAATATTGAAATGTTGCAGGGGGTTTTATGTGAATGTTTGTTAATTAAAGTAATTAATAAAATTCTGAATAAATTTAATAAAAGAGTTTTATAAATAAGAGAGCATTAAATTTGGAGAAATTTAATGCATTTAAAGTAAAGACTTTAAAGAGGAATGTTAAGGGTCACTTTTATGTGGAGGGGGTTACCACCACATGAATGGGGGAGGTGAGGGGTCACCCCCATGGGGAGCCGGCCATGGGGAGGGGTACACCCCCTCCTCCTATAAAAGGTCACCCCTCTCACCCTTCTTCCTTACACCTCCTCGTGAAGGATCTCTCTCCCCCTCTAGAATTATTCCCCCATGGTCTCGGATTAGCGAGATACATGTTCCCGATGGCATTTCATCTGGAAGGAATTGCTGCTTCCGCTACATCACTGGAGCGAGGAGGCGGAGGTTGTTCGGTGGCCTAAACGTGTGTGCGAGTGTGGATGCGCTGCTGGTTTGCGGCGCTAGGACTTCCACACGATCTTGAGATCGGCAAGCGAACGACTACATCATCCACGAGTTCCTACTCGTTAACAAAACTTTATTGTCTTCGAGGGTAAGTTCTCCATGGATGTATATCCACCCGTTGCTTGTATATAATAGATAGAGCTTGGCGTATAGTTCCCATCATAGGAAAATTTTTGTTTTCTATGCTGCGAACCCTTCAGATCCCCACCGGACTTCCTCCTTAGAGCTCGATAACTCGGTGGTATACCGCCGGGTTAAGGCCATCTTCAACATGGAGAAGGAATTCTCCGAGGCTTGGGAATGGGGGCTTGCGCCCTATACCCGGGACAACCCTCCTCCAAAGGTAAACTTCTCTCTTACTGTTTTTCCGGGTCTCCTTGGTATGTCGGACGACTTTTTAACTTAACCTCTACTGCTTTGTTCTCAGTGATTCCTTCAGCAGCCACTTGAGGATGGCCAGGAGCTAGTGAGTAAGTGGGTGCCGGATCGTGCCGAGTAAGACGAGGTGGAGCCTGATACGGAGAGTTTTCTGCCCACTCTGGACACCGTCAAACGTACCTCTGGTAAGGCCTCTTATTTAAAGGATTGGCCAGATGACGATGACTCGGATGTTGAGGTTCTTGAGGTACTTGACCCGGTGCCCCTCTCTTACACATTCCCGGTTATGTTCGAATCTTTAGCTAACCCAGCCGGTCAGGTCCACGAGGTCCCCCCCCTTGCCACAAGTGGTCTGGTCCCTTCTCCCTCCCAAAAGCGCGTGGCTACCTCGGCCGTAGCTTCGGAGGCGCCGCCGCCCAAGAAGAGGCAGAATAACTCTGGGGTGAAAGCCTCGGCCAAGCCAGCGGCCAAGAGCACGGTCCGGAGGGCACCCAAGCCTCGGGCACCTCCAACCTCGGATGAGTAAATCTTTCTGCGTTTTCTCTTGGGTCATTCCAATTCTACCTTTGCCTTTGCCTTTTATTTGTTCTCTTTCTCTTCTTGACTTGGTGCTCTTTTATTTCCCAGAGATCCTAGGGTCATTCCCTAGAGCGGGTCCGGCATCGCCTCTCCGACCCGGAGCAGTCCTTCTCCCCCATGACGACGACGTTCGCCCGCTCAGTCCTATTCAAGAGGACTCTGCGGATGCGCCTGATCGGAGCCCACCTTGTCATGAGGAGGGCAATGTCAGCGTTGGGGAAGTGGGGCAGCTTAGGATACGGCTATGCCGGATCATCCTAGCTCCTCTTCGGTGCCACCGCCCAGTTCTGAGGTGCCAGTTTCATCGGCACCGCCCCAATCAAGTTTCTCTTCAACCCAAGTATCTTCTGAACCAGCAGCACCAGTACGAGCAGCACCAGCGACACCAGCACCAGTAGCACCAGTGGCACCAGCTGTTGGGTTTGCAGCATAGAAACCAAAAAATTTCCTACGATGAGAACTATATGCCAAGATATATCTACTAGATACAAGCAACGGGTGGATATACATCCATAGAGAACTTACCCTCGAAGACAATAGAGTTTTGTTAACGAGTTGGAACTCGTGGATGATGTAGTCGTACGCTTGCCGATCTCAAGATCGTGTGGACGTCCTAGCGCCGCAAATCAGCAGCGCATCCGTCCTCGCACACATGTTCGGGCCACCGAACAACCTCCACCTCCTCGCTCCAGCGAATCAGCAGAAGCAGCAACTCCTTCCAGACGCAATGCCACCGAGAACATGTATCTCGCTAATCCGAGACCATGGGGGAATATATCTAGAGGAGAGAGAGATCCTTCACGAGGAGATGTGCTTTGTGAGGGAGGAGAGGGGGGCCTTTTATAGGAGAGGGGGATCCTCCCATACCATGGCCGGCACCCATGGGGGGTGCCCCCACCTCTTCCTCATTCATGTGGTGGAAGCTCCACTCACATCAATTTAGCCTCCACCCAAAGTTCCATTCACATGCATTAAATTTCCACCAAATTTAATGCAACTCTCATTTAATAAAACTCTTTTATTTATTTTATTCAGAATTTTGTTAATTACTTTAATTAACAAACATTCACATAAAACCCCTGTAACATTTCAATATCACATGCAGAACCAGTTTCTGCAATTTCACCCGAAACATCGAAATAATTCCAGCGCTTTGCAATTCTTTTGTCTGAAACATATGTGCTCCAAAATGGTGTTTGGCAACCCTTAAGTGTGTCACCCTATGGTTCACGAATAATGCAGACATGATTGAGACTCCTCTCAAATCAATAATGAAAAGCGGGACCTGGAGATCCATACTGACTCCTGCACATTCAACGATGACTTCTGTGATCGTGAGAACCTTTAACGCTAGTAACTTAATCCCTTTGTCTCATGATATATTACATGTCCGAGATTTGATCATCGGTATCCAAATACCTGGTTTCATCTCGTTACTGACATGTACTCTTTTCTTGTTCCCGTGATATAACATTCTAGTGATCACATCACTTGCTTGCAAGCTATCTTAATGTGATATCACCGAGAGGGCCCAGAGGATATCTATCCATCATCGGGATTTAAAAATTCCACTCTTGATCCATGAGCATCAACATCACATCTTCGGAGTATCTGAACCCACCTTTATAGTCACCCTTTTACGGTGTGACGTTTGATGTTATCAAGTTACTCTTCTGATGTCAGCAGTTAACATGATCTCATGGCCTAAGGATAAAGATTACTTCGTATGATGTTATAGCAATATAAACATAATGACTTTGATCGTAATGCTATACTTCGGATGAATGTTCTTCACATCATTTCACAAATGTTGTGACCTCGTTATTAACAACATCCAATGTCCATGACTAGGAAACTTTGATCATCTTGTTAATCAACGAGCTAGTCTATAAGAGAGGCATAAATAGGAACCTTTTATTTGTTTATTAAACACACATGTATTGACGTTTCCTATCAATACAATTGTAGCATGCCAAATAAACATCTATCATATACAAGGAATACATAATAACAACTTTAGCCTCTCAGGGCATATTTCCTTCACCAGCAACACTAGTGCTAGCATCAGCATTAGCAGCATCAGCTCTAGCACCAACCTCGGCACCAAAGCCAGCAGTAGCAACAGCCTCCACCAAGCCTCCAAAGAGGAAAGCTCCATCAACTTCCTCCGGATCAACTGTGTTTATTGCAGACATCTTCCAGCCAGCTTCTTAGGCACCGTCCGGACCAGCAGCCTCGGATCTTCTCCAGTCTCCTTTGTCATCTGGCAAGCTCAACAAAGCTGTCGGGCCAGCCAAGGGCACCACTTCCGGGTTTCCCGCTGCCGGATCAGAAGGCAGTAGGCAATTGGTCCTGCATACCAGTCCTGCTGTTGCCCTGTCTGCGAGGCGAGAGGCCCATACTAAAGTCTTGGTGACAAGTCATTCTCCCAGCGGCAAAAGTTACAGCCCACTGCTCCTAGAGTACGTGAACAACTGGAACAACACTGAATTCATTAATCCAAAGGATGATCTGCCGGGGAAGTTCGGCCCAGCGGAGTTCATCGCTCAGATGAACTCCGCCACCAAGGCCATCTCTTTGGCTGGCCGGATGATGGAGGTAATACTTTTCCTTCTGCTATGCTACTTTATACGTATGAATGCTTATAGATATATCCCCTAGTCCCCGAGCCTTCGAGGGAGTAACTTGTTACTTGGTCGGATGCTTCTAGAGAATTAAGTTTACGTCCTTAGCAATTTCAAATAATGATAAAGTTAGAGCCAGGTTAAGTTCCACTTGGCCCGGATCTTATAGACTTCGAATATCCACACACCTAGAGTTGGGTTAAGTTCCACTTGGCCCGGATCTTGTAGACTTCGAATATCCACAAACCTAGAGCCGGGTTAAGTTCCACTTGGCCCGGATCTTGTAGACTTCGAATATCCACACACCTAGAGCTGGGTTAAGTTCCACTTGGCCCGGATCTTGTAGACTTCTAATATCCATACACCTAGAGCCGGGTTAAGTTCCACTTGGCCCGGATCTTGTAGACTTCGAATATCCACACACCTAGAGCCGGGTTAAGTTCTACTTGGCCCGGATCTTGTAGACTTCTAATATCCACACATCTAGAGCTGGGTTAAGTTCCACTTGGCCCGGACCTTGTAGACTTCGAATATCTACACACCTAGAGCCGGGTTAAGTTCCACTTAGCCCGGATCTTGTAGACTTCGAATATCCACACACCTAGAGCCGGGTTAAGTTCCACTTGGCCCGGATCTTGTAGATTTCGAATATCCACACACCTAGAGCCGGGTTAAGTTCCACTTGGCCCGGATCTTGTGGACTTTGAATATCCACACACCTAGAGCCGGGTTAAGTTCCACTTGGCCCGGATCTTGTAGACTTTGAATATCCACACACCTAGAGCCGGGTTAAGTTCCACTTGGCCCGGATCTTGTAGACTTCAAATTTTTCTCACTTTCCCTTTGAACTAACCTTATCTTGTTTTTTTAGATCACCACTAACCGCCAAACTGCTGAGTTCCAGCGCCTGCTGGACTCTTACAAAGATATTCGCGCCTGTTATGGCAAGCTCTTGGAGGATCACCAGAGGAAGAGTAATTTTCTTTACTCAAGACTTTTCCTTTTTTCACTTGTGTTCCTTCGAGTTATCCATGATCTGTATTAACTTGTTATTCGAACTATGCAGACGAGGTTGAGGCTGAGAACATTATTATGTGGAAAAATCTGGCTAAGATCCAAGGTATTTTGTCTTGTTCACATGATCATTGCACGCTCTTTCCTTGACTCGGTAGATGTTTATACTTCGGCTCCGTTGGATTAACCACTGTTGCAATTGCCCTCGAAGACAGCGTACCTATTCTTGACATGATGACACATTTTCTCGAACAAGCAGGAAAGCATCAAGCTGAACTGAAGAAGAAGGACGACGAGATAGCTCGGTTGCGCCTCCAGGACTCGGAGATTACTCGGCTGAATGCCGAAATCCAGAGGCTTAAGGACCTCCATAAATCCGAACTAGATAAGGCTGACCAGGAGTTTGCCAAGGAAAAAGAGCGTCTAACGACGCAAATTTCCAAGGACAAGGACTTACTGCAAGAAGCCGACGTAAAACTTACATCGGTGACCTCAGAATATGAGAAACTCCAAGCCAACAGTGCCAATGTCCATGCCGAGCTCCAGCGTCTCCTCTTCCAGATTGCCCGTGAGTTCCTTTCCCTTGCTCAATTTTCATTTCTTCGGGTTAGTGCCTTTGCTCATTGTTTCCTCTATTCTGTTCTCAGGCAAGTTTCCAGAAGGTGACACTCTCGCTGCTGCTGTAGCCCGGTCTCGCGAGCAACGTGGTATTTCCACAGGTCCTGCTACCGGGTCAATCCCTTACGAGACAGAGGATATGCTGGTGAGCCTCGTTGCTCGCATGGAGCTGGTAAGGAACTATGGCGCAGATATCATCCCGGCTGCAATGCGGATGCTCAACTCCCTCTGGCCCGGTGAGCCCACTCCCAAAGGAAATGCGGCACTTATCGCCAAATTAATGGAGTGTGAGACTTAGCTGCATTTGTGGCAAGAATCTGCTGCACGAGCCAGGGCTGACATAGCACTACAGTTCGTCCTCTCGTGGTACAAAGGAATAGACTTGGGGCTGCTTACCCACATGCGTGGGTTGTGCATCGCAAAGCCTATGCTAACAAGCTTATCCAGTACTCCTTCTGCCATGCTTGGAACAAGGGGCCGAGCTACCTTGATGTATTTGATGATGCTTCTGAGAGTGAGGAAGATGAGGGAAGCAAGGGCGAGGCCTCCAAACTTGGCGACGAAGCTGAAGATCCGAAGGATGGAGAGGCCAAACCCGAGGATGAGGCCGAGGCTAGCGCCCCACCCACAAACTCCGAAGTACCTCCACCACCGGCTGATGATTCGGCTTCTGCCCTTACTCCTTGAGCATAAAAATCCTTAACCAAATTTGTTAGATCCCTGGAATGTCGGGCGACGATGTATTTAAGTACTGTGGTTCAGTTTCGCTACAATTATCGTTGTTTGCTACTAAGATTTTAATGTCGGATTATCGTGGGCGAAGTCCCCGAGTTTCCCTTTCTTGTTCCCCCAATTTTTGACTCGGCTCGCGTCCACCTCGATTCGGTTTTTTGACTTACGAGTCTGAGGTTCAAAAAATTGACTTAACAATACTTGAAACTTTGAGATTAGCTCAAAATAATCCGGCAACAGACGAATAAAGTAAACAAGGGGTTAGTCCGAATAACAAATGTCGGCGCGCTTAGGTTCTTTCCCTTAGTCGTTTTTCATGTGCTTTGCAATTCCAAACTTGTTCTCTTGCTTGACATGAAGCCAATTCTTGTTGGACAGCAGCAAAGTCAAAGAGTTGGGTTTTTGGTGCTCACACACTACTAATCCGGCTAAGGTACAAGTAATGTAAGCCAGCCGACATATAAAGAACATAAAACAAGAAAGACAGTTATTATGGCAGTCCCCGAGTTTCTGCTGGGGGTGCTGAAATTTCATTGATAAGCTCGTTGCCGACATACATGCCGACATACATACCGACATACGAGTGACTCGGATACATTCACCTCTTTGCTAGGTGTAAAAGGGACAAAGCAGTGCTACATTCCATGGTCGCTTATATTCTTCTCCGGACCTGTCCGCCTTGTTTTTCTCCTATGGATGTGCATCGATAAGATAGTAGGAATCATTGTGCAAAGCTTTGCTTACAATAAATGCTCCTTCCCATGGAAGGGATAATTTATGCATGCTAGCGGTGCGCTGCACCAACCGAAGTACCATATCACCTTCCTAAAAAACTCGGGGGTTTACTTTCTAGCTATGGTAGCGTCGGAGATTTTGCTGATATATGGCGGATCTGGAAAAGGCCAGTTCTCTCGCTTCTTCCAGCAGATCAAAATTATTTTGTCGGGCTTCGCGCACTTCATCTTCTGTGTATTGGGTGACCCTTGGTGAATCATGCTCTATGTCAGCTGGTAATACAGCTTCTGCCCCATATACAAGAAAAAATGGCGTATAGCCTGTTGATCGATTTAGAGTTGTTCTTAGACTCCATAGTACCGCTGGTAGTTCTTCTATCTAGCACCCCGTTGATCTTTGCAGCGGCTCTATGAGCCGGGGTTTTACCCCGGACAGCACCAGTCCGTTAGATCTTTCCACTTGCCCGTTCGATGCGGGGTGGGCCACGGAGGCTACATCTAGCCAGATTTTCTTCTCTCCGCAGAACCTCGCAAATGCGCCTTCAGCGAAATTTGTGCCATTATCAGTTATGATACTGTGGGGGTAGCCATATCTCAGGATTATATCCTTGAGGAACTTCACTGTTGTTGCCCCATCACATTTCCTGATTGGCTTCACTTCAATCCATTTAGTAAAATTCTCCACCATAAGTAGGATATGGGTCATTCCTCCTTTAGCCGGCTTAAATGGTCCTACCATGTCTAGGCACCATACAGCAAATGGCCAAGTAATGGGGATAGTTTTGAGTTCCGACATTGGCAGGTGGGTTTTTGTGGCATATCTCTGATAGCCATTGCACTTCCTCACCAAATCTTCTGCTTGCTCCAAAGCACTTGGCCAATAAAATCCATGTCGGAAAGCCTTTGCGACTAATGCTCTTGAAGATGCATGATGACCACATTCTCCTTGGTGTATATCCTAGAGTATGTCAAGTCCTTCCTCTAGGTCAACGCATCACTGCAGCATTGTGGTTACACTTCTCTTGTATACTTCGGCATTGATAATGGTATAGGCCTTTGCTCTTCTCTAGATCTACCTTGAGAGTACTGATACATTGCAAATGTATCTATAATTTTTGATGTTCCATGCTTGGTTTTATCCACTCTCTTGTGTTTTGTTCCAACTTTGGAGTACTTTTCACATGATTTCTTGGACTAACCTATTAACAAGAGCCATAGTGCCAGCTGCCTGTTTTCTGTTGTTTTTGGTTCCAGGAACGTCAGAAAATGAATATTCTCGGAATTGGACGGGACAAAAGCCAAAGTGCCTATTTTTCCGGAAGTCATCAGATGCCAGAGTACGAGACGGAGAGGGGACAGGGGGCCACCACACCACCTGGCCGCGCGGCCCAGCCTGGCCCTTTCCAGGGGGTGGTGAGGCCAGCCCTGGAACCCCCTCGGCCTCCCCTTCCGACTATAAGATGCCCTCGGGACGAAAACCCTAAGGGCCCGATCAAAAATCCACAAAAGAGTATGTAGCCACTGTCATCTCCATCCCTAGACCAGGAGGGATCTAAAGCTCTTCCCGGCACCCTACCGGAGAGGGGAATTCACCCTGGAAGCCTTCTTCATCACCATGCAAGCCTCCGGTGTGATGCGTGAGTAGTTGATCCTTGGACTACGGATCCATGTAGTAGCTAGATGGATCGTTCTCCTCCTTTGTGCTTTCATGTCTAGATCTTGTGATCTCCGTTCATGATCAAGATCATCTATTTGTAATTCTTACATGTTGTGTTTGCGGGGATCCGATGGATATTGAGATGCTATTTCAGATTGATTATTAATTCTATCATGTCTTTGTTATTTGTGATCTTGCATGCTTTTCGTTGTTAGTAGCTATCTTGGCCAAGTAGATGCTAGCAACTCCAAGAGTTAGTATGTATGCTCGATAGTGGGTTCATGCCTCTGGTAATCTGGGGAAGTGACAAAAATCTCTAAGGTACTAGATGTGTTGTTGCTACTAGGGAGAAAACAACAATCCTTTGTTCATAGAACAATCGTATTGTTTACTTTACACGCAGTTCGTAAAGCAATAGTCCGTTGCTTGCAACTTAATACTGGAGGGGGTTCGGATGATAACCTGAAGGTGGATTATTAGTCATAGATGCAGTTGGATGGCGGTCTATGTATTATGTTGTAATGCCCAATCAAGTCTCAAAGGAGTCAAGATGATTAGTATATGCATGTATTGCTTTCTCGATGTTTGTCAATCTCCCCGTTGTAATTTGTTCACCCAGCATGTTATCTATCTAAGGAGAGCCACCTCTAGTGAAATATGGATCCCGGTCCTTGTCTTTTACATTCAATCTACAATCTGTTTACTTCTTTGTGTTTACTTTCTACAAACTATTACTTCCTTCCATTCAATACGTTTAATCCTTTGTTTTTAGCAAAACACGGTGAGATTGACAACCTCATCACAAGTTGGGGACAAAGTTCTGTGGTTGTGTTGTGCAGGTCTCCACGTTGCTACTAGCACCGGTAGTGCGCCCTGCCAAAGCTCAGATAGTAACACCTTTGGGGTGTTTCCTTGCTCCTACTGGTTCGATTAAACCTTGGTTTCATAACTGAGGGAAACTGGTTGTTGTGCTCATCATACCTTCCTCTTGGGGTTCCCAACGATCTTTACATCAACCACGCACCAGCACTTTTATGGGCGTCGTGCATTGAGCCATCAAGCATTTTTCTGGCGCCGTTGCCGGGGAGTCAAGGACATCTTCACAAGGGGAGTCCCTCATAACCAATCTCTTTACTTTGTTATTTTTGTTTTGCTTGTTTCTTTATCAAAAACACACAAAAAAATAGTTTTACTAGTTTGCTTTCTTATTTGAAAACACAAAAAAATGACTACTCTTGGAAACACTAAGTTGTGTGACTTCACTAGCACCAACAACAATGATTATATGAGCACGCCTATTGCTCCACCTGTGCCTAAAAATACTTTCTTTGAGATAAAACCTGCTTTGCTCAATCTTGTGATGAGAGAACAATTTTTTGGTATTGGTAATGAAGATGCTGCTTCCCATCTAAATAACTATGTTGAACTTTGTGAGATGCAAAAGCATAGGGATATAGATGGTGATATTATTAAGCTGAAATTGTTTCCTTTCTCTTTGAGAGGAAAAGCTAAAGAATGGTTGAATTCCTTAACTAGGAATAGTATTGATTCTTGGACTAAGTGCAAAGATGCTTTTATTGGAAAATACTATCCTCCTGCTAAGATTATATCTATGAGAAGTGAAATAATGAAGTTTAAATAACTTGATAATGAGCATGTTGCTCAAGCTTGGGAAAGAATGAAATCTTTGGTAAAGAATTGTCCCACTCATGGACTGACTGCTTGGATGATCATCCAAACTTTTTATGCAGGATTGAACTATTCTTCAAAGAACCTATTGGATTCTGCTGCTGGAGGTACCTTTATGACCATCACTTTGGGTGCTGCAACAAAACTTCTAGACAATATGATGGTTAATTATTCTGAATGGCATACTGAGAGAGCTCCATAAGGTAGGAAGGTAAATTCTGTTGAGGAAACTTCCTCCTTGAGTGATAAGATTGATATTATTATGTCTATGCTTGTTAATGGGAAAGCCCATATTGATCCAAATAATGTTCCTTTAGCCTCTTTGGTTGCTCAAGAAGATCAAGTTGATGTGAACTTCATAAGAAATAACAATTTTGGCAATAATGCTTATAGGAACAATTTTGGTAACAACAATTATCAGCCATATCCTCCCAACAATGGTAATGCTTATGGAAATTCTTACAACAATAATAGGAGTACACCCTCTGAACTTGAAGTTATTCTTCAAGTCTTTATTAGTAAGCAAACTGCTTTCAATAAAATTATTAAAAAAACTCTCTAAGGCTGAAAGAAATATATCATCTTTGTCTGAAGCTCAATCTTCATTGATTAATAAAATGGCTGCTAAACCTGAAACTAATGACAATCCCTTTGCAGCTACCAATGCTATACAAGTAAGAATTGATGAAAATGTTAGACTATTAGCTGAATTACATGCTAAGTGGGAAAAAGAAGATGAAATTGCTAGAAACATTAGTGTTTCTACTATTACCACCACTAGTGTTGAGGCTAGTAATAGTTCTACTACTTTAGATGATAAATTTCACTTTGATCTTGATGGTTGCAATATCTCTGAAGTTATTAAGTTCTTACAAAAGTTTGCTAAAAGTCCTAATGCTAGTGCTATGAACATGGCCTTTACAAAACACATTACTGATGCTCTCATAAAGATTAAAGAAGAAAAGATGGAACATAAAGCTTCTATTCCTATAAAACAAGAAGATGGTTGGGAACCCATCATTAATATGAAAGTGAATGACTTTGATTTCAAAGCTTTATGTGATCTTGATAGTAGTGTTTCTATTATGCCTAGAAGGATTCATGATATGCTTGATTTGCCTCCACTTGAAGATTGTTATTTGAATGTCCCACTTGATGATAATGCTAAAAAGAAACTCATGGGGAGTCTTAATGATGTTCTTATTATGGTTAACAATGCCTATTTCCCCGTTGATTTCTATGTTTTGGATGTTGAATGCAATGCTTCTTGTCCTATCACTTTGGGAAGACCTTTTCTTAGAACTATTGGTGCCATTATTGATATGAAAGAAGGCACCATTAAATATCAACTCCCACTCAAGAAAGGTATAGAACACTTCCCTAAAAAGAGAGAAAAAATTTCTTTTGCTTCTCCTATGAAAACAAAATTTGGTTTTAATGCTTCTTCATTTGAGAACACTTGATTCTTTCTTTGCTTCTTATGCCTAACTTAAAGGCGTTAAAGAAAAGTACTTATTGGGAGATAACCCAAAAGTTTTAGATGAGTCTTGGAAGTTATTACCTCTGTAATAACCTCTCCTTATCCTTTTTATTTGTTTTTTGTGCCAAGAGTAACCTCTAATGAGAGAGAAGTAATGATTGGGAAAGTTGTTGTCCCAAAACAGATTTCTATGCTTCACCGTAAAAATTCGTGTAAAATCTCTGAACGTCTTTTTGAGGCGTGATTTTTTGTTCTTCTGCCCCAGTTTATTATCTAACTTTCGTTAGTTCAACACTTTTTGATTTGAGCAACAGAAGGTCTTCGAAAAAAATCGTCTTTACCTGCTGGTCTGTTTTGACAGATTTCTGCCATTTTCTGCATTTGCTTCTTGTTGGTTCCTTTTTGAGTTCTTTTGGGGAATTGAGCTTTTTGAGGGAAGTGCTACAGTAGCTAGTGTTCTAATGGAAGTTTAGTTGGTGTTAGAACTGAACCTTAAGACCTTTTATCTTGAGTGCACTAATGTTGCTAATAAAGATTGTGTGAAGTTTTGTATGAAGGAAAAATTTCAGGTGTATGGAAGGAATGAGTAATGAGATGAAGGATGGACTAAATCTCAAGCTTGGGGATGTCACGCGTGTCACCCCAAGAAATATCCAAGAACTACAAGCGTCAATGTTGGGGGGATAACCCCGGGTAGGGTCACTCCGGGGTATAGAGGCCGACTTAGCCGAGGTTCGGCAGGGTCAAAGCGGATGCTGGCCGGGTCACCTCAAGGCAGGCCGGATCACGGAGTAACCCGGACCAGGGGGGTCGCCTAACATTGTCTCAGCCAACTTAAGGAGTAAGTCAGATGTGCTTGTCTAACTTATATGCAGGAACAGGTGTGGCCGGATCTACTATGATCCGGGTCCCCGCTTAGCTTCTGGGAGAAGGAAGGAATCTCTCTGGTCAAAAAGAAGGTCTGGTACGCACTGCATGAGCGAAGCAAGCAAGGGCAGGACCACCGGGTCATGGCCGACAAGGGTGACGACGCCCATGTTGGCTGACGCGGGCGCCGCAGAGGCTTACGAAGCTAAAGCATGTATGACGCGGGGGAAAAGCACCCCGGTCGGGTTACCACTTTGAGAGGAGGCATATTCTTAGGAATATGCCTCCACGTATGCCCTAGGCAGGGACCGAGCCTCCTCTGTATAAGGGGGCTAGGGTTCCAGTAGAAGGGGTTGAGCTCTAGTTGAGTTGGGTTTTCTTTGATACTAGCAGAGCTAAGGTTTTAGGGAAAAGACGGTGGGCAAGAGTAAGAGAGCTCCTTCTTCCTCCTCTCGCCAATACAGCTCCAGGAGCACTTGTAATCTGCAAGGGAAATCAATACAAACTTCTGTGTGGAGAATCACTCCACTATCCCTCCCTGGATTCTCCTAGCGTGTATTAGTCCCCACCTTTAGCCTATCCATGGCATCTGCCGTGACACCACCACGACAGCTGGCGCCCACCGTGGGGCTAGCGGCGCTAGCAGGGGTGAAGATCCGGACGGGAAACCACATCGGCACCGGCGAACGCATCGTCTCTGGGCTTGTTCAGCGCTTTGGAGCGCTGGACTTCGTCAGCGACAACGCTGGCTGCTTCGGCACGCGCCCACTTCCGCGCAACGGCCTCTTCGTCAAGGTTGGTGCACACAAGGTCTACGTTGCTATGGACGTGTCATGCGTTCATCCACGCCGCGTCGTCGATGCGGTGGAACCACCCCTCACTGTGGCTCGTGGGGCGCGTATCGCTCGCTCCCCGGACCACGCGGAGGTGATGATGACTGCGCTAGGTGCAGGCGCAAGCAAGGATCTAGCACCGGACCCGGAGGTAACACCTAAGGCACCAAGGAAAGGTAGAGGACCTCCACTAGAGAGGCCTGAGAACGTACTGATAGAAGCTATGGATAGCTTGGCTAACCCGGTAGCAGCAGTGGTAGATCCGGTTCAGGCACAGACCGAGCTAGTGGAAACTAGGCAAAAGATACTAGAGGGCGCAAAGAAAATAGCTATGGCTCAGGAGTCGCTGAACATGACACTCCGTGAGTATGCAAAGGCAAACAAAGTTGATACGGTAAAAGTAAAAGGGAGAAATCTCATGAGCGAGATGAACAGAGAAGGTGATGATGGAGCCGAGGGGTCGGAGAACTATTTGTCTATGGGGTTGTCGAGGTATAGTACCCCGGCAAAGAACCTCAGAGCAGCGGATGCGGCTGCGTCCGAGTTAGAGGGTCTGACGGGTGAGGCCCGTCAAAGACAGCAAGATAGGGTTAAGTAGCTGGTTTGGATCGCGAACAGACAGAATGAAGAGCTACTGAGAGCTAACCCGGAGAGAGCTAGAGCGTCCAAAATCGTCCATTCGGCGATGGGTAACCCGGAGAAATCCGCTGGAGCCTCATCGTCACCTCATGGTGGTCCAAGGAGAGAAGAGGTAGTAACCTCGGCCAGACGGAACAAACAGATCGTCCCGTACGACCCGACGCGTGCGGGAAAAGAAAAAGAAACGCGGAAAAATGATGATCGATGAAGTGTGAGCCGAGGTGAAGCTGGCCGAGGTAACCACGACCAAGGCAATGCCGGTCAAGGGAACGCTGCCAACGGCAGTGCCGGACAGCGAAACTCGGCAAGAGCAGGACAACCGCAGCAGCGGAATATACCAAGGCAAGAGCAAAGCGCTGGCCGAGGTATGCAACAGAAAGGTGCGCCCCAAGTGCAAAACCGATACAATGACGGTGATTCGGAGATGGTGAACGCAGGGTACCCCAGACCGGACTATCATGTGATAGGGTCAAGATTGGGAAGCAGGGACTTGATGCCGGATGACGCCAGGTTGAAACTGGATCCTCTGTATAGGTCGGAACAGATCGAATGTCAAGGTCCCCCGGGTCCAGCGTGCTTTGGACCCCGGATCATGAAGGAGCCACCAGTACCCAACTTCCAGTTGCCTAGAGGCATGAAGACGTATGACGGCAGTACCAAACCGGAGGATTGGCTGATAAACTATGCTACGGCCATGAAAATTGCCACTGGCAACTTGAGATGGGTTGTACGATACGTACCCCAGATGTTGGAAGGTCCTGCCAGAGTATGGATGAATAATTTACCACCCGGAAGCATCAACTGCTGGATAGATTTTGAAGAAATGTTTATCAGCAACTTCCCAAGTACATGTCAGAGGCCGAATAGGCCGCAGACCCTAGCAATGTGCAAGCAAAGACCTAATGAGACGGACCGTGAGTTCTTGACCCGGTGGTGTACCGTGAGAAACTCGTGTGAGGGTGTCATAGAGTCACAGGCCATAGCATGGTTTGCACAAGGGTGCAGATATGGCAGCGAACTGTGGATGAAGTTACAAAGGAAAATGCCAATTACGTTGGCAGAGATGATCCGGATTGCTGATTCGTATGCTTTGGGTGATCCGACTCAACCTAGGCTCGCGTCAAATGAGTCAAACGAGGAGTACTATCAGAGGGACGGAGCCGGGTCATCTCGGAGGAACGATTACAGAGGAAAAAGAAGAGATGATAGACCGGATCATCACTACGGTTCACAACAAGTTGCGGCTGTGAATCAAGATCAACCCGGAGCAGGGAACAACCAACGCCAGAGAACGGGAGGGCAATGGACTCCAAGAAACGATGGCAAGAAAACATGGACTCCGGAGCAAAAGAAACAGTGGCAAGAAAAGAAAGACCGTCCGAGGTATACCTATGAGTCGATGTTGGACCAGCCGTGTAAGTTTCACACGCCAAATCCGAATAGCCCGGCGGGTCACACAACGAGGCAATGTGAGTGGATGCGTAAGATAGAACAAGGTGGTTTGGGGAATGCTCAGGCACCCCGGAATGATCAACCTCGGCAGGAGTTACCTCGACAGCAATTGCTCTCCGGGGCGAACACGCAGCAGCTAATGTTGCCTCCCCCTCCGCCGAGGTATGACAACAATGAGAGAAGGGATGCAGTGCATCAGGTGGAAAATCAGCAACAGCCAGATCAGAGGTACCCCGGAAACGAGGGAAGGAATGAGTACAGAGAACATCACCAGAGTTACTGTGTGTTCACAACTGAGGAAACAGATAGAAAGAGCTTGCAACACCGACATATGGAGGTCAATGCAGTAATGCCAGCAGTGACGAGGTACATGCCTTGGTCGGACCAGGAAATCACCTGCAACATCAAAGATCATCCTAAGCTTATGCCGAGTCCAGGCTCATATGCGCTAGTGCTAGATCCGACATTCATTGGACCAAACATCAATGTGAGGTTCTCCAAGGTACTGATTGACAATGGAAGTAGCATTAACATCATGCATGCGGATACGATGCGCAAGTTGGGCATCTCGGAGAACATGCTCCAGGCTACGAGAACAACTTTCCATGGCATTGTACCAGGCATTTCTTGTGAGCCCATAGGCAAAGTCCGGGTCGACGTGCTATTCGGCACAAGGGATAACTGCCGAACTAAAAATCTGGAGTTTGAGGTGGTAAATTTGGAAAGTGCGTATCACGTGTTACTCGGAAGACCAGCATTGAACAAGTTCATGGCAAGCTGCCACATCAGTTACCTGAAGATGAAGTTGCCCGGGCCAAATGGAGTGGTTACCATTGCTGGAGATTTCCGACGTTCCATTGAGTGTCCTTCAGCCGGGTCAAACCTAGCCGAGTCACTCGTGATTGCGCAAGAGAAAAGAAAAATCCAAGAGGTGGCGGCATTAGCTCAGTCCGCGCAACAGTATATGTCGGCGTTGAGTAACCCGCATGGCAGCGTTTCATTCCAAGCCGCAAAGGACACCAAGAAGGTTCCAGTCGATGACATGTTCCCGGAGCGCACCATGACAATTGGTGCCGAGTTAACTGACAAATAGGAAAGCGAGCTCATCAACTTCCTCCATGAGAATCGGGATATTTTTGCTTGGTCTACACAGGACTTGCAAGGTGTTCCGAGGGAGTTGGCCGAGCACTCTTTGAACGTAAGACCCGGAGCAAGGCCGGTGAAGCAACCTCTCCGCCGCTTCGCCGAGGATAGGAGAAAGGTCATTGGAGACGAGATAGCTCGGTTACTAGCTACATGATTTATCATGGAGGTGTTGTATCCGGATTGGCTCTCTAATCCGGTGCTGGTAGAAAAGAAGAAGGATGATCCGAACGTAGCAGTGGTTTGGCGTATGTGTATCGATTACACGAACCTAAACAAGGCATGTCCAAAAGATCCATTTCCACTGCCGAGGATAGATCAGGTCATAGACTCAACCGCGGGATGTGAACTGTTGTCATTCATTGATGCATATTCTGGTTTCCACCAAATACCTCTGAACCCGGATGATCAAATAAAGACTGCGTTTATTACCCCGTACGGGGCTTATTGCTATCGCACTATGCCGTTTGGTTTGCGTAATGCAGGTGCAACGTACCAAAGATGTATGCAAAAATGTTTGCACGACCAAATAGGTCAAAACGTACAAGTATACGTGGATGATGTGGTTATCAAGACCAAAGAAAGCAAAACGCTCCTTGATGGCATCAGACAGACATTCGCGAACTTGAGAAGGTTCCGGATGAAGCTTAACCCGGAAAAATGTACCTTCGGTGTCCCGGCTGGAAAATTACTCGGATTTCTCATCTCCAGGCGAGGTATCGAGGTTAATCCAACTAAGATTCGGGCCATTGAGCGAATGGAGCTGCCGAAGTGTCTTAACGATGTCCAGAAGTTCACTAGGTGCCTAGCATCGTTGAGTCGGTTTGTATGTCGGTTGGGAGAAAAGGCATTGCCTCTCTACCAACTCATGAAAAAGTCGGATAAGTTCGTTTGGACACCACATGCCGATGAAGCCTTTGCCCACTTAAAAAGGATGTTGGCCACTGCACCAGTGTTAGCCTCTCCACTATCAAAGGATCCAATGTTGCTCTACATAGCCGCAACCAACCGAGTTGTAAGTGCAGTGATTGTAGTGGAGCGCAATGAAGAGGGTAAGTCGGTGCAGAGGCCAGTATATTACTTGAGCAAGGTATTGTCTGCCTCAAAACAGAACTACCTGCACTTTCAAAAGGTGGCATATGGTGTTTATATGGCGTCAAAGAAGTTAAAGCATTACTTTGAGGAGCACCCCATCAAAGTGATATGTGAAGCTCCCATATTTGAGATAATGGGTAACAAGGATGCGAGTGGCAGAATTGCCAAATGGGCAATTGAGTTAGCCCCTTATGTGCCCCAATACGACAGAAGAGAAGCGACAAGTCCCAGGCTGTGGCGGACTTTTTTGTGGATTGGGTCGAGGTACAATACGAACCACCGCCACCAGATCCGAACTACTGGAGGATGCACTTTGATGGGTCGAAAACCAAAACTGGATTAGGTGTCGGGGTTGTGCTTACCTCGCCAAAGAAGGACCAGCTAAAATACATATTGCAGATCCATTTCGCGGCATCAAACAATGTCGCTGAGTACGAGGCTCTTGTGCATGGGCTCAAAGTGGCAAAGGAGATTGGCATACGTCGGATAATATGCTTTGGCGACTCGGATCTGGTGGTGCAGCAAGTGTCCGGAGTATGGGACGCCCTGGATCCAAACATGGCACTATACAAATTTCACGTGCAGAAGATATATGGTTACTTCGAGGGGTGTGAATTTCACCATGCACCCCGAGTGGAAAACGAGGCTGCCGACATGCTATCGAAGCTCGGATCGACCCGACAGGCGATTCCACCGGGTGTAGCATTGGAACACCTCAGAAAACCATCTATCAGGCCGTCCCCAGGAACCGACTCGATCTATGTCCCAGAAAATACGGAATCCGGAGCTGAGCCCATGGACATTGACACGGGAGGTAGTACGCGAGACCCGGGGACTGCATCAGCCAACCCGGGGACTGCCTCAGATAACCCGGGGACTACCTCGTTTGACCCGGGGACTGCTCAGCATGATCCGGCTGAAGTTATGCCGGTAGATCAGATGGAAATTGATGAGGACGTATTCCCTCCACGAGCGATACCAGCTTGGGCACTGCCTATATTCCAATTCCTGAAAGACGGAACGTTACCCGCTGAGGAGGTGTTAGCCAGGCAAACTCAGAGGAGAGCAAAAGCATACACGATTATCAATTCCGAGCTGTACAAACGGAGTGCAACCAATGTCCTCCAGCGATGCATTAACCCGGAAGAAGGGCTTGACATCCTCCGAGATATACACCAAGGAGAATGCGGGCATCATGCCTCATCCAGAGCCTTGGTGGCAAAGGCGTTCCGGCATGGATTGTACTAGCCAAGTGCCTTAGAACAAGCAGAAGATCTGGTGAGAAAATGCAATGGTTGTCAAAGGTACGCCACCAAGACACATATGCCTATGTCGGAACTCAAGACCATACCAATTACGTGGCCATTTGCTGTATGGTGCTTGGATATGGTTGGCCCATTCAAACCAGTAAGAGGAAACATGACACATATTTTGGTCATGGTGGACAAGTTTACAAAATGGATTGAAGTGAAACCTATAAGAAAATGTGATGGAGCTACGGCCGTGACATTTCTCAAAGACATCATCTTGAGATACGGTTATCCACACAGTATTATAACTGATAATGGAACAAATTTTGTGGAAGGAGCATTTGCGCGCTTTTGCCGAGACAAGAAGATCCGACTCGATGTAGCCTCGGTAGCCCACCCCGCATCGAACGGACAAGTGGAAAGATCCAACGGATTAGTATTATCCGGGATAAAACCCCGGCTCATTGAGCCGCTACAAAGATCAACGGGGTGCTGGATAGAAGAACTACCAGCGGTACTGTGGAGTTTAAGAACAACTCCGAATCGATCAACAGGCTATACGCCATTTTTCTGGTATATGGGGCAGAAGCTGTATTACCAGCCGACATAGAGCATGATTCGCCTAGGGTCACCCAATACACAGAAGCCGAAGTGCAGGAAGCCCGGCAAAATGATGTTGATCTGCTAGAAGAAGCGAGAGAACTGGCACTGTCCAGATCCGCCATATATCAGCAAAATCTCCGACGCTATCATAGCCGGAAAGTGTGCCCCCGAGTCTTTCGGGAAGGCGATCTGGTGCTCCGGTTGGTACAACATACTACTGGCATGCATAAATTATCCCTCCCATGGGAAGGGCCATTCATTGTGAGCAAAGCATTGCACAATGATTCTTACTATCTTATAGATGCAAAGCCACAGGAAAAGAACAAGGCGGACAGGTCCGGAGAGGAATCTAAGCGGCCGTGGAATGTAGCACTACTTCGTCCCTTCTACACTTAGCTAAGAAGTGTATGTATCCGAGTCGTCTCATATGTCGGTATGTATGTCGGCAATGAGCTTATCAATGAAATAGTAGCACCTCGAGCAGTAACTCGGGGACTGCCTTAATAATGTTTGTTGTTACTTCTTATGCGGTAGCTGGAATAAGTCGTTCTACTTAACCCGGATTAGTAATGTGTGAGCACCAAAAACCCAACTCTTTGACTTGCTGCTGTCCAACAAGAATTGGCTTCATGGCAAGCAAGAGAACAAGTTTGGAATTGCGTAGCACATGAAAAACGACTAAGGAAACGAGTTTATTCGAGCTAACGTTTGTTTTTCGGACTAACCCTGTATTTATTTTCAAGTTATTATGCTGAATTATTTTGAGCTAAGCCTAAAAGTTTCTAAGTATTGTTAAAACAATTTTTGAAGCTCGGATCCGTAAGTCGTAAAACCGAATCAAGGTAGACATGGACCGAGCCAGAGAATTGGACGAACAAGAAAATGAAACTCGGGGACTACGCCCAAGTTAATCCGGCATAGAAACATAGTAGCAAAATATCACATATACAGCATACAATTGCACCCGGCATACCAGGCTGATAAATTTTCAAGTTTTTTGAACTAAGGAGCAGCAGGAGGAGGAAGTTCGGCGTCGTCGTCGCTGTCTTCAATATCTGAGGCATCATCTTCTCCGTCCTCATCCGACCCATCTTCAACGTTCTCAACGTGCTCGTCCTCGGTGGATTCCAGGAAGCTCGGTCCTTCAACCCAGTCATGAATAGGAGAATATTTGACGAGGCTGTAGGCGCAAGCCTGGCGCCGAGCTACCCACTCCGGGTCATCAGTCCATCTGGATCTGGTGCGCCGACGTGTAAGGAGGCTGAGGTCGATCTTCTCATACCACGTGAGTATGTGGTGAAGGATACTATCAGCTGCGGCATGCCTAGCGGATTCTCTCCAGAGATCGAGCTGGGTCTCAGTCTCCATTAGCTTCTTGACGAGAATCGCGGTGGTCTCCGGGCTACTCTCTCCGGGCCAGAACGTGTTGAAAATGCGAACTGCAACATCGAGGATATCCTTGCCATAATTCTTGATGATCTCCACGCGAGATGACAAGCTGACCAACAGGTCCTCCATGTCGTAAGGAACCTCCTCACCAGCAGGAGCGGCAGGAGTACCCCTCGCTTGGCGAAAATCTGCAACTGCTGCGCTTGCAATGGTGATGCTCTCAGGAAATTTGCCTAGAAGCCAGACAAGGGAAGAAGGTAAAGAAAAGACATATGAAGCAACCCGGAAAAGTAGGTCGGAAGGAACTTACGTGATATGTGGCTAAGGATCCGGGTTAACTCCTTGATGCAGTCATCGCGTCTCTTGCGAAGTTGCTCAAGCTCAGCGTTTGCCGACCCAAGCTGGATGTCGGATTCTCTGAGTAGGTCCTGGTCCTTGGAGATCTGGAGAGTAAGGCGCTCACGCTCTTCTGTGAAGTTCTGGCCAACCTTTTGGAGCTTGGTTTGGTGCTAGGCCTTCATCTTCTTCATCTCAGCCTTAAGCTTGGCAATCTCGTTGTCCTTAGTTCGGAGGAGAGCAAGCTCGTCATGTTTTTTCTTCAGCTCGGCTTGATGCTGTCTTGCTTGTTCGAGAAAATGCAGCATCATATCAGGCACGGTCACACTATCCTCAAGCGATGCTGAAATAGTATGTTGACCCGGCAGAGCCGAGGAGTGAATGTTTGCCGAGCCAAGGAGAAGAGGAAATGGAAAACACTGCAAGGTCGGACAAAAGAGGACATACCCCAGATTTCCTCCAAGTTCTTCCGCATGATCTTGTTCTCAGCCTCCACCCCAGCTGCAGAAACCGAATGAGGAGATTAGCTCGGCAGAAGAAGGTGAAGAAAAACGGAGAAGTGCCAAGGGAGAAAATTACCCCTCTTCTCATGTTCTGCAATAAGTGCAACATGTTTTGCGCGTAGCATCTTGTGGGTATCCAGCAGGCATTGGAATTCAGCGCTCCGGCGATTGGTGGTTACCTGAAAAAAGTACAGAAATGTAAAATTAGCTTGGTACATATTCGAAGTGTACAAGATCTGGGCCAAGTGGAACTTAACCCGGCTCTAGGTGTGTGCATATTCGAAGTATACAAGATCCGGGCCAAGTGGAACTTAACCCGGCTCTAGGTGTGTGCATATTTGAAGTGTACAAGATCCGGGCCAAGTGGAACTTAACCCGGCTCTAGGTGTGTGCATATTTGAAGTGTACAAGATCCAGGCCAAGTGGAACTGAACCCGACTCTAGGTGTGTGCATATTCGAAGTGTGCAAGTTCCAGGCCAAGTGGAACTTAACCCGGCTCTAGGTGTGTGCCTATTCGAAGTGTGCAAGATCCGGGCCAAGTGGAACTTAACCCGGCTCTAGGTGTGTGCATATTCGAAGTGTACAAGATCCGGGCCAAGTGGAACTTAACCCGACTCTAGGTGTGTGCATATTCGAAGTGTACAAGATCCGGGCCAAGTGGAACTGAACCCGGCTCTAGGTGTGTGCATATTCGAAGTGTACAAGTTTCGGGTCAAGTGGAACTTAACCCGGCTCTAGGTGTGTGCCTATTCGAAGTGTGCAAGATCCGGGCCAAGTGGAACTTAACCCGGCTCTAGGTGTGTGCATATTCGAAGTGTGCAAGATCCGGGCCAAGTGGAACTTAACCCGGCTCTAGGTGTGTGCATATTTGAAGTGTACAAGATCCGGGCCAAGTGGAACTTAACTCGGCTCTAGGTGTGTGCATATTCGAAGTTCACATGGAGCTACGTTAGTTTTCTAATGAGCATCCGGCCAAGTAACAAGCTACTCCACCGGAGGCTCGGGGACTAATGGTTATTATGTACAGCATGTATAGGAGAAATGACATACCTCCATCATTCGCCCCGCGAGTTTAATTGCCTTAGCGGCGGTATTCATTTGGGCGGAAAATTCTGCGGGGCCGAACTTTTCCGAGAGATCGTCGTTGTGGACGAACTCCGCCTTGTTCCAATTCATGACGAACTCAATAAGGCTCGAAGGGTACCGCTCACCGGTGGGCATATGGGGTTCCACCAAGCCCTTCGCGTGCGCTTCCTTCCTCTCAACCAAGGCAAGGGCTGGGCTGGTATGCAGAACCATCTGCTGTGCATTAGTTGGCTCGGCAGGAACATCCTTCGCTGCTGGAGCTTTCTTGGGAAGCATCGACGATAGGGTTCGCTGCCCAGCCTTGACGGATGCTAACTTGGTAGTATCCGGAGCCTTTTTGCCCTTAGCTTGCTGGGAAGAAGTAACTGCGGTGGATTTCCCCTTAGAAGCTGCTGGAGTAGTTCCTCGCCGAGGTTGAGATGACTCGGACGAGGCGGAATAACTTGGCACTAGAGCTCTTGTAGCTGGACTTGGAGCTGTTGTTGGTTTTCTTGGTGCCGGAACAGGTGCTGGTGCTGGCTCGGTCGCTGGTACTAGAACTGCTGCTGGTGCAGGTGTTGAGATAGACCCGGTGGCTGCTGGTTGAGGCGATGCCGAAGTGGTGGACGCCATCACCTCGGCTGGATCGACCCCTCCTGCTCCGAGGTCACATTCCTCTCGACGAGGTAGTGCGGAACCCGGAGCAGCCGCAGAACCCTCCAGAATAGGGCTCAGCGCACGTGACTCGTCGTCACGAGGAGGAGAAGGGCCGGATCGAAGTGGTGAAGAGATGCTTGATCCGCTCTGAGGGACCTCCACCGGAGGCCTGAAGAAGAGAATAACATCAGAAGAGAAATTACCACGATGCAAGGAAAACTGAGTTACGCAACAAAAAATGACTTACGCATCCGAGGTTTCGGCCTCCGTGGGTTTCCGAGCCCTTCGTGTCGGGGCTTTGCCTGCCGGCTTGGAGGCAGTCTTGTCTCCGGCCTTCTTTCGCCTTTTTGTGGGCTGAGAAGGTTCGGAGGAAGAACTTGATGCGGCTCCGCGCTTCTTCTTCGACGCCACCGGAACCGGCTCGCCCGTAGCAAGTGGAGGATCCTCGTGGATATGCCGACCGGGGTTAGCTGATGCCGGAAAGGCAAAAGAAAGAGGGACAGCCTCAACAGGTTCAATCACGTCGACATCCGAGTCATCCTCATCATCGGGCCAATCTCTAAGAGAAGAGAATTTACCGCTGGGTCGTTTGGTAGCGTCGGTCATAGGGAGAAACATCTCCTGGTCCGGCTCCTCCTCATCCGGGATTTCTCGGTCCGGCGCCCACTTAAGGGTCGGATCCGTACCATCCTCGAGAGTTTGCTGAAGGAATGCTGAGAAAAAGCATGAAGAACAGAGTCAAAAATACAACAAAAACCGACACATATTTGATCCAAAATAAGTTTGCCCCGCGAAGCTTACCGCGGGAGGTAGCCTGTCACGACAGAATTGCTCAATTCCCCACGTCCATTCGGCGGAGAAATCCCTGTGGGTGGTGAAAAGAGCCTTAACCCGGTAAAAAATCTTCGTGTTGCTCAGCTCGAAGGAGGAGGTCCGGTTGGGGTCGCGGACGAAACTCATGTGGCACAACTTGTGGGTGCGCTTCTGGAGGGGAGAGATTCGGTTGCGCACGAACATGATCATAGCATCCTCATTGCGCAATCCGAGTTTCTTCAGCTCCGCAAACCTCTTGTTAACTTGGTTGGCCAGAGCTGTGGGCTTCTTGGAGACCTCCTCCCAGAATTCCGGGTCAGGTGGACCCAGAGCGTAGGGCAGCAACCGAATCAAATCTTCAGTGCCCGCATTCCGGACATAGAAGAAGGTCCGGGCCCATCCTTTGCAGGAGTCAAGCCCGGTGACCCGGGGGAAAACGGAAAGTCTCCGGGGTGAGATGGAGGCAACTCCGAATTGGGTGAGCTGCTTATCCTCCGACTCTACTTGGATGTTGGGGATGACGTTGCGACGAAGGCCAAAAAACCGGATCCACAGCTCCTTCGTGGGCCATAGTCCGGTGTAGCCTTCGATCGTAGAGGCAAAGGCAGAGAGAGGTGATAGCGTTGGCTAGGAGATGGTGCGGCTGCAAGTGGTAGGTGCTAAGCCGATCCTGGAAGAAATCGCTCACCGGCAAACCAAATCCCCGTTGGAAGTGGGACAGGAACACGACGAACTCACCCGGATTGGGTGAGGGGGCCAGTTCGGTGGAGGGGAGATGAGCGGCCACGCCGGCAGGAATGTGTCTGGTCCGGTAGAGCCAGTCAAGGTCAACTTGACAGACCCATGATCCGGCCCACGCGCCGCGGTCCGCCGCGGCGGCGTCCTCCTCCATTTCCTGCTCGGCGACGACGAGCTCCTCCTCCGTCATCTCGTATTCACTACCCTCGCTGGCGCTAGCGGCGGCGGGGATCTGAGGCCTAGATTGGCGAGGACCCGTGGCTAGGAAGTCACGTAGAGGTGGTTGCGACACAGAGGCACGGGGAAAAGCACGGCGGCGGCGCTGCTGCTAGAAGCACTAGCGGCGGCGCGATCGCTAGGAAGACGAAGGAGAAGGGCAATGAGCAGAGGGGTGAAGTGGGAAAAATGCTAAGGGGTGCGCCCCTCCTCTACTTAACCACCCCCTGAGATGGGTGAGTGGGATCGCGTTGCGCCAACAAGCCACATGGTGTGGATGTGTATCGCACACCTCAGCCAATCGTAGAGGAGCCACACAGAGGGCCACAGAGCAGAAGCAATCCCGTGACGTGATGCACTGATGCGGTAAACGAGGAGGCAGGCGTGACGTGACCCTCGCATAGTGATAACTGACAATTACTGTGGCGGTTACTATGCAGGCCCTTAAAATAAGACAACGTGATGATTAGCCTCCGCGTGGGTTGGCGTATGAGAGAAGGAAGCAAGGCCCGGATCAAACCATGGTAACCATGAGATCCGAGTCACAGTGGTAACCTGGCCGGCAAGTGAAAACTTGGAACGTGCGAAGGGAACGTAAATCCATATAATGAACCTGATGTGGCCTTAGCGGCCAAGGCAGCTAAGACCGCACCAGCTTCGGGGACTAATGTTGGGGGGATAACCCCGGGTAGGGTCACTCCGGGGTATAGAGGCCGACTTAGCCGAGGTTCGGCAGGGTCAAAGCGGATGCTGGCCAGGTCACCTCAAGGCAGGCCGGATCACGGAGTAACCCGGACCAGGGGGGTCGCCTAACATTGTCTCAGCCGACTTAAGGAGTAAGTCGGAAGTGCTTGTCTAACTTATATGCAGGAACAGGTGTGGCTGGATCTACTATGATCCGGGTCCCCGCTTAGCTTCTGGGAGAAGGAAGGAATCTCTCTGGTCAAAAAGAAGGTCCGGTACGCACTGCATGAGTGAAGCAAGCAAGGGCAGGACCACCGGGTCATGGCCGACAAGGGTGACGATGCCCATGTCGGCTGACGCGGGCGCCGCAGAGGCTTACGTAGCTAAAGCATGTATGACGCGGGGGAAAAGCACCCCGGTCGGGTTACCACTTTGAGAGGAGGCATATTCTTAGGAATATGCCTCCACGTATGCCCTAGGCAGGGACCGAGCCTCCTCTATATAAGGGGGGTAGGGTTCCAGTAGAAGGGGTTGAGCTCTAGTTGAGTTGGGTTTTCTTTGATACTAGCAGAGCTAAGGTTTTAGGGAAAAGACGGTGGGCAAGAGTAAGAGAGCTCCTTCTTCCTCCTCTCGCCAATACAGCTCTAGGAGCACTTGTAATCTGCAAGGGAAATCAATACAAACTTCTGTGTGGAGAATCACTCCACTATCCCTCCCTAGATTCCCCTAGCGTGTATTAGTCCCCACCTTTAGCCTATCCATGGCATCTGCCATGACACCACCACGACAGTCAAAGCTTGGGGATGCCCAAGGCATCCCCTTCTTCATCAATAAAAATCCCAGGTTTCTTCCAAACGCTTCATTTTTATTGTTTCATGCACAGTTGTGTTTTTATTAGAGCGTCTTCTTTTTCGTTTTCGTTTTGGTTTTTCGTTTGCTTGGTTTGCTTAGTTTGCTGAATAAATTGGTTGGACCCCCTCTTTCATACATTGGTTTGCAAATAGTTTGGTTTGGTTTGGAAAAGAGTAGGAAAGTTCATGCTTATGTGGTAAAAAGAGCTCGTTTTTAACTGTGGCCTATGCTTTGTCATGCCATGCTTGATATTGTTTTAGCTTTATGCTTAGTATTCTCTATTGTAGCATGACTTGTTATAAACAATTGAGATTGCTTAATGTGCCTTGGATGAATCATGTGTTGTTTTAGCATATTAAATCATAGTATAGTGGTATTCTCCTTTGGTGCTTTATTTGGATGACTTGGCGCATGCTCACACCATGTTATGACTATCTCAAGTCACCATAGCCTTTATGATCCTATAGTTTTCAACTTGTAGTATCACTTTATGCTTTGATCAATGATGTTTTGTCGCTCTGCATGATTATGGCCATTATTGCTCTCTTAGTTTGTCGCTCCCAGTCTTTTGCTAGCCTCCACAACCAAGTATGAGTTCCACTCATGCATCCAACTCCTTAAACCAACTTATTCCAAAGAGTCCACCATACCTACCTACTAGCTTATGCTATTCCAAGTATATTCATGCTTTTGTTTACCTTCCAAATTAAACTTGTTATGAGAAAACTAGTGATTAAAGCTCTCACGAACTTGATGGCACACTTTACTTTTCTTGCCCTTAATAAACTTGAACCACTGTGTCTTCTATGTTGTATCTGCTTGCACTTATTTGTCGGGAATTAGCAGAACCATGCTTTCATGGGGAATGCTTTCAACATTGCACTTGGTACTTGTACCTAGTTGATATCATGCTCTTTTGTATATGGATGTCGTCGGTGTGAAATGAAAGGGGAGCTTGTAAGTCCATGGAGTTATGTATATGTGTTAGAGAAATGCCTGGGCCGCTGGTCTAATCCATGCTGACATGGTGGAAACCTGCAGCATAACCATAATGAGCTGTCTATGAAGCATTCTTCTTATAAAAAAAGAGTCCTATATTGAGAAAAAAGAGAAAAGAGAAAAAAAAAGATACTATGAAAAGAGGAAAGAGAGAAAAAAGCACCATCTTCCCATGGTAAATAAGAAGATTGTTGAGATGCTCGTTGTCTGCTTGCCTTGTCATTTTGATATGGGGATTCTTCCGTATCATCGGGCAAGGGGTACCCCATTGGCTGTTCTCTATGATACACATGTACTTACGATGACAAGAACTTACCTGTGACTAAACTTGAGTAGCATGAGGAGCGGCCCTCGTATACAAGGGACATGTACACCATAGTTTGTTCACTTTAACCTTAATCACTTCAAGATGCTTATGATAGGGGCAATGAGAGCTGAAAGCTATAAGTACCATAATTTTTGGAAGCTCTTTATGAGACTTGAATCCCTACTTCCTTCTATGAAGGCCTTTCTTCTACCATTATATTGAGTCTCCACCTTCTATCTTTATGCACCTACTTTGAGAGCATAGTGGCCATTCTTAGTTCTATGTGCATTGTCCCAAGACTAGTTGATTGATGCATACTTTGATATTGCTTGTTTTAAACTATTGTATCTAGTCACTCTTATGAACTTTGAAGGTGTCCTATGCATTTATATTTGCTACTCTATTGAGGGACAAGCTGAATACTTTTATGCTATGTTTTCTTTATGTGAAACAAACAAACGTCTTGCAAAGCATTGTTATTCATGAATCTTTTGTTTGTGCCTTTTCATGTTGCATCATAGTTTCTTTGCTTATTGCTAGAACTTTGTCTTTCATGTTATGATTGAAGTACTATGATCCCAGCTTTGAATGTTTTACAAATACTTTGATCAAGTCTTTGATGGTGCATGTCACCTCAAAAATTATTCTTTCTTTTTATCACTTACCTACTCGAGGACGAGCAGGAGTTAAGCTTGGGGATGTTGATACATTGCAAATGTATCTATAATTTTTGATGTTCCATGCTTGGTTTTATCCACTCTCTTGTGTTTTGTTCCAACTTTGGAGTACTTTTCATATGATTTCTTGGACTAACCTATTAGCAAGAGCCACAGTGCCAGCTGCTTGTTTTCTGCTGTTTTTGGTTATAGGAAAGTCAGAAAATGAATATTCTCGGAATTGGATGGGACAAAAGCCAAAGTGCCTATTTTTTCAGAAGTCATCAAATGCCAGAGTATGAGACGGAGAGGGGCCAGGGGCCACCACACCACCTGGCCGCGCAGCCCAGCCTGGCCCGTGCCAGGGGGTGGAGAGTCTATCCCTGGCACCCCCTCGGCCTCCCCTTCCGACTATAAGATGCCCTCGGGACAAAAACCTTAAGGGCCCGATCAAAAATCCATGAAAGAGTCTGTAGCCGCCGTCATCTCCATCCCTAGATCGGGAGGGATCTGAAGCTCTTCCCGGCACCCTGCCAGAGAGGGGAATTCACCCTGGAAGCCTTCTTCATCACCATGCAAGCCTCCGGTGTGATGCGTGAGTAGTTCATCCTTAGACTACGGATCCATGTAGTAGCTAGATGGATGGTTCTCCTCCTTTGTGCTTTCATGTCTAGATCTTGTGAGCTCCGTTCATGATCAAGATCATCTATTTGTAATTCTTACATGTTGTGTTTGCGGGGATCCGATGGATATTGAGATGCTATTTCAGATTGATTATTGATTCTATCATGTCTTTGTTATTTGTGATCTTGCATGCTTTCCGTTGTTAGTAGCTATCTTGGCCAAGTAGATGCTAGCAACTCCAAGAGTTAGTATTTATGCTCGATAGTGGGTTCATGCCTCTGGTAATCTGGGGAAGTGACAGAAATCTCTAAGGTACTAGATGTGCTGTTGCTACTAGGGAGTAAACAATAATCCTTTGTTCATAGAACAATCGTATTGTTTACTTTACACGCAGTTCGTAAAGCAATAATCTGTTGCTTGCAACTTAATACTGGAGGGGGTTCCGATGATAACCTGAAGGTGGATTATTAGCCATAGATGCAGTTGGATGGCGGTCTATGTATTATGTTGTAATGCCCAATCAACTCTCAAAGGAGTCAAGATGATTAGTATATGCATGTATTGCTTTCTCGATGTTTGTCAATTGCCCCGCTGTAATTTGTTCACCCAGCATGTTATCTATCTAGGGAGAGCCATCTCTAGTGAACTATGGATCCCGGTCCTTGTCTTTTACATTCAATCTACAATTTGTTTACTTCTTTGTGTTTACTTTCTGCAAACTATTACTTCCTTCCATTCGATACGTTTAATCCTTTGTTTTTAGCAAAACACGGTGAGATTGACAACCTCATCGCAAGTTGGGGACAAAGTTCTATGGTTGTGTTGTGCAGGTCTCCACGTTGCTACTAGCACCGGTAGTGCGCCCTGCCAAAGCTCAGCTAGTAACACCTTTGGGGTGTTTCCTTGATCCTACTGGTTTGATTAAACCTTGGTTTCATAACAGAGGGAAACTTGCTACTGTGCTCATCATACCTTCCTCTTGGGGTTCCCAACGAGCTCTACATCAACCATGCACCAGCACTTTTCTGGGCGTCGTGCATTGAGCCATCAAGTACCTCGTCATCCGGCAAGATTCCCTCTTTCAGGAAGTCAAATATTGGCTTGTCCCAAGCAGGTATAATTCGGATGGGGAAGGCTTCCTCGTCAATTTCCATCACATCCACTGACATCACTCCTCCTAGGTTTGGTTGAACAGTCCCTGGGTTTGCTGAGGCAGTCCCCGGGTTTTCCCGAAGCAGTTCCCGGGTTTGCAGAGGTGCCTCCCCAATCTATTTCCATTGGCGTAGCTTCTGACCCGAAGAGAGTCGGGATATAGATTGACTCGGATTCTGGCGATGGGGTAATAGATGGTTTTCTTAAGTGCTCCAAGGCAACATTTGGTGGGATTGGTTGCCGAGACGAGCCCAACTTGGACAGTACGTCGGCTGCCTCGTTTTCAATCCGAGGTACGTGATGGAATTCACATCCCTCGAAAAATTCGCTTATCTTCTGCACATGAAATCTGTAAAGGGCCATGTTGGCATCCAAGGCATCCCTACTTCTTTTGCCACTTTGAGGCCATGCACCAGTGCTTCATATTCTGCGACATTATTTGAGGCGCTGAAGTGGATTTGGAGGACATATTTTAGTTGATCTTTCTTGGGCGAGGTAAGCACTACTCCGGCGCCCAGCCCTTCTTTTAGTTTTGATCTGTCGAAGTGCATCCACCAATAATTGGAGTCCGGCAAAGGTGGTTCGTATTGCATTTCGGCCCAGTCCACAAAGAAATCTGCCATAGCCTACGATTTGATCGCATCTCTTATGTCAAACTGTGGCGCATATGAGGCTAGCTCAATTGCCCATTTTGCTATTCAGCCACTAGCATCTTTGTTACTCATAATCGCTGATATGGGTGCCTCACATATCACCTTGATGGGATGTTCCTCAAAGTAGTGTTTGAGTTTCTTGGCCGACATATACACGCCATACGCCATCTTTTGATATTGAGGGTAATTCTGTTTTGAAGCCGATAATACCTCACTCAGATAGTACACTGGCCTTTGCACCGACTTTCCTTCTTCTTCACGCTCCACTATAATTACTACACTTACGGCTCGGTTGGTCGTGGCTACATAGAGCAACATTGGCTCCTTGGGTAGTGGTGCGGCTAAGATTGGTGCGGTAGATAACATATTTTTTAATTCTCGAAATGCACTATCCGCTTGCGGTGTCCACGTAAATTTGTCTGCCTTTTTTATTAACTGGTAGAGGGGCAGTGTCTTCTCTCCTAGCCGACATACAAACCGACTCAACGATGCCACGCAACCAGTGAACTTTTGCACATCGTTAAGGGATTTTGGCAGTTCCATTCTCTCTATAGCCCGAATTTTCGTCGGGTTAGCTTCAATACCTCGGCTGGACACCCGAGTAATTTCCCTCCGAGCACACCAAAGGTGCATTTTTCCGGGTTAAGATTCATTCGGAACCGTCTCAAGTTCGTGAATGTATGTTGGATGTCATCAAGGAGCGTATTGCTTTCCTTAGTTTTTATGACCACATCATCCACATAAACTTGCACATTTCGACCTATTTGGTCATGTAAACATTTTTGCATGCATCGTTGGTACGTTGGTCTAGCATTACGTAATCCAAACGGCATAGTGTGATAGCAATAAGCCCCGTACGGGGTAATAGACGCAGTCTTTATTTGATCATTCGGGTTTAGGGGTATCTGGTGGAAACCAGAATACGCATCAATGAATAACAACAGTTCACATCCGGCAGTTGAGTCTATGACTTGGTCTATTCTAGGGAGTGGGAATGGATCTTTAGGACATGCCTTATTCAGGTTCGTGTAATCAATGCACATGCGCCATACCACGGCCATGTTCGTCTCGTATTTCTTCTTTTCCACCAGCACCGGATTAGAGAGCCAATCCGGATAGAGTACCTCCATGATAAATCTGACTGCAAGGAGCCTAGTTATCTCATCCCCAATGACTTTTATTCTATCCTTAGCGAAACATCGGAGAGGTTGCTTCACCGGCTTAGCACCGGGTCTCACATTCAAAGAGTGCTCGGCCAACTCCCTCGGCACCCCTTGCAGATCCTATGTGGACCAAGCAAAGATATCCCGATTCTCACGGAGGAAGTTGACGAGCTCGCTTTCCTATTTGCTGCTTAACCCGGCACCAATGGTTACGATGCGCTCTAGGAACAGATCATCGATTGGCACTTTCTTTGTATCCTTGGTTGCTTGGAATGATACACTTCCATGCGGGTTGGTTAGAGCCGGCATATGTTGTTGTGCAGATTGAGCCAATGCCACCACTTCCTGTATCCTCCTCTTTTCCTGAGCTATCATGAGCGACTCAGCTAAGTTAGATCTGGCAGAAGCGCACTCGATCGAATGCCTGAAGTCCTCTAATACGGTTATTACTCCCCTAGGTCCGAGCAACTTCATCTTCAAGTAACTGATGTGAGTACTTGCCATGAACTTGTTCAGTGCAGGCCTGCCGAGCAACGCGTGATAAGCGCTCTCCAGATTCACCACTTTGAACTCCAAATTTTCAGTCCGGCAATTATCCCTTGTACCGAACAGCACATCAACCCAGACCTTACCAATTGGCTCACAGGAGATACCTGGCATAATGCCATGAAACGTGGTCCTTGTAGCTTGCAGCATATTCTCTGATATCCCCAACTTGTGCATGGTATCCTTGTAGATGATGTTAATGCTACTGCCATTATCAATCAGCACCTTGGAAAACCTCACATTAAGGTTCGGCCCGATGAACGTCAGATCCAGCACTAGTGCGTAGGTCCCTGGGCTAGGCATGAGCTTTAGGTGATCCTTGATACTCCACGTAATCTCCTAATCTGACCAAGGCATATATCTCACTACCGCCGGCATTACTGCATTTACCTCCATATGCCGGCGCTGCAAGCTTTTTCAGTCAGTTTCTTCCATGGTAAACACACAGTAGCTTTGGTGATGCTCCCTGTATTCGTTTCGTCCCTCATTTGCGTGATAACCTTGGTCCTGCTGCTGGTTATTGTTTACTTGATGCACAACATCCCTCCTTTCCTGATTTTCATACCTCGGCGGCGGTGGAGGCAGCATAAGTTGATGTTGGTTCCCCTAGTGAGCAACGGCTGCCGAGGCGCTTCGTTTCGAGGTACTTCATTCCGAGGTGCTTGAGCATTCCCTGAATTACCCTGTTCCAGCTTCCTCATCCACTCACATTGCTAGGTTGTATGATTCACCGGGCTATTCGGACTTGGTGTATGAAACTTGTAAGGTTGATCCAGCATAGACTCGAACGTATACCTCGGTTGATCTTTTCGCTCCTTCCATTGCTTTTTCTGCTCCGAGGTCCAAGGCTTCTTCCCCTCACTCTTCTGTTGC
Organism: Avena sativa; assembly: GCA_916181665.1. NCBI lineage: Eukaryota > Viridiplantae > Streptophyta > Magnoliopsida > Poales > Poaceae > Avena > Avena sativa. Next base: position 524,808,636 of record OV702279.1, read on the forward strand.
AAGTTCTATCCTCCAGTTTTCTGGCGCTGGCTGGCGCCGGCATTGGGCTGATCTTGGTCCACCACTGCCACCTGCTGCGAGTTATACCTGTAATCCGGATGCTCGTCCCTTCTCTTTCCTCGGAAATCGTTTCTCCCTGATGACACGGATCCATCTCGGTTGTAATATTCCTCGTTTGCCTCACTCGACATTAGTCGGGGTTGAGTTGGGTCTCCCAAAGCATACGAATCTATGATCTGGATCGTCTCAGCCAAAGTGGTTGGCATATCTCGCTGCAACCTTTGCCACAGCATACTTCCATATTTGCAGCCTTGGGCGAACCACGCAATCACTTGTCATTCAATTACCCCCTCGCATGAGTTGCGCACGTTGCACCACCAAGTCAGGAAATCTCGGTCTGGCTCATTCGGTCTCTGCCGGCATAACGCCAGAGTCTGTGGCCTATTGGGCCTCTTGTAAGTGCTTGAGAAATTGTTAACGAATAACTCCTCAAAGTCTAGCCAGCAGATAACACTTCCTGGTGGCAAGTTGTTTAGCCAAACCATCATTGGCCCCTCCAACATTTGTGGCACGTACCTCACTGCCCATCTCAAATTTCCAGTTGCAATCTTGACTGTTGTTGCGTAATCAATAAGCCAATCCTCCGTTCTAGTGCTACCATCGTAGGTCCTTGTTCCTTTGGCCAATTGAAAGTTCGGCACTGGCGGCTCCCTCATGAGCCAGGGCCCAAAGCATGCTGGACCAGGTGGACCCTATACCTCGATCAACTCCGACCTATAAATCCTGTCCAGCTTCAGCCTTGCATCATCTGGCTGCAAGTTTCTGCTTCCTAGCCTTGATCCAATTACATGGTGCTCCGGTCTAGGGTATCTGTCGTTAACCATCGCCGAATAACCATCATTGTACCTTTCTTGATCCGGACAAGCGTTTTTCTGTTGTGCTACTTGACCTGCACTTCTCTCCTGCCGAGGTGCGTTTTGCCCTGCTCTCGCCGGATCACGCTGTCCGGCATTGCCATTGGCAGCGTTTCGTTGACCGGCATTGCCTTGGTCGTGGTTACCTCGACCAGCTTCACCTCGTCTGGTATTGTGGCGATCTTCATCAACTTGCACTGCTTTGCCTTTTCCAGCTCTCACCGGGTCATAGGGGACCATTTGTTTGTCTCTTCTCCCGGAGTTTATTTCTTCTCTCCTGGGGTTATGACCCGGAGACGATGCGGCTGCGCCGGACTTGGCCGGGTTATTTCTAGCTGAGTGAACCATGGATAGGCTAAGGATGGGGCCAATGAGTGCTAGGGGAATCCAGGGAGGGAAAACGTGGTGATTCCATGCATGGATATTGTTGTATTTCCTCTATCAATGGTGGTTACAAGTGCTCCTTAAGTTGTTAATGAGAAGGAAACTATGTCTCTTACTCCGCATAATCTAGCTCTAGAGTTCTACCTTAGATAGAGAAAATGGTCGATCCCCTTCTATGGAGGCCCCGGTGCTCCTTATATAGGGGAGCCCGGGTTACAAAGTTAGGGCACACATGGCAGCATATTCCCCGAATATACCCTTGGCTAAAGCTAGATGCTTCTTTATTCTCTTGAACGGTTCGTCCGGACTTTGGACATAACCCATTGTGTAACCCTTGCCTTTAAGCATCACCAGACACGTGCTACGTCAGCCGACACTGCCCGCGTCATCTTGGTCGCCCATGCCCCACTCGTCCTTCCCTCTGCTTTCCTTCGCTCATGATACAGCTAGCATAGGCCACCTTTTGACCAGCGGGAGATTCCTTCCTTCTCTTGGAAGCCAAGTGGTAGTTGGTTAGCACATGGTTAACCCGGCTACGAGGGTACCTGTGTAATAGATAGACAAACATGCCCGGCATATATTTTATGTCGGCCGGGTTAATGCTAGGGAGCTGCCCCATGGGCCGGGTTACTCCATAAGTCGTCCTGCCTTGAGGTGACCTGGCCAGCACTTGCTTTGACCAGGCCGTACCCCGGCTAACTCGGCCTTTATACCCCGGCGTGACCCTACCCGGGGTATCCCCCCAACATGATGTGATCACTAGAATGTTATATCACGGGAACGAGAAAAGAGTGCATGTTGGTAACAAGATCAAACTAGGTATGGAGATAGGGATAATCAAATATCAGACATGTAATATATCGTGAGACAAAGGGATTTATTTACTAACGTTAAAGGTTCTCACGATCAGGGAAGTCATCGTTGAATGTGTAGGAGTCAGTACGGATCTCCAGGTCCCGCTGCTTATTATTGATCGAAGAAGGGTATCGATCATGTCTGCATTATTCGCGAATCGTAGGGTGCACACTTAAGGGATATCGACACCATTTGGAGCAAATATGTTCCAGAAAAAAGAATTGCAAAGCGCTGGAATTATTTCAATAGACACCGGAATTGTTTTAGGTGAAATTGTTGAAATTGGTTCTGCATATGTGATACTAAAATGTTGCAGGGGGGGTTTATATGAATGTTTTTTAATTAAAGTAAATAACAAAATTCTGAATAAAATAAATAAAAGAGTTTTATTAAATGAGATTTTGCATTAAATTTGGTGGAAATTTAATGGGGATGAGTGGAATTTTGAGTGGAAGCTAAATTGATGTGAGTGGGAGATCCACCACATGAATGAGGAAGAGGTGGGGGTACCCACCTTGGCCACCGGCCATGGGAGGGTCTACCCCCCCCCCCCCCCCCTCTCCCCTATAAAAAAGCCCCCCCCACTCCTTATTCTCATCTCACACCTCCTCGTGAAGGATCTCTCTCCCCCTCTAGAATCATTCCCCCATGGTCTCGGATTAGCGAGATACATGTTCCTAGTGACTTTTCGTCTAGAAGGAGTTGTTTCTTCCACTGCATAGCTAGAGCAAGGAGGCGGAGGTTGTTCAGTGGACTAGACGTGTGTGCGATCACGGATGCGCTGCTGATTTGCGGCGCTAGACTTCCTCTCGATCTTGAGATCGGCAAGTGTATGACTACATCATCCATGAGTCCAACCTCATAACACTTTGTCGGTCTTCAAGGGTATGTTCTCTACGGATATATATCCACCTATTGTTTGTATCTAGGTAGATAGATCTTGGTGCTTAGTAGTTACCATCATAGGAAATTTTTGTTTTCTATGTTGTGAACCCAATAGTGGTATCAGAGCCTGATCTATGTGTAGATGCTTTGCATGGGTAGAACACATAAGAGTATGTGGGCGATGAAGATCATGTTATTGCATCTTAAATGTATTTTGGATATTGGTGGCATAGTGGGATGAAGCGGCCCGGACTAACTTTACATGTCCTTGCACATGAGACCTATTCCACGCTTGACATGCAACTAGTTTTGCATAAGTGGGTAGCAGGTATCTGTCTCTCCTAATATAGTCAATATCTAATTTGCAACGAGTTGCTAATAATTTGGTTATCTTCGTTGTGGTTCCATGTTCGTAGGTAAGACCGGTTGAAAGAGAATGTGGGCCCCCATGTGTGATTTTGGTAATTAATGACAATCTTTATGGACTAATGTGTGTATTAAAGTGTACTTGTAGGATTTGTCCATTGTCATCGCTTGGAGCATGTGTTGGCTTCAAGGTCGATGAAATGAAGAAGAAGATGCGTTGTGGAAGCTCAATTTGCGCCATCCCTAGAAGATCTCATGTTTGGTGCTTGCCATCCTCGGTGTTTATGAATCGATGAAGACAAGGCCAAAGGATGCTCAAGGCAAAGGTATTCTTGATAGGTTTTTCCCTTTTGCCGGTCTCGTGTTGACCGAGTTTAGGATAGATAGTTGTACTATCAAGAGAGGCTCTCGAGTGGGTATCTCGATCATATCGCTCGGAGAGAGCTCAAACCTTTGCATACTTGCATCATCGTATTTGGTTGTTTATTTGTCTTATCCATGTGAGGATATAGAGCTTGTGGTAATCTTCATAACGAGCTCTTGTTCATCAAAATCGGATCCCCCTTTTATATCTTGTTGCGATTTTGATCTTGGCGGTTTTCCGGAGTCTCACCAAGTGAGGTATATCACATTATACTACTTGATACTTTAGTGTGGTAGCTCTTGTCATCCCCTTTCCAACACAATTGAAATCGGGTCAATCGGAGTTACCAATCAAAAGTTATAGTCGTTTGATTATTTGTCGTTTTGATTTAAAAAGACAAAAAGCTTTTATCTGTTGTGGGCCAGGCGGTACTACCAGGCCTGGTACCGCCCGCCCCTGAGCCACGCGGCCCAGCCCTCTGCCTCGCCCGGTGGCCGCGTCCGATAGTTCCGGGCCCAACCGGCAGTACCGCCCGGGTGGGCCGGTACTACCGGCCGGCCCGCCTACTCCCAGCTCGCCCAGTTGCTAGCCCTGCTCCCAGCCAGCCTCCTCCGAGCGCTGCCCCGACCCCGCTGGCTCTCGTGCGCGCGGGCGTGCCTCGCTCGCCTCGCTGGCAGGCCACTCGCCCACCTGGCTGCTGCCCCTCGCACGGGTCGACGTCCCTGCTGGCCCAGCTGCGCCGCTGCCCGCCTCGCCGTGTCAGCCCACCATTCCGCAGTGCCTCGCCTCGCGCTGGCTCACTCGCTCGCAGCGCGCAGCATCGCCTGTCTGGCTCTCGCTCTCGCGCACCCTCGCGTTGACTTGCTGCTGCTGCTCCGCTCGCCTGGGTCGGTGCGGTAGTACCGGCTCGATCCGGTACTACCGGCCCAGGCTGTTTTGGCCCCCAACAGACAGAAATCTGTGGCCCTTATAAATAGCCTTTTCTCCCCTTTTATTTGTTAGCTCTTCCCCACTATTTCTTCAAGCCTTTTTGCCTCATTTTCTCATCTCTTGTGTGCTTGATTTCTCTCTATCCATCCATTGATTCTTGCCAATATTTGAGGGTAGATAGAGGGGATCTAGATCTACACTTTGACCAAAGCAAATCCACTCTTTGTGAGTGAATCTTTGTATCTAGATCTTTGGGGCTTTTGTGTTCCCTATTTGTGTTCTTCCTCTCTTGTTCCCCCAAGTGCTTTAGTAGCCTTGTTGGAACTTGAGAGTGAAGACTTGGGGCATCTTTGTGGTGTTCTTGCCTTTTGCATTTGGTGCATCAGTGTGTGTTCTCTCCGGAGGATTTGTTCGTTGATATTCATTATTGCTTGTCCCTCTTTGGTTCTAGGAACCCTAGACGGTTGTGTGGCCTTTGCGGCGTGTGCTTGGGGTCTTCAATTAAGTTGTGAAGCTCTCCCAAAATTGAGGCCTTGGTGGCGATTATTGGGAGCCTCCAATTAAGTTGTGGAGATAGCCCCAATCTTGTACGGGTTTGGTGACCGCGCTAAAGTGTCCCTTAGTGGAACGGGTGCTTGCCCGCGTGGTGGGTGCTCGGGAGAATAGGCTAAGGCCTTTGTGGCATTGATGGTCTTAGTACCGCCCACCCCTCCAACGAGACGTACTCCCTTGTTGGGAGGAACTCGGTAAAACATCATCGTCCCCGCGTGCCTCGGTTATCTCTATACCCGAGCTCTTTACTTATGCAATTTACATTGTGATAGCCATCGTGCTTGAAGTAATTATCTTGTTATCCTTTTGTCGCTTGTCTTGCTTAGCATAAGTTGTTGGTGCACATAGGTGAACCTTAGTATATCTAGGCTTTGTGCTTAACAAAAGAAACGCTAGTTTTATTCCGCCATTGTTAAGCCCATCTCGTAGAAGTTTTTAACCACCTATTCACCCCCCCTCTAGGCGGCATCCATGATCTTTCACCAGTTCTATCTTCGAAAGCCCTAAGCCACATAAAAACATGCAATTGATAAATCAGAAGCGTCTAGTTTAGTTGTTGCTAGGCGAGTGTCATGATATGGTAATGTTATAATTTGAAGTATGGTTGATACTCTTGGAAATTATATCATACCTAACATGTAAGTTCCATAGACCTTGGCCTTACACATAAAGGAATGATAAAGATCATACCACGATGCACTTGATAGTGATCAAGTGCAAGAAACATATCATTTCACTTTATGCATATGATGTTTGTTTGCATCTTATATTGCTTGTTTGGCGCTTTAGTAGCATTATAACATGATCCCTCATATAAATATCAAGACAAAATGTGTTCTTCCTTAGGTATGCACAGTTAAGAAAGTCTGTCGTTTCGAGACACCACGTGATGATCAGGTGTGATAGACTCTATGTTCGCATACAACGGGTGTAAGACAGTTTTACACACGCGAATACTAAGGTTCTTACTTGGCGAGCCTAGCATGTACAGACATGGCCTCAGAACATAGACCGAAAGGTCAAGCATGAGCCATATGGTTGATATGGTGCCCATATAGATGCTCACCTTTGAAGCTACACCGACTCACGTGATGATCAGACTTGGTGTAGTGGATTTGGTTGATGTAATCACCAAAAAGACACGAGGATGTTGTTTTTGAGTGGGAGTTCATTTGTAATTTGGATTAGTTGAACTCTATATATCATAAACTTAGTCTAAATAAACTTTACAAATTTTGTTGTAGATCACACCACCTTCTTTTAATTTCAATGTGTTCATGGAGAAAGAGAAACTTGCGACGAATGGTAGCAACTTTACAAACTGGGCCCTGAATCTGAGGATTCTCCTAACTGCTACACAAAAGCAATATGTGCTAGAAGCGCCGCTAGGCCCTCCTAGCTCCTGATGCCCGTGACAAGGAAAATAATGTCTATTTGACTTGTCAGGAGGACCACAATATGGTTCATTGCGGCATACTGTATGGGCTAGAGTCAGAACTCCGAAAGCGTTTCGTGAATGGCAATGCCTTGATACCATGGGTGAATTGAAAATGATTTTCAATACCCATGATGCCGTAGAGAGTTATGATGCTTCTGAAAAAAAAATTAGCTGCATGATGGAGGAGAACAGCTCCGTTAGTGAGCACGTACTCAAAATGTTTGGGTACACCGATAAGCTTGTGTCCTTGGGAATAACGATTCCCATTGACTTAGGCATACATCATGTTCTCCAATCTCTGCCACCTAGCTACAAGAGCTTTGTGATGAACTATAACATGCAGGGCATGAAGAAGTCTCTCCCCGAGCTTCTATCAATGCTTAAGACTGCTGAGGTGGAGATCAAGAAAGAACATCAAGTGTTGATGATCAATAAGACCACCGGTTTCAAGAAAGATAAGAAGGGTAAACATAAGGGAAAGAAGGGCGGCAAATCTGTTGTTGCGCCTGAAAAGAAAACCCGAGTTGGCCCTAAGTCTAATACCGAGTGCTATTATTGCAAGGGGATTGGCCACTAGAAGCGCAACTGCCCTAGGTATTTGGCAGACAAGAAGGCCGGCAACATGAACAAAGGTATATTAGATATACATGTTATTGATGTGTACTTGTCTAGTACTTGCAGTAGCACCTGGGTATTTGACACTGGTTTGGTTGCTAATATACATAACTCGAATCAGGGGCTGCGAAACAAGCGACAGCTAGCAAGGGATGAGGTCAAGATGCGTGTCGGCAATGGATCAAGAGTTGATGTGATCGCCGTCAGAATGCTGCCTCTCCATATACCATCGGGACTAGTTGTAAATCTAAATAATTATTATGTGGTGCCTGCGCTGAGCACGAACATTGTATCCGGATCGTGTTTATTGCAAAGCGGTATTCGTTTAAATCCAAAAACAATGGTTGTTTGATTTATATGGATAATATATTTTATGGTCATGCACCTATGATGGATGGTTTATTTCTGTTGAATCTCGATAGTAGTGATACACATATTCATAATGTTGATGCTAAAAGGATTAAACTTGATAATGATATATCTGCATATATGTGGCACTAGCGCCTAGGTCATATTGGCGTTAAACGCATAAAGAAGCTCCATTCTAGTGGACTTTTGGAATCACTTGATTTTGAATCATTTGATAACATGAGCCATGCCTTATGGACAAATGAAGGAGATATGCCCTAGAGGCAAATAATAAATAGGTTTTTATTGTCATATCTCAATTAGTTCATAATAGTTTCATATTGTGTTATAACTGTATTAATACGAAATGTTAATACACGTGTGGTATGTAAACAAACCAAGTCTCTAGTTACCTCTAGCGAACTAGTTCATTGGTCATGAGGATGATCTAGGGTTTCGAGATCATGGGCATTTATGCCAATTGACAATAAGGTCACGTCATTAGTTGAATGATGTGATAGACAAACAACCCAACCAGTTGTATCTTAATGATATCTAGTTACAAAGTTCACCATTAATGATAAACTAAGGAACCACGCAACCTGATCCTTAGACTGTGAGATAATGCAAATCACCGTTCTGGAGAGAACTTAGATGGTTATCAAGTATCATACCATGACTGGGTGATCAAAAAGGTGCTACTCGGGTTTCCTGAAGGGGCGCGTAGAGGAGTACATATCAAGACCAGGATTTTCCAATCCATGTAATGAATAGATACATATGTGGCCATCTCGGGCATTAATGAAGCTTGCAAGCGTGTGACTAGGTCACTGAATGCAATGACACGAAAATGAGAAAACAAGTTCATCTATAACGAGATCGACCATAGGTATGGAGATATAGTAGATCAAATCTCGGGTGAACTTGGTATCAAGTGTCAAAGGGAATGGGAAACGACTGTTTGTGGTTCAAACAACATTATCATCGTGGAATGCACAGGGGTCATTATGGGAATCCCGGTCCCGCTATTAATCATTGATGGAGATCATGTGAGTGCCATTCCCAAGACGTGGGGAAATACACTTAAGGGTACGATGAGCTAGAGATCCTCTGTAAGTTGGAATCACAGTAGGGAAAGAGAAAGCCGGAATTGTTCCGCAGAGAGATTCGAAGTTGTTTGGAGAAAGAATAAAGGAAAAGACCGGAAAAGTGTTTTCGGATAAATGGGAATTTGAATATACATTTATTATATGTTAATTATGAATTAATATATTCTAAATAATATTTAAATTAATATTTATAAAAGCAACTTTCGTATTAGGCCAAATCCCTAGAGGGAAATAGCCTAGGAGAAAACATGCAGAAAAAGGAATACCTAACAGCCCATGTGGGCGGCGGATAACCGCCACCGCATAGGACAGTACGCAGTTGGGCTGTGCACAAGGGAGCAAGAAAGCGGGCTGCTGGGGGCGAGCCTGCCCATCCGGGGCGCTCACCGCCACTACTACCTCGCTGGCGCACCAGGCCGCGGGTGGGGGGGTGGGCAGCCAGCCCACCCGGGCCGATCGCTGCTAGCCGCCACCAGGCGGGAGATAGGTGGGCGTGGGATGGGCCACGCCAAGGCCCACCCAGCCGGCTCCTACCCAGGCTGTTGTTTGATGTTGCTCTTTTTCCTGTTGGGCTGAGAGCTTTTGGCCCATTTGGCTGGTGCACGAAAAATCATGTTATTTCTTTTAGCAATTAGTCCCACATGGCTTAGCCTTTGAGAAAGGCACACCCCCTTAGCCTATATAAAGGGGTGCCCATGGGTGGGATTAAAAGACACAATAAAATAGAGTTATTTCCCTTGGTTGGAATGATCTCCCTCTCTCTCTAGTCTCCACGCGTTGGCACGGTCCCAAGTTAGGACTGTCCGTGCAGAGACATCGCACCTGCAACACGTCATTGCACTATAGGGATTCCAAGCCAGAGATGTACTTCCGCACTCTCGGCAGGGATCAAGGAGACGGAAGTCGTCATCATACACCGTATGTGTACGAAACCACGAGGGGCCTCTCTTGAGGCACCTTGGAAGTCGTGAGCCGGAGCTACTACACCATGAAGAAGGAGCAAGGGGTGACTCATGACCCACAAGTATAGGGGGTGTATCGCAGTATTTTCGATAAGTAAGAGTGTCGAACCCAACAAAGGAGCAGAAGGTGCTGGCTAGTGGTATGGATCAGGAATTCTCTGCAAATACTTAGCAAACGGATTTTTAGGGGTTTTTGATAAAGCAAGTAAACAAAGTACGAGTAAATAAAAGACAGTAGGAATAAATGCAGCAAGTGGCCCAATCCTTTATGCAGCAAAGGACAAGCCGGTTGTATTACTTAAGATGACCAAACGTTCTCGAGGACACATGGGAAGACTGTCAAGTGCTTTCGCTTCATATAGTTGATTAATATTCTTTAGCTTGCTAAGTGTTGTGTGGGTGAACCTGTGCTAATGTACCGACCTTCCTAGGACTAATACATACTTGTGATTATACCCCTTGCAAACATCTGTAAGTACAAGAAAGTAATTAAGGTAGAAACCTAACCATAGCTTTAAACTCTAAGACCCTTACGTCCCTTGTGCAATGGTTTCCTAATGGGGGTTCAGGTTTCTGTCACTCCGGCAACCCCTACGATTAGTAGCCAAATACACAATGCATTCCCCTAGGCCCATATATGTGAAGTGTCATGTAGTCGACGTTCACATGACACCACTAGAAGAAGTACACCACAACTTAAATATCAAACTATTGAATCTTTCTCAACACAACTCCACTACTAACAACATGACTTCTCCCATGTCCACAAGAACAAAATGAACTACTCACAAGACATCATATGGATCATGATCAGAGATGGAATAATGATGTATAACAATCTGAACATAAACAATAATTCAATGGTTCACTCAATAGCATCAACTACAAAGAGTAATCAACACCGAGAAAGTTTCCCCTATGAACTATGCAAGATTCAACTCAATTGTTACAGCAATATGGAGATGGTGATGAGGGTGCTGATGGTGATGATGGTGGTGATGATGATGATGATGATCCCGATGAAGTCCAGCTTGATGGTGGTGTTGATGGCGACGATCTCCCCTCTCCGGGAAGGAATTCCCCCGGTAGAAATCTATCTGCCGGAGAGATCTTTCTCTCTCGGTGTTTTCCGCCCCACAGAGGCGGCGGAATCTTTCTGTGGTCGCCCCCGAGTCTTAGGGTTTCGGGAGGATAATATACGCCAGAGGGGAGTGCCAGGGGTGGACCAGGGTGGCCACACCACCTGGTGGCGCGGCCTAGGCTGGCCCGCGCCAGGGGGTGGTGTGGGCCCCCTGTGGCCCATCACCAGCCCCCCCTTCTGTCTTCCTTCATCTTCTGGAAAAATAGGATTTTCCGTATATTTTCCCGGATTTTCTGATCTTCGCGAATTTTGCCTCCAAACAGCACCTTTTCCATCAGAATCCTGACTGAAGCGGTCCATGCTCCAAAAGTCATCAACCATGCAAAAACAGATGAAATAACATAAGTATCACCTCTCAATACGAAATATATCAATGAATAACAATGAATTATGACATAGAATAGTGATGCAAAATGGACGTATCAACTCCCCCCAAGCTTAGACTTCGCTTGTCCCCAAGCGAAACTGAGCTCAATAAACATGGCCTTAGGTTTATGGAGTGAAGAGTCGATAAAAGAATACGGACAAGAAGCATCACATTCATCAAATACATTGATCATAATAGAAGAAAACTCACTATTATATAACTCAACTTGTAATAGGTAAAGGAAACACAATAAAGATACATAAAGTGAATCATAATTGGTAATGGCAAACTTAGCTCTTGGTTGAAGAATAGTTGATAATTTGCTGGAGTTCACAAATAGCTGGTTTTCAATGATAGCTTTCAAAGTAGTAAACATCCAGATAAGAGCAATGTGCAAAACAAGGAATATAAGAAACATGAATGAATAAATCATCATATGAATGAATGAAACACAACAACTCAAAATACTTGCTGAGATAGAAGGGAGTAGGTTTACTGACTCAATAAAAAAAGTAAAAGAAAGGCCCTTCACAGAGGGAAGCAGGGATTGCAAGTCTCATAAAGAGCTCCCAAAAATTATAATACTTACTAGCTTTCATCTCTCAATGCCCCTATCATAGGCATCTTTAGGTGATTAAGGTTAAAGTGATCAAATATGAGGATATGCATTGACAAGTTGTAAATTGAGAATCTCATGTCCCTTGAATACGAGGGCCGCTCCTCATGCTACTCAAGTTTAGTCACCGGTAAGTTCTTGTCATCGTAAGCATATGTGTAACATAGAGAACCGTCAACGGGGTACCCCTTGCCCGATGATACAGAAGAATCCCCATATCAAAATGACAAGGCAAGCAGACAACAAGCATCTCAGCAATCTTCTTATTTACCATGGGAATATGGTGCCTTTTTCTCTCTTTCCTTTTTCATAATCTCTTTTTTCTTTTTCTCTTTCTTTCTCAATATCGGACTCTCTTTTTTTAAGAAGAATGCTTCATAGATGCTCATTATGGTTACGCTGCAGGTTTCCACCATGTCAGCATGGATTAGACCAGCGGCCCAGGCGTTTCTCTAACACATATGCATAACTCCATGGACTTACAAGCTCCCCTTTCATTTCACACCGACGACATCCATAGACAAAAGATCATGATATCAACTTGGTACAAAGTACCAGTGCAATGTTGAAAGTGTTCCCCATGACAGCATGGTTCTGCTAATTCACAACTTACAAAGCGCAAGCATATATGCAACATAGGTGAGCACAATGGTTCAAGTTTATTAAATGCAAGAAAGTAAAGTGTGCCATCAAGTTCGTGAGAGCTTTAATCACTAATTTTCACATAACAAGTTTAATTTGGAGGGTAGACAAAACAAGAATTTACTTGGAATAGCAATAATGCTACTAGGTAGGTATGGTGGACATAGATGGCAAAGGTTTTGGTTTAAAGGAGTGGGTGCACGAGAAGAATTCCCTCTCAGTACAGGTTTTTGGCTAGCAAGGCTGGGTAGCAAGTATAAGAGTTGAAGGAAACAACCAAACATACAAGTGATAAAAACAAACATGCAATCTTCCTTGGAAGCACAAAAGATCTTAACTAGAGAATACTAAACTTATGAGCAAATCAAGAAAGAAAGATGATGAAATTATTTTTCTTTAAAGGTACTTTTATATTTTCTTTGAACTCTCAAAAATAGTGTGCTACTGACCGAGCCATGGTTGCCAAAACCAACTAAATTAACTCGATGATCCCAAAGTGATACCAATACTAACAACAAGATCAATCATATAACCATGAATTGAAAACTAATATAAGCTATGAAAAAGAGTGAATGATAGAACTTCTCATTAATATTCCATAACGGCAACTCACACCAAGGGATACACATGTAACAAGAGAGGGGACACTTCCATAATGCAAACCATGCTACATAATAACTTCTCTATTCATGATATGACTCTACTAATAAGGTAAAAAGATAGAAGATAGTGATGTAATACCGCGGCACTCCCCCAAGCTTGGAACAAACCAAGGGGATGCCAAACCTGATGATGAATTACTCCTTTGGTGGTGGTGGTATCCTCTCGATGAACTTCTTGAACAATTTCCCCAAGTCCTCAATCTCGAAGGTGAGGGTACGGATCAACTCCGAGTTGTTCTCGATGCGGTGCATGATCATGTCAGATTGTGGATCCCAGCTCTTGTGATTCTTTTCCGCTCTCCTTCCTCGCGGTCTTATTTTCCTGCATGGTTATGGATAAAGGTATGGAAGGGACTCTTGGTACTTGGAGAAGGTGACCATGGAGCCAAGCAGTGACGAGGAGCTTTCCCCCTAGTTTGCATCCGTGCAGTCCTTCTAACCCTGGCAGGTTTTGTCACCACTCCAACGCTTGCAACGGTAGTGCCGGTGTGTGGATGTTGGCCTTGCTCCTCTTCATCTTCACATTTGATCTCCTTCTCCTTCCCGGGGTCTTGGAGGTCTTCCTCCATAGGCTCCTTCCCTTTATCCTTGGCGGACACCATTGTGCTTCTAAACCTTCAAAGATATGTCCTGGCAGAAACAGATCGAAACAAAAACACGACGAAAACACGATATACGAACCTCGGGGGATCCGGGGGGTTATATATTACGAAGTTTCATATCAAAAGGAAGGTATTGGGAGAAAACGAGTCGAAGGCAGAGTCCGGGGTGGACTCACCACCTGGTGGCGCGACCATGGGTGGGCCCGCGCCACAGGGTGGTGTGAGCCACCCTGGCTCCGTTTCCGTCCCTTTTTCGCTTCGTAGCTTTCCTTATTGACTAAAAACTGCAAAAATATAGTTGGATAGTATTTTCACGGAACTTTTCTTACCAGAACTGTTACCTATTTGAAAACAGACTCTGCAGGTCTCTGAATTTGGTATCTAGTAGATTCTTCCGGAGTCATCACTTGAATATCATCGATATCTTCATCTTCATACACTTATTACTTGAGTCATAAAACCCTTCTCTTCCTTATTACACCATCATCTCCACTTCCTGGAAATTTCTTTCACACAAAACTTCACACAGTTCTCATTAGCAAGATTAGTATAAGTGAAGTGGTAAAACCTTTTGTGTCCAAATTCAACTGAAAAAAATCAAAACATAAGCTACTGTAGCAACTCCTTCCAAAAATCCAAAAAGAATTCAAAAAGGAAATCGAATAAAGAAGCAAATGCAAGAGTGGCAAAATCTGTCAAAACAGACCAGCAGGTAAAGATCAATTTTTTCGAAAATCTTCTGTTGCTCAAATCAAAAAGTGCAAAACTAACGAAAGTTAAATAACAACCTGGGGTAGAAGCACAAACAATTACAGCTCAATCCGACATACAGATATCTCTCACGAAGTTTTATGGTGAAGCACAAAAATCTGTTTCGGGACAGCAACCTCTCCAAATCTTACTTCTCTCTCATTAGAGGTTGATCTTGACACAAAAACCAAACAAAAAGGATAAGGAGCAGTTATTACCGAAGTAATAACTTCCAAGACACAAAGAAACAAAAACAAACTAAAAGCAAAAACAAATTGGGTTGTCTCCCATAAAGCTCTTTCTTTATAGCCATTAAGATGGGCATGATAATTTTGATAATGCTCACATAGGAATATGAATTGAAGTGAAAGAGAGCATTAAGAAGCAAAAATACACACATTTAAGTCTGACCCACTTCCTATGCAAGATAATTTTGTAAACAAACAAGTTGTTGAAACCAGAGGCTACTTGCATAAGAAGGCAAAAGAAGTGCAACATAAAAACTTTCAGCATAAAACGAGGAAACTTGATATTATTGAGATGCATAAGAACACTTTTTCCTCTTTCATAGTAACTTTTAGTATCGTGCATAAAATTAGCAATATAGCTATCACAAGGACCATCATAGCAATGATCACTTATTCTAACAGAAAACACAGGAATACTAGCTCTCATAACACTACTTTGTGAAAAAATATTAGAGGTATCCTTACAAAGGATAGGGTGTCCCTCTTTCTCATATTTAGTAACAAAGTCTTTCACATTTGCTATTATAGGTTCATCAACCATTTGTTTATCAGGTTCAACAGCTTTATTCATACTTTCATCTACCATACTAGCCATCATAGAATGTTCCCTTATCTTAACTGGGAAAGGCATTTTCTCAATATAAGGTTCAGGTAAGACATGATTAGCAGTATAAACTTCAGTATTTCTTGCAGGAACACTCTTAGCAATATCTTCATAAGGTTCATGATACTTATTCCACTTCTTTTTAGGCACTTCAATGTAGGAAGCAAAAGCCTTAAAATAAGAAGCAATAGCTTGAGAGTCTAAACCATAAGCATTTTTAATATTTTGAAAGTCATTAGTTCCCATAAAAGATTCAATGCATTCATAATCATAATTTATACCTGACTTTATACCTTTGTCATTCTCCCAAGCTTCAGCATTGTCTTGAAACGGTCCAGAAGATCCCATTTAGCTTCTTCTTCCATGCGAGCGAACGATCCAGCACAAGAAGCATCCAATAAATCCTTATCATGTAGAGGGAGCCTTGCATAAAAGTTATTGATAATAATATTGTTGGGGAGCTCATGAATGGGACATTTGAGCATTAGTAACTTCAATCTCCCCCAAGCTTGAGTTGTACTCTCTCCATCAAGAGGCCAAAAGTTGTATATTTGATTCCGATCTTTATGAATCTCACTAGGAGGATAAAATTTTGAATAAAAGAGAGGCACTATTTCCTCCCATTCCAGAGCTTGACCATTCTTCATCAGCTTATACCATTCCTCAGCTCTTCCTTTCAGTGATAATGAGAATAACTTCTTCTTAACTTGATCTGTAGTAATACCTGCACACTTGAACAACCCGCATAATTCATGTATAAAGAGCAAATGATCATCGGGATGGACAGTTCCATCCCCAACATAGTAGTTATCCATAACACGATCAATAATTCTTGTAGGTATTTTGAAAGCATCATTCTCAGCAGGTGGTGGCTTATCTACTACCTTAGCAATGGTAGTAGCATTACCAAATAATAAACTCAGCGAATTATCCATAACGAAAATAAAGCAACTAGCAGAAGTAAACAATACTCACAGTAGAAGTTTCCTTTACTAGTTCCACTCTCCAATAGCGCTTCACTCCTCGGCAACGGCGCCAGAAAATAGTCTTGATGACCCACAAGTATAGGGGGTGTATCGCGGTATTTTTGATAAGTAAGAGTGTCGAACCCAAAGAGGAGCAGAAGGTGCTGGCTAGTGGTATGGATCAGGAATTCTCTGCAAATACTTAGCAAACGGATTTTTAGGGTTTTTTGATAAAGCAAGTAAACAAAGTACGAGTAAATAAAAGACAGTAGAAATAAATGCAGCAAGTGTCCCAATCCTTTATGCAGCAAAGAACAAGCCGGTTGTATTAATTAAGATGACCAAACGTTCTCGAGGACACATGGGAAGACTGTCAAGTGCTTTTGCTTCATATAGTTGATTAATCTTCTTTAGCTTTCTAAGTGTTGTGTGGGTGAACCTGTGCTAATGTACCGACCTTCCTAGGACTAATACATACTTGTGATTATACCCCTTGCAAACATCCGTAAGTACAAGAAAGTAATTAACGTAGAAACCTAACCACAACTTTAAACTCTAAGACCCTTACGTCCCTTGTGCAATGGTTTCCTAACGGGGGTTCAGGTTTCTGTCACTCCGGCAACCCCTACGATTAGTAGCCAAATACACAATGCATTCCCCTAGGCCCATATAGGTGAAGTG
The DNA here is from genome assembly GCA_916181665.1 of Avena sativa. Taxonomy (NCBI): domain Eukaryota; kingdom Viridiplantae; phylum Streptophyta; class Magnoliopsida; order Poales; family Poaceae; genus Avena; species Avena sativa. The sequence continues at coordinate 524,825,636 of OV702279.1, forward strand.
TCATGTAGTCGACGTTCACATGACACCACTAGAAGAAGTACACCACAACTTAAATATCAAACTATTGAATCTTTCTCAACACAACTCCACTACTAACAACATGACTTCTCCCATGTCCTCAAGAACAAAACGAACTACTCACAAGACATCATATGGATCATGATCAGAGATGGAATAATGATGTATAACAATCTGAACATAAACAATAATTCAATGGTTCACTCAATAGCATCAACTACAAAGAGTAATCAACACCGAGAAAGTTTCCCCTATGTACTATGCAAGATTCAACTCAATTGTTACAGCAATATGGAGATGGTGATGAGGGTGCTGATGGTGATGATGGTGGTGATGATGATGATGATCCCGATGAAGTCCATCTTGATGGTGGTGTTGATGGCGACGATCTCCCCTCTCCGGGAAGGAATTCCCCCGGTAGAAATCTGTCTGCCGGAGAGATCTTTCTCTCTCGGTGTTTTCCACCCCACAGAGGCGGCGGAATCTTTCTGTGGTCGCCCCTCGAGTCTTAGGATTTCGGGAGGATAATATACGCTAGAGGGGAGTGCCAGGGGTGGACCAGGGTGGCCACACCACCTGGTGGCGCGGCCTAGGCTGGCCTGCGCCAGGGGGTGGTGTGGGCCCCCTATGGCCCATCTCCAGCCCCCTTCTGGCTTCCTTCGTCTTCTGGAAAAATAGGATTTTCCGTATATTTTCCCGGATTTTCTGATCTTCGCGAATTTTGCCTCCAAACAACACCTTTTCCATCAGAATCCTGACTGCAGCGGTCCATGCTCCAAAAGTCATCAACCATGCAAAAACAGATGAAATAACATAAGTATCACCTCTCAATACGAAACATATCAATGAATAACAGTGAATTATGACATAGAATAGTGATGCAAAATGGACGTATCAGTGACATGCGAGGAGCATCGCGACCTTGAGGTCGGCTACGAGTTCGACTACTTCAACCACGTTCCCCTCGGAACATTAACCGTGTACGGTCTACAAGGGTATGTATTCTATACGCTCCGATCGTTACTGTGTTACTACATAGACATATCTTGGGTGTTAGGGAGTTCCAACGTAGGATTTTTTTGTTTTCTGCTATGGAACCCTTTAGCAAGATGATTAGAACCCTGTTTTCTTGTACAATGGAGTGTGCGACAGATTTATTGGAAATCATACATACTGATGTATGTGGTCCAATGAGTGTATCGGCGCAAGGTGGATATCGTTATTTTGTTACTTTCACTGATGATTTGAGTATATATGGATATATCTATTTGATGAAACACAAGTCTGAAACCTTTGAAAAGTTCAAGGAATTTCAGAGCAAAGTGGAAAATCATCGTCATAGAATGATTAAATTTCTACGGTCCGATTGTGGAGGTGAGTATCTAAGCTACGAGTTTGGCACACACATGAGAGAGTGTGGAATAGTTTCACAACTCATGCCTACCAGAACACCACGTCATAATGGTGTGTCGGAACGTCGTAATCGTACCTTATTGGATATGGTTCGATCTATGATCTCTCTGACTGACTCGCCACCTTCATTTTGGGGTTATGCACTAGAAACCGCCGCATTCACTTTAAATCGGGCACCATCAAAATCCGTTGAAAAGACACCGTATGAATTGTGGTTTGGAAACAAACCTAAGCTATCATTTCTTAAAGTTTGGGGATGCGATGTTTATGTGAAGAAACTTCAACCTGATAAACTCGAAACCAAAGTGGAAAAATGCGTCTTCATAGGATACCCTAAAGAAACAATTGGGTACTCCTTCGATCACAGATCTGAGGGCAAGGTTTTTGTTGCCAATAATGGATCCTTTCTAGAGAAGGAGTTTCTCGCGAAAGGTGTGAGTAGTCGGAAGGTAGAAATCGAAGAGGTTATTGAACCTTCTCTTCATGAAACAGCGAGTGGCGCAGCGCTGGAAATTGTTTTAGAGTTGGCTTCACTAAATGAAGAAGGAACTAATGATACTCATTGTGAAACTCCGAAAGAGGACACTACCGAACCTCGCAGGTCAAGCAGGACACGTGCAGCTGCTGAACTGTATGAAAATCTTGTCGTGAATTTCATGGTAGATGGAATTGATGACCCTATGACGTATAAAGAAGTGATGATGAGCCCGGATTCCAACAAATGGCTAGAAGCCATGAAATCCGAGATGGGATCCATGTATGAAAACTAGGTTTGGACCTTGGTGGATTTACCTAACGACCGAAAGGCCGTTGTGAATAAATGGATTTTCAAGAAGAAAACTGATGTTGATGGTAATGTGACCATCTATAAAGCTCGACTTGTCACAAAGGGATTTCGACAAATTCAAGGAGTTGACTACGATGAGACTTTCTCTCCCTAGCAATGCTAAAGTCGGTTAGGATTATGTTAGCAATTGCTGCATATTTCGATTAGGAAATATGGCAGATGGATGTTAAAACTATGTTATTCAATGGTAATATTGAAGAAGAGTCGTATATGATACAACCAAAGGGTTTGTCGATCCTAAGGATGCTGACAAGGTATGCAAACTTCAGCGATCCATCTATGGATTGAAGCAAGCATCCCAGAGTTGGAATCTCCACTTTGATGAGGTGATCAAAGAGTTTGGATTTGGACAAACTTATGGAGAGGCTTGTATTTACAAGAAAGTGTGTGGAAGTAATGTGACATTTCTAATATTATATGTGGATGACATATTATTGATTGGAAATGATATAGATCTGTTAAACAGTGTTAAAGTTATCTAAACAGCAAATTTTCGATGAAGGACTTAGGTGAGGCATCATACATATTAGGGCATTAAGATCTATAGATATAGATCAAGACGCCTAATTGGGATATCACAAAGTACATACCTTGATAAGATTTTAAAGAAGTTTAAATGGACGGAAGTAAGAAGGGGTTCTTACCTATGTTGCAAGGCAAGACATTGAGTAAGACTCAAAGTCTGGTTACGACAAAAGAAAGAGAGGTAATGGATAAAATCCCCTATGCCTCAGCCATAGACTCTATAATGTATGACATGTTATGTACAAGACTGGATGTGGCACATGCTATTAGTTTGACTAGTAGGTACCAATCTGATCCAGGTTCGGAACACTAGATAGCGGTCAAGAATATCCTTAAGTACTTAAGAAGAACTAAGGATATGTTTCTTGTGTGCGGAGGTGAAGAAGAGTTGGTCGCTAAGTATTATGTCGACGCTAGCTTTGACACTGATCCTGATAACTCTAAGTCTCAATCCAGATACGTATTTCTCATGAACGGAGTAGGAGTTAGTTGGAGGAGCTCCAAACAACCCATCATGGCAGGATCAACAATGGAGGTGGAATATGTCGCTACTTTAGAAGCGACGCAGGAAGTAGTTTGGATAAAGGAGTTCATAACTGAACTAGACGTGGTTCCTAGTGCATTGGACCCAATGGTGATCTATTGTGACAACAATGGAGCCATGGGCAATGCCAAGTAACCAAGGTCTCACAAGAATTCCAAGCATATTAAGCACTGATTTCACTCCATCCACGAGCATGTCAAGGATAGAGATATAACGATTTGTAAAGTACACATTAACCTGAATGTAGAAGATACGTTGACCAAAGTTCTCCCTAAGGCAAAACATAACACCAGAACTCCATGGGTGTTAGATTTATCACTATGTAAATTAGATTATTATCTCTAGTGCAAGTGGGAGACTTAAGGGAATATGCCCGAGAGGCAATAATAAAGTTGTTATTATATTATTTCAAGTATATGATAGATGTTTATTTTGCATGCTATAATTGTATTAATTAGAAACGTTAATACATGTGTGTTTAATAAATAAAGGGTTCCTAGTTATGCCTCTCTTATAAACTAGCTCGTTGTTTAACAAGATGATCAAGTTTTCCTGATCATGGACATTGGATGTTGTTAATAACGAGGTCACAACATTGGTGGAATGATGTGATGAACATTCATCCGAAGTATAGCAATATGATCAAAGTCATTGTGTTAAATTGCTATAACATCATACGAATTAATCCTAGTCCTTAGACCATGAGATCATGTCAATCACTAACACTAGAAGAGTAGCTTAATAACATCAAATGTCACACTGTAACAGGGTGACAATAAAGGTGGGTTTAGATACTCCGAAGGTGTTATGTAGAGGCTCATGGATCAAGAGTGGGATTTGTCCATCCCGATGATGGATAGATATGCTCTGGGCCCTCTCGGTGATATCACATTGAGATAGCTTGCAAGCAAGTGACGTGATCACTAGAATGTTATATCACGGGAACGAGAAAAGAGTGCATGTCGGTAACAAGATCAAACTAGGTATGGAGATACCGATGATCGAATATCGGACATGTAATATATCGCGAGACAAAGGAATTTAGTTACTAACGTTAAAGGTTCTCACGATCACAGAAGTCATTGTTGAATGTGTAGGAGTCAGTACAAATCTCCAGGTCCCACTGCTAATTATCGACCGGAGAAGGGTCTCGATCATGTCTACATTATTCACAAACCATAGGGTGACGCACTTAAGGGATATCGACACCATTTGGAGCAAATATGTTCTAGAGAAAAGAAGTGCAAAGCGCTAGAATTATTTCAATGGACACCAGAATTATTTTGGGTGAAATTGCTGAAATTGATTTTGCATGTGATATTGAAATGTTGTAGGGGTTTTATGTGAATGTTTGTTAATTAACATAATTAACAAAATTCTGAATAAAATAAATAAAAGAGTTTTATTAAATGAGAGTTTGCATTAAATTTGGTGGAAATTTAATGGGGATGAGTGGAATTTTGAGTGGAGGCTTAATTGATGTGAGTGGGAGCTCCACCACATGAATGAGGAAGAGGTGGGGGCACCCACCTTAGACGCCAGCCATGGGAGGGGCTGCCCCCTCTCCCTATAAAAATCCCCCCACTCCCTCCTCTCATCTCACACCTCCTCATGAAGGATCTCTTCCCCCTCTAGAATTATTCTCCCATGGTCTCGGATTAGCGAGATACATGTTTCTGGTGGCTTTTGTCTGGAAGGAGTTGCTGCTTCTGCTGCATCGCTAGAGCGAGGAGGCGGAGGTCATTCGGTGGACTGGGCATGTGTGCGATGACGAATGCGCTGCTGATTTGTGGCGTTGTACTTCCTCTCGATCTTGAGATTGGCAAGTGTACGACTACATCATTCACGAGTCCAACCTCGTAACACTTTGTCGGTCTTCAAGGGTATGTTCTCTATGGTATCCACTCATTGTTTGTATCTTGGTAGATAGATCTTGGTGCTTAGTAGTTTCAATCATAGGATTTTTTTTTGTTTTCTATGTTGTGAACCCAACACCCAACAACATGGTAAATGTTAAAATTGGATTTTGAACAAGAGATGTGGTCTTGTATGATAAAAAACTAGAAAGAGATGCTAACAAGGGGACATGAGATACTCTTGTTATAATTAGTAACCAAAGGGTAAATTGATATTTATGGATCTTTCAATACATATACTCTAATGGAAAGTGATTGAATGGAATGCACCCAAGGATCCGGCTAGCCATGGAATGAGAAAGTAATATATGTGAGAGTATATGACTTGATTGAAAGATCCATAAGTAAAATTTATGCTAGAGATATTAATAAATGAGACCGTTGACTGATACCATGTTATGTGGTGAAAGTGTTCAACTATTCAAGAAAAATACTTGGGCCCATGGTTGAACTTCATGTCTATCTTGTTCCCACTATTCTCTTCTTTTAGCTCATTATCATATGAGAGTTTATCTCTTTTGCAAAGTCATTAGTAATAATTTGTGCAATGGTAACAGCTGAAAGTTAATATAAAAATAAAGATGATTCAGTTATCCAACATGCAATGGTTATTCTAGTTTTAAAGTAAAGGGTAGTTGTTAGAGATTATTTTTATATTGTCATCATTTGGATGGTTGTTAGTTTATAAATATTTTAGATAATTGAAACATGCAAAAATTGATGATACAATGCTCATATTCATTTTATCAACCATAATCTCATTGGTGCACGATATGATATATTCTCTTATTTACTCGAGGACGAGCAAATGTTTAAGCTTTGGAGAGTTGATACAACACGCATTTTGTATCATCATAATAAAAACCTATATGACTAGTTTATATTGTTAATTTCATTAATATATCGTTATTTGTGCCTCCTTAGATGATTTATGGGGCTTTCCTACAAAGTTCATTGTTTTGGTATTTATTTCCGGGAGGCAGAAAACCTTCTTTTTCTTATTTTTATAATTTAGAACTTTATGGACTTCAATTAATTCGGGGAAAATACCACGAAAGTTTTTCATCATAACCAAGACCCTAGGCACCAAAAACACACGAGTGGGGCCACGAGGCCCAAAGTAGACCAGGTGGCACGACCGAACCCCGGACCGCGCCACATGGGCCCGTTTGCCCGTCAAGCATCGTATCGTCCCTCCTTTTTGAGAGTAATATGCCCAAGAGACAATAATAAAGTGGTTATTATGCTATTCCAGGTTTATAATAGATGTTTATTTTTCATGCTATAGTTGTGTTAATAGGAAACATTAATATATGTGTGATTTATAAACAGAAAAGGTTCCTAGTAAAGCCTCTCTTAATACTGGCTTGTTGATTAACTGATGATCATAGGTTTCCTAATCATGATTGTTAATAATAGGGTCATATCATTAGATAATGATATGATGAAAAGTCACCCAAAGTAGATGTAACAATGCAATCATGTCCTCAAGTTTATATTGTTATCACATTCGTAGCAACTCAATATCCTTAGACCATGAGATCACATCAATCACTTTCACCAGAAAGGTACTTTGATTACATCAAACGTTACTTCGTAACTGGATGATTATAAAGGTGTCATTGGGTACTTGGAAAGTATTTAGTTGAGGCTCATGGATCAAGAATAGGATTTGTCCATCCAGATGACGAATAGATATACTCAGGGCCCTCTCGGTGATATCACATTGACATAGCTTGCAAGCAAGTGATTTGATCACTAGAATGTTATATCACAGGAACGAGAAAAAGAGTACTTGTCAGAAACGAGATTAAACAAGTTATAGATGATACCGAGTGATCGGATCTTGTACAAGTAATATATCACGAGACAAAAGGAATTTGATTGCAGCGAAAAAGGTTTAGACGATCATTGGATTTTCATGGAACTAGTGGGAGTCATTATGGATCTCCAGATCCCGCTAATGATTATTGATTGGAGAAAGTCTCGATCATATCTACATAGTTCTCGAACCCGTAGGGATACACACTGAAGGTTAGTCGACGCAATTGAGCGGATAGGAAACACAAGAGAAGATAGTGGACATTGCAGGAATTTATTCTGTCGAATCTACCGAAATGGTTTCGGGTTATCGAAACAAAGCAAGGGATTGAATTATTAATGTGTTTATTAAATGAAGTGTTCATTAAATAAAGTAATCATTAAATTAAGTGTTCATTAAATGAGTGACATTAAATCAAGTGAATTAAAATTGGTTTTAATAAAAAGACTCTTGATTTTTGAGTGGAAAATGAATGGGAGGAAGTGGAGAGAGTTTTTATGTGAGTGGAGAGTCCACCATATAAATTGGGAAGAGGTGGGGTAGCCCCATGGCTATGCGCCTACCCCCTTGGGCTGCCCCTCACCTATATAAAGCCTCCTCCTCTCCTCTCTCTCACACACATTCACCCCTCTCTCATATGCCCTTTGGTTGACATCTTCTCCCTCTTGCTAGCCTTGCCCATTGCCACTAGAAAAGGTGCTTAGGAGAAGTCCTGCTCGAGATCTTCCCCTCCATCATATCTACCATGGTGTAGCGTTGTTGGATTTCCCGGGGATCCGCTACTTCCGCTTTCCGGCTGGAGCGAGGGATCAGGGTCGTCGGCACACCGTACGTGTGATCGATTACGGAGGCGCTGCCTCTTGTGGTGTTGATCGTCCGTGCATCCTTCAGGACAATCGAGTACATTCTACACCATCCACATTTGTTTGAGGGAATGTTATCCTGTGTTACGGTCTTTGATGGTGAGTCCATCTGAAACCGTTACATGTATCTCCTAGATATGATCTTGGTGGTTACAACCGTAGGATTTTTTTTGTTTTCTATGCAACGAAACCCATCACTTTTTATGCACGCCTCTGTCTCGATAGAAAACCTATGCCATATTTTCTCACCATTTATAAAGGCAGTGGTGGAGGCGACAATTCTCTCCTACTCCTAGAGAGGGCATATCCTGCTACTCTGAGGCCACAAAAGAGGGGAAATCGAAGCCACCGTCATCACCAACTCCTCCTTGGCATAGGGGAAGTCTCTCCATCACCATGTTCACCAACACCACCATCAACACCCTCTCCATCTCTAGACCGACTTCATCCTCCTTATATTTTTTTGTAGATTAAACCCTAGAATATTGTTTAAGTGATGTGTGCATGCTTGTGTTTGGCAACTTGTCATTCATATGGTGAACTTATACTTTCAGATTGTGTTGTAATTCATATGCCACTAATATGTGCCATCTTTCACTGTTGTGAGTAGTTCTCCATGTTCCTTAGAGAATATGACGAATTGGCTATGATTTCTATATAGTATATAATGAGTACTTGGTCAAGTTTTAATCTTTTATGTGGTTCTATGATGGTAATATGCAAATGTCAACTGTTGGGTTCACAACATAGAAAATAAAAAATTCTACGATATGAACAACTAGGCACAAAGATCAATCTACCTGGATACAATCAACGGATGGATATACATCCATAGAGAACTTACCCTTAAAGATTGACAAAGTGTTACGCGATTTAATCCCATGATGTAGTCGTTCACTTGCCGATCTCAAGATCATGATGAAGTCCAGCACAAAGAAGCAGTGCATCCGTGATCACACACACGTCCGGTACCTGACCACCTCTGAGTCCTTGCTCCAGCAAAGCAGCAATTCCTTCTAGATAAAGCCATCGAAAACATATACTTCGCTAATCCGAAGCCATGTGAATATTTTAGAGGGGAGAGAGATCTTCACGAGAAGGTGTGAAGTGAGAGGAGAATGAGTCCTTTTATAGGGGGAGGAGGGAAGCCCCCTCCCATGGACGGCGGCCAAAGGAGGTGCCCCCACCTCTCCCTCATTCATGTGGGTGGATGCTCCACTCACATAATTCCATCTCCACTCAAATGTCCACTAACATGCATTAATTTTCCACCAAAATTAATGTATCTCTCATTTAATAAAACTATTTTACTTATTTTATTCAGAATTTTGTTAATTACTTTAATTAACAAATATTTGCATAAACCCCATTGCAATATTTCAATATTACATCTCAAACCCTTTTCAACAATTTGACCCAAAACATTTCTAGCGTCTATCAAAATAATTCCAGCGCTTTCATAATCTTTCTCTGATATCATATTTGCTCTAAATGGTGCCGGTATTCCTTAAGTGTGTCACCCTACGGTTCGTGAATAATGTAGACATGATCGAGACCACTCTCCGATCAATAATCAGCAGTGAGACCTGGAGATCCGTACTTACTCCCATATATTCAACGATGACTCTAGTGATCGTGTGAACCTTTAACGTCGTAACTAAATCCCTTTCTCTTACGATATATTACATGACCGAGATTCGATTGTCGGTATCTCCATACCTAGTTTGATATCGTCACCGACAAGTACTCTTTTCTTGTTGCCGTGATATAACATTTTTAGTGATTTTATCACTTGCTTACAAGCTATATCAATGTGATATCACCAAGAGGGTCCTGCGTATATCTCTCTGTCATCGGGATGGACAAAACCCGCTCTTGATCCATGAGACTCTATATAACACTTTCACAGTATCTGAAGCCACCTTTATTGCCACCCTGTTACGGTGTGACGTTTGTTGTTATCAAGTTACTCTTCTAGTGTTAGTGATTATTAACATGATATCATGGTCTAAGGACTAAAGTTATTTCGCATGATGTTATAGTAATTTAAACATAATGACTTTGATCATATTACTATACTTGGGATCCCGCCAAATCCGATCCAAAATAGAGCCAAATATTATTCATCCACAATTCATCGGTTCCAGGGGAAGGCCAAAGATCTTGCACGGCAGGTCCACCAGAAAAACTCAAAAGAGAAAGAAGTCTCGTTAATCTCTTCATGCTCGTTCCAAGTTCGAAGTACCTTTTGGCCAAAGAAAAAAGGCCATCATGGACTAAGATCCAAACAGATCAATCTTGTTAGGAGGTACTGCCCAAGGAAAAGAAAAGGTGACTTCCGGATCAGGGATAATAAATAAAATAGGAACCGGATAAAATCGTATATCGAAACGATTTCTGGCATCACCGGAGGGATCGGAACCACATTCATAGGCCGCCAATTTTTATGGATAGGTCGAACTATTGGAAGCAAATGGAAAAGGAACATGGCAAAATGAGGCTGCTTTCGCAAAAGATACACAGCGTAATGCTTTATCCAAATGGTATTCCTTGTCGAAACCCCGACTGCACTGGGGAGAACCGAAAATGCTAACTATCACTATTTCTCCTACAATCCCTTGAATGGAAAAACAAACTCTGGGAAATTGGGTCAGGCTGAAAGAAAGAGGGAAGAGAGTCACGCTCAGCATGGGCAACCTATGATACATTTTCTCCATGTGAAAGAGCTCAATGAGCTAGAAGTTGTATTGGCTGATCGTCCTATCTCAGTAGCCCATCCCTTGTGCACTTAACACGAATTGGTGGTGTACGAGCCCGGGTCACGAGCCTCACTTGGCTTTAAAGCACCGTCGTCTTTACTTTTTACCTTTCCAAACATACGGCTACTATCGATCGTTGTCCTTCGTTCTGTGGTGTTTGTTCTGGAGAGTTCAGCTAGTCCGAGTGATCTGGGTTATCCTACGTTTTATCGCTGTTTCGATCTTTTTTTTGACTATAGGGTTTTTGTAGCAGCCCAGCAGCATCCGTGTGACAGAGAGTCATATTAAGGATAGGGCTAATGCTTTCCCCTTGAAACCCTTGCAGAAAAAGTAGGAAAATGGACTAAAATTGTTGGATAAGTGGATTTGCAGTATCTCAACAATCAGAACAGTGAGTTGTTTAGGTCCTGGAGGGTTGACCGGGAGAACTGCAAGTTTTCGGAGCCGAGATATTCATCCGAGTCACTATGGGCGTATTTGTCCAATTGACACGTCCGAAGGAATCAATGTTGGATTTACTGGATCCTTAGCAATTCATGCGAGAATTGATCACTTGTGAGGATCCATAGGGAGTCCGTTTTAGCCCTTCCAAATGAGCCATAGTTACGGGATCAAGAATCTCCAGGGGAAGATTGTCAAGTAAAAACCCCTAGTATATGAAAGAATGAAAAGGTGCTTTCGTTCTTGTGGCATAAGAAGCCCTCGTACCTTAATGAAAAGAAAATCATAATTTTTCGTTAGGTATTTGATCAAATAGGATCGTCCATTCCTCCAAATCGGACTTTCATGCTAGAATGAATCTAAAACCTAAACAATGGTAGCGTACCAATGTTCATCATATCAGTCCACCGATATTGCGACCTTGTTATTAACAATATCCAATGTCCATGATCAGAAAACCTTGATCATCTTGTTAATCAACGAGCTAGTTTATATGAGCGGCATAACTAAAAACTCTATATTTATTTATTAAACACACATGTATTAATGTTTCCAATTAACACAATTATAGCATGCAAAATAAACATCTATCATATATACTTGGAATAAGATAATAACAACTTTATTATTGCCTCTCGGGCATATTCCCTTTATCAACTCCATGTTACTCTACCTTTATGAGACCATATGGATGCACCTTAGTATAATAAAAGAGAGTACGAAGGAACGAAATGACAGAAACCTTGTCCTGAGACTTTGAGTTGCATTAGGGTTATTTTTGCTAGGGGACCTTAGAACTTTAAGAACTGGTTGGACTTTTATGTATTAACAATATTTTGTTTGCACATGAAAATGGCCTTGGGTCTAATCGTTACAAGTGCACTTGCACATGTATATGGCCGCACCTCTTTTAGTCTCTGTCCAACCAAAATAAAATTTGACAAGATGTTTATCGTGCTGTTTTAGAAATCTTTATGCAAAATAAGTCCATGCCGCCCTAAAAAAATGTTTGACACATATAAGTACACACTTGAGTTTGTTCTCTCTGCATAGAGGATTAAAACATTTATTTTCTTACAATACTTTACAATAATGTACTTTTTTGCAAACCATAAATCCAAAAATCCTGTATCTTTTATTGTTTTACTTGCTAACCAATAATTTTAACTTTTCGTGAGTTCGACAACCTTCTTTATATTGAAAGATATTACAATAGATCTTCTGCACTTGGGAGTCATCACCATCAAGTCTTCATCTTTGCATGTTGAATTGATCTTCGATCTTTCTTCAATGTACGGTCTGGTGGTTGAATCCTTCAGGAAGTCTTTTTGCAACACGATATGTCAGGTCGATTGAGAGCTTATGGTCATGGCTCCTCTGAGTCACGGGAGTTCAGGTCTCCATGGGTAAGAAAGTGGGTAGGCCCGTGTAATTTACATGCCTTAATCCACCCGACAAGTATAACAATAATAAAATAGAAATATGCTGCCATATGTGATAATAAACAACAAAGTTCGTGCATGCAGTTTATATGCTGTCCATCCTACCCTCTCATTGCTCTATGAGAAAACACGATTTTGGCACTCAACTCTTGTTGTACCCTACCATTTTTTAATTTTGGATATCAATTTATTCCTCCGTCGAATTATACGTGATATAATTTTCTAGATTCACATGTATTATACCCTAACATACGTCTAGATACTTATCTAACCCTACATCGACCAACCGGAGAGTAGTTCAGGGTAGCATAATGAAGAGAAGATATTTATATGAGAGTGTCCACTAGTGAAAGTATGACCCCTAGACCTTGTTTCTAAGCATTGAAACACCGTTTATAATCAGTCCTATTACATGTTTGCTTGCTGCCACTCTTATTTCAGATTGCAATTACCACTTATAACCATCCATATTACTTGTATTTCACTATCTCTTCGTCGAACTAGTGCACCTATACACATGACAAGTGAATGTTTTTTGACAAATCTACGCCAAATAATTCATGGATGAGGGAGTAATGTTTTTTCTAACACTAATAGCTTTGTATATGTTTTTTAGATGTAGTTGTTCTATTATTTTTAGGGGTAGTTCTATACAATTTTTTTATGCAAAACATTACCCCAAAAAACAATAAGTTGTACCCTCTCATTTTAGGGGCACATCTGCCATTTGACATGCATCAGTCTATCCACGAGAAAACACGGTTTTCGTACCTCAATTCTTATTGTATCCTACCATTTTTTATTCTTGAATGTCAATTTTGCATATGTTTTTTCCCACTATTAACTTTGCATATGTTTTACTTCTAAGATGTATTTTGCATAGTTAATACCACATACATATGTACTAAACATTTTATATTTCTAGACAGAGGGAGTACAAGAATATAGTTCTAAACTTTTTAGGCGTAGTTCTATTTTTCTTTTTCGAGTATATATTTATATTTATGTTATAAATAACATTATTACCTGAAAAAAAACATTAGCACCGGGGGAAGCAATGGGCGACCTGCGCAATCCCCATCCCCGGGTCCGTCCGCGCAGCTATATAAAGCTAGGCTCAGCGGAGCGAGGGGGAGGAAGGGTTTTGGAACCAGGCCGCCGTTGCGTTGCGTGGGAGAGAGCCGAGTGAAGCGCAGCCGAAACCGAAGCTACCTCCACCACCGTCACCCCTCCGCGCCCGCCACCGAACCGCGCCCGCGATTAGGGTCCCGGTTCCGAGGGGTTTCCCGGGCGGCGGCGGAAGGGATCCTGGCGGCGAGGATGAGCGGCGGCGGCGGCGGCGGCGCGGGAGGAGGGAAGGGGGCGGCGGCCGCGGGCCCCGTCCCCCAGGGGTCGAAGAAGCTGGTGCAGAGCCTCAAGGAGATCGTGAACCGCCCGGAGGCCGAGATCTACGCGGCGCTGCGCGAGTGCGGCATGGACCCCGACGAGGCCGTCAGTCGCCTCCTCTCCCAAGGTCTGCCCCTCTTGCCTCCCCCTCCCCCTCCCCTTGGCCCCCGCCCCCCGCCCCCGGCCCCGCGCGCGCCCATGATTTCCCGACCGTTTCGCTGCCTCTCCCCGCGCCCGTGATTCCGCGGCTGTTTCTCCTCGATTCGTGATTGGGGCCGCCCCCCGACCCCGCGGTTCTCGTCGCTAGGGTTCTTAGAGCAGCGTGCTTTCGCCGATGCGGAGCGATTCGTTAGCCGTTGCCGCTATAGTCCTGCGCGTGTCCCCTACCGACTAACTGGAACCAGAAATGTCTGCTTACGATTTTCCTTTCGGACTTCCTGTTGATTACTTACGACTGAAGCATTAGATTGATTTAGGAGGAGTTGCAATTAATCGTCTGCTTCTACATTTTTAGGGTTCCTGTTTAGGCTACCTGCTAAATGCTATTAGCGACAAGCGCTTCCTGTTTTGGATTAGAAGTTGGGTAGATTCTATTGTTCATCCCTTTGTTGTGTTACTGTTGTATGAGGAGGAGAATCAGGGAACATGGGACTTCAGAAGAAAGGGAGAACTGGTATCCGTGATGGGCTGATTTGTCAGCAAGATTGCAAGTGGCTTTGTGATAAATATAGCTACCGGGCTGGAGCCTTTAGATTGGGAAAATAGGTGGATTCTTGTCTTGTTTGCTTAAGTTTGCACTTTCGAACTGCTTGGTTTTATCAGGCGTGTTGTCTGAAATCGGTTAGGTGTTGATATTGTTGATTGGGAAATGGTCGTTTTCGATATACCTCTATTATACAGTGGGAGGCTAAGTGGCACGGCAAGATTTGCTACTTTTGTAGGCTTGTGTAGTATTGCGTGCTTATCTTAGAGAAGGTTTTTTGTATTCTGAACTGCTCGTTTTTATCAGGTGTGTTGGTCTGAAATCAGTTAGGTGTTGCTATTGTTGATTGAGAAATGGTCGTTTTCGATATACCTCTATTATACAGTTGGAGGCTAAGTGGCACGGTAGGATTTGCTACTTTTATAGGCTTTCGTAGTATTTTGTGCTTATCTGTTTGTTTTGTTTTCTTTATGGAGAAAGCATGAAAGTGATTTTTATTTGGTTGTGCAGATAAATAGTTTGTGTTACTTGCAACGTAGACGACCCATTTTGATTTCATTTTTTTTGATTTATATCTTAGATTGTATCATAAAGGTTATTTTGTCACTAGCTTACATTATCTTCATGTGGTGGTAAAGACTAAGATAGATTATGCCAGTTAGCCCACTAGCTGTAGCATCATTGTCTCATGTACTACATTTTTTTCCAGATACCTTCCAAGAGGTAAAGAGCAAGCGTGATAAGAAAAAAGAGGTTAGTCAACTATCTATATTTTCTCAACGTGCCCTATGTTCGCGCAGTGTTCGATTTATGTCATGATGACCGTTGGCCAGATTTTACTTGGGTTCCTAATAAATTTTAGCAAACCTCTTTACACTTGCACATAATTAACTCAATTACCTACACAGAAGATGCGTTGTCAATGCAATTAATTATTTTGGTTTGTTTGATTGTTGTGCCAAAAGTTAGCATTTCTCACTATTCTCTTGGTTCTTGTTGGAAAATATTAGTCATGAAAAAACTAACACATTGTTATTTGTGCTTGCAAAGGTTAAAGATACTCCCGAGCCTAGGTCTCGAGCGGCAAATAATGCTACCAGTCGAGGTGTAAGAGGTGTACCAGATCGAGGTGGACGAAACAGCTCTGTTCACCACAGCTCCATTGGTAAATAGAAAGAACACCATTTGTATCTTCGAGGCTATTCATTTTGTTTGTAATTCTTTTTTACCATTTATTTTATTAAAAAATCAGATAATACGACTTCAAGGTCATCAGTCTCGGGACCTGGTATGCCAGCAAACAATTCCACTCAGAAGCAAACAGTTCCAAGGTAAGGACAAATCCCTTTTGTTTCCTGCCTCAAGGACATATAATTGCTCGCCTGCATTTTTAGTAGCCACAATTATGAATAATCTGATCTATTGTGGTTTTTCTTTGAAACACTTGTCTCTGATTCCTTGAGATGCTTTTGTGTTACTGCTGCTGCCACTGCTATGTTGTACATTTGTGCAAATTGCATGTGATTTTTACAAATAATTATTTTGTTAGAAGATTGGAACACAATAGTTCTTTTGTTATGGACAGGGATAAGGGGGCAGCCATCCTAGAGATACAATATAGAATTGCGATATAATGATCGATTGAATTTCAGTTAGAGATGTATCACTTACTGGTCAAGTAAGCTCACATATAATGGCATTATTTATCCATCCATCGATCAAGCAATGAATGATCTGTTTGGTTTATCAATCTATTCATCCCTGCCGTCCTCATGGCCACAGTTATCTACTTTCTCCTAGTCTTCTGGTTGAGGAGAAATCATACAAATGTACTAGTAATATATTGATGATTTCAGATTGTTTTCCTTTCACCTGTTTTGATATTCACATGTTCTGTTTTGTCTGCTGTAGCTCTTCCGTGAACAAAAATCTGGTTGCTGATGCACCATCAGTACCACCGCAACCAGCATCTGGTTTTCAGCACGGTTGGTCTGGGACGCCAGGTCAGTTGTCAATGGCTGATATTGTGAAAATGGGCAGGCCACAGGCTCAGGGGAAGCCTTCTACCAAGACTGTGGTCACAGCAGACAAAGGATATGCCGGACAATATCCATCTTTGCCCAGCACCGTAAACCAGAATATAAAACAATCTGCGAGCACAGTTCCACCAACAGAGCTTGACCAGGGGTTACCTTCTGCACAAGATTCTGTTCTGGTTAAGGACCACATTCACCCAGCTGATGATAACAAGCAGAACTATGATAATGAATGGTCTCCACAGGATGAGCCACTATCAGGGAATCAATCATCCCTCCCTGAGACATCCGGTGATCCATCATTATATGAGGCACCATTACATCAATCTACGCTTGTCGGCGATGTTGTTTACTCACATGAGAAGTCTTATTTGGATGAGAACATCTCGGCTGCAGTAAGATCAGTAGATGCTTCTGAGAGACACTTTGATCATTATGGAGGGAATTCTGAATATAATGATGGATTATTGGAGAACTCAAGTGCATATCTACCTCATATAGAGGACCAAGGTGAGTGTTAAGCTAATTCAAAATATCTTTTGAGCTTTGCTGGTAGTACTTCTGGGGGCCAATATTTATTTGTTTCAAACATCCATCCATTATGTTCCTTTTGAAAAACCTCTGTTGTCAACTTTAGACGCTTTGGGTAGGCAAACAGAACGCCATTCATGGGTAAATATTTTTGACATTCCATTAAAAGATACTGTGTGCATATTCATTATTCATGCTTAATCATATACTCCCTCCGATCCAAATTAATTGACTTGGATTTATCTAGATTCAGATGTATCTAGTACTAAAACATGTCTAGATACATCCGAATCTAGACAAATCCGAGTCAATTAATTTGGATCGGAGGGAGTACTGAAAAAAATTGGAACTATATCTGATGTGATAGAATCGTTAAACTATCTAGGGGTGGAGTACAAATTGCTTTCTCTAATTGAATTGATTTTATTAGCATCAACTTATATGTCAACTTTAGACGCTTTGGGTAGGCAAACAGAACGCCATTCATGGGTTACTATTTTTGACATTCCATTAAAAGATACTGTGTACATATTCATTATTCATGCTTAATCATATACTGGAAAAAATTGGAACTATATCTGATGTGATAGAATCGTTAAACTATCTGGGGTTGAAGTACAAATTGCTTTCTCTAATTGAATTGATTTTATTAGCATCAACTTCTATGTTATTTAGCTGTACATTTATCCCTTATCATATGTTCAATGCATCTGTGTTACGAGAGGATTTAGAGTTTCTGGCAACAAATAAGGAGACAAATAATCAACTTCACTGCACAATATAAATGCTTCAATATTGACTACAGTAACTATTTGCTTGGTGGTACTTAAACAATTGACATTCTAAGGCTTATTCGAAGAATCCAGACAAGCACACCGTTGATTTCTGTGTGAATAAACTTTCAGACTGTCAAGTTTGGGGAAAATAAATAGCTACTGAAGATTGAAAGAACCCCAAATGGCATATATCTTTCTGAATAGACTTCAGTCTGACAAGCTATTCTGTGCTTCTGGTTTTGTATCGTTACTTGCTTCACATCTTGCGCACTTATACAAATATATTTTTAAACCATATTTGATTGTGGTTGGTTGATCTTGTTCTGGAGGCTGCACAAGTTTTTTGTGGCATGACCTGCACAGGGATATTTAATTTCTCTCTTGTTCTACATGCCTTGCATTCCTTCTGATTATGACATTTTTTGCAGTTGAGGAGTCCAACACTGATGTATCAGCGGCAGCAAACTTTCAGGGTCTGAGCCTACACGACGAAGAGTTAGCTGCAACGAAATTTGCTGAAGATAACCCAGCAGTTATAATTCCAGATCATCTGCAAGTTGCCAACACAGGCTGTGCTGGATTGAGCTTTGGCAGTTTTGAATCTGGTGCATTCTCTGGGCTTCTCCCACAAAAGAGCACTGACAATAATTTGGAGTTTCCTGTTGAGGAGGAACCGGAAGCTGTAGATCACACGGATACAAGGTGAAGCGGTTTACTTTTTCTTTATTATACTAGACTTGTGACTCGTGAAATGACTGGAATGATTTTTATACCTTGCAGGGAGCAAGATTACTATGAAATTGCCGGAGCAAATCCATCAGCAAATGAGAACCTTGAGGACATTATGGGAGCTAACACGGGGAATCTTGATGTACCTTCTGTTCCACAGCCTGATGTTCTGAGACAGGAAATACTGGATGATCCTTCGGGTGTTCAATATAATCTGCCATCAGGCTCAAGCCACACATATTCGAACCCCGCACAGCCAAATACAATGGAGGCCATGCAAGGAAATAACCAAACACACACTCTTTCACATCTGTCAAGCTTGCTGGTACAGTTCTCCCTTTTCTTACCTTTCTAGTAAAATTACACCTTTTCATGTATGCATCTGTGTGTTTATTGCATCCTGAACAACTGCAACTCAAAACTTTTCCTGGAAATTGTAAGGTTTTGAATTCAGCCTTAGGTGCCTACATATATAGAAAAAGCCGGACTGTGCGTCCAGATGATCCTCTGTGTATATACCAAAACGGCGGACCTGTTGCTTGTTATAGACTAGATCTTGTAGACATAATAGTTCCCCTTGCTGGTGAACTTGCTTTGGCATTTTTGGCATGTGACAATTTTGTTTTGGTTGCATCTTTTTTCAAGTGTAGCTACTTGCCTCTCATTTCTGACGAGTATCTTCAGATTAGGCTACATTGCCTTCTTTTCTTACCCTTGGATGTTGTGTGTTACTATATTCAATGATAATGAATGCCGATGGGATATCCAAAGAGAGGTTCTTTCCAAAGTATGATCTTGAAATGTTGGAATAGCTTGCATTGAAACATAGTTTAAATACCAGAATGACATATGTTCAGGAACATGGGGAGTGATTTCATTATAGCATGTCCTTCTGCCTAGCCCATATTCTAACGTATAATTCATGGTTGTGTTAAAATGAGGATCGTCTGGAGTCTGGACAGGCTAGCATGTTCTGGTTTTCTGTACATCGTGTTCAAACATGACGAACTTATTCTAACGTACAATTCATGGTTGTGTTAAAATGAGGATCGTCTGGAGTCTGGACAGGCTAGCATGTTCTGTTTTTTCATACATTGTGTTCAAACATGACGAACTTATTCACCGAAAATGATTCTGCTAAATTCATCATCATTGCATGTTTATTTATTTAATCCAGTCTTGTATAGCTTTGGCATAATTCTTTACTTATGTTTCCTCCAGCAAGCAAATACATTACAGCACAACCTGTTGGGGTCAAATATGCCTCCGCTTCGGGACTTGGACTTCAGTTTATCACCTTTGTTGGCAGCACAGTCAGTGGGTACAAGATATAACTCGGCTGCACCAACTACTACTGGACAAGCCATCTCCATGCAGGAGGTAATTTAAACCCTTTGAATTTATTTTCCTTTTGTGCTTCATTCATATTCATATTTCATAGGAGTATAAATTTGGAATCTATGAAAGACCTAATGTTCTTTATTTTAGTTTCTGTAGGTTTTCTAGCGCTAGAAAAAACTTCTCGTATAGTCAGTAATCAATATATATATTTATAAGTTAATGACAAAATGCAGCATGCGTCTAACCTAACCATTTATTCTAATTGAAACATACAATAGTGAACTTGTTAATGACAAAATGCATCATTAGTCTAACCACTTGTTCTAATTGAAACATACGATCTTCACTTCGCAGTCAGTATACATAGTGAACTTGTTAATTTTTCTCCGGGGTTGTAGTTTTCCAACTTAATTGTTGTATATTATTGACATCTGGTACTGTTAATTTTATGTTGCATATATTTCTTGGTCCTAATTGTATTCTTTTCCTTCACAATTTTTCTGTACATGTTTCAGCCTCTGAAATCAGGAGTTTTCTCGAACACTCAATCTACACAAAACCTTCCAAGTTCAAGTATTCAGACAGGCCCCCCTCTCCCTCAGCAATTAACCGTCCATCCTTACTCTCAGCCAACTTTACCTATTGCACCTTTCACAAATATGATTGGCTACCCGTACTTGGCGCAAAACTACCCTGCTTACATACCATCAACTGCCTTCCAGCAAGCATACTCGAGTAATGGACAGTTCCATCAGCCTGCCGCTGCTGTACCTGGAGCTGGCATGAAGTACTCGATGCCACAATACAAGAATAACATGTCAGATCCAAACTTACAACAACAACAGCAACAGCCTTCATCAGTCATATCTGGTTATGGAGGCTTTGGAAGCTCAAGTAATTTACCAGCTAACTTTGCCCTTAACCAGAATGCTACCCCTGCTGCAACGAATCCTTTTGATGAAGTTATGAACGCTCAGTACAAAGCTGCCAATCAATATATGGCTGCTCTCCAGCAGCAGCAGCAGCAGCAGCAACAACAGCAGCAGGTAACCATTGTGAGCGGCCCTCTGTGCATCCTTAAAAATACTGGGTGCTCTCTGGGACTCTATCCCAATAAATCCTTTTTGTGCTGATTCATGTTTTATTTGTTTCAGGGTGATAACTCTGCGATGTGGCATCATGGGGCTGGTTCGAGAGCAGCATCGGCACTCACTCCTACCCAATTCTATGGCTACCAGGGACAGAGCCAACAGCAGGGTGGCTTTCGCCAGGCACCACAGCCTCAGCAGCCATCCCAGTTTGGGGGCCATGGGTACCCGGCATTCTACCATTCCCAGGGCAGCATGACCCAGGAGCACCACCCCCAGAACCCAGCGGAGGGAAGCCTGAACGGCTACCAGGCGGCCCCATCGCAGCAGCCATCTCACCAGAGCTGGCAGCAGCACACAAACTACTGAGGCCCCTGCACTCTTTGTTCTGGTGCTGGCTCACTGTTGCGGGCCAAGTTCGGCAAGCCCGCACGTGTGTCCCCTGCTCATTGCGGAGTAAAGCAGCTTGGAGTAGCCAAGCTTGTGGCTCGAGCGCTGAGAGAGCGGTCCACGTCTCTGGCAGAGCGGTTTAACATGTTGTGTGTGTGTTGTTGGACTGATGATGATTTGTTTTCGGTTTCGTTATATGTGCGGAGCATCAGTCTTGTAACTCTTGAGACCTAGTTACCTAACATGTTCCATTTCTGTTTTTTCCTGAAATCGTCTTACTTTGTCTTTGATCTGATTTTTCGTTCCCTCTATTGAATGTTAACAGTATGCCTATCTGATAGTTGACCGTTTCTTTTAAATAAGCGAGCTATTATGAATGAAGTTTGAGATATTCTTTGTTTATTCAAATAGAATTAGAACCCTCATTTCTACAACCATTTTCTTGTGGATGAGTTTCAAAGCGGGCACAAATCCATTTCGTGAGGTCCTCATGTCACATATGTAGAACTAGATCCTTTCCTGTCTGCCATGTCATGTGTGAAAAGCAGTTACCAGAATATGTACAATCCATCAGCTAGTCTGTCATTCTCTCTGCTTTCCTCTCCTTCCATTTCCTTTGGCACAGCTCAAACCCCACTCTGCTGCGCGAGAGCAGCAAGAGGAAGAGCTTCTGGATGGCCTCTTCCCAGACCTCGCCTAGTGTGGCAGTGCTATCCTTCTCAATGTGCATCTCCTTCCTATTTCGTTCATTCGTTGTCTCTTATTATTGGCTAGGTGGTCTAGTCGTTGCTGAGTTCAAAACCGCGCTCCAGCTGAGGCTAAAAACGGTATGTACGCGAGCACGCATGATATTCCCTCACTTCCTTCGATTCAAGCATATGATTAATTAGTTGCGTCGTGTTTTTTTTTAATTAAGAAGAGAATTGCCGATATTTGAAGAGAATAATAACTTATATTGATTTGACCAGATTACATGAATTTATATAATACATGGGACATACCCTTTAGGGTTTGGGAAAATTGACTTTAGAAGTTGTAACCGACTCAAAACCATAATCTAATATCCCTTGGTAGTGTCAACATGCATCATGATGTTAGAGACTGGAGCGGGGAAGGATGCAGTCGAGTCGAAAGTCCCTGGTGAAGATATAGGCAAATTGCGCACTTGTTGGTACATGTCGAACACAGACGCTCCCCACCGCCGCTTGATCTACTCCCCATGTTCGCGTCGTCGTCTTCATCGACGGTGGCGGCTACGCCCAGCCTGTCATAGATGGGGGGGGGGGGGGGGGTGAGAGCGGGCAAGATCCGATGGTCTCCTACACGCGAGGCGGCTCGTCACCGCAGAAATGCGGGTGGTGGCGGCGGTCTTTCACAACAGTGCATTCACCGGCGATGGGGGCTCCTCCTCCCTGCGTGATTCAGCCTGATTCGGCGGAAGATCGCCCCTGTTCTACCATCTTATTCTTCTTTGATGTTGGCCTGGCCGGTGAGATTCGGAGTGGCAGATCCAAGAGGGTGCCGACGGGTGGCGTGGGGGCTACTAGCTCGGCTTGAATAAATGTGGCGGTCCTAGGGTTCCACTCGCGCCAAGTTGATGATCTGTCGGATGCCTGTCCCCACCGATCTGGCTGGCGTGTCGTGTTCCTGAAGGCTCCACCGACGAACTCCACTAGGCGATTCATGCCTAAAGATTACTGGATCGAGTGGGATCTAATCGTGCACACCCATGTTTTTCTCTAACCGGTTTTAGAGGGAGCGCTATGAAGCTCTGCTGGCTATTACCATCATGGGGCACACTTTCTCATTCCATGGCGAAGTCAGCTGGTGGAGAATGTCATGGAAGCTGAGATCCAAGGACTAAAGGGAATATGATATTATCTTATTCCAAGTATATGATAGATGTTTATTTTGCATGCTATAATTGTGTTAATTGAAAAAGTTAATCTATGTGTGTATTAATAAACAAATATATATATAGTTCTTAGTTATGCCTCTCATATAAACTAGCTCGTTGATTAACAAGATGATCAAGGTTTCCTGATCATGGATATTAGATGTTGTTAATAACAAGGTCACAACATTGGTGGAATGATGTGATGAACATTCATCCAAAGTATAGTAATACGATCAAAGTCATTATGTTTACATTGATGTAACATCATGCAAAGTAATTTTAGTCCTTAGACCATGAGATCATATCAATCACTAACACCGGAAGAGTAACTTGATAACATCAAACGTCACAATGTAATAGGGTGACAATAAATGTGGGTTCAGATACTCTAAAAGTGTTATGTAAAGGCTCATGGATCAAGAGTGGGATTTATCCATCCCGATGACAGAGAGATATACTCAGGGCCCTCTCGGTGATATCCTATTGACATAGCTTGCAAGTAAGTGATAAGATCACTAAGAATATTATATCACGAGAAAGAGAAAAGAGTACTTCTCGGTAACGAGATCAAACTAGGTATGGGGATACCGATGATCGAATCTTGGACATGTAATATATCGTGATACAAAGGGATTTAGTTATGACGTCAAAGGTTCTCACGATCACTAGAGTCATCGTTGAATGTGCGGGAGTCAATACGGTTCTCTAGGTCCCGCTATTAATTATTGATCGGAGAGGGGTCTCCATCATGTATGTATTATTCGCGAATCATAGGGTGACACACTTAAGGGATACCGACACCAAATGGAGCAAATATAAATACCTGAGAAAGGATTTGAAAGCGTTGGAATTATTTCCATGGACACCTGAATTATTTCGGGTCAAATTGCTAAAAATGGTTTCAGATGTAATATCAAAGTAATGAGGGTTTATGTAAATGTTTGTTAATTAAAATAATTAACAAAATTCTGAATAAAATAAATAAAATAGTTTTATTAAATAAGAGATGCATTAATTTTGGTGGAAAAATTAATGCATGTGAGTGGAATTTTGAGTGGAGGTGTGTTTATGTGAGTGGAGCCTCCACCCACATGAATGAGGGAGAGGTGGGGGCACCACCTTTGGCCGCCGACCATGGGAGGGGCTGCCCCCTATAAAAGGCCACCACCTCCTCCTCCATTCTCACACCTCCTCGTGAAGGATCTCTCTCCCCTCTAGATTATTCCCCATGGCTTCGGACTAGCGGGGTACATCTTCTCGGTGGTTTCTTTGGAAGGATTTGTCGCTTCCGCTGCTTTGCTGGAGCGAGGACTCGGAGGTTATTGGGGTACCGGACGTCTGTGCGATCACAGATGCAATGCTGCTTTGTGGTGCTGGACTTCATCACGATCTTGAGATCGACAAGTGAACGACTACATCATCCCCGAGATTAAATCTCATAACGCTTTGTCGATCTTCGAGGGTAAGTTCTATATGGATGTATGTCCACCCGTTGATTGTATATATGTATATAGATCTTGATGCTTAGTTGTTCATATCGTAGGAATTTTTATTTTCTATGCTACAAACCCAACAGTGGTATCAAAGCCTGATCTATGCGTAGATGCTTTGCATGGGTAGAACACATATGATTATGTGGGCGCTGATGATCATGTTATTAGATCCTTTATGTATTTTGGATATTAGTGGCATAGTGGGATGAAGCGTCCGGGACTAACTTTACATGTCCTCGCACATGAGACCCGTTCCACGCTTGACATGCAACTAGTTTTGCATAAGTGGCTAGCGGGTGTATTTCTCTCCTACTATAGTCAATATCTGATTTACAACGGGTTGCTAATAATTTTATTATCATCATTATGGTTCCATGTTCGTAGGTAAGAATGGTTCTATCTCTGAAAGTCGTAAGCCACGTAAAAATACGCAAAGGGTAAATTAGAAGTGTCTATTTTAGTTGTTGGTAGGAATTTGTTATGAAATGGTGATGTTATAATTTGAAGTATAGTTTGATACTCTTGGAAATTATAACAAACCAAAGTGTAAGCACCATAAACCTTGGCCTTACACATATAGAAATGATGAAGATCATACCACGATGCACAAGATAATAATCAAGTGCAAGAACTATGTAAAACATAATATTGGAAGATATTGACTCGCTACCTTGGACGGTGCGGCCTGGTCATATATTTATAGAATAATAGGTTACATGTACATGTCATAGACTCTAATCATCCTAGGTTAGAAACTCTAGCCGTATACAATACCTCTAACACCCTCCCTCAATCTTAGCCGGTGTCAAGAAGGCTGAGATTGCGCAGATAATGCTCAAACTGTGGCAAAGGTAACGGTTTCGTGAAGATGTCATCAAGTTGATCTTTGGAGGAGATAAACTTGATATGGAGTAGCTTCTATGCGACTTGTTTTCTCACAAAATGATAACCCACTTCAATATGCTTTGTGCGATCATGGAAGACTGGATTAGATGATAAGTATGTAGCTCCAATATTATCACACCACAGAACTAGTGGAGAGACCTATGAGATCCCAATTCCTGTAACAAGGATTGTACCCAGATGAGCTCAGCAGTTGCATTGGCCAAAGCTTTGTACTTAGACTCTGTACTAGATCGTGAAATAGTGGCTTGCTTGCGAGCACTCTAGGCGATCATATCCCCCCGTGGATCGCCTGTCATCAAAACTGCTAGCCCAGTCAGCATCAGAAAACGCAGACATCACATTGGAAGAGGATGGCTAAAGGTGCACACCATGCGAGACTGTCGAGATGACATAGCAAAGAATACACTTGACATCCAACCAATGAGGACGACGAGGAGTCTAAGGATACTGACACACCTTACTGATAGCAAACGATAGGTCGGGACGAGTGATGAGAAGGTATTGAAGACCACCACCAATCCTGTGATAGGTAGTAGCCTCTTCAGCCGAAAGAGGCTCTCCTTCAGAACTCGAGAGCTTGTCAGTGACGGTCATGGGAGTAATAGCGGCCTTGCATTTAAGAAAACCAACACGGCGAACTAGATCAAGATCATACTTCTTATGAGTGAGAGCTAGACCCTAGGGAATAGTGGAGACCTCGAAACCAACAAAGTAATGAAGGGGACCCAAATCTTTGACAACAAACTTAGAACGAAGACCCTGAACAAGACAATCAACCGCAGAAGGAGTGGAGCTCACCACAATGATGTCATCACCATACACCAAGAGATACATGGTGAGATCGGAGCGACGATGCATGAACAGGGAGGTGTCAGTAGTAGATGCAGTGAAACCTCGATCACGAAGAACACTCCCCAGACGAGCATGCCAAGGTATGGGGCACCTATTTCAGACCATAAAGTGCCTTGACCAAATGACAGAGATGCCCAGGTTGTGCAGAATCAATAAACCAGGTGGCTGTCGCATATTGACCTCCTCCTCTAGGACACCATGAAGAAACGCATTCTGAACATTAAGTTGGCGAAGATGCTAACCACGAGAAACAATTAAGGACAAGAGCATGCGGATGGTGGTAGGCTTGACAACTAGATTGAAAGTATCTTTGTAGTCCATCCCGTATTGCTGTTTGAACCCCTTGGCAACTAACCACGCTTTGTAGCTCTCAATAGAACCATCTGAGTGTCTTTTGATCTTGAAAATCCACTTAGAATCAATAATGTTTATGCCGGGTCTTGGAGGAACAAGCTTCCAAGTCTCATTCTAAAGAAGATCCTGAAATTCCTACTCCATAGCTGCACGCCAATGTGGAACACGAAGAGCGTCATGATGACTGGTTGGTTCCACATCGAGATCAGCAATGCCATGAGATCGACATGTAGTGAGCTAGGCCACCAAGCCATCAGTCCGTTGCTTCAGACGAGAGTGGCTAGTCCGGCTCTGCGTAACGGGTCGAGACACTATAGCAGGCAGTGGTGATGCGGATGGTGGCCCATCAGCAGAAGGAAGCGATAGGCTCGGTGACACCACATGCGACATAGAGGGCGACGCAGTGGGCGATGGTAAAGGCCTAGGTGAGGCGAGCGACGTAGAGCTTGGCATCGCACAGGGCGACAGAGGAGGAGGTAGCGAGCTGGGATGCTACCTAGGAGGCGACACGGGTGACGAGCCGCTGGGATCATCCCATGCATGGGAAGCTGGAGGGCCATGAATGGGCGTCGGGTGATCGACGTGATCCTCGTCAATAATATCTAGACACGCGCCACGCCCTATACCTGCACCATGGTTAGGAAGAAAAATAAGTGCATATGCGACATCTTCAAATTGGTCAATGGAAGTGGGTATAAATGGAGATGTGGGTGTGGTGGATGTGGGCATGTTAGCAAAAGGAAACACAGTTTCATCGAAGATAACATCTCTAGAAATATACACACGGTTAGATGGAACATGAAGACACTTGTACCCTTTGTGAAGAGAACTATAACCCAAGAAGAAACACTTTTTAGATCTAAATTCAAGCTTGCAAGTGTTGTAAGGTCGAAGATGGGGCCAACATGCACACCCAAAAACCTTAAAGAAAGTATAATCAGGTGTATCATGCAATAATTTTTCAATGGGTGTAGTCATGTTGAGGACACGTGTAGGCGACCTATTTATAAGAAAACAATCTCTATGGAACGCATCACTCCAAAAGTGAAAGGGTAAAGACACGTGTGCAAGAAGAGTAAGACTAGTCTCAACGATGTGTCGGTGTTTACACTCAACAACGCCATTCTGCTGATGTGTATGGGGACATGCAACATGATGGACGATGCCAAGCTTTTGAAATAAGCTATTGAGGTTGCGATACTCGCCACCTCGGACTGAACATGAAGGATTTTGTGATTAAGCAAACATTCAACATGAATTCCAAATTGCAAGAGGACATCAAAAACATCAGACTTGCGTTTGAGTAAATAGAGCCAAGTATAACGACTATAGGTATCAATAAAACTCACATAATAAGTGTGACCACTAATAGATGTTTGTGCAGGACTCCATACATACAGAAAATAGCTCAAGAGGAGCTTTTATTACATGTGTGGAAGAAGAAAAAGGTAACTGGTGACTTTTGCCCTGTTGGCAAGCATCACAAACTAGAACATCTTTATTACTAGACTCTATTGGAAGACCATGGCGATGAAGAACATGCTGGACTATGGGAGATACTGGATGACCTAGGCGACAATGCCACTTAGACAATGAGACACGAACACTGCTAAAAACTTGTTTGACTAGAGAGGCACCTCTACCACCAACTGGATACAATCCTCGACGACTTCGACCCCTAAGAAGAAGGTCCCATGAAGCCCGGTCCTTCACAAGAACATCAAAAGGATGAATTTCAATAAAAACATCATTATCACGAGCGAGTTTGTGAGCGGATAAAAGATTATAGGCAACGCCAAGAACATAAAGTACATTGGTGAGACGGAGTGGTTGTTGTGTGGTGCTAGAAAGAGAGGATTGACCAATATGAGAGATGCGCATACCTTGACCATTTGCAGTGTGCACTTGGTCCTTTCCACGGTACGGTTCCTTCACATCCAGCTTGTTGATCTTGCCGGTAAGGTGGTCCATGGCCCTAGTGTCCATGTACCAGGGAGCATCGATAGGGTATGACGTAGTGTGTCCCTACCCACCATGAGTCACCATGGCAACCTGACGCTCCATGTTGGCGCCGTCGTTGCCGATGCCAAGGAAATATTTGTCGAAGCGCTTGTAGCAGCGGGTGGCCACATGGTCGATGACATTGCATAGATGACACACGGGGCAGTTGCCCTCGTGCATGTTCCAGCGACGCCCGTGATGTCTGCAAGTGCACATATTGTTTGTAGCTAGTTTCGAAGTTCAGATATCAATCCCACAGGGAGCCCAAAGGTAAGTGTTCATTGATGAAGTCTCTGTCACACCCGAAGTTGTCACAGGTCTTCGAGTAAATTGACTGCAAGTGTTGAAATAAGGATAGGGTTTTGATTAAATGCAATAGATTTAAATAGAACTAAAATGTAACTTCAGAAATATAGTGCATAAAAGTAAAGAATGACTTTGCTTATTTGTTATTTCCTGCAGATGGCGAAAGAAGGCGCGGGGAGATTCAGTTCATGGTGATAGTGAATGTGCCATGTGGACGAGTGGTAAATGTAACAATTCTGATCTTATAGATATATGTGTACGTGAGCAACCCATAATTAGCTGTAACTCCTCTTGGTAGATTTCATCCTAACTTCAATAATCCTACTAGCCTGCTACCAAAACCATGGTCAGATACTAGACGATTAAGACCCTTCAGGTTGCTTAGCGATTAAGCTCCTTGGATCGGACTAATGCAATAAGCACAGTGGTTACTCGTTATCCTCAAGTCAACTAGCTTTCCATTGATATCCCCGTGTCACCCGAGGGTCGTCGGTCCACTAGCGTACAAGATCTTATCTAGGTAGAACAAGGTATCATGTTGTCTGGGCCCTTAATTGGACAACAAGTATTAATCATCCCACAGATAGTCAAGCACACATAATATAGTAATTAGAATCATTCACAAACTAATGGAAAATATATGAAGGCACATCACATCTCACCAATCCCCTACATCTCCCACGCCCAAGGGAATTACTCACACATGAGAGAAGAACAGATCATCAATATAATCAAATAAAGGGAATTCGTCTTAGTATTACCATGGAGATCCACAATAAGAATAGAAAAATATCCAACACAATTCAAGATGGGAAGAAACAATCTCAAACCCTAATCTTGCAAGGTGGGATCCCTCTCTCTCTCAAGTACAAGTAGTGGCTATGGGGGTGTATTGGCTAGGAGGTCGAAGATCGTGGAGCGAGATGAAGAACATCTTCTCCTTCTTCTCCGGATCCCTTCTTTCTCCCTTCTGGATGGTGTGGCGGCTGCTGTGTTCTGTTTTCGTCCCCATCCCTTCATGGAAGTTGTCCCCTTTGACAAGACAGAGGCGGCGACAACTATACGGCAGGAACTATACAGCTATTCTCGCCGTATAGTTTCTCATTAGAGCCTCTGTGAGCTCCCCTCGCGTGCTTCCAAAGTGGGACTTGCTTGTTTTCTCCAGAATATTGTATTTCTCTAGTTAAATCCTTCTGTTGACGTTTAGAACCTGAAACACACATTAAAATCCAAGTTTTCTTTGCTACCAAAGTATTAGCGTTAGGTAAAGCCAGAAAACGATCAAATCCGGGAGAAAACCATCAATAAAAGCAATCAAAAATGTGTTGAATCTCACAGCTATCAACTCCCCCAAGCTTATATGTTGCTCGCCCTCGAGTGACAAGGAAATAAGGAAGAATAGCAGAGATTCGAGACTGAAAATAAAGGAAGTCACAAGTTTGAATTGGTGTCAAATTCTTTTCTTCACAATTCCTGCAATCTTAAATATGATCATACAAGTATTCACAAGATTGCACTGAGTCCACTTCCTAACCACGTATATCTCGTTAGCAAATAAATCATATGCCCAAACAAGTGTCGAAAGTTTAGCTAGGAAGGTGAGACAAATTCTTTTAGTGCCTCTCTTTGTTGAGAGATGAAAACTTTTTGTTCTTGTTCATTTAACCAATTAAGAGTACTCAAGTTGGCATCAAAACATTTAATTTAAGAACAACTCATCTACTCCAATGTCAAAATTTCAAGACTCTCAAAGCACCTTTTTTATTTCTCTTTTCTTTCAAAAACTTTAGCTCTTTCATAGAGAAATCATGCCACTATTTTTAACATATTAATTGGGGCTGTGTTGTGCACTCGTGACCATGCCAATAAATAATGTTGAGCAATAATGGGCCAGAGGAGTACTACAACTTTACTTGGAATGTGAAACCATGAGGAGACTAAGTTTTTTACACGTCATAGCATTACTGCTACAAACGTTTACATAACTCAATAGCCAAAATCAAGTGGTTTCCCACATTTAGATCGTTCATTAGCCAGCGAAGTTAATAGTTCCCCATGGAGCATGACAAAGTTGTAATGACACGCGTAAAGCAATATCGTACGGTAATTATTAGAAAAAGTAGTGGCATAATTTGTACTACTTCGAAGCATCCATTTAATCAAACAATTTCAATCAAGGGTACTATCGAGTCTCTTTATATTTAAGCTTAAATGGGATGGAGTAGTTCTAAAATCAAATTCTTTGAGCTAAGCATGGACTCAAGTCATCTTTCAGATGCTTTTTCTTGTTGTAAAAATGTAGGAAGTATTTTAACCAAGTTCATTGCTCATTGTTTCAAAGATAAAAAGGAGACACTAGTAGAGGAATATAATTTGTAGGATAACAAGCTAAGTGGGGAGTGACTCCAGTGCAAGCAAGTAAATAATTGTAGGATCAATGTAAGGTTGCAAAGAGTGTGATGAAAGGAATGTGATACCACCTCTTGCTTGCTTCGTTCTTGTATTCTAGTCGAACCTCTCCTATATTTCCATATTGCCAAATCACCTAAAATTAAGCAATCTCTGAGAGAAACAAAGAAACAAACTTGCGAATAAAATTACAACTATTTTTTTGTATTTTTGGTTTAGCAATGCAAAACTGAAAATAAACATGCAATTTTTGAAGAAATAAATGAAAAGAAGAAATACAAATATGAATGCAAAGTTTGGAGGTTTTCAAACCTCCCCCAAGCTTAGGCTATTGCCAGGCTCAGTTGTTGCCGTCATTTGGCGGCTGTGGCGGGTACTGCTGGTAGAAGTCGGGGAAGCGGGTCATGAAGTGACTGAAGTTGTGAGTCAAAGTGTTCACATCTTCATTCACGTCCTGAAGAGTGTGGTCGATCTCCCCAACGTGCTGGTTGAGCTGCTGGAACTCCTGATAGGAGACGTAGCCGTGCCCCTACTGTGGCTGGTTGGGCCACGGTTCCCAGGATCCTCCTGGCTGCTGTTGTCCTTCCCAAGTAGGGTTGTGCCCCTGCTCTCCCTCCTGCTCCTGCTCATCCTGGTGCCCTTAATCTTCCTCCTATTCGGGCTGGTGATCGGCCAAGATCTCTGTCACTTGGTCCTTGGTGAGGATCCAAGTGTCCTTATCCACAATCGAGAAGGCTTGGGGGCATGGAAACTGGACCTGCTCAACCTGTGTGTCATCAAGATAACCAAACTGATATGCTCGGAGCCTCCGGTTAGCATGGTAAACACCAAGGAAGCCACAAGCAGTCAAATATTTGACGTCCATAAGTTTGGAGCTGTCAACAGGTTCCATAATAGGTAGTGCAATGTTCAATGCATAGGCAATGTGGGTTACAAATCCACCAATGCGAATATCACCTTTAGTCTTGTTCGTTTGGTGGCGAAAGAGCTGGATGAGTAGAGCTGCAGGACTGGGGCTTTGCGTTTCATTGGGAAAGAGAGCCTTGGTGATCATTGACATGTCCACATTGGCCATGGAACCAGTATCACCCCTTCCCAACATCGTGTTGGTGAGGAACAAAGCAAAGTAGCGGATGGTTGGGTTCTGAATGGTGGACATCTTCTTCTGATAAAAGTGACTGCCACCATTAACAGAAATAACCTCCCAAGTCTCTCCACTTGTGACACTATAGAGGTTAGTAATATTGGGCTCCCCAGTTTGAGGGAAGCTAAAAGCATTGCAAAATTGCTCGAAACTCACTTCATAGTGTGTACGGTTCATGGTGAAGCTTATTGCACACATGTTACCTTTCTCCCTGTGGTCGTCCTAGAAGGAGGCGAGGAACTCATGGGTGAGCTCGGCGTAGGTGTCGCGGCTTGCGAAGCTAAGAACCGCTAACCCCGTCCTGCTGCAAATGAGGTTGAAGTCTGTCTTCAACCCTATCGCGGTGAGAAAGTTGTGGTCGGCCCAACGTGTGGGTGATACATTGCAAATGTATCTATAATTTTTATGTTCCATGCTTGGTTTTATCTACTTTCTTGTGTTTTGTCCACACTTTGGAGTACTTTTCATATGATTTCTTGGACTAACCTATTAACAAGAGCCACAGTGCCAGTTGCATGTTTTATGCTGTTTTTGGTTCCAGAAAGTCAGAAAATGAATATTCTCGGAATTGGACGGGACAAAAGCCAATATGCCTATTTTCCCGGAGACACTTGGAGCCAGAATACGAGGCGGAGAAGGGCTAGAGGGTGGCCACACCACCTGGTGGCGTGGGCCAGGCCAGGCCACGCCAGGGGGTGGTGTGGGCCCCTCCGGCACCCCCTCGGTCTCCCCTCTCGCCTATAAGATCCTCCCGATGCATAAACCCTAAATAGTCAATCAGAAATACACAAAAAGTTCCGCAGCGCTGCTGCCACCGAAGGGGAGATTCGGGGGACAGAAAGTCTCTGTTCCGCCACCCTGCCGGGACGGGGAAGTGCCCCTGGAGCCATCTCCATCGATCTCCACCGCCATCTCCATCACCATTGCTGATTCCCATGATGAGGAGGGAGTAGTTCTTCCTCAAGGCTAAGGGTTCTACCGGTAGCTATGTGTTCATCTCTCTCTCTATGCATGATCATATTGTGATCATGAGCTTTGTAATCAAGTAGATCTACCTTGCTACTCAAGTGCTTTAATAGATCTCTGCTCTTCCCATGTCTGTGAAAGTGACAGCGTGCACACCATGGTGGCACTTAGGCTATAGATTACAAATACTTGTTATGAGTTATATTTGGAGTTGGATGTCTTTATGAAATTGTGGTGTTTGTTGGAACCATCTAGTGCTCAAGGTGACAATATGGGGTTTTCTAGATGGGAAAGGCTTACTTTGAGGTGTGCTGTTATAGCCCTACCATTGATTAGAATGTCCAACCGGAGAGTAGTTAAGAGTAGTATCATAAAGAGAAGATATCTATATGAGAGTGTTCACTAGTGAAAGTATGATCCCTAGGCCTTGTTTCTAAGCACTGAAACACCGTTTTCTATTAGATCTGTTACATGTTTGCTTGCTTCCTTCTTTATTTCAGTTTGCCTTTAGTCTTTTCCACGCCATCAAGCTATCTTCTATCACCGTTACCACTTATAATTATCCATACCACTTGTATTTCACTATCTCTTCACCGAACTAGTGCACCTATACACCTGACAAGTGTATTGGGTGTGTTGGGGACACAAGAGACTTCTTGTATCTTGATTGCAGGATTGCTTGAGAGGGAATACCTTTGACCACTTCCTCCCTAAGTTCAATAAACCTTGGGTGATCCACTTAAGGGAAAACTTGCTGCTGTTCTACAAACCTCTGCACTTGGAGGCCCAACAACTGTCTATAAGAATAGAAGTGCATAGACATCAAGCTATTTTCTAGCGCCGTTGCCGGGGAGGTAAGGTAAAAGGTATTCACACCGGAGGATTAAAGAAGAAGAACCTCCCATGGCAAACACCTAATTTCTGGCACCGTTGCCGGGGAGGTAAGGTAAAAGGTACCCACATCCTCCGGTGTGAGTGCTCGAAGTTATTTCCTTTAGATTCTGCAATTTTGTCTTTTTGTTTCTTGTTTTCACTAGTTAGGCTTAATGGAAAACAACAAAAAAATCAGAGAGCTTTATAGTATTTATCTTGAGTTAGGACATGAAGTGTTTGAAGAGAAAATTAAAAAACCTATGGAACTTTATTTGCATGCTAATAGCAATATTATTAGTATGCATTCTTTGAACACCATTATTGCTAATGCTATGGAAAAATCTAAGCTTGGGGAAGCTAGTTTTTATGAAAATGATCTATTTAGTCCCCCAAGCACGGAGGAATTTTTTTACTTTGATGATACTATACCTCCAATCTACGATGATTACAATGATGAATATGATATTTTAAGTCCACCTACTATTGAGGAGAAAATTAATTATGATTACAATATGCCTCCTATATTTGATTATTATGGTGATGAGAATAATAATGATAGCTATTTTGTTGAATTTGCTCCCACTACGATTAATAAGAATGACTATGCTTATGTGGAGAGTATTAATTCTTTTATGCATGTGTCTCATGATAAGAATATTTTTTGTGATAGTTATATTGTTAATTTTATTCATGTTGCTACTGAAAGTTATTATGAGAGAGGGAAACATGGTTTTATGTATCTCAACAATATTAAGTTTCCCCTCTTTATGTTGAAAGTCTTGAAGTTGCACTTGTTTTGCTTTAGTATGCTTGTTGCTTTGTGCTTTTATGACTTGTTTCTTTACAAGATTCCTATGCATAGGAAGTGGGTTAGACTTAAATGTGTTCTGAATTTGCTTCTTGATGCTCTCTTTTACTTCAATTCGTATTTCTTATGTGAGCATCTTCTCAAACTATCATGCCTAACTTAAAGGCGTTAAAGAAAAGTACTTATTGGGAGATAACTCAAAAGTTTTAGATGAGTCTTGGAAGTTATTACTTCAGTAATAACCGCTCCTTATCCTTTTTATTTGCTTTTTGTGCCAAGAGTAACCCCTAATGAGAGAGAAGTAAGGATTGGGAAAGTTGCTGTCCCAAAACAGATTTCTGTGCTTCACCGTAAAAATTGGTGTAAAATCTCTGTACGTCCTTTTGAGGCGTGAATTTTTGTGCTTCTGACACAGGTTGTTATCTAACTTTCGTTAGTTAAACACTTTTCTATTTGAGCAACATAAGGTCTTCGAAAAAATTCGTCTTTACCTGCTGGTCTGTTTTGACAGATTTCTGCCATTATTTGCATTTGCTTCTTGTTGGTTCCTTTTTGAGTTCTTTTGGGGAATTGAGCTTTTTTAGGGAAGTGCTACAGTATCTTGTGTTTTAATGGAAGTTTTATTGGTGTTGGAACTGAACCTAAAGACTTATTATCTTGAGTGCACTAATGTCGCTAATAAAGATTGTGTGAAGTTTTGTATGAAGGAAAAAAATTCAGGTGTATGGAAGGAATGAGTAATGAGATGAAGGATGGACTAAAGCTCAAGCTTGGGGATTCCACGCATGTCACCCCAAGATATATCCAAGAAGTACAAGCGCCAAAGCTTGGGGATGCCCAAGGCATCCCCTTCTTCCTCAATAAAAATCCTAGGTTTCTTCCAAACACTTTATTTTTATTGTTTCATACACAGTCGTGTTGTTCTTGGAGCGTCTTATTTTTTGTTTTTGTTTTGGTTTTTCGTTTGCTTGATTTGTTTAGTTTTCTGAATAAATTGGTTAGACCCCCTCTTTCATACATTGGTTTTCAAATAGTTTGGTTTGGATTGGAAAAGAGTAGGAAAGTTCATGCTTAAGTGTTAAAGAGAGCTTGTTTTTGACTGTGGCCTATGCTTTGTCATGCCATGCTTGATATTGTTTTGGCTTTATGCTTAGTATTCTTTGTTGTAGCATGACTTGTTATAAACAATTGAGATTGCTTAATGTGCCTTGGATGAATCATGCGTTGTTTTAGCATATTAAAGCATAGTATTGTGGTATTCTCCTTTGATGCTTTATGTGGGTTGACTTGGCGCATGCTCACACCATGTTATGACTATCCAGAGTCACCATAGCCTTTATGATCCTTTAGTTTTCAACATGTAGTATCACTTTATGCTTTGATCAACGATGTTTTGTCGCTCTGCATGATTATGGCCATTATTGCTCTCTTAGATTGTCGCTCCCAGTCTTTTGCTAGCCTCCGTAACCAAGTATGAGTTCGACTCATGCATCTAACTCCTAAAACCAAGTTATTCCAAAGAGTCCACCATACCTACCTACGAGCATATGCTATTCTAACTATATTCATGTTTTTATCTACCTTCCGAATTAAACTTGTTATGAGAAAACTAGTGATTAAAGCTCTCACGAACTTGATGGCACACTTTACTTTTTTTGCCCTTAATAAACTTGAACCATTGTGTCGTCTATGTTGTATATGCTTGCACTTATTTGTTGGGAATTAGCAGAACCATGCTGTCATGGGGAACGCTTTCAACATTGCACGGGTACTTGTACCTAATTGATATCATGCTCTTTTGTATACGGATGTCGTCGGTGTGAAATGAAGGAGGCAAGGAACTCATGGGTGAGCTCGGCGTAGGTGTCATGGCTTCTGAAGCTAAGCACCGCTAACCCCGTCCTGCTGCAAATGAGGTTGAAGTCCGTCTTCAACCCTACCGCGGTGAGAAAGTTGTGGTCGGCCCAACGTGTGGGTGATACATTGCAAATGTATCTATAATTTTTGATGTTCCATGCTTGGTTTTATCTACTTTCTTGTGTTTTGTCCACACTTTGGAGTACTTTTTATATGATTTCTTGGACTAACCTATTAACAAGAGCCATAGTGCCAGTTGCCTGTTTTATGCTGTTTTTGGTTCCAGAAAGTCAGAAAATGAATATTCTCGGAATTGGACGGGACAAAAGCCAATATGCCTATTTTCCTGGAGACACTTGGAGCCAAAATACGAGACGGAGAAGGGCCAGAGAGTGGCCACACCACATGGTGGCGCGGGCCAGGCCAGACCGCGCCAGGGGGTGGTGTGGGCCCCTCCGGCACCCCCTCGGTCTCCCCTTTCGCCTATAAGAGCCTCTCGATGCATAAACCCTAAATAGTCAATCAGAAATCCATGAAAAGTTCCGCAGCGCCGCCGCCACCGAAGGGGATATTTGGGGGACAGAAAGTCTCTGTTCCGGCACCCTGCCGGGACGGGGAAGTGCCCCCAGAGCCATCTCCATCGATCTCCACCGCCATCTCCATCACCATTGCTGATTCCCATGATGAGGAGGGAGTAGTTCTTCCTCAAGGCTAAGGGTTCTACCGGTAGCTATGTGTTCATCTCTCTCTCTATGCATGATCATATTGTGATCATGAGCTTTGTAATCAAGTAGATCTACCTTGCTACTCAAGTGCTTTAATAGATCTCTGCTCTCCCCATGTCTGTGAAAGTGACAGCGTGCACACCATGGTGGCACTTAGGCTACAGATACAAATACTTGTTATGAGTTATATTTGGAGTTGGATGTCTTTATGAAATTGGGTGTTTGTTGGAACCATCTAGTGCTCAAGGTGATAGTGTGGGGTTTTCTAGATGGGAAAGGCTTACTTTGAGGTGTGTTGTTATAGCCCTACCATTGATTAGAGTGTCCAACAGGAGAGTAGTATCATAAAGAGAAGATATCTATATGAGAGTGTTCACTAGTGAAAGTATGATCCCTAGGCCTTGTTTCTAAGCACTGAAACACTGTTTGCTATTAGATCTGTTACATGTTTGCTTGCTTCCTTCTTTATTTCAGTTTGCCTTTAGTCTTTTCCACGCCATCAAGCTATCTTCTATCACCGTTACCACTTATAATTATCCATACCACTTGTATTTCACTATCTCTTCGCTGAACTAGTGCACCTATACACCTGACAAGTGTATTAGGTGTGTTGGGGACACGAGAGACTTCTTGTATCTTGATTGCAGGATTGCTTGAGAGGGAATACCTTTGACCACTTCCTTCCTGAGTTCGATAAACCTTGGGTGATCCACTTAAGTGAAAACTTGCTGTTGTTCTACAAACCTCTGCATTTGGAGGCCCAACACCTGTCTACAAGAATAGACGTGCGTAGACATCAGTGGGCAGCACCCTTCTTGATGAGACAATGTCCATCTTGGAGTTGCGTGGAGCTCGCCCCCCCGAACTTGAGCCCTCTCCCTTTTGGCTCTTGCTCGAACAAAAAAGGCTACCGATTTTGTTCATCATGATACACTGAAAAATTTCACCAGAAAACCTTAGGCATATAGTTTCTATATGATATATGAATGATTCTACGTGGAAAAATTCAATCCTAACATGAGAAATTAATAGGAAAAACTAAATAAGCTCGAGTTCGGCCACTAGATCAATGTGAGAGTTTCAACCATGGAAATATGAAAATAAAGCATGGATAGGGAGAGAAACATACCGATCTGTTGATTCCCCCACTCAAATGAACGAAATCCGCGAAGAATCGAGAGTTCTAGGTGTATTTTGAGAGGTTTGGAGAGAGAATATGAGAGAAATAAAGAGG
The DNA here is from genome assembly GCA_916181665.1 of Avena sativa. Classification (NCBI taxonomy): domain Eukaryota; kingdom Viridiplantae; phylum Streptophyta; class Magnoliopsida; order Poales; family Poaceae; genus Avena; species Avena sativa. The sequence goes on from OV702279.1 coordinate 524,865,031, forward strand.
AGAGGAGGAAGACCTAGCCGCCCTGATGCGATTTTGTGGTCGCACCGAATTATACGGCCGGAATTATACGGGCGGGTGATGGTGCTCCGCCCGTATAGTTGCGGCGGTGCCGCCAAGTAGGGTTTCTCTATATAGTAAAACAACTAGTCGGATGCAACTATATGGCCGGATCAAAGTGATCCTGCCCAAGGCATCCCCCTCTTCATCAATAAAAATCCCAGGTTTCTTCCAAATGCTTCATTTTTATTGTTTCATGCACAGTTGTGTTGTTCTTGGAGCGTCTTCTTTTTCGTTTTTATTTTGGTTTTTCGTTTGCTTTGGTTTTCTTAGTTTCTGAATAAATTGGTTGGACCCCCTCTTTCATACATTGGTTTTCAAATAGTTTGGTTTGGATTGGAAAAGAGTAGGAAAGTTCATGCTTATGTGGTAAAATGAGCTTGTTTTTGACTGTGGCCTATGCTTTGTCATGCCATGACTTGATATTGTTTTGGCTTTATGCTTAGTATTCTTTGCTGTAGCATGACTTGTTATAAACAATTGTGATTTCTTAATGTGCCTTGGATGACTCATGTGTTGTTTTAGCATATTAAAGCATAGTATAGTGGTATTCTCCTTTGATGCTTTATTTGGATTGACTTGGCACATGCTCACACCATGTTATGACTATCTCAAGTCACCATAGCCTTTATGATCCTTTAGTTTTCAACTTGTAGTATCACTTTATGCTTTGATCAAATGATGTTTTGTCGCTCTGCATGATTATGGCCGTTATTGCTCTCTTAGTTTGTCGCTCCTAGTATTTTGCTAGCCTCCACAACCAAGTATGAGTTCCACTCATGCATCCAACTCCCTAAACCAAGTTATTGCAAAGAGTCCACCATACCTACCTACTAGCTTATGCTATTCCAAGTATATCCATGCTTTTGTTTACCTTCCAAATTAAACTTGTTATGAGAAAACTAGTGATTAAAGCTCTCACAAACTTGATGGCACATTTTACTTTTCTTGCCCTTAATAAACTTGAACCATTGTGTCGTCTATGTTGTATATGCTTGCACTTATTTGTTGGGAATTAGCAGAACCATGCTGTCATGGGGAACACTTTCAACATTGCACTTGGTACTTTGTACCTAGTTGATATCATGCTCTTTTGTATATGGATGTCGTCGGTGTGAAATGAAAGGGGAGCTTGTAAGTCCATGGAGTTATGTATATGTGTTAGAGAAACTCCTAGGTCGCTGGTCTAATCCATGCTGACATGGTGGAAACCTGCAGCGTAACCATAATGAGCTTTCTATGAAGCATTCTTCTTATAAAAAAAGAGAGTCCTATATTGAGAAAAAAAGAGAAAAGAGAAAAAAATGAGATTATGAAAAGAGGAAAGAGAGAAAAAAGCACCATATTCCCATGGTAAATAAGAAGATTGCTGAGATGCTCGTTGTCTGCTTGCCTTGTCATTTTGATATGGGGATTCTTCCGTATCATCGGGCAAGGAGTACCCCGTTGGCAGTTCTCTATGATACACATGTACTTACGATGACAAGAACTTACCGGTGACTAAACTTGAGTAGCATGAGAAGCGGCCCTCGTATCCAAGGGACATGAGATTTCCAACTTATACTTCGTCAAGCATGTACACCATAGATTGTTCACTTTAACCTTAATCACTTCAAGATGCTTATGATAGGGGCAATGAGAGCTGAAAGCTATTAAGTACCATATTTTTTGGAAGATCTTTATGAGACTTGAACCCCTACTTCCTTCTATGAAGGCCTTTCTTTCACCACTATATTGAGTCTCCACCTTCTACCTTTATGCACCTACTTTGAGAGCATAGTGGCCATTCTTAGTTCTATGTGCATTGTCCCAAGACTAGTTGATTAATGCATAACTTGATATTGCTTGTTTTAAACTATTTGTATCTAGTCACTCTTATGAACTTTGAAGGTGTCCTATGCATTTATATTTGCTACTCTTTGAGGGACAAGCTGAATACTATTATGCTATGTTTTCTTTATGTGAAACAAACAAACGTCTTGCAAAGCATTGTTATTCATGAATCTTTTGTTTGTGCCTTTTCATGTTGCATCATATTTTCTTTGTCTTATTGCTAGAACTTTGTCTTTCATGTTATGATTGAAGTACTATGATCCCAGCTTTGAATGTTTTACAAATACTTTGATCAAGTCTTTGATGGTGCATGTCACCTCAAAAATTATTCTTTCTTTTTATCACTTACCTATTCGAGGACGAGCAGGAGTTAAGCTTGGGGATGTTGATACATTGCAAATGTATCTATAATTTTTGATGTTCCATGCGTGGTTTTATCTACTTTCTTGTGTTTTGTCCATACTTTGGAGTACTTTTCATATGATTTCTTGGACTAACCTATTAACAAGACCCACAGTGCCAGCTGCTTGTTTTCTGCTGTTTTTGGTTCCAGGAAAGTCAGAAAATAAATATTCTCGGAATTGGACGGGACAAAAGCCAAAGTGCCTATTTTTCTAAAAGTCATCAGATGCCAGAATACGAGACGGAGAAGGGCTGGGGGCCGGCCACACCAACTGGCCACGTGGCCAGGCCTGACCCGCGCCAGGGGTTGGTCTGGCCGACCCCAACACCCCTCGTCCTCTCCTTCCGCCTATAAGATGCCCTCGGGACGAAAATCCTAAGTACCCGATCAAAAGTCCACGAAAGAATCTATAGCTGCCGTCAGCTCCATCCCTAGATCAGGAGGGATCTGAAGCTCTTCCCGACACCCTGCCGGAGAGGGGAATTCACCCTGGAGGCCTTCTTCATCATCTTGCAAGCCTCCGGTGTGATGCGTGAGTAGTTTATCTTTGGACTACGGGTCCATATAGTAGCTAGATGGCTGGTTCTCCTCCTTTGTGCTTTCATGTCTAGATCTTGTGAGCTCCGTTCATGATCTAGATCATCTATTTGTAATTCTGCATGTTGTGTTTGCGAGGATCCGATGGATATTGAGATGCTATTTCAGATTGATTATTGATTCTATCATGTCTTTGTTATTTGTGATCTTGCATGCTTTCCGTTGTTAGTAGCTATCTTGGCCAAGTAGATGCTAGCAACTCCAAGAGTTAGTATTTATGCTCGATAGTGGGTTCATGCCTCTGGTAATCTGGGGAAGTGACAGAAATATCTAAGGTACTAGATGTGCTGTTGCTACTAGGGAGAAAACAACAATACTTTGTTCATAGAACAATTGTATTGTTTACATTACACGCAATTCGTAAAGCAATAATCTGTTGCTTGCAACTTCATACTGGAGGGGGTTCGGATGATAACCTGAAGGTGGATTATTAGTCATAGATGCAGTTGAATGGCGGTCTATGTATAATGTTGTAATGCCTAATCAAGTTCCAAAGGAGTCAAGATGATTAGTATATGCATGTATTGCTTTCTCGATGTTTGTCAATTGCCCCGCTGTAATTTGTTCACCCAGCATGTTATCTATCTTAAGGAGAGCCACCTCTAGTGAACTATGGATCCCGGTCCTTTCTTTTACATACAATCTACAAACTGTTTACTGCTTTGTGTTTACTTTCTGCAAACTTTTACTTCTTTCCATTCGATACGTCTAATCCTTTGTTTTCAGCAAAACCGGTGAGATTGACAACCTCATCGCAAGTTGGGGACAAAGTTCTATGGTTGTGTTATGCAGGTCTCCACGTTGCTACTAGCACCGGTAGTGCGCCCTGCCAAGGCTCCGCTAGCAACACCTTTGGGGTGTTTCCTTGCTCCTACTGGTTCAATTAAACCTTGGTTTCATACTGAGGGAAAACTTGCTGCTGTGCTCATCATACCTTCCTCTTGGGGTTCCCCAACGAGCTCTACATCAACACTGAGCCATCACCCCTATAAAAGGCCACCTCCTCATCCATTCTCACACCTCCTCATGAAGGATCTCTCTCCCATCTAGATTATTCCCCATGGCTTCGGACTAGCGGAGAACATGTTCTCGATGGTTTCTTTGGAAGGATTTGGTGCTTCCGCTGCTTTGCTGGAGCAAGGAAACAGAGGTTGTCAGGGTACCGAACGTGTGTGCGATCACATATGCACTATTGCTTTGCGGTGCTAGACTTCATCACGATCTTTAGATCAGCATGTGACCGACTACATCATCCACGAGATTAAATATAGAAACAGTTTGTCGATCTTCAAGGGTAAGTTCTATATGGATGTATATCCACCCGTTGATTGTATCTAGGTAGATCTATCTTGGTGCTTAGTTGTTCATATTGTAGGAATTTTTTGTTTTCTATGATGCGAACCCAACAAGGACTAGCAATGGTGATTCGAGTCTTTGTGACGATGATGAATTTGCTTGGTGATTCGTGACTTGGAGCAATGACATTATAAGTTGGGGCGACAACACATGAGAAGTTCAAAGTCTTACCTTTTAGGGTGAAAATCCAAGGTTTGGCCTTAATTTGTTATGCCTGACAATGTCCTTGTTGAATGCATTGTTTTGTGAGCGATGACTTCTTCCAGGGTAAAAACCTAAGATCAATGCACATGCGACGATGACGCTTGTGCACTGTTCCCTTGTTGGAGCTTTTGGAGGAGCTAGACTTCTGATGCTATCTTGGTGGTGTTAGTACTACCGCTACAAGGAATATATCACTGTAGTGGGACTTTTATTTTATTGTAATTCTTCTTCTTTTTTGAGCCGTGTGTATCCGTAAGACCGTTAGGGCAATGCGTTGTTGCATAGACTAAGTTTAATTGGTATCTTCGCGATATTAATATATGCTCTTTGTAAAAAAAGTAGAACAGAGACCTTGCCAAGAGCACCTTTCTGACATATAAAGTGGATGTTAATCTTTATATGCTTGGTGCATCGATGCTGAACATGATTGGTTGTCATGTAGACTGTAGAAATGTTGTCACAATAGACAATGGTGGTACACCCGATCGGTCTATGTAGCTCAACAAGAAGTTGATGGAGCCAAACCACTTTGACCACAAAATGAGCAGACATACCTGTACTTGGCTTCAGCTGAAGACCTGGAAATTATAACCTGCATTTTAGAAGACCAAGAAACAATATTATCACCCAAATAAACACAAAAGCCAGATGTAGACCTTCGAGTATCCGGACAACCTACCTAGTTTGCATCAGAATAAACCGTCAAGCTTACAGGAGAAGAATATTTGATTTAGTATGCCATGATAAAGGGTGCCTTTGATATACCCAAGTATTCTCTTTGACATGAGCAAGATTAGGAACACGAGGGCATGCATGAATAAACAAGCTTGTTAAATAGAGTAGGATATATCAGGTTGAGAGAGAGTGGCATATTGAAGAGCACCGATGAGACTACAATATAAAGTGGATCGGAAATAGGGTCAGCGTCGAGCGACAATTTGACACCAACATCCATCGGCGTATGACAGGGCTAACAATCGGTCATACCAGCATAAGATAATAATTCAAGAAGATACTAATGCTAAGAGAGAAAAAGAGTAGTGGAAGTGAGAGATGTAGTAACACCAAGAAAATGATGAAAAGGACCCAAATTATTCATGGAAAACTAATGATTAAGTGAGAAATCATACGTTGTAAGAAATAATCAAAGGGAGCGGTGAGATCGATATCGTCAACATAAAGGAGAAGATAGGCGATGTGCACAGAGGAACTATCAATAAAAAGAGAGGAATCAGATGTAGATGGTGAAAATACAATTGTCTGAATGAAGTTAGCAAAAAGATAGAGCCACGCGAGGAGCTTGTTTGAGTCAGTACAAAGATTTGTGAAGAAGACAAACAAGACCAGGATAAGACAAATCCTCAAAACCAGACGGTTACTAGCAATGGAATATTTTGTTAAGTGTAACATGAAAAAACATTTTTAACATCAAGTTGATAAATTGGCCAAGAAGATGAAACAACAAGGTTAAGCACAACACAAATAGTATTTGATTTAATAACAGGAGAAAAAGTCTCATCGAAATCAATATTGCGTTAGTGTGAAAATCCCTGACAAACCTCACGGGCCTTGTAACATGCAAGAATTCCATCGACATGATTCTTGTGCCAGAAAACCCATTTAATAGAGACAACATTGACACTGGTGGTTTAGGAACTAGGATCCATGTATGATTATGCATAAGAGCATCAAACTCATCACACATTACAGAGTGCCACATGGGATCTAGTAGAGCTTGCTTATAATATGTGGGTATGGGAGAAATATTTGGAGTGGCAAAAATATTAAGGCCATGTCAAGGAATATGAAAACAACGTTTGCCATGAGTGCACATGATGTGGTCATTTCTAGGAATAGGAATTGAACAACATAAGGAGGAATAGGGAGTAGTGGGGACACATTAAAGGAAGTAGGGTTGTTCCCTATGTTCGAGGAAAGGGGTGAAAAATCTTGTAGCGGAGGAGCATCAGGAGTGGCTATCATGTGAGGTGTTGGTGACACGACAATATGTTGTGGGCTTGCAACAACATGAATGTCTATCGTGTTAGAGCTAGCAGGAGAGGGTAGGGGCACGACAAGCTACATTGGGCTCCCGACATGCTACTATGGGCTCGCGGTAGGACGATTTTATGCTGCAGCAGAGGGAGCGATAGGGAGGGTATTGTATAGTAGTGGTTTTTGTGGGGCTTGTAGGGATGGTAGATACAGTGGCAGCAACATAGGAAAAGTGTGTTCACGGGATGTGACATGGCGAGAAATAAGTGTACACGCCCTAAGGAGGGATCAAAACAAATATATCCCTTATGATCATTAGAGGGACCGATATAAATGCTAGGAAAGGAGCAAGACACAAGTTTTTTAGAAGCGGTAGATGCGATGTTGGGAGAACAATAACAACACAAGACAAGACACACAATGAAGAATAGTCAGAATGATCAAGAAAAAAGTGATTTAAAAGGGGTATAAAGTGGACAAGTTTTGGTTGGTCAAATCTTGAAAAGAAATGTGGTGGTACGAAGATCTTTTGCCCCAAAGAGAGGATGTAGAGAGGCTTGAAGAAGCTAGGTACAAAGAATATCACTTATAAAGCGAAGAGAGGTCCAACTTTGCTATTTTGCTGAGATGTATATGGAGAAGAAAACGAAGAAGTATGCCATGAGAGAAAGAAGGTGTGATTTTAGTGTTATCGAATTCACGACCATTATCACATAGAATAAATCATTATTCATAATGAGTCAGTGACAAATCAGTTGTTCTATTATTATGAATGATTTCTATTATGGTCACATTTTTGATTATGAATGCGTTGTTCTTATTATAATCTTGATGATAATGCATTTATCTAAAAGATATCAATGATGATTTGACACTATAGTTTGAAGTCATAATTGTACCGTGTACATTCATGTTTATGAAAACATGATGTCATGAGATGCTCAAATTTTTGACACTCATAGTACCATGCCCCTTAGGCAAAGATGACTGGAAACAGAATACGTTCTAGAAAAATATAATATGCATTAAATTGTTAAATATTGTACATATTGATGTATTATTCATCAATACAAGTGGACACCATTATTCCAATATTGCGGATTCTAGTAAATAAAAGGTATTTACTAACTGAAGCATGAGTCTTAAAACATTTTAAATGTTCAAACACTTTTAGAATAAAAGATGAATATGAAATTTACAAGAGAATACAAGTCTATGATTCGATCAAGATGACTAGTATTTGAGTTATTAACACATAAAGGAGCTATGAAATTTATTTCACAAATTGTGATGATTGAGCTATATCAAATGGATTGATATCGTGTAGGCGTCATAATCATGATGTATTAAATACACATGGTCAGAAATAATCTCTTACTAGGTTATCGTAGAAATGGTAGAGTTATAAGTCATAATAGTAGAAAACACTTTTGGAATAGGGAATCATCTAGATTCGTGGAAACAACACCATAAGAGTTATGACACATTCAAGTTTCTAGAGACTTTGATGAAGTCGTTACGAATAAATCTTTGTAGAATACTCATAGGCAACTACATGAGTGTGCTTTACTCAAAGGACAAACTTGCTATTGTCTAGTACATTATTATCAAAGAAAGGTTTCTTGATAAGAATGTTGATGAAAGATAGTAAAAGTTTAAAGTCAAGGTATTCGATCTTACCCCAGAATGTTGAGTAGCGCAACGAAATATGTACCATAAAACGAAACTCTATAGGATTAGGTGAAACTAGTGATAATGATCATGGCATTTCGATTAAGCACTTTTCTGAAGAAAGTAGGATTTAATAGTGTATTTCCCACTATGTGGAAATACATTATTGATTCACTTGTCATGTTAAATGAACAATACATACCTATGAACTACGAAGAAGAGATGATGGACCTAAGTATAAGAAATGACTAAGAGTCATGGAATCCTAGAGAAAGTTACATTTAAGACATAGTAGTAATGGATCACTTGATATTATCGAGTAATTGATTACTTTAATCTTTCCCGAATAACTACAAAGTTATAAGGAAGAAATGATACCTTTCAAGAAGACATAAAGCTCGATTTTTCATGAAGACTGTCTTAACAAACTCAAATAGTTGACTACAATCATGTAGCGATGCTTTAGTAGGTTGGATTTATACTTAACAATTGGATGCTAAAATATCGTAGTAGGAAACTCTTGATTTGACAAAAGATCGAAGGAATTTGGAATCACCAAAATAGTGAGAGGATCTACATTTGCGAAGTATTTAAGTGGAAACTAAATAGTTTCTTCATCAAATGTGTGAATGGCATATTTGAGTGGGACCTATGAGGATATCATGTGTCTCATATATGATAACATATTTGAGTGGGAGCATGACAACATCCTAATATATGTATCTGACATATAATGAATGGTGTAATTGGTATTAGTGATATTTATAAATATAAATATTATTTGGATGAAGTCAAAAAAATATTAAACATCAAAATCTATAGAGATAGATGGGCGTGTTTAATAAAACCATTAAAGTAAACATGTTTCACTAAAATTCTCAAGAGAGTTCAAAATTTCCTAAATTCTGAAGTGATTCAGAATAGAACAAATTAAGAAGTATGTTCTTACTTGTCAAACCTAGGAGAAGCAATGGGTGTTGATGACTATGGTTGAAAAGGAAGAAAGGATGATGTTCACCCCATATGACTATATCATATGTCTCTTTCATATATCACGATGTTGAAACACTTGACAAAATGTGACCCAGGTTCTTGACGGAAGAACATGATTAGAGGTGATTCATGAATCACTAAACCTATATTGATCATACCATTAACTCTTAGTTTAAAAGAAAGGATCTACATGGATAAAGAAGTAGGAGCACTAAAAGAATCTGGACGGTATATAATGATCTGATTTCGTCATTGATGAGAGGCAAAACGTCATAGATGCCATCCATGATGAATTCTATGACAAAAAGGCCGTGAACCTCATAATTGGATCCATGAAGTTTTTTCTGTCTGAAAACATCATGGCCGTCAGTGACATTCCTGCATTTTTTTGCGGTAAGCTGGACCAGCCTAGGCCCGATCGAACATGACGTTTTGTTTTCTTCACGGGCCACGCCATGTGGAAAACAGCACCACGATCAGCCTTTAGCGACGTTTTATGACGTCATGATGGTCGTCAATGATGTCATCATCATCATGATGTTTTTTCTGTCATGGATTGATTCTGTTACCACCGCTTCCTTACATCATCACGTTGTATATGACGTCATCGCAGTCGTCACAAATTTACTTTCTTCGCAGCCTGCCCTCGGTAGGTTGACACGTGGGTTTCTTGTAGGACGACACGTGGATCAATTATAGCTAGACACGTATTGGACCATGTATCATCTAGGCAGAAGTGACGATGTCATCACTTTCGTGATGTTATTATTTCATCATGTTGGTTGACCAAGCTACGAGCGCCACATAGAAAACTACCCATGACAGAAATATTTCGTAAAGAAACAGTCATGACGTTTATATGATTACAATACAAAATTTGATAGAAAATTTTAGGACAAATGTTTCACTCTAGAGAAATGAATACTAGCCTCAAATAAACTCATATAAAAGGTTCAACATCATAAGATTGCTAAACTATTTAGAGTAGTTTCTTGGCGAAATTCCTGACAAATTTTCACTAATTCACCACAAGTTTCACACCACTAGTGCACTTACCAAATTGCCTGTTCTGGTTAGGACAATTAAGCTAACACTTATTGTATTAATGCATTTGCTTCTTCTTGTTTCTTCCTCAGGTCTTCTTGTTTCTTCGACATTTCTTGTAGGTCTTCCAAATACTTCAACCTCCCTGCCTTGCCAGATTCATTTGCTTTCTACAAATCCTCAATGGTAGAGCATAGTTCCACATTACCTACTCTCTGAGCCTCGAGTTGAGCTTCTAGTTGATATGGTTGGTATTGAAATAGTTTCATGGATGTCGATGTTCTTTGGGAAAGTTGGCTTTCTCTTGTCCTGAGATATCACAAAGTGCACAACATCGTCGGAAGGAATTGGTTCATTGTTTGTGCCATCTTCTGAACCATATGGCACCATCTTGATTTCCATGACTGCCTACTAGTTTTAGGAATAGAAGAGAATATGAGTAACCTAGCGATTAAATTATAAGAACATCATATACGTTCGAGGGAAGAAAAATGCATCGAATTTTATGAAGATGGAAATTATTATGGAGGACTTACCATTGCTTCTTTCACATTGTAAGTCAAGCCACTTTCGAGCAGTTCAATGGAATCTTCCTCCACGTCGGACAAAACCTCGTAGCTACGAGCACCGGTGGCATGAGGGTACTTGATGTGCTTTCTGCTCGCCTTGTATTTTTATACATAGCCTACACAAACAAGGAGCATATAGGTTGTCATGCTTAAACAATTCAAATAGGAGGGAAGTTGAGTAAACAATACATGACCTGGTTCTTGGGGTCAGACCAAAAATTGACAAGCCTTCACCAGTCCTCATTGCTCATGTGTTCCATAAGATATATCCTTGTAACTTCATTCATTGGGAAGCGGTCAAAAAACTCTTTCTTCAAATAATGACGTTGATTTCTCTTGTGTGCCTCATGAATGACTTGTTGCAAGCAAACTGCACATCGGGTAGAGAGCATTCCATGACAATTTTTTGCTCAAATAAAACAAGGATTATCAGCCTTTACATTAACAACAATGGAAGAAAGGAACAACTGAGTGTTACAGAACATACAGAAACTTTGCCGTAGAAGTCTGCTCTGACATCCGGCCTCTCCCTGTACTCTTTCCACTTGGGGAAGATAGACATCTTAGTCCTGATTGTTACTACACACTCAGTGGTAAACTTGACAGCAATCATTGGTAGCACTAGTCTAGTTCTTCCTGGTGGAACGACAAGTTGAAGTCTTTATGCGGGTATCTTGTTAACCACCAACTGAGGATCATCATGCATAAGAGTGTCTTCAGAATGATTTAGCCAAATTCATCTACAAGAATATAATGGGTATGAGTTAGCATTCTACAATAGTAAAATGCAATAAGTATGATTCACACAATATAATGTGAATGTGTAATTGTAGAGAAAGTAGTTTGTTTAACATGTTACCTTCTTGATCCCAGTCAAAACAGTCAAAGAACCATACATCATGTTTCTCATCCGACCCCTCTCCTTGGGAAGATGACCCCTTACCTTGGGTAGTTGAACCCTCAGATGCACGGTCGCATTGGAGAGGCGCCCGTGCATGGCCAGGCTGGGGCTACTAATGGCCATGGGGAGGTGCTCGCAGATAGAAGGGAGCGTCCTGCTGGCATTGGGGACTGAAGGGTTTCGCAGCATAGTAAATCAAAATTTTCTACGGAAGCGAACAGAGGGAAAGCCAAGATCTAATCTAGGAGATGCAAACAACGAGAGAGATTGGATTAGATCTTCATACCCTTGAAGATTCGCACAGCGGAACGTTCGTCGGAACGTGGGTGATGTAGTCGTACTCGCTTCTCCTCCTCGCGATCCGATCCGATCCAGCACCACAAGTGGCGGTGCCTCCGTGAGATGCACACGTGCGGCACCTCGACGTCTCCTCCTTCCTCGGACCAGCAAGTATGGTGGAGAGATAGATTGGATCTACAACACGATGGCGTGGTGTATATGGTGGAGAATTTCTGCAGCAGGGCTTCGCCTACAAACAGTCGGGAGGGAGAGAGGAGGGCAGCAGGGCAACTAGGGTTTGGAGGAAGGTGTAGGTTGGGGGGGAGGGGGCGCACCAGCCCTCTATATATAGAGGGGGGGGTGCGGCCAGCCCTTGCCCATCCTCCAAGCCTATCTCTAGTTTAAACGATTTAAACTTATCCCTTATCTAGAAACCCTATCTCTAGTTTAAACGAGTTTAAACTTATCTAGGATCGGCTGGGCCCTATGGGGCCTTGTGCCCCTGTCCCAATGCGGCCAGTACACTCCCTCATAGTCCCATGCCCCCTCCCGGAAGGTGGGACCATGTTGGCCCCCTTCCGAAAGGTTCTAGAACCTTCCGGTACAATACCGATTAATCCGGAACAATTCCGAACTCCAAAAACTGCACTGCCTTATATGAATCTTATTCTCCGGACCATTCCGGAACCTCTCGTGATGTCCCGGATCCCATCCGAGACTCCGAACAAAAATTCATAAACCAATTATCCAATCTATCCTAGCGTCGAGACACGTTAAGTGTGTGACCCTGCGGGTTCGAGAATATGCAGACATGATCTTCTATCAATAATCAACAGCGGGGTCTGGGCACCCATATTGACTCCCACACATTCATCAATGATCATATCGGATGAACCACGATGCCAGGATTCAATCAATCCCATATATATATTCCCTTCGTCTCGCGATATTTTACTTGCCCGAGATTCGATCGTCGGTATCGTCATACCTAGTTCAATCTCGTTCACAGCAAGTACTTTACTTGTTCCGTAATCCGATATCACTTTGTGATTAACTCTTTAACCACATGCTTGCAAGCGGTGTTGATATCGATTACCGAGTGGGCCCGAAGTATATCTCTCTGACTTGGGAGGGACAAATCCCATCTCGATACATACAACCCAACAGATACTTTCCGATCACCTGAGAGACACCTTTATGATCACCCTCTCATAGGATGACGTTTGATGACCTCAAAGCTTTCTTCCGATACCAGGGAGTTGCATTATCTCATGGTCTAAGGAATACAATATTTGACATAGGAAAAGCTTCGCAAAGATGAACACAATGACACGATCTAATTGCTTCGCTTAGTTTGGGTCTGTCCATCATATCATTCTCTGAATGATATGATCTCATTATCAATTGACAACTCATGTCTATGGTTAGGAAACCTTAACCATCAATGATCAATGAGCTAGTCCATAGAGGCGTACTAGGGACACGGTGTTGTTCACAAACCACACAAGTATTAATGTTTTTCGCTTAATACAATTCTAGCATGGAATATAAACTTTATCATGAACAAGAATTATAATAATAACATCTTTATTATTGCCTCTAGGGCATAATTCCAACAGTCTCCCACTTGCACTAGAGTCAATAATCTAGTTTACATTTGGCAACAATCTTACACCCATGGCACTGAGGTGCTAATCATGTTTTACACGTGGAAGAGGTTTAGTCAATGGATCTGCGACATTCAGATCTGTATGCACTTTGCTGATCTTCAGATCTCCATCTGCTATATAATCTCGGATTATATGAAAATTGCGGTTGATATGCTTGGTCTTTGGATGATATCTTGGTTCCTTAGCGAGTGCTATGGCGCCAGTGTTGTCACACAATATCTCCAGTGGGTCCAATGCACTTGGAACCACGCCAAGCTCAGTGATGAAGTTTCTGATCCAAACTCCTTCACTTGACGCTTCTGCAGCAGCCATGTATTCCGCTTCTACTGTAGATCCCGCGACCATGCTTTGCTTGCAGCTTCTCCAGCTCATAGCTCCTCCATTCAAAATATACACGTATCCTGTCTGAGATTTAGCATCATCCTTGTCGGTGTCGAAACTAGCATCGACGTAACCTTTTATGACGAGCTGTTCATCACCCCCATATACTAAGAACATTTCTTTAGTCCTATTTAGGTACCTTAGGATGTTCTTCACGGCTGTCCAATGTTCCACTCCTGGATCACTTTGATATCTGCTCGTCAAACTAAGAGCATTGGACACATCCGGTCTAGTACACATCATGGCATACATGATGGAACCTATGGCCGAGGCATAAGGCACTTTGCTCATAGCTTCCCTATCATTTACCGTAGCTGGACACTGAGCCTTGCTCAATATCTTACCTGACAACATAGGCACTGAACCTTTCAATGCCTTATCCATTCTGAACCTTTCAGAACTTTGTCTAGGTATGTACTCTGGCTTAAAGCTATCAAGCGTCTTTGTCTAACTCTATAGATTTTGATGCCCAATATATAAGCAGCTTCACCTAGGTCTTTCATTGAAAAACACTTGTTCAAATAACTCTTCACATCGTTAAGCATGTTGATGTCATTTCCAATAATCAATATGTCATCCACATATAGTACCAGAAACGTCACCGAGCTCCCACTCACTTTCTTGTAGATGCAAGCTTCGTAGCAATTTGGAACAAATCCAAAGCTCTTGATCACTTGATCAAAACGAAGGTTCCAACTCCGAGACGCTTGCTTCAGTCCATAAATGGAACGCTGAAGTTTGCATACTTTATCAGCATCCTTAGGATCGACAAAACCTTCGGGTTGCATCATATACAACTCTTCATCAATGTTGCCATTGAGGAAAGCAGTCTTGACATCCATTTGCCATATTTCATAATCATGAAACGCAGCAATTGCTAATAAAATCCGAATGGACTTACACATCGCTACGGGAGAGAAAGTCTCATCGTAGTCAACACCTTGAACTTGTCGAAAACCTTTCGCAACAAGCCGTGCTTTATAGACGTAACATTACCATCCGCGTCCGTTTTCTTCTTGAAGATCCATTTGCACTCAACGGCCTTTCGGTCGCTAGGAGGGTCCACCAAAGTCCATACTTGGTTTTCGCTCATGGATGCCAATTCGGATTTCATGGCTTCTAGCCATTTCTCAGAGTCTGGGCTCATCATCGCTTCCTCATAGTTCGTAGGTTCGCTGTCTTCTACTAACAAGACAGTCAAGACAGGGTTGCCGTACCACTCAGGAGGGGCACGCGACCTTGTCGACCTGCGACGTTCAGTAGCAGCATCGTCCGAAGCTTCATGATCCTTGTCATTAGCTTCCTCTATTGTTGGTGCAGGCGGCACTGGAACAATTTCAGTTGCTGCGCTACTCTCCAATTCAAGAGAAGGTTCAATAACCTCGTCTAGCTCTACTTTCCTCCCACTCACTTCTTTCGAGAGAAACTCCTTCTCAAGAAAGGAACCGTTCTTTGCGACAAACACTTTGCCTTCGGTTCTGTGATAGAAGGTATACCCAACAGTTTCCTTAGGGTATCCTATGAAGACGCATTTCTCCGCTTTGGGTTCGAGCTTGTCCGGCATCAACTTCTTGACGTAAGCTTCGCATCCCCAAACTTTAAGAAACGACAACTTAGGTTTAGCACCAAACCATAGTTCATACGGTGTCGTCTCAACGGATTTAGATGGAGCCCTATTTAAAGTGAATGCAGCGGTTTCTAATGCATAACCCCAAAATGATAACGGCAAATCAGTAAGAGACATCATCGATCGGACCATATCTAATAGGGTTCGATTCCGGCGTTCAGACACACCATTGCGCTGTGGTGTTCCGGGTGGCGTGAGTTGTGAAACGATTCCACTTGCTTTGAGATGCGTGAGAAAATCATAACTCAAATATTCGCCCCCACGATCGGATCGTAGAAACTTAATCTTTCTGTTACGATGGTTCTCCACTTCATTCTGAAATTCTTTGAACTTTTCAAACGTTTCAGATTTATGTTTCATTAAATAGATATACCCATATCTACTTAAGTCATCGGTAAAAGTGAAAAAATAGCGATATCCACCGCGCGTCGAAACACTCATCGGTCCGCATACATCGGTATGTATGATTTCCAACAAGTCCGTTGCTCGCTCCATCATACCGGAGAACGGGGTTTTGATCATCTTGCCCATGAGGCATGGTTCGCATGTGTCAAATGATTCAAAATCAAGAGACTCCAAAAGTCCATCAGAATGGAGTTTCTTCATACGCTTTACACCAATATGACCTAGACGACAGTGCCACAAATAAGTAGTATTATCACTATCTACTTTGCATCTCTTAGCCTCAATGTTATGGATGTGTGTTTCATCCCTTTCAAGATTTAGAAGAAATAAACCACTCACAAGAGGTGCATGACCATAAAAGATGTTACTCATATAAATAGAACAACCATTATTCTCCGATTTAAATGAATAACCGTCTTGCAATAAACACGATCCAGAAATAATGTTCATGCTCAACGTAGGCACATACTAACATTTATTAAGGTTTAAAACCAATCCCGAAGGTAAAACTAAGGAGAGCGTGCCGACGGCCATCACATCAACTCTTGATCCGTTGCCAACGCGCATCGTCACCTCATCCCTCGCAAGCCGCCGTCTATTCCGCAGCTCCTGTTTCGAGTTACAAATATTAGCAACTGAACCGGTATCAAATACCCAGGCACTACAACGAGGGCTAGTAAGGAAAACATCAATAACATGTATATCAAATATACCTTTGATGGTGCCAGCCTTCTTGTCCGCTAAGTACTTCGGACAGTTGCGCTTCCAGTGACCCTTGTCCTTACAATAGAAGCACTCAGTGTCCGGCTTGGGACCAGACTTGAGCTTCTTCTCAGCAGGGGCAACGCGCTTGCCGCCGCCTTTCTTGAAGGGCTTCTTTGCACCTTTACCTTTCTTGAAGGAGGGCTTGTTGACCATCAACACATGATTATCCTTCTTGATGTCCACCTCCGCAGCCTTCAGCTTTGCGAAGAGCTCGGTGATCGTATCAGTGGAACCAATCTGATTATGAGTCACTACAAAACTTTTGTAGCTGGGAGGGAGTGATTGCAGAACCCTGCCAATCTTGAGCTCCTCTGGAATCTTGCAGTCCAGTTGCTCAAGGCGTTGAGTGTAGCCCGACATCTTAATGGCATGCTCACTAACGGAACTCCCTTCCTCCATCTTGCAGTTAAAGAACTTCTCAGAGATCTCATATCTCTCAGAACGGGCCTGAGTCTGAAACATGGTTTTCAGCTCCTCGAGAATCTCAAAGGGCCCGGGATAGTTTTCAAAACGATTTTGAAGTTCTGGTTCCATAGCAAACAATATGGTGCTCTTAATCACACCATAATCATCTTTGCGCGACTGATAGACAGCTTTCTCATCAGCCGGCGCAGTTGCAGCAGGGGGGTTACCTAACGCTTTCTCAAGGACATAGTCCTTTTGTCCGCCAGACAGAATGATTCTTAGATTGCGGAACCAGTTGGTGAAGTTAGACCCATTGTTTCTAAGCTTTTCTTTCTCAGCAAAAACATTGAAGTTGAAGTTGGACTTGGCCATGTGATCTACAGTATTTGCAAGTACAATTTAGACTATGTTCATGATAAATAGTTCAACTTAATCAAATTACTAGATGAACTCCCACTAAATTCAACATCCCTCAAGTTGTTTAGTGAACACGATCCAAATTCACCACACCTAATCCGATCATCACGAGAAGAGATGTGGTTTCAATGGTGGACAACGAAGTGTCGATCATATCATTCATATGACTCATGCTTAACCTTTCGGTTCTTGTGTTCCGAGGCCATGTCTGTACATGCTAGGCTCGTCAAGTTAGACCCAAGTATTTCCGCGTGTGCAAAACTGGCTTGCACCCGTTGTATGTGAGCGTAGAGTCTATAGCACCCGATCATCACGTGATGCTTGGACACGACGAACTTTCGCAACGGTGCATACTTGGGGAGAACACAGTTTTTATCTTGATCTTTAAGTGAGGAATCATCTTATAATGCCACCGTCGCGATCTAAGCATAATAAGATACATAAAAGGATAAACATCACATGCATATAACTTTATGTGACATGGTATAGCCAATCTTCGCGCAATGATCTCCATCTTGTGCGTTTCGGCATGATCTCCATCACTCCACCATGATTGCCTCCACCACGAATAGCAACTACAACTATTGCTAACTACTTAGCGATAAAATAAAGCTATTACATGGCGTATAAGAAGTTGACTCGCAGGTCATACACAATTATAAAGACAACCATATGGCTCCTGCCGGTTGTGTACTCATCGACATGCAAGTCGTGAAACATTACAAAACATGATCATCGCATACAATATACACATCACATCTTGGGCCATACCATATCACAGAAAACACTCCCTGCAAAAACAAGTTAGACGCCTCTACTTTGTTGTTGCATGTTTTACATGGCTTATGGGAGTAGATGCTAAGAACGATTCTTACCTACGGAAAGCCACAATGGTGATATTATGGTTGCAAAACTCCGGTGTTAATCCCATGACAACTATAGTGAGAGAAACTGACATCCACCAGCCGCATGTATGGTACAAGCCACACGTCAAGTGCGGAGCCGGTCTCGCGAACGACGTCGCGTAAGGTTGGCCTGGACCGCTTCAATCTCACTATCCCGCGTCATAAGAAGAACACAAACAAGAGGCTTGCAACAGAAAACATCAACGCTCGCAACAACCATGTTGCGTTCTACTCGTGAAACACATCTACGCATAGATCTAGCTCTGATACCACTGAAGGGTTTCGCAGCATAGTAAATCAAAATTTTCTACGGAAGCGAACAGAGGGAAAGCCAAGATCTAATCTAGGAGATGCAAACAACGAGAGAGATTGGATTAGATCTTCATACCCTTGAAGATTCGCACATCGGAACGTTCGTCGGAACTTGGGTGATGTAGTCGTACTCGCTTCTCCTCCTCGCGATCCGATCCGATCCAGCACCACAAGTGGCGGTGCCTCCGTGAGATGCACACGTGCGGCACCTCGACGTCTCCTCCTTTCTCGGACCAGCAAGTATGGTGGAGAGATAGATTGGATCTACAACACGACGGCGTGGTGTATATGGTGGAGAATTTCTGCAGCAGGGATTCGCCTACAAACAGTCGGGAGGGAGAGAGGAGGGCAGCAGGGCAACTAGGGTTTGGAGGAAGGTGTAGGTTGGGGGGGAGGGGGCGCACCAGCCCTCTATATATAGAGGGGGGGCGCGGCCAGCCCTTGCCCATCCTCCAAGCCTATCTCTAGTTTAAACGATTTAAACTTATCCCTTATCTAGAAACCCTATCTCTAGTTTAAACGAGTTTAAACTTATCTAGGATCGGCTGGGCCCTATGGGGCCTTGTGCCCCTGTCCCAATGCGACAAGTACACTCCCTCATAGGCCCATGCCCCCTCTCGGAAGGTGGGACCACGTTGGCCCCCTTCCGGAAGGTTCTAGAAGCTTCCGGTACAATACCGATTAATCCGGAACAATTCCGAACTCCAAAAACTGCACTACCTTATATGAATCTTATTCTCCGGACCATTCCGGAACCTCTCGTGATGTCCCGGATCCCATCCGAGACTCCGGACAAAAATTCATAAACCAATTATCCAATCTATCCTAGCGTCGAGACACGTTAAGTGTGTGACCCTGCGGGTTCGAGAATATGCAGACATGATCTTCTATCAATAATCAACAGCGGGGTCTGGGCACCCATATTGACTCCCACACATTCATCGATGATCATATCGGATGAACCACGATGCCAGGATTCAATCAATCCCATATATATATTCCCTTCGTCTCGCGATATTTTACTTGCCCGAGATTCGATCGTCGGTATCGTCATACCTAGTTCAATCTCGTTCACAGCAAGTACTTTACTCGTTCCATAATCCGATATCACTTTGTGATTAACTCTTTAACCACATGCTTGCAAGCGGTGTTGATATCGATTACCGAGTGGGCCTGAAGTATATCTCTCTGACTTGGGAGGGACAAATCCCATCTCGATACATACAACCCAACAGATACTTTCCGATCACCTGAGAGACACCTTTATGATCACCCTCTCATAGGATGACGTTTGATGACCTCAAAGCTTTCTTCCGATACCAGGGAGTTGCATTATCTCATGGTCTAAGGAATACAATATTTGACATAGGAAAAGCTTCGCAAAGATGAACACAATGACACGATCTAATTGCTTCGCTTAGTTTGGGTCTGTCCATCATATCATTCTCTCAATGATATGATCTCATTATCAATTGACAACTCATGTATATGGTTAGGAAACCTTAACCATCAATGATCAATGAGCTAGGCCATAGATGCGTACTAGGGACACGGTGTTTTTCACAAACCACACAAGTATTAATGTTTCCGCTTAATACAATTCTAGCATAGAATATAAACTTTATCATGAACAAGAATTATAATAATAACATCTTTATTATTGCCTCTAGGGCATAATTCCAACAGGGACGTGCCCGTAGAAGGCAAGGAGCGGGATGCTGGCCTTGGGGAGGTGCCCGTAGAAGGCATGGACCTAGATGCTAGCCTTGGGGAGGTGTGTGCTCGGCTTGGGTAGCTGCCCGACCACCTTGGGCAGCTGGTTGCTTCCCCTTGGACCTAGTTTTTCTTGAAGTTTCTGTGCCGACACCTTGGCCTGCCAAGACGCGCTTCCGAGCAGTTGCTACACCAGCGGGCCTAGTTTGTCCTGACGGCGGCTATCTTTTTTCATTTCCTCTTCTCAGGCTACAAATTTCATTTGTGGTGGTCAATTGGGGATAATAAAGAAGCAACATATATATGGAAAGTTAGCAAACAATTCAACACAAGATGAGTAAGAAGGTAAGGGGTCGACCTACGGCTCATCCTCCTTGTTGACATAATCTATGTCTACATTAGTGATATCTTCCTCCTCTTCAGGATCATAGTCAGATCCAGATCATTTATTTCTCCTCTTTTTAGGAGAGAATACAGTTCGTGATGCGAAAAGACTTGCAAAGGGCGTAACACCCATTTGTTGCAACCGCTCATTGTTTCTCATGATGTTTTTAGCCTACTTTCTTCCATGGGATGCATTTGAGGTTCTAACATTAATAAAGAAATCCAAGTAAGCTACAAATTAAACAGGAAATTAAACAAAATATAATGTATGCTGTTGATTGTCCTATAGCAAACATGAGAAGGATAATGAACATCCTCTCAAACAATCAATTTCATAGGCAAAAAAATTATTGCCTCAAACATGCAAACACACATGAGCATTGATCAGGCTTAAAAGAACAGAAAAACAAAGTGGTTGTTTACTTGCCTGCAGGCACTAGGGACTTTTTTGTGCGCTTCTTGATGGGAACCTTGCTAGCATTCCTTGTCACCAAGGTGGACGATGATCTAGCGTTCCTTGACAACATGGTGAAAGGCGAAGTGGTAGACCTTGACGGCCAGGTGTACGGGAAGGAGAGAGACATTGTTGGTGAGGTAGACGGCGAGGTAGCATACCTTGATGCCGAGGTTCACGGAGAGGGGGAAGACCTTGTTGGTGAGGTGGAAGACCTTTCCGGTGAGGCTGATGGCGAGTTGGCAGTCCTCGATAGTGAGGTGGTAGATCCATGAGCTCGATAGTGGGGTTGGAAACCGGGAAGGTGAGGACAGGCTAGGGTTTGGGCTAGGGTGATGGCTAGATGACTACTAGACGGATGGACGACATCAAGGGGAGGAGGGCGGGCGGCGTCAAGGGTTGGGGCTACAACAGGCGAGGGCGAGGGGAGGAGATTTGGATTTGTCTCCTTTCAGTGAGGGGGTAAAGGAGGATTTTGAATAGATTACGTAAATGCCCTCTATGTGAATGCTTGGGTTGTGTTATGCGGGAGATGAACGGTAATATCACTGCACGAAAGTTTCATTTTGCTCTATGGCGCGAGATTTTGCGTGCCTAGCCACAAAATTTTGGATTGGCAAGAGGACGGAACCCGGAATTTTGGATTGGTGGGAGGATGGAACCAATTTTTTTTGCCATTGGATGCATGATGTGTGGCTAAAATAAATTAAGATTTAGGTTTCAAAATGCAGCCAAGATTGCGGCAATTAGGGTTCTTAAGCTAGGTGTCGGGACTTGGAAATATCTTACTAGATCTCTGTAGAAATGTGATATTTTGTACCTAGAAATAATTTTTTTGGAACATTCTTGAGCGAGCTATGCGGTACCTCCAGGCAAAATTTGAGCCCCTTCTAGCGAAACCGATATAAACTTGTCTAAATTGTAGGCGATGCACCATAAGATTTGAGGTGCAGCTAATTGGTGAATTATCCACTAAATGATCTCTAATATTTATTAAAAATGGGGTGACTCTTTTTCACAACACATCCTTGGTAGCCGGTTCAAAAAATAAACCCCTTTTAGCACTAGGAAAATGGATTTTCTGTGCATAGAAAGCGAAAACTTCCTGAAGCTACATTGTTTCCATCTCAAGATACACACATGTGCAGAATATGGGCATATTATAACAAACTATGCCATGATTGTGGTCATGAACTAGCTCATTTGCCTTGAAATCTATGAATCAAAAGCTGTAGCTCATTTCTATGAACACTTTTTTGAATAATACCCATATCACATGTTTGTTACTTTTACATGCAACCAGGTCACACAAAATGACAAATTGCAACGGTTTTACATTTTTTTTGATTTTTTTGAATTCTTGAGGCTGGTTTCAAAATGCGGCCAAGAATGTGGCAATTAGGGTTCTTAAGCTAGGTCTCGGGTCTTGAAAATCTCTTACTAGATCTCTGAAGAAATGTCATGTTTTGTACCTATAAATGATTTTTTGAAAATTCTTGAGTGAGCTACGAGGTACCTCCGGGCTAAATTTGAGCCCCTTCCAGCCAAACTAGCAGAAACTTGTCAAAATTGCGGGTTGTGCACCATAAGCTTTGAGGTGAAGCTAACTGGTGAATTGTCCACTAAATTATTTCCAATATTTATTAAAAATGGGGTGACACTTTTTCACAGCACATCTCCGGTAGCTGTTTCACAAAATAAACCCTTTTTGGCACGCGAAAATGGAAAATGGATTTTCCCTACATAGAAAGTGAAAACTTATTGAAGAAACATTGTTTGCCATCACAAGATACACACATGTGAGAATATGGGCACATTATAGAAAACTATGCCATGATTGTGGTCATGACCTAGCTCATTTTCCTTGAAAGCGATGAATCCTCGAAGGCAGTAGCTCATTTCTATGCACACGGTTTTCCAAATAATCCCAATATCTTATGTTTGTTATTTCTACATGCAACTAGGTCACATAAAATGACAAAGTACGAAGGTTCATTTTTTTAATTCTTTAGGATGGTTTAAAAATGTCGCAAAGATTGTGGCAATTAGGGTTCTTAATCTAGGTGTCGGGACTTGAAAATCTCTTACTAGATCTCTGAAGAAATTTCATGTTTTGTACCTAGAAATGATTTTTTGGAAAAATCTTGAGCGAGCTACGCGGTACCTCTAGGCTAAATTTGAGTCCCTTCTAGCGAAACCGACAGAAACTTGCATAAATTATGGGCGATGCACCGTAAGCTTTGAGGTGTCGCCAATTGGTGAATTGTCCACTAAATGATCTCTAATACTTATTAAAAATTGTGTGACGCTTTTTCACAACACATCCTTGTTAGTTGCTTCACAAAATAAACCCTTTTCGACACCGAGAAAATCGATTTTCCATGCACAGAAAGGTAAAACTTCTTGAAGCAACTTTGTTTGCCATCACAAGATACACACATGTGCAGAATATGGGCACATTATAGCAAACTATGCCATGATTGTGGTAATGACCTAGCTCATTTGCCTTGAAAGCCATGAATCGTCGAAGGTGGTAGCTCATTTCTATGAACACTTATTTTGAATAATCCCCATATCACATGTTTGTTATTTTTCCATGCAACTAGGTCACATGAAATGCCAAAGTGCGAAGGTTTTACTTTTTTTTGAATTCTTCAGTCTGGTTTCAAAATGTGGCCAAGATTGCAGCAATTAGGGTTCTTAAGCTAGGTACTAGGTCTTGAAAATTTATTCTGGGTCTCTGAAGAAATTTCATGTTTTGTACCTAGAAATTATTTTTTGGAAAATTCTTGAGCGAGCTACGAGGTACGACCAGGCTAAATTTGAGTCCCTTCCAGCGAAATCCATAGAAACTTGTCTTGCGGGCGGTGCACCATAAGATTTGAGGTGCAGCCAATTGGTGAATTGTCCACTAAATTATCTCTAATATTTATTAAAATGGGGTGACACCTTTTCACAACACATCCTTGGTAGCTACTTCACAAAATAAACCCTTTTAGGCACCGGGAAATGGAAAATGGATTTTGCGTGCACATAAAGCGAAAACTTCCTGAAGCAACATTGTTTGCCATCACAAGATACACACATGTGCGGAATATGGGAATATTGCAACAAACTATGCCATGATTGTGGTCATGACCAAGCTCATTTACCTTGAAAGCCATGAATCCTCGAAGGCGATAGCTCATTTCTGTGAACACATTTTTCGAATAATCCCCATATCACATGTTTGTTATTTGTACATGCAAATAGGTCATATCAAATGACAAACTAAAAAGGTTTTACATTTTTTAATTCTTGAGGCTGGTTTCAAAATGCGGCCAAGGTTGTGGTAATTAGGGTTCTTAAGGTAGTTGTCGGGTCTTGAAAATCTCTTACTAGATCACTGAAGAAATGTCATATTTTGTACCTAGAAATGATTTTTTGGAAAATTCTTAAGAGAGCTATGAGGTACCCCGAGTATAAATGTGAGCCCCATCAAGTGAAACTAGCAAAAACTTGTCTAAATTGCAGGCGGTGCACCATAATCTTTGAGGTGCAGCCAATTGGTGAATTGTCCACTGAATGATCTCTAATATTTTTTAACACTGGGGTTGACGTTTTTTGACAGCACATCCTTGGTAGCTGCTTCACAAAATAAACACTTTTGGGCACCGGGAAATTAGAAAATGGATTTTCCGTGCAAATAAAGCGAAAACTTCCCGAAGAAACATTGTTTGCCACCACAAGGTACACACATGTGTGGAATATGGGCATATTATAACAAACTATTCCATGATTGTGGTCATGACCTAGCTCATTTGCCTTAAAGCAATGAATCCTCGAAGGTAGTAGCTCATTTTTGTGAACACTTTTTTTGAATAATCCCAATATCACATGTTTGTTATTTATACATGCAACTATGTCACATAAAATGACAAAGTGCGAAGGTTCTACTTTTTTTGAATTCTTGAGGCTGGTTTCAAAATGTCGCCAAGATTGTAGCAATTAGGGTTCTTAAGCCAGGTCCTGGTTCTTGAAAATCTCTTACTGGATCTCTGAAGAAATGTCATGTTTTGAACCTAGAAATGGTTTTTTGGAAAATTCTTGAGCGAGCTACGTGGTACCTCCAGGTTAAATTTGAGCCCCTTCCATCGAAACCGGTAGAAACTAGCCTAAATTGTGGGCGGTGCACCGTAAGATTTGAAGTGCAGCCAATTGGTAAATTATCCACTAAATGCTCTCTAATATTTATTAAAAATTGGGTGACGTTTTTTCACATCACATCCTTGGTAGCTACTTCACAAAATAAACCCTTTTCGGCACCGGGAAAATGGATTTTCCATGCACAAAAAGCGAAAACTTCTTGAAGCAACATTGTTTTCCACACAACAAGAATCCGGATGATTCATGATGTTTTTTTATGAACGCAACCTAAAAACATCGAGGATTCCTGACATTCTAGAATGTTTTGTCACAATGTGCTCGAAGGCCCTCCAACTCGGTTATCCATGACATTCCTTGTTTTTGTCGTGCCAAATTCACCATAGATTTCGTCCTAGGCCCTAAAGCCCATTTTACCATTTTGTTCGGTGCCAAAGTTCGTCATGGATTTTGTCATGGCCCATGTTTGACTCTTTCCCCCATCGACAGTGTCATCCGCGTTTCAACCCCACATGTTAGCTTTGTGTCCACGGGAGTCTCTCACGGTATTGCTCAGTTTGATGGTGCTTGGTGGAGTTTTTGGCAGGCCCTAGCTGTTAGTGCGCTTGATAGAAATTAAATCATAGAAAAATAGTTCGTGTAGGTAGACGGAATCGAACCGGCAACCGAGCTTTGGGATTACCAACTTGTAACCGTTGCAACTGTTCATTGCTTTTGTCCAGATCTACTACTTTAGTCTAGATATTACATACCATCTCTCAGTCACAGGAAAATGAAGTAATTCAAAAATAGACAATCAACACAGTATGTATCGACATGGTTCATACATATTGTACATTTCACACAACTATAAAAGAGAACATAATAGAGCATATTTTTAGATCATCTTTTACGAGTACGTAGAAAAGCAACAACAATCACACAATCAACCAAATATATACATAGCATATAGAGATAATATTACTTAGTATGTCGAGCACCAGGTTGACAACAAGTTCCTTTCCACTACAAGTTCACTAACAACATATTACATTATTGGTTCATCCAACACCAGCATAAACAGGATACTTTGTGGCCTTACTACAGAACATTAACATAACAGATGAAGCCTTCTAGCTCCTTATTTAAAAAGGTGAAGAGGCACACATTCCCCTCCCTGATTCCAGCGAGTTCAAGAACCTTAGACCAGCCTCTTGTCATCTGGACAACATCATTCATGCCTTGAAAGAAGTTGACATGCTGAAAAGTGGTCTTGTAGGAGCATGCGAGTGGTAAATCCTTTGGGAGATAGCAGTTGAGGTGGGCACTACTGTAGCTAGATGAAAAGTATTGTAGGAGAAGAATAATATTAGTTGTTGGCTAGAGTTCAATGTGCATAAGAAAATTTAAATACTGAAATGTCAAATGTTAACCATCTTGGCCTTCCCAGGGAGGACATTTGAATTGTTCATCTTGGACACATAGTATGGTATAGATGGCTTGTGTTGTTTAACTATCACTTTGAGGGAAGCAACTGGGTCAGAAGTCAATTCCAAATAGTTTCCAAACACACAGTGATCATCGAATTCCTCCCTCCCTTCATCCTTGGACCTAGAAAGAAAGTATTAGAAAGTAATAATCTGTAGCTGCATATAAATCTAGCAAAACATGTACTTAGTGAATGACACACCTCTACGAATAAGGATCCTCAGTTTCTTGACTAATTGAAGTCTTTTCATATAAGCCTTAGCTCTTCTCCTTGCTATCTAGCTTTCATCTTGCGAAAAACTACAACAAGTTTCTTCACATCATCATTAGATGAGACATCGATGATGACAGCCTTAGTTTCACCAACTTTGTAGGCATCCTTTTTAGCCTAAATTAGACATTGCACTAATTAGAATGTTTAGTTTTTATGCCATATACAGTAGTGCTAGTATCAACAATTTTAGAACCTGCTCATGTATATCCCTAGCCTTCATACCGCAAAATTAGCATTCCTCACAGTTCATCCTACCTGCCCCATAGAGTAAATACAAGAATTAGGTTAGAATACAATTCTAATTAGTGAATTATTACGAGAATCACATTTAGTGAGTAAAATTAAAGGGTGCTTCCAGTGAACTAGATTGAGCCTTTGCCGTACGTAGCAACATCGACACGCATACTAGTAGATTGAGTACAGACGCACTGCCATAGAACAAGGAGGCGACGCATCGAACTAGAATGTTGTGGCATCGATAGAATAAAAGTATTACATAGAACTAAATAGCAATATTAATGCGTTGACCTAGATTGAGCAGAGACGCGCTGCCATAGAACAAGGAGGCGACAAGTCGAACTAGAACGAGGAGTTGACGTGGTGAAAGGGCGATAGGTTGATGAGCACTTACACATCAGTTTGCAGCCTCCGCTGCCACCGTCGTCGGCGTGGAGGGGATTTTGTAGTCGGCGGGGAGGGGATTTGGTCATCGACGGGGTGGGGAGAGGTTTTTTTCTAGCGCAGATCTGAGGGAAGTGGTGTGGGATTTGGGAGTGGCATGGAGGGGAGATGGTTTTTCTAGATGCTATGACAGGTGGGTCCCATGCGTGAGTGGTTTTGGTTTACATATGCATTGTCTACGAGGCTGACGAATGGGTCTCACATGGACTAAATAACATCACAATTTTTCTACCACAAAAAGAGGTTATGTTTAGCCAAGTTTGACAGACAGAATAACAACCAAATGTTTTGGCTAATTTTAACAAGTATATAATGAATAACAGACATAATAAGTTCAACGCTCTGCCACCATAGGCTGGAACTACTCTTCATTAGTATCATCTTATACTTCATCTTATTTTTCACTGTAGTACTCCTCAATTGTGTCATCTACTTACGACTCACTATCAACTTCCTCCTCTTCAATACCTTTCCTTTTACCTCTGATACGCTCGAACACTAATGCATCTATGATGCGGCCTCCGTTGATAGAGGGTCGACATTTCCTAAAAGGAAGAGCCTCAGATACAGTATCATCGTCATAGCCTACAAACTCTTGGTATGCTACATTAGTATGCACTACCACATCCTCCTCTCCTTTGGCCTGGGTAGACAAGATGTAACTGTCCTATTTGTACCAAAAATTGGTAATGTTGACACTCCGGAAGAGTTTATCATACACCATATCTATATCCTTGCGGCCCTCAAGATGATACCAATCGCAGTGGCATAACACAACTGATCGTTGGTGTTCCAAATCAGAGTTAAAATATAGCACCTTGATATCCTTGAGGACACCATAAAAATGGATATCCTTCTTCAAGTGATAAGCTTCAGTCATTACTCCAATGTTTTGTTTTTTGTTGCCCTTCTCACGGTCAGCAGTGAGGAACCGAACACCATCCACAATACAAGCTGAATATGTTCTTACTCGGAAGTCTGGGACACACACCAATGCAAAAAGCAAACTAACATGGTACTTGAACCATCTTTGAAATCCCTGCTGAAGCCTTGTTTCTACATTGGGCATCCCATCATCCAGAGAGTAACTCGGAATTAAAATCTTTAAGTGTATGGAAATATTGAATTCATAAGTATGGGAGATCAGAACATACATGATATATGGCTTAATCTCCTTGCAGTTGTTTAGGACATACCAAGTCATATTGTTTAGCTCCCTTTGGAGGGTCAAATCAGTATCATCACTTCCTCCATAGTAGGTGATGATGGCCCAAAATATATCGACCTCATTGGGGAACCCCAAGAGGAAGGTACGATGAGCACAGCAACAAGTTTTCCCTCAGTTATGAAACCAAGGTTATCAATCCAGTAGGAGCAAGGAAACACCCCAGAGGTGTAGCTAGCTGAACTTTGGCAGGGCGCACTACCGGTGCCAGCAGCAACGTGGAGACCTGCACAACACAACCACAGAACTCTGCCCCAACTTGCGATGAGGTTGTCAATCTCACCGGTTTTGCTGAAAACAAAGGATTAAACATATCGAATGGAAGAAAGTAATAGTTTGCAGAAAGTAAACACAAAGAAGTAAACAGTTGATTGTAGATTGATGGTAAAAGAAAGGACCGGGGTCCATAGTTCACTAGTGGTGGCTCTCCTTAAGATAGATGACATGTTGGGTGAACAAATTATAGCGGGGCAATTGACAAACATCGAGAAAGCAATCATGCATATACTACTCATCTTGACTCCTTTGAGATTCGATTGGGCATTACAACATCATACATAGACCGCCATCCAACTGCATCTATGACTAATAATCCACCTTCAGGTTATCATCCGAACCCCCTCTAGTATTAAGTTGCAAGCAACGGATAATTGCATTACGCATTGCGTGTAAAGTAAACAATACGATTGTTCTATGAACAAAGGATTGCTATTTTCTCCCTAGTAGCAACATCACATCTAGTAACTTAGAGATTTCTGTCACTTCCCCAAATTACTAGAGGCATGAACACACTATCAAGCATAAATACTAACTCTTGGAGTTGATGGCATCTACTTGGCCAAGATAGCTACTAATAATGGAAAGCATGCAAGATCACAAATAAAAAAGACATGATAAAATCAATAATCAATCTGAAATAGCATCTCAATATCCATCGGATCCCCGCAAACACAACATGTATGAATTACAAATAGATGATCTTGATCATGAACGGAGCTCACAAGATCTAAACATGATATCACAAAGGAGGAGAACCAGCCATTTAGCTACTACATGGACCCGTAGTCCAAGGATGAACTACTCACGCATCACACCGGCGGCTTGTATGATGATGAAGAAGGCCTCCAGGGTGAATTCCCCTCTCCGGCAGGGTGCCGGGAAGAGCTTCAGATCCCTCCCGATCTAGGGATGGAGATGACGGCGGCTACAGACTCTTTCGTGGAATTTTGATCGGGTACTTAGGGTTTATATATCGGAGGCATCTTATAGGCGGAAGGAGAGGCCGAGGGGGTGCCTGGGGCAGCCAGACCACCCCCTGGCATAGGCCAGGCCTGGCCATGCGGCCAGGTGTTGTGGCCGGGCCCCATCCCCTCTCCGTCTCGTATTCTGGCTCCTGGTGTCCCTCGGTGAAAAACTGACATTGGCTTTTGTCCCGTCCAATTCCGAGAAAATTCATTTTCTGACTTTCCTGGAACCAAAAACAGCAGAAAACAGGCAGCTGGCACTATGGCTCTTGTTAATAGGTTAGTCCAATAATCATATAAAAAGTACTCCAAAGTGTGGACAAAACATAAGAAAGTAGATAAAACCAAGCATGGAACATCAAAAATTATGGATACGGTTAGCAACGTATCAGGTGACATGGCTTCCTCCAATCAAATTCACACCATGGCCAAACACATCACAAGATGATTCATGTTGGTCACCTACATTTCTCGCTGGCTGATTGAATCTTGTGACACTATCATCAAGGTATCTAGAGAAAAAAGTCACACACTCGGTAAAAATGTAGGCCTCTGTCACTGAACCTTCTAGACGTGACATGTTCCCGACATATCTCTTTAGAGTACACAACTGAAGGGTTTCGCAGCATAGTAAATCAAAATTTTCTACGGAAGCGAACAGAGGGAAAGCCAAGATCTAATCTAGGAGATGCAAACAACGAGAGAGATTGGATTAGATCTTCATACCCTTGAAGATTCGCACAGCGGAACGTTCGTCGGAACGTGGGTGATGTAGTCGTACTCGCTTCTCCTCCTCGCGATCCGATCCGATCTAGCACCACAAGTGGCGGTGCCTCCGTGAGATGCACACGTGCAGCACCTCGACGTCTCCTCCTTCCTTGGACCAGCAAGTATGGTGGAGAGATGGATTGGATCTACAACACGACGGCGTGGTGTATTTGGTGGAGAATTTCTGCAGCAGGGCTTCGCCTGCAAACAGTCGGGAGGGAGAGAGGAAGGCAGCAGGGCTACTAGGGCTTGGAGGGAGATGTGTAGGGGGGAGGGGGCGCACCAGCCCTCTATATATAGAGGGGGAGGGGGCGGCCAGCCCTAGCCCCTCCTCCAAGCCTATCTCTAGTTTAAACGATTTAAACTCTCCCCTTATCTAGAAATTCTATCCCGAGATTTAAACGAGTTAAATCTCTCTAGAATCGGCTGGGCCCTATGGGGCCTTGTGCCCCTGGCCCAATGCGGCCAGGACACTCCCTCATAGGCCCATGCCCCCTCCCGGAAGGTGGGACCACGTTGTCCCCCTTCCGGAAGGTTCTAGAAGCTTCTGGTACAATACCGATTAATCCGGAACAATTCCGAACTCCAAAAACTGCACTGCCTTATATGAATCTTATTTTCCGGACCATTCTGGAACCTCTCGTGATGTCCCGGATCCCATCCGAGACTCCGAACAAAAATTCATAAACCAATTATCCAATCTATCCTAGCGTCGAGACACGTTAAGTGTGTGACCCTGCGGGTTCGAGAATATGCAGACAAGATCTTCTATCAATAATCAACAGCGGGGTCTGGGCACCCATATTGACTCCCACACATTCATCGATGATCATATCGGATGAACCACGATGTCAGGATTCAATCAATCCCATATATATATTCCCTTCGTCTCGCGATATTTTACTTGCCCGAGATTCGATCGTCGGTATCGTCATACCTAGTTCAATCTCGTTCACAGCAAGTACTTTACTCGTTCCGTAATCCTATATCACTTTGTGATTAACTCCTTAACCACATGCTTGCAAGCGGTGTTGATATCGATTACCGAGTGGGCCCGAAGTATATCTCTCCGACTTGGGAGGGACAAATCCCATCTCGATACATACAACCCAACAGATACTTTCCGATTACCTGAGAGACACCTTTATGATCACCCTCTCATAGGATGACGTTTGATGACCTCAAAGCTTTCTTCCGATACCAGGGAGTTGTATTATCTCATGGTCTAAGGAATACAATATTTGACATAAGAAAAACTTCGCAAAGACGAACACGATGACACGATCTAATTGCTTCGCTTAGTTTGGGTCTATCCACCATATCATTCTCCAATGATATGATCTCATTATCAATTGACAACTCATGTCTATGGTTAGGAAACCTTAACCATCATTGATCAATGAGCTAGTCCATAGAGGCGTACTAGGGACACGGTGTTGTTCACAAACCACACAAGTATTAAAGTTTCCGCTTAATACAATTCTAGCATGGAATATAAACTTTATCATGAACAAGAATTATAATAATAACATCTTTATTATTGCCTCTAGGGAATAATTCCAACAGTCTCCCACTTGCACTAGAGTCAATAATCTAGTTTACATCTGGCAACAATCTCACACCCATGGCACTGAGGTGCTGATCATGTTTTACACGTGGAAGAGGTTTAGTCAATGGATCTGCGACATTCAGATCTGTATGTACTTTGCTAATCTTCAGATCTCCATCTGCTATATAATCTCGGATTATATGAAACTTGCGGTTGATATGCTTGGTCTTTGGATGATATCTTGGTTCCTTAGCGAGTGCTATGGCGCCAGTGTTGTCACACAATATCTCCAGTGGGTCCAATGCACTTGGAACCACGCCAAGCTCAGTGATGAAGTTCCTGATCCAAACTCCTTCACTTGACGCTTCTGCAGCAGCCATGTATTCCGCTTCTACTTTAGATCCCGCGATCATGCTTTGCTTGCAGCTTCTCCAGCTCACAGCTCCTCCATTCAAAATATACACGTATCCTGTCTGAGATTTACAATCATCCTTGTCGGTGTCGAAACTAGCATCGACGTAACCTTTTACGAAGAGCTGTTCATCACCCCATAGACTAAGAACATTTCTTTAGTCCTATTTAGGTACCTTAGGATGTTCTTCACGGCTGTCTAGTGTTCCACTCCTGGATCACTTTGATATCTGCTCGTCAAACTAAGAGCATTGGACACATCCGGTCTAGTACACAGCATGGCATACATGATGGAACCTATGGCCGAGGCATAAGGCACTTTGCTCATAGCTTCCCTATCATTTACCGTAGCTGGACACTGAGCCTTGCTCAATATCTTACCTGACAACATAGGCACTGAACCTTTCAATGCCTTATCCATTCTGAACCTTTTCAGAACTTTGTCTAGGTATGTACTTTGGCTTAAAGCTATCAGGCGTCTTTGTCTATCTCTTTAGATTTTGATGCCCAATATATAAGCAGCTTTACCTAGGTCTTTCATTGAAAAACACTTGTTCAAATAACTCTTCACATCGTTAAGCATGTTGATGTCATTTCCAATAATCAATATGTCATCCACATATAGTACCAGAAACGTCACCGAGCTCCCACTCACTTTCTTGTAGATGCAAGCTTCGTAGCAATTTGGAACAAATCCAAAGCTCTTGATCACTTGATCAAAATGAAGGTTCCAACTCCGAGATGCTTGCTTCAGTCCATAAATGGAACGCTGAAGTTTGCATACTTTATCAGCATCCTTAGGATCGACAAAACCTTCGGGTTGCATCATATACAACTCTTCATCAATGTTGCCATTGAGGAAAGCAGTCTTGACATCCATTTGCCATATTTCATAATCATGAAACGCAGCAATTGCTAATAAAATCCGAATGGACTTAAACATCGCTACGGGAGAGAAAGTCTCATCGTAGTCAACACCTTGAACTTGTCGAATACCTTTCGCAACAAGCCGTGCTTTATAAACGGTAACATTACCATCCGCGTCCGTTTTCTTCTTGAAGATCCATTTGCACTCAACGGCCTTTCGGTCGCTAGGAGGGTTCACCAAAGTCCATACTTGGTTTTCGCTCATGGATCCCAATTCGGATTTCATGGCTTCTAGCCATTTCTCAGAGTCTGGGCTCATCATCGCTTCCTCATAGTTCGTAGGTTCACTGTCTTCTACTAACAAGACAGTCAAGACAGGGTTGCCGTACCACTCAGGAGGGGCACGCGACCTTGTCGACCTGCGACGTTCAGTAGCAGCATCGTCCGAAGCTTCATGATCCTTGTCATTAGCTTCCTCTATTGTTGGTGCAGGCGGCACTGGAACAATTTCAGGTGCTGTGCTACTCTCCAATTCAAGAGAAGGTTCAATAACCTCGTCTAGCTCTACTTTCCTCCCACTCACTTCTTTCGAGAGAAACTCCTTCTCAAGAAAGGAACCGTTCTTTGCGACAAACACTTTGCCTTCGGTTCTGTGATAGAAGGTATACCCAATAGTTTCCTTAGGGTATCCTATGAAGACGCATTTCTCCGCTTTGGGTTCGAGCTTGTCCGGCATCAACTTCTTGACGTAAGCTTCGCATCCCCAAACTTTAAGAAACGACAACTTAGGTTTAGCACCAAACCATAGTTCATACGGTGTCGTCTCAACGGATTTAGATGGAGCCCTATTTAAAGTGAATGCAGCGGTTTCTAATGCATAACCCCAAAATGATAACGGCAAATCAGTAAGAGACATCATCGATCGGACCATATCTAATAGGGTTCGATTCCGGCGTTCAGACACACCATTGCGCTGTGGTGTTCCGGGTGGCGTGAGTTGTGAAACGATTCCACTTGCTTTGAGATGCGTGAGAAAATCATAACTCAAATATTCGCCCCCACGATCGGATCGTAGAAACTTAATCTTTCTGTTACGATGGTTCTCCACTTCATTCTGAAATTCTTTGAACTTTTCAAACGTTTCAGATTTATGTTTCATTAAATAGATATACCCATATCTACTTAAGTCATCGGTAAAAGTGAGAAAATAGCGATATCCACCGCGCGTCGAAAAACTCATCGGTCCGCATACATCGGTATGTATGATTTCCAACAAGTCCGTTGCTCGCTCCATCATACCGGAGAACGGGGTTTTGATCATCTTGCCCATGAGGCATGGTTCGCATGTGTCAAATGATTCAAAATCAAGAGACTCCAAAAGTCCATCAGAATGAAGTTTCTTCATGCGCTTTACACCAATATGACCTAGACGACAGTGCCACAAATAAGTAGTATTATCACTATCTACTTTGCATCTCTTAGCCTCAATGTTATGGATGTGTGTTTCATCCCTTTCGAGATTTAGAAGAAATAAACCACTCACAAGAGGTGCATGACCATAAAAGATGTTACTCATATAAATAGAACAACCATTATTCTCCGATTTAAATGAATAACCGTCTTGCAATAAACACGATCCAGAAATAATGTTCATGCTCAACGCAGGCACATAATAACATTTATTAAGGTTTAAAACTAATCCTGAAGGTAAAACTAAGGAGAGCGTGCCGACGGCCATCACATCAACTCTTGATCCGTTGCCAACGCGCATCGTCACCTCATCCCTCGCAAGCCGCCGTCTATTCCGCAGCTCCTATTTCGAGTTACAAATATTAGCAACTGAACCGGTATCAAATACCCAGGCACTACAACGAGGGCTAGTAAGGAAAACATCAATAACATGTATATCAAATATACCTTTGATGGTGCCAGCCTTCTTGTCCGCTAAGTACTTCGGACAGTTGCGCTTCCAGTGACCCTTGTCCTTGCAATAGAAGCACTCAGTTTCCGGCTTGGGACCAGACCTGAGCTTCTTCTCAGCAGGGGCATTGCGCTTGCCGCCGCCCTTCTTGAAGGGCTTCTTTGCACCTTTACCTTTATTAAAGGAGGGCTTGTTGACCATCAACACATGATTATCCTTCTTGATGTCCACCTCCGCAGCCTTCAGCTTTGCGAAGAGCTCGGTGATCGTATCAGTGGAACCAATCTGATTATGAGTCACTACAAAACTTTTGTAGCTGGGAGGGAGTGATTGCAGAACCCTGCCAATCTTGAGCTCCTCTGGAATCTTGCAGTCCAGTTGCTCAAGGCGTTGAGTGTAGCCCGACATCTTAATGGCGTGCTCACTAACGGAACTCCCTTCCTCCATCTTGCAGTTAAAGAACTTCTCGGAGATCTCATATCTCTCAGAACGGGCCTGAGTCTGAAACATGGTTTTCAACTCTTCGAGAATCTCAAAGGGCCCGGGATAGTTTTCAAAACGATTTTGAAGTTCCGGTTCCATAGCAAACAACATGGTGCTCTTAATCACACCATAATCATCTTTGCGCGACTGATAGACAGCTTTCTCATCAGCCGGCGCAGTTGCAGCAGGGGCGTCACCTAACGCTTTCTCAAGGACATAGTCCTTTTGACCGCCAGAGAGAATGATTCTTAGATTGCGGAACCAATTGGTGAAGTTAGACCCATTGTTTCTAAGCTTTTCCTTCTCAGCAAAAACGTTGAAGTTGAAGTTGGACTTGGCCATGTGATCTACAGTATTGGCAAGTACAATTTAGACTATGTTCATGATAAATAGTTCAACTTAATCAAATTACTAGATGAACTCCCACTAAATTCAACATCCCTCAAGTTGTTTAGTAAACATGATCCGAATTCACCACACCTAATCCGATCATCACGAGAAGAGATGTGGCTTCAATGGTGGACAACGAAGTGTCGATCATATCATTCATATGACTCATGCTTAACCTTTCGGTTCTTGTGTTCCGAGTCCATGTCTGTACATGCTAGGCTCGTCAAGCTAGACCCAAGTATTTCCACGTGTGCAAAACTGGCTTGCACCCGTTGTATGTGAGCGTAGAGTCTATAGCACCCGATCATCACGTGATGCTTGGACACGACGAACTTTCGCAACGGTGCATACTTGGGGAGAACACAGTTTTTATCTTGATCTTTAAGTGAGGAATCATCTTATAATGCTACCGTCGCGATCTAAGCATAATAAGATACATAAAAGGATAAACATCACATGCATATAACTTTATGTAACATGGTATAGCCAATCTTCGCGCAATGATCTCCATCTTGTGCGTTCCGGCATGATCTCCATCACTTCACCATGATTGCCTCCACCACGAATAGCAACTACAACTATTGCTAACTACTTAGCGATAAAGTAAAGCTATTACATGGCGTATAAGAAGTTGACTCGCAGGTCATACACAATTATAAAGACAACCATATGGCTCCTGCTGGTTGTGTACTCATTGACATGCAAGTCGTGAAACATCACAAAACATGATCATCGCATACATTATACACATCACATCTTGGGCCATACCATATCACAGAAAACACTCCCTGCAAAAACAAGTTAGACGCCTCTACTTTGTTGTTGCATGTTTTACGTGGCTTATGGGAGTAGATGCTAAGAACGATTCTTACCTACGGAAAGCCACAACGGTGATATTATGGTTGCCAAATTCCGGTGTTAGTCCCATGACAACTATAGTGAGAGAAACTGACATCCACCAGCCGCATGTGTGGAACAAGCCACACGTCAAGTGCGGAGCCGGTCTCGCGAACGACGTCGCGTAAGGTTGGCCTGGACCGCTTCAATCTCACTATCCCGCGTCATAAGAAGAACACAAACAAGAGGCTTGCAACAGAAAACATCAACGCCCGCAACAACCATGTTGCGTTCTACTCGTGAATCACATCTACGCATAGATCTAGCTCTGATACCACTGAAGGGTTTCGCAGCATAGTAAATCAAAGTTTTCTACGGAAGCGAACAGAGGGAAAGCCAAGATCTAATATAGGAGATGCAAACAACGAGAGAGATTGGATTAGATCTTCATACCCTTGAAGATTCGCACAGCGGAACGTTCGTCGGAACGTGGGTGATGTAGTCGTACTCGCTTCTCCTCCTCGCGATCCGATCCGATCTAGCACCACAAGTGGCGGTGCCTCCGTGAGATGCACACGTGCAGCACCTCGACGTCTCCTCCTTCCTTGGACCAGCAAGTATGGTGGAGAGATGGATTGGATCTACAACACGACGGCGTGGTGTATTTGGTGGAGAATTTCTGCAGCAGGGCTTCGCCTGCAAACAGTCGGGAGGGAGAGAGGAAGGCAGCAGGGCTACTAGGGCTTGGAGGGAGATGTGTAGGGGGGAGGGGGCGCACCAGCCCTCTATATATAGAGGGGGAGGGGGCGGCCAGCCCTAGCCCCTCCTCCAAGCCTATCTCTAGTTTAAACGATTTAAACTCTCCCCTTATCTAGAAATTCTATCCCGAGATTTAAACGAGTTAAATCTCTCTAGAATCGGCTGGGCCCTATGGGGCCTTGTGCCCATGGCCCAATGCGGCCAGGACACTCCCTCATAGGCCCATGCACCCTCCCGGAAGGTGGGACCACGTTGGCCCCCTTCCGGAAGGTTCTAGAAGCTTCCGGTACAATACCGATTAATCCGGAACAATTCCGAACTCCAAAAACTGCACTGCCTTATATGAATCTTATTCTCCGGACCATTCTGGAACCTCTCGTGATGTCCCGGATCCCATCCGAGACTCCGAACAAAAATTCATAAACCAATTATCCAATCTATCCTAGCGTCGAGACACGTTAAGTGTGTGACCCTGCGGGTTCGAGAATATGCACACAAGATCTTCTATCAATAATCAACAGCGGGGTCTGGGCACCCATATTGACTCCCACACATTCATCGATGATCATATCGGATGAACCACGATGCCAGGATTCAATCAATCCCATATATATATTCCCTTCGTCTCGCGATATTTTACTTGCCCGAGATTCGATCGTCGGTATCGTCATACCTAGTTCAATCTCGTTCACAGCAAGTACTTTACTCGTTCCGTAATCCGATATCACTTTGTGATTAACTCCTTAACCACATGCTTGCAAGCGATATTGATATCGATTACCGAGTGGGCCCGAAGTATATCTCTCCGACTTGGGAGGGACAAATCCCATCTCGATACATACAACCCAACAGATACTTTCCAATTACCTGAGAGACACCTTTATGATCACCCTCTCATAGGATGACGTTTGATGACCTCAAAGCTTTCTTCCGATACCAGGGAGTTGTATCATCTCATGGTCTAAGGAATACAATATTTGACATAAGAAAAACTTCGCAAAGACGAACACGATGACACGATCTAATTGCTTCGCTTAGTTTGGGTCTATCCACCATATCATTCTCCAATGATATGATCTCATTATCAATTGACAACTCATGTCTATGGTTAGGAAACCTTAACCATCATTGATCAATGAGCTAGTCCATAGAGGCATACTAGGGACACGGTGTTGTTCACAAACCACACAAGTATTAAAGTTTCTGCTTAATACAATTCTAGCATGGAATATAAACTTTATCATGAACAAGAATTATAATAATAACATCTTTATTATTGCCTCTAGGGCATAATTCCAACAACAACAACAACCTCTATATTGGGTACATCCACCCATAGTTCACAGGGCCTTGGAGCATCGCCTCATCAGGTAAATGCACAACCAGGTGGACCATCACATCAAAGAATGCCGGCAGAAAGATGTGTTCAAGTTTGCACAAAATCACTAGGATTTCATCTTTGACCCTTTCCAACACCAACAATTTCAAATTTTTACTACACAATTGCCTGAAAAATCTTCCCATCTCTCCAAGTGCCTTATAGATATCGGGATGCAAATACCCTCGCATGCCAGCATCAAATATTCCCTGCAACAAGATGTGGCAGTCATGGGTTTTAAGTCCCGTGATCTTGCGTGTAGAAACACTAACACATTTTCCCATGTTTGAACGAAACCCATCAGGAAAAGTGTAGTCCCGTAGATATTGACAGAAACACGTCTTCTGCTCCTTATATGATGCTTATGGACAGAGAAGGTCCTTCTCTATGTGACAGCAGAGTGTGCCGATCTGGACGACCTGGAAGTGTAGGATCCTAATCGTCATGCCGATTCCGTCGCCCACGGACTCGAAGTTCGGGCGAGTCACTGGCAAGTGGACGATGAAGTTGAAGGTGCTGAACAGGAAGCGATTCTCCGCTTCAGGATAGTTGTATATCGTAGTTTATGGGGCCAAGGAAGCCGCAACATCAGCACTCCCGTTTCCCACAGACACCGCCAATTGACGAGGGATTAACTCGTCAATGTCCATAGTTGATGGACTTGGGTTAGAGGAAGTGGGAAGCGCTGGAGGCAATGACCAGCTAGCAAACAAGCACATCAGGGACACGCGATTTACCCAGTTTCAGGCCCTCGGAAGGGGCCCTACTCCTGCTTGTCTACTCTTTGTTAATTGGGGAATCAAAGATTACAGGGGTGCATAGATGCAATCTGGCGGTGTGTGAGCTAGGGTTGCGAGGTGTCCTTATTGATGCTCCCTCCTAGCCTTTATATAGGAAGTCTACTTCTCGGGATAGCAGGCCGACTCGGTTACATATTAGGGTTTTTCCCTTTAAGTTTCCTATCTATACATTGTCGTGCTTCCCAAGGATCCATGTCTTCTAGGACTTGGGCCACCCGAATCATCTTGGGCCTTGCCATAAGCTTCTCTTGGGCTGCACCTTATAGGACAAACCTAGGTGCCCGTGGGGCATACCCATGCCACTATGTATGTTGGTTGCACCTATAGATCTCACCTAATGCCTAGGGCTTCACAATCATACCTAGCCTTCAAGGTGTCCTTATTCTTGTTGTCAAGTTCAAGTAGTGTGTCAATCAAGTTGTCGCAGATGTTTTTCTTGAGGTGCATCATGTCGAGATAGTGCCGAAGTTTTCTTGATGCCCAGTAAGGCAAGTCCCAAAAACCATGCCGCCAGTTCTAGATCGGTGAAGGATATGTTCGCTTCCTCTTTTTGCCCCCCAGGATCACCTCCAACTCCTGGTTTAAGATTCCTAACCTTCTCTAGATCAGCTTGTAACTCAACTGTAGTAAATTTGTCTGGCTTCGAGTGGTCATCATGAATGCCGAAAGCTCCGTCTCTTCTTGCAAGTGGTGGCACTTCGGGAGGAAATGATGGTGCCCAATGTAGCATATTTTGCTATTTATGGATTTGTACAGAGGATTTTTGTCACAATGCAGGCATGCATGATATCCTTTTGTTGTATGCTTAGACATAGTGCTGCAAGATGGGTAGTCATGGGCATACAAAAGAAATGCTTCACAAAGATCAAACATTTCATTTTGAAATGCATCGTAACAACACATGCCCTTCCAAAGCTATTGCAAATCATCCAACAGAGGCTCCATAAAGAGATCAAAGTCCTTTGTAGAACTTGATTTGCTAGGGATTAGAAGGCAAAGCATGTAGTTTGATGTATCCATACAATCCCATGGTGGAAGATTGTATGACAAGGCAAATATAGGCCACATACTATAGCTTGTTCTCATGGTTCCATAAGGATTGAAGCCATATGTGGCAAGGCCAAACCTTATGTTTCTAGAGTCAGCTAAAAAGTCCTGCCATGTTCTATCAAAATCCCTCCATGCTTCGCCATCAGCCGAATGACTAAGTATACCAACTCTGGGCATTCTATTTAACTTGTGTCACTGCGTGTTCTCCACTGTTTTCCTCGAATAGAACAATCTCTACAGTTGTGGCGTGAAAGGAAAATGACGCAAGACTTTGACAGCAGACGACTAATACATTGCTAACGTATCCATAATTTTTGATGTTCCATGCTTGGTTTTTATCTACTTTCTTATGTTTTGTCCACACTTTGGAGTACTTTTATACAATTTCTTGGACTAACCTATTAATAAGAGCCATAGTGCCAGCGACCTATTTTCTGCTGTTTTTGGTTCCAGGAAAGTCAGAAAATGAATATTCTCGGA
Organism: Avena sativa; assembly: GCA_916181665.1. Lineage (NCBI taxonomy): Eukaryota > Viridiplantae > Streptophyta > Magnoliopsida > Poales > Poaceae > Avena > Avena sativa. The sequence goes on from OV702279.1 coordinate 524,907,098, forward strand.
ATTGGACGGGACAAAAGCCAAAGTCAGTTTTTCACCGAGGGGGACACAGAGCCAAAATACGAGACGGAGAGCGGCCAAGGGCCTGCACACCATCCGGTCGCGCGGCCAGGCCTGGCCCGCGCCAGGGGGTGGTCTGGCCGCCTAGGGCACCCCCTCGGCCTCCCCTTTTGCCTATAAGATGCCTCCGATACAGAAACCCTAAGTACCAGATCAAAATTCCATGAAAGAGTCTGTAACACCGTCATCTCCATCCCTAGATCGGGAGGGATCTGAAGCTCTTTCCAGCACCCTGCCAGAGGGGAGAATTCACCCTGGAGGCCTTCTTCATCACCATGCAAGCCTCCGGTGTGATGCGTGAGTAGTTCATCCTTGGATTACGGGTCCATGTAGTAGCTAGATGGTTGGTTCTTCTCCTTTGTGCTACCATGTCTAGATCTTGTGAGCTTCGTTCATGATCAAGATCATCTATTTGTAATCCTACATGTTGTGTTTGCGGGGATCCGATGGATATTGAGATGCTATTTCAGATTGATAATTGATTCTATCATGTCTTTGTTATTTGTGATCTTGCATGCTTTCCATTGTTAGTAGCTTTATTGGCCAAGCAGATGCTAGCAACTCCAAGAGTTAGTATTTATGCTCGATAGTGGGTTCATGCCTCTAGTAATCTGGGGAAGTGATAGAAATCTCTAAGGTACTAGATGTGTTGTTGCTACTAGGGAGAAAACAGTAATCCTTTGTTCATAGAACAATCGTATTGTTTACGTTACATGCAATGCGTAATGCAGTTATCTGTTGCTTGCAACTTAATACTAGAGGGGGTTCGGATGATAACCTGAAGGTGGATTATTAGTCATAGATGCAGTTGGATTACGATCTATGTATAATGTTGTAATGCCCGATCAAATCTCAAAGGAGTCAAGATGAGTCGTATATGCATGATTGCTTTCTCGATGTTTGTCAATTGCCCCGCTATAATTTGTTCACCCAACATGTCATCTATCTTAAGGAGAGCCACCACTAGTGAACTATGGACCCCGGTCCTTTCTTTTATCATCAATGTATAATTGTTTATTGCTTTCTGTTTACTTTTTGCAAGCTATTACGTTCTTCCACACAATACGTTTAATCCTTTGTGTTCAGCAAAACCGGTGAGATTGACAACCTCACTGTAAGTTGGGGTCAAAGTTCTGTGGTTGTGTTGTGCAGGTTTCCACGTTGCTGCTAGCACCGGTAGTGCGCCCTGCCAAAGGCCAGCTAGCAACACCTTGGAGGTGTTTCCTTGATCCTACTGGTTCGATAACCTTGGTTTCATAACTGAGGGAAAACTTGTTGTTGTGCTCATCATACCTTCCTCTTGGGGTTCCCCAACGAGCTCGATATATTTTGGGCCATCAAGCTATTTTTTGGTGCTGTTGTCGAGGAGTCAAGGACATCTTCACAAGGGGAGTCCCTCATAACCAATCTCTTTACTTTGTTATTTTTGTTTTGCTTAGTTTACTTTTTGCTTTGCTTGCTTGTTTCTTTATCAAAAACACAAAAAAATTTAGTTTTAGTACTTTGCTTTCTTTTACTAAAAACACAAAAAAATAAGTCTTTATATAGTTGTTACCTCTTTCTTAGCTCACCATGTTGATCCCTAAGTTCACCCTGAAAGACCTTTCGATAGGTAGTGGCTCTATAATTGGAAAAGATAATATTGAAGAATTCTTTAATCATGTTAGAAGCATGAGGATATTGAGGATAGATCCCTTGCAGAACCTGCTCCAAATTATGAAATAGCTGCAGCTTCTTTAGTTCACATGTTGGAAGCTAGGTTTGTTAACCTTAACCCCTTAATGCAAGTAATGTTTCTTAAACTTAAAGAAATTGAGGATCCTGAAAAGAGACATTTCTGTGCTTCACCATAAAAAATCTGTAAAATCTCTGTACGTCGTTTTGAGTCATGAATTTTTGTGCTTCTGCCCCAGGTTGTTATATAACTTTTGTTAGTTCAACACTTTTCGATTTGACAGAAGGTCTTTGAAAAAATTGGTTTTTACCCGTTGGTCTGTTTTGACAGATTTCTGCCATTATTTGCATTTGCTTCTTGTTGGTTCCTTTTTGAGTTCTTTTGGGGAACTGAGCTTTTTTTAGGGAAGTGCTACAATAGCTTGTGTTCTAATGGAAGTTTTATTGGTGTTGAAACTGAACCTAAAGACATATTATCTTGAGTGCACTGATGTTGCTAATAAAGATTGTGTGAAGTTTTGTACGAAGGAAAAATTTCAGGTGTATGGAGAGAATGATGTAATGAGATGAAGAATGGACTAAAGCTCAAGCTTGGAGATTCCACCCCGTGTCACCCCAAGAAATATTCAAGAGGTACAAGCGTTAAATCTTGGAGATTCCCAAGGCATCCCCTTCTTCATCAATAAAAATTCCAGGTTCCTTCCAAACACTTCATTTTTATTGTTTCATGCACAGTTGTGTTCTTCTTGGAGCGTCTTCCTTTTTTGTTTTTGTTTTGGTTTTCGTTTGCTTGGTTTTCTTAGTTTACTGAATAAATTGGTTGGACCCCCTCTTTCATATATTGGTTTTCAAATAGTTTGGTTTGGATTGGAAAAGAGTAGGAAAAGTTCATGCTTAAGTGGTAAAAGGAGCTTGTTTTTGACTGTGGCCCATGCTTTGTCATGCCATGCTTGATATTGTTTTGGCTTTATTCTTAGTGATCTTTTTTGTAGCATGACATGTTATAAACAATTGAGATTGCTTAATGTGCCTTGGAAGAATCATGCATTGTTTTAGCATATTAAAGCATAGTATTGTGGTATTCTCCTTTGATGCTTTATTTGGGTTGACTTGGCGCATGCTCACACCATGTTATGACTATCCCAAGTCACCATAGACTTTATGATCCTTTAGTTTTTGAGTTGTAATATCACTTTATGCTTTGATTAATGATGTTTTGTCGCCCTGCGTGATTATGGCCATTATTGCTCTTTTAGTCGGTCGCTCCCAATCTTTTGCTAGCCTCCATAACCGAGTATGAGTTCCACTCATGCATACAACTCCTAAAACCAAGTTATTCCAAAGAGTCCACCATACCTACCTATTAGCATTTTCTATTCCAAGTATATTCATGTTTTTATCTACCTTCCGAATTAAACTTGTTATGAGAAAACTAGTGATTAAAGCTCTCACAAAATTGATGGCACACTTTACTTTTCTTGCCCTTAATAAACTTGAACCATTGTGTCATCTATGTTGTATATGCTTGCACTTATATGTTGAGGATTAGCAGAACCATGTTGTCATGGGGAACACTTTCAACATTGCACTTGTACTTTGTACCTAGTTGATATCATGCTCCTTTGTCTATGGATGTCGTTGGTGTGAAATGAAAGGGGAGCTTGTAAGTCCATGGAGTTATGTATGTGTGTTAGAGAAACGCCTGGGCCGCTGGTCTAATCCATGCTGTCATGGTGGAAACTTGCAGCGTAACCATAATGAGTTGTCTATGAAGCATTCTTCTTATAAAAAAGAGTCAGATATTGACAAAAAAGAAAAAGGAAAAAAAGAGATATGAGAAAATAGGAAAGAGAGAAAGAAGCACCATTTTCCCATGGTAAATAAGAAGATTGCTGAGATGCTCGTTGTCTGCTTTCCTTGTCATTGTGATATGAGGATTCTTCCGTATCATCGGGTAAGGGGTACCCTGTTAGCGGTTCTCTATGATACACATGTACTTACTATGACAAGAACTTACAGGTAACTAAACTTGAGTAGAATGAGGAGCGGCCCTCGTATTCAAGGGACATGAGATTTCCAACTTATACCTTGTCAAGCATATACTCCATAGTTTTTCCACTTTAACCTTAATCACTTCAAGATGCTTATGATAGGGGCAATGAGAGCTGAAAGATAATAAGTACCATAATTTTTGGAAGCTCTTTATGAAACTTGAATCCCTACTTCCTTCTATGAAGGCCTTTCTTTTACTTCTATGTTTAGTCTCCACCTTCTATATTTATGCACCTATTTTGAGATCATAGTGGCCATTCTTAGTTATATGTGCATTGTCCCAAGACTTGTTGATTGATGCATTACTTTGACATTGCTTGTTCTTAAAGTTTTTGTATCTAGTCACTCTTATGAACTTTGAAGGTGTCCTATGCATTTATGTTTGCTACTCTATGAGGGACAAGCTGAATGCCACTATGCTATGTTTTCTTTATGTGAAACAAACAAACGTCTTGCAAAGTATTGCTATTCATGAATCTTTTGTTTGTGCCTTTTCATGTTACAACATAGTTGCTATGTCTTATTGTTAGAACTTTGTCTTTCATGCTATGTTGAAGTACTATGATCCCAACTATCAATGTTTTGCAAATACTTTGATCAAGTTTATGATGGTGCATGTCACCTCAAAAATTATTCTTTCTTTTTATCACTTACCTACTCGAGGACGAGCAGGAGTTAAGCTTGGAGATGTTGATACATTGCTAACGTATCCATAATTTTTGATGTTCCATGCTTGGTTTTTATCTGCTTTCTTATATTTTGTCCACACTTTGGAGTACTTTTATACACTTTCTTGGACTAACTTATTAACAAGAGCCACAATGCCGGCTGCCTGTTTTTTGCTGTTTTTGGTTCCAGGAAAGTCAGAAAATGAATATTCTCGGAATTGGACAGGACAAAAGCCAAAGTCAGTTTTTCACCGAGGGGGACACGGAGCCAGAATACGAGTCGGAGAGGGGCCAGGGGACAGCCACACCACCTGGCCGTGCGGCCAGGCCTGACCCGCACCAGGGGGTGGTCTGGCCGCCTAGGGCACCCCCTCGGCCTCCCCTTTCGCCTATAAGATGCCTCCGATACAGAAACCCTAAGTACCCGATCAAAATTCCATGAAAGAGTCTGTAGCCGCCGTCATCTCCATCCCTAGATCGGGAGGGATCTGAAGCTCTTCTCGGCACCCTGCCGAAGGGGAGAATTCACCCTGGAGGCCTTCTTCATCACCATGCAAGCCTCCGGTGTGATGTGTGAGTAGTTCATCCTTAGACTACGGGTCCATGTAATAGCTAGATTGTTGGTTCTTCTCCTTTGTGCTACCATGTCTAGATCTTTTGAACTCCATTCATGATCAAGATCATCTATTTATAATCCTACATGTTGTGTTTGCGGGGATCCGATGGATATTGAGAGCTATTTCAGATTGATTATTGATTCTATCATGTCTTTGTTATTTGTGATCTTGCATGCTTTCTGTTGTTAGTAGCTATCTTGGCCAAGTAGATGCTAGCAACTCCAAGAGTTAGTATTTATGCTCGATAGTGGGTTCATGCCTCTAGTAATCTGGGGAAGTGACAGAAATATCTAAGGTACTAGATGTGCTATTGCTACTAGGGAGAAAACAACAATCCTTTGTTCATAGAATAATCGTATTGTTTACTTTACACGCAATGTGTAATGCAATTATCTGTTGCTTGCAACTTAATACTGGAGTGGGTTCGGATGATAACCTGAAGGTGGATTATTAGTCATAGATGCAGTTGGATTACGGCCTATGTATAATGTTGTTATGCCCGATCAAATCTCATAGGAGTCAAGATGATTAGTATTTGCTTGTATGCTTTATCGATATTTTTCAATTGCCCCGCTGTAACTTGTTCAGCCAACATGTCATCTATCTTAAGGAGAGCCACCACTAGTGAACTATGGACCTCGGTCCTTTCTTTTATCATCAATCTACAACTGTTTACTGCTTTCTGTTTACTTTCTGCAAGCTATTACTTTCTTCCACACAATATGTTTAATCCTTTGTTTTTAGCAAAACCGGTGAGATTGACAACCTCACTGTAAGTTGGGGGCAAAGTTCGATGGTTGTGTTGTGCAGGTTTCCACGTTGCTGCTAGCACCGGTAGTGCGCCCTGCCAAAGGCCAGCTAGCAACACCTTGGAGGTGTTTCCTTGCTCCTACTGGTTCGATAACCTTGGTTTCATAACTGAGGGAAAATTTGTTGTTGTGCTCATCATACCTTCCTCTTGGGGTTCCCCAACGAGCTCGATATATTTTGGGCCATCAACGACCTTCTTTCTAGATATTTCCACTTGAGGCGCCACACTTAACACAGTTGTACAACTTGTCATTCTTCTTCTAGAATAGAATGCAGTTGGTTTTGCACACGTGTATGCTGTCATAGGAAAGTCCAAGCTCCTCCAGATAAGATTTTTCTTCACGATATGATCTCGACAGGGTATTGGGCTCTGACAGTGCATCGGCAAATAGCTTCATCCAATCATCAAAAGAAGTGATGGTGATCCGGTGATATTATTATGATGAAGGAGCTTCACAATAAATTCAAACATGGCGTGTTTACTTCCCGGGTAAAGCTTGTGCTTTGCCTCTTCCAACAACTTTGCAAACAATTTCTCATGTTTACCGTTAGTTGGGAGATTGCAAGCGTACGGTCTTCCATGCTCTACAGTTAATACACCACCTTCCTGAAGGGTTCCATAGCAGAAAACAAAAAATTGCCTATGTTGGAACTTTCTAATGCCCAAGATCTATCTATATAGTAATATAATGCAGTAATAACCAGAGCGTATAGAATACATACCCTTGTAGACCCTACGCGGTTAACGTTCCGAGGGGAACGTGGTTGAAGTAGTCGAACTCGTAGCCGACCTCAAGGTCGTGAAGCTCCTCGTAGGTCACCTCTTGATCCATCTTCATGATGCAGCAGCTCTGGCTCATGACATCCAAGGTGCCCCAAGTGTGTCCCCTCACGGTTTCGTACACTTACAGTGTACGATGACAACCTCTGGCTCCCTGATCCCGCCGGGAGTGCAGAAGTAGATCTCTGACTTGGAATCTCCACAACACAATGGTGCGCCATGGTGAAGCCTTATTCGCACAGCCCCCTACATGGGGCCATGGTCACAAGGTATAGAGAGAGAGAGGGAGAAAGTCAACCAAAGGACTTCTCAAATTTTGTGTTAACTCCCACCCATGGGCACCCCTTTATATAGGCAAAACGGGGTGTGCCCTTACCTTTGGGTTAGCCATATGGGACTAAAGGAAATCAGGAAATAAAGGAAAAAGGGGCTGTAGCCAGCTAGGATTACTGGGCGCACCCGGATGGACTGACCCGAGGTGGCCCAGCAACCACAACGCAGCAAACAACAGTGGCAAGGCGGCCTGGGAGTGGCATCGGCCGGGTGGGCCTTGGCCACGGCCCACCCGCCAGCGCGTCCACGGGAGCCACACCTAGGCTGGCCCGCTAGTGACTGTGTGGTCCATTGCCGCCCGCCTCCAGTTGACCTCCTGCGTGGGTCCCGAGAGGAAGGCCCACTAGCGGCGCTTGGCTGGCTGCCGCTTGCGCGGTGCACAACCCCCACTTGTGTGCCTAAGTGGGCCGCTTGGCCCATGGCGGCAGGAACAGTGTTTCCTGTTGTTTTCCTTTTCCAGGGTATTTTCTCCTGGGCCAATTCCCTCCAGGGTTTTGGCCTAATGAGAAAATTGCCCTCTAAATTTAAATATTTATTTAGAATACATTAATTCATAGTTAACATATAATAAATACATATTATAAATTGGGATTTACCTGAAACACCTTTCAGTCCTTTCCATTTTTTTTCTCCAACCAACTTCGGATCTCTCCCCGGAACAATTCCGGTTTTCTCTTTCTCTACTATGATTCCAACTTACAGAGTATCTCTAGATCATTGTACCCTTAAGTGTATTTCCCCACGGCTCGGGAATGGCACAAACATGATCTCCATCAATGATCTATAGAGGGACCGGGATGCCCATAATGACCCCTGTGCATTCCACGATGATAATGTCATTTGAACTGTAAAATGTTGAGTTCAATTCCCGTGTTTCTCTGATACGACTTGTCCGAGATTCGATCATTGGTATCAAATATACTTTGTTCAATCTCATTACCGACAAGTTCTATTTTACTAGTTACCGCGATATTACATCCCCGTGACCTAGTCACATGTTGCAACATTTATGGATGTAATCTCACCAAGCCGGCCGTATGTATCTTACCCATCACGTGGGTGAACAAATCCCGCTCTTGAGTCATATGTCATCTACTGTTCCTCTGGAATACCTAACATACACATTTATGATCACCGTGTTACCGAGTGACGTTTGATGCAGTCAAGGCAGCCTCGGGAGACAGTGAGTAATATGATCTCATAGTCTAAGGAGAAGGAGTCTACGTTTCTAGCTATTGAAACAATGAACTTTGTGACTTGATCGTGTCACAATCTTTGGGTGATGTCCATCACATCATGCATCAATAATATGACCTCGTAGTCAATTGAAATAAATGCCCCATGATCAGGAAACCTTGATCATCGCTTGGCCAATGAACTAGTATGAATAGAGGCTACTAGGGGCTTGGTTTATTTCATACCACACCTGTACCAATGTTTCCACTTGATACAGTTATAGTACAATATGAAACTATTACGAACTAATTGAGATATGACAATAAAAACCTATTTATTATTTGCCTCTAGGGCATATCTCCTTCAGTCTCTCACTTCACTAGAATACAAATAATCTAGCTCGCACTTTACTCATCATAAACCATATCACATATGTGTTTATTGATCACGCATGCTTATGGAAAACATCCTGTCCATGTTCTGTTTTACCAGATCATTATGTCTTTTGCAAATCATTAATGTCTTATAATGGGTTGAAGTGTTCGTTTGGCGACAAAGTGAGACTTTGTTTCTGGTGTTTACAATGATGGTCGCTTTCAAAGTTGTCACATAAACTTTGAAACACACTTCACACTCCTTTGTGTGTATATATAGTATGGCAACAAAGTGAGGTCGATATCCAAGAGCCAGCAGTGACGTTAGATCAGCCAAAACGAGCTTTCTCATGGGCACTGTGTCCTGGGACACACCCTCTGTGTAAAGACGAACTAGTCCCGGCACAACAATATACATCACGTCAGATGGAGCCCTTATACTTCTATATCTATGTAGATCCTAGTGCATGTAATGCAACTATGTGCCTTACTTTGCTTCTTGCCATTTAAGGACAAACTTAATTTTGGTTAAGTGATTAACTCAGGAATCACTTCAAGACATGTTCTTATAGTTAAGAGCTTATCCTTGCAACCAGAACCTCGGGTCACATTATGAGTCGAGTATACAATATGGTTGTATGGAAGAACCTAAGACTGAGGCATAGGAGATGCAATACATCTCTTTCTTTCTTTTGACCATAGTTGTAATACTAAGACTAACTCAAGGCTACATAGAAGTAAGAACTTCTTTCTTACTCCCTCCGTCCCAAAATGTAAGGCGCCTAAGCTTTAGTCAAAAGTCAACATATTTTAATTTTGACCAAATTTATACATAAAAATATAAACATTCACAATACCAAATCAATATCAATAGATTCACCAAAAAGTATAGTTTCTCAACATGTCCATCTGATATTGTAGATATTCATATTTTTCGTATAAACTTGGTCAAACATAGAAGATGTTGACTTTTGGCTAAAGCTTAGGCACCTTACATTTTGAGACGGAGGGAGTACCTTGTTCTAGTCTGAGCTATTTCAGAATTTTGTCTAGGACATTATGAAAAAATTCAAAATCAAGTCCAGGAAGCATTCAACTATGTTGTTTATTAAATTTACCAATCTATCTCGATAGATCTCATTGTTTAATAACTTTTTCAACTTCATCCATATTTACTAACTTAAATGTTATCAATACCAATCACATCATTCATATATGTTATCCACATATCTCAGAATGATTTCATGCCCCTACTCAAATATGGCATCTATATATGAGATCTAGGGATTTCACTTAGCTCCCACTCAAAATATGTCAGCTACATATTATGATTTAGCCAAGATACTTAGCTCCCACTCAAATGTAGGTCCTCTCACTAATCTTGGACATTCCAAAATTCTTTGATCACCATCAAATCGAGAATTCCAGTTACGAGACTTCAGTATCCATATATTGCTAGTGTAAATCCAATAGACTTAAGCATCGCTACAGTTGTAGTCAACTCCTTGAAATTTGTCCATACTTTGTGACAAATCGAGATTTACGTCTTCATTAAGTTCAATTTCCTTCTTATGACTTTGTAGTCATTCAGAAATATCAAATAAACTTCTTTACTTAATAAGATCAAGTAGCATATTACTTTCCAGTCTTAAATGTAACTTAACGTAGGATTGTATGACTCCTAGTCATTTCTCGCACTTAGGTCCATCATGTTTATTTGTAGTTTGCAGGTATGTCTTGTTCAAGTAACATGACAAGTGAATCAATAATATAATTCCACGACTTGCAAAGTATATATATTGTTGAATCCTACTTTCTTTAGTAAAAGCATTCGCTGAAACTTAATGATCATTATCAATAGTTTCTCCTCTATTTGTAGAGTTCAGTTTCACGGAACATATTCCGCCGCGCCACTCAACAATCCGGAGGCTAGGTCAAATACCTTGTTTTGATCTTTTACTTTCTTCCACTTGTATCTTCGTCAAGACACATCAACTTAGGACAACATCAGGTTTGACCCTTGTGGAATATGTATTCATAGTTGCCTAAGAATATGCTACAAACACTTGTTTATTCACTATGATTTCGAATTATCGAAACCTCTAGAAACTCGAACATGCCATAACTCTTATGGTGTTGTTTCCACAAATCTTTTAGATGTTCCTTTGTATTTCAAACGAGTGTTTGCTCATTTTGATTTCTAACTCTAAACGATAACTATAACCCTGATAAGAGATAATATTATACCATATGTATCTAATACAACATGATTATGATATTCAAACATTTTAGTACACTTTGAATTTGCCCTATTATCATAATTTGTGAAACATCTTTCACAAGTCCTTTATGCCCAAAATTAACTTAAATAATTTAGTCATGTCGATCAAATCAAAGAGACTTTGTATTTTGGTTAATTCAATATCCCACTTTGTTTTGAACTCATTTGAACAATTCAAATCGTTTCAAACTCGTGTTTCATTAAGTAAATACGCGTATTCACTTAAGTCCACAATTAACTAATGATTTCCACTATTTGTTGAAAATACGATACATCGCTATGTATAAGATTCAACATTTCTTCGCATATCACCGTTTTACCAGAATGCGGAGTTTTAATCATTCTGCCCAAGAGGCATGGCTTTGCAAAGTATCTAGATTAAGTATCTAAGACCCCGATCTTCATTAATATGAAAAACATACAATAACCAAAATGACTTAAACTATAGTGTCATGTCATTATTAAACATTGGATATCTTTTAGCATTCTAATCCTTTATAAATGCTTAAACTATTATCATTAACATAGTAATGACAATAACTCATTTATAATCATAATGTGACCATAACGGTATTATTCATAAGAACAAATACAACTAGCTTGTAACTTATTTATATGAATAATTGTCTCGCCAAAAGCAAGACACACAAACAATGATTACAAAATTATATTCAAGCCTACTAATCCAAATGATAAACCTAGAGGAAAGGGGGCGATGTCGGCCATCAACTATTTTGCCTATCATCATCTAGCCACATTGCCTCAATTCCAGCAATTCTCAAGCAGACCATCATATTTTCACAAAATGGAACAAGTATCCAATACTTTGTAAATTGCAACAAGTTTTTGCAAGAATTAAATTTATAACCTTGTATATCTAACATATACCCTTTTCATCCATGACATCCACTGCAATCGTTGCGGAGTCATCGGATTATCTCCTAATGGTTATTGTATCAAAAAGAGAATATCATCTAATTATGAGGATATCTCTCATTAATCTATGAAGTTGGACCCTTTTTGCTAAGTTCCACATCAAGCAAGAAATTTCCCATGGTCGCAAAGGACCTTAGTGGGATAAGCCATGATCTACTAAGATATTTGCAAATATACATCTAGACTAAGTTCATAATATGAGTTCAATCCTACGTCGTCACGGCTGGCAATGCAGTTCCAAAGGTAGACATTCCCCAATGTCAATCACATCATCCATGTGACTCATGCTCGACCTTTTGGTATCTTGTGTTTTGAGGCCATGTCTATAGATGCTACGCTCACCAAATCTAACTTGTGTGTATTTGCAGTGCAATATGTCTTACACCCACTATATGCGAACGCAGATATGTCTGACACCCGATCGTCATGGCCTATCACATAGGAGAACTTCCTTGGTGGTGCACACACAAGGGGAACACTATCATTGGAATTATTTAGGGATTATCTTATTTGCTACCGTTGAGTATCTAATACTAGCATATAATAAGATGTAAAACAGGTATCAACATCACACGTATATTCTGATATGACATGGTCCTTCTTCTTGCGCCTTGATCTCCATCGAGCACTCTGGCATGATCTTCATCTTGCCCCTGGTTTGACGCCAAGTCCACGACACCACCAGCAGGTCATCCATCGGAACGATGACCATTACTATACTACTTAGTAACATAAAAGTAAACTACTTTACCTTCATAATGACCAATACCATATCATAACACAATTCCTCCTGCAAAACAAAGTTAGACACCTCTACTTTATATTTTGCAAGTTTTACGTGGTTGTTAGGGCTTTCGTAATAAAACCATTTCTAATCTACGAACTTTCCAACCACAACATGGATCCAACAGTTGTTTGTACTACACCCCTTTCGGGGCCCTCCGTTGTAAATGCCATATCAACTATTGAATGAGGGACAGACACCCGCTAGCCACTTATACAGAGCAAGTCGTATGTCGAGCGTGGAACCAGTCTCGTGTACAAATATGGGTAAGGTCGGTATGGGCCGCTTCATCAAACAATACCGCGATATAAACAATTACA